>CAMRHE010000046.1:4272500-5472500 GCA_947044405.1 Leptodactylus fallax
TGGGCGGCTTCGATTGTTTGATGGACAGGAAACTATGAAGTACCTCAGTAGATATAAGCATTGCCTTTACATTGAGAGACTATTTATTATGATTATTAGAAATCTATGCACAGTAAATGTATATTACATTACACAGGGTTGTAGACAATGCTTACATGTTCCCAGACAGCATTCTAGAAGTAAACTCCATGTTATCTGTGTGTTTACATACAGAGATAAAACTCTGTCCGAGCATTTATCAGCAAACAGGAATTAGCTGACCTGATTGTTTTTTTGCTGTTCGTTTAGACAACAGAGAACTCAGCCCCCCAGAGAGCAGTGAGTCACGTTATCCGACCTAGTATTAGTTTCAGACTGGGGGCTTTGACAATCATGTGTAAACAATTGGATGAATAATTTCAGATAGCAGGCAAGCAAAGCAGCATTGTTAGAGCTATGTATTTAGGAAAACTTTTGAATTTACATAAGCTAGCAACAAGACAGGATCCTTGAGATGGGAATACCTCTTTAAGTATATCAACTAAGTGCTGCATCATTTTATCTATATAACCTAAACCACACTGCTTGCACAGAATAAAATGCAGACTTAGAGTGGAGCTGTCCATTAGACACAACTTACCATCTAACTCCACTTTGTTTCCTGCGGTTAACAGATCTCTCCAGATAGCAATACATGTGGATCACAACAGTTCTATTAAAATCCCATGATAGTTAATGTATTCCTAACTGCTAAACTGTTAACTGCAGCTCTTAAAGGGCAAAGCCTGTGTGTATCAAGCCTCATTCTTTACATTAAAGGGGTTATCCGGCATCCAAAAATGATCTGCATACATCCACAGCAGTGATAAAGACTCACTGTTGCCTTATGCACACTTTGCTTTTCTTTATTGTACTTGCTGCTTCTTGTATCACTATTATTTACATGCAGTGTATCTGTGGACAGACTAAATTTCCCATGATGCATCTGCCTGTTCTCACTTTCTGTGTACCCCTCCCTTTTCTACTTTCCCCTGCAAAGAAATATAATAATAAATTACTCCCACATCCGAGGTTACATGCTGCTGTGATGTTTGGTTTGCTGCCTGAACTACTCAGGGAAGAGGGGGCAGTGAGCTTGCAAACAAAATATCACTCTGAGGTTAATGACCTAAAATTATATCAGATAAACGGGGCTGAATTTAAACAAAATATATATTAGGAAGTGTTTTGTATTGATGCATCCTGTTATTTGGCCCATATTTAAAAAAAAAAAAAAACTGGATAACCCCTTGAAGGCACACGCTCAGAAGACTCATCTGCAATTAATCAGATATTTATTTGATTTGGGAAATATTCACACATTTCTAGTAGTCCATTTTTGTCATGATTTTATTGCAAATAAGAAAAAAAAAAGTTGATGGAACCCATCAAGATAAGTTATGAATCAGATAATACATTTATCATATCCATTAAAGGGCTTGTCCAGGACCTGAAGGTAATTGATACTAATGATATATCCACAGCATAGGTCATCACTATCAGATTGGTTGGAATTGCAGCTCCTCTCCCATTCACTTGAATAGGAGCAGAGCGGCTTATGGCTGTATACCTAGCATATGGCTTCTGGCAGCCGAAACATATGATGGGGATAGGGACCATGTGTCGGACCCCAACCAATCGATACTGATGACCTAGTCTGTGGATAAACTTCATTAAAGAGGACCTTTCACGACCTCTACCATCTCCAGTGGTCCACATGTCTCTCCTACTCCATACCAGATGTATCCTGATAAAGGCTCTTTATCAAGTGGGCAGTGTCAGACAGGAGCAGGTGAGGGGTGTGATTCAGAGCTCCAATCAGAGGCAGACAGTTTCAGAGATCAGAATCACACACTTTGCCTGCTCCTGCGTGACACTGCCCACCTGACAGTACAGAGCCTAAGTAGCATTTCATGTACCAAAACTAACAGCACTTATTGCTCGGGAATGGTGGGGGCTAGAGAAAAAAAATTCCAGCTGTGTTGGAATCAGTGGTGCAGCAGCTATTAAAAGATACAAAGAGCTGGTCTTGGTGAAGGAAGTAAAAAGTGCTCTTTAAATATATATTATGCAGAAAGAAAATTATTTATTTTAAATATGGATATTTTTTATGGTTTTTTTTTTTATAAAACTTATGGCCATATTAAAAAATATCCATTTGTCTCCTGTTTTGTTTGCCTAGACAGTTCAGTTGAGTGAGAATGTGTGGTTCATAGCAACTGAAGTAAATAGGAGTTGATTGACAGATATGTCACAGATTATTACAGTGTTCAGGGAGTGATGGAGTACACCCTTCTCCTTAGAGAAGGTGTGATTCCATCTGACAATGTTTTATGACCATGTAAGTCTGTTAGAAATTTGGGAAACATTCAAGATTTGTTGGTTATATTTAACCAGCAGGATATATACAGAGCCTTATCTATGTGTAATGTTGTTATCCTAAGTTATCTGGACCTCCAGCAGAACAAAAGGGCCAACAGTTATATTTCCCATCTTCCAATGATGATGAGATGAATCTGCTCATACTGTCCTTGTCTATACAGGAAAACTGACAATTGAACTATAAAAACAAGAGAAGGAATGTTTAAGTGTATAATATAAAAATAGATGCAGCAAAAATGTATGATTATAATATAACTCAAATTATATAATGTTCTTTTCTGATTATATATCTCCTTTAAAAGGTCATGTTGATATATCCTAGATTAGAACATTAGGCTATATTTTTACTTAGGGTTAAGTGAAACTTGCTTTTGGATGGATGGAGAATGGATAATTTGAAATCAAGGATTTCTAGAACTACTGGAATAGCACAGTAATTGACTTCCACTGATTCTTAATTCGATCAGGTGCAAAGGGACCTCAAAAGAGGTTCTTACACCATCAAGATGAATGGAATTTATGAAAATAGCAGAGCTGGGGGGAAATACATTAATAAAGTAAAACTTTTCAGGGTGGTGCTTGATATAACAGTTATAAATTGTGTACCCTCAAGGTTAAACTGGACAAAGAAAGACATCACTAAAGTAATCTTTGTTATAAATTTTCCAGTAGTCTGTCTTTACTTTTAATAACTTGCAGATATTATTTTTAACCATGGCCATCAATCAAAATGACCTTGAAAATGTAAAATAAGAGGCCGAACAAAACCCATGAACTTCCTTGGTTGCATTTATTCAAATATAGGTTGAATAAAGTCCCAAAAGTTTTTTGCTTTTTGTTTTTTTTTTTTTAAATAATGGGAATGTAAGGATTTCTTAGAGCTCTGGGGAAGCTAAGAGTAAGACTCAGTTCACAAGAATGTCACAGCTACTGCACAACTTCCCAAGCACAATACACAGCAGTTTTACTCACAAGTGATTTTCCCAGAAACAGAGAGCCATCAGAGTGCTGTCTGCCCTCATATGCACACCTCAGTATTGCAGTGAATTAACCTTACTCATCCTAAAACCTGAAGTGGCTGAATAGAGTAGAAACACACCCAATTCTCCCTACTCCAGCAGCCAGATCTTCTACCAGGGTTTTGGTAAAACCCTCCAGCAAGGAACACAGCTTTTCTTTCTACAAGCTTTCCCAGCTGCTTTTAGTACGTATATGACAGGACTTTCCCCCTTGCCCTGTCACTATATATATACAGTCATATGAAAAAGTTTGGGCACCCCTATTAATCTTAATCATTTTTAGTTCTAAATATTTGGGTGTTTGCAACAGCCATTTCAATTTGATATATCTAATAACTGATGGACACAGTAATATTTCAGGATTGAAATGAGGTTTATTGTACTAACAGAAAATGTGCAATATGCATTAAACCAAAATTTGACCGGTGCAAAAGTATGGGCACCTCAACAGAAAAGTGACATTAATATTTAGTAGATCCTCCTTTTGCAAAAATAACAGCCTCTAGTCGCTTCCTGTAGCTTTTAATCAGTTCCTGGATCCTGGATGAAGGTATTTTTGACCATTCCTCTTTACAAAACAATTCCAGTTCAGTTAAGTTTGATGGTCGCCGAGCATGGACAGCCCGCTTCAAATTATCCCACAGATGTTCAATGATATTCAGGTCTGGGGACTGGGATGGCCATTCCAGAACATTGTAATTGTTCCTCTGCATGAATGCCTGAGTAGATTTGGAGCTGTGTTTTGGATCATTGTCTTGCTGAAATATCCATCCCCGGCGTAACTTCAAATTCGTCACTGATTCTTATACATTATTCTCAAGAATCTGCTGATACTGAGTTGAATCCATGCGACCCTCAACTTTAACAAGATTCCCGGTGCCGGCATTGGCCACACAGCCTCAAAGCATGATGGAACCTCCACCAAATTTTACAGTGGGTAGCAAGTGTTTTTCTTGGAATGCTGTGTTTTTTTGACGCCATGCATAACGCCTTTTTGTATGACCAAACAACTCAATCAACTTTGTTTGATCAGTCCACAGGACCTTCTTCCAAAATGAAGCTGGCTTGTCCAAATGTGCTTTTGCATACCTCAGGCGACTCTGTTTGTGGCGTGCTTTCAGAAACGGCTTCTTTCGCATCACTCTCCCATACAGCTTCTCCTTGTGCAAAGTGTGCTGTATTGTTGACCGATGCACAGTGACACCATCTGCAGCAAGATGATGCTGCAGCTCTTTGGAGGTGGTCTGTGGATTGTCCTTGACTGTTCTCACCATTCTTCTTCTCTGCCTTTCTGATATTTTTCTTGGCCTGCCACTTCTGGGCTTAACAAGAACTGTCCCTGTGGTCTTCCATTTCCTTACTATGTTCCTCACAGTGGAAACTGACAGGTTAAATCTCTGAGACAACTTTTTGTATCCTTCCCCTGAACAACTATGTTGAACAATCTTTGTTTTCAGATCATTTGAGAGTTGTTTTGAGGAGCCCATGATGCCACTCTTCAGAGGACATTCAAATAGGAGAACAACTTGCAATTGGCCACCTTAAATACCTTTTCTCATGATTGGATACACCTGGCTATGAAGTTCAAAGCTCAGTGAGGTTACAAAACCAATTTTGTGCTTCAGTAAGTCAGTAAAAAGTAGTTAGGAGTATTCAAATCAATAAAATGATAAGGGTACCCAAATTTTTGCACCGGTCAAATTTAGATTTAATGCATATTGCACATTTTCTGTTAGTACAATAAACCTCATTTCAATCCTGAAATATTACTGTGTCCATCAGTTATTAGATATATCAAATTGAAATGGCTGTTGCAAACACCCAAATATTTAGAACTAAAAATGATTAAGATTAATAGGGGTGCCCAAACTTTTTCATATGACTGTATAACTCCACCCAACTGTGATGGGCAAAAATGCCAATTCTAAAGTGAAAATCAGGGTAAATCTGAGGTGTCAACTCCAAAAGTGTGATATCAATGGCTATTGTGGGTGGGCAGAGCTTCAGCCACATGCGGCATCCAGAGCACCAGTGACAGGTGATGTGAATAACATCTTGTTACAATGGTACCTGACAAGGTGAAATATTAGGCATCAGGCAAACAGATAACAGTTTGCCTGTTAATTTGTAAGAAGAAAAAAATGGGTACATGGAGTGCCAAAGCAGGGAATTATGGGACCTTCATTCTTCCAGTACATGATGGTCCTAGTGATGTAACCTAAACTATAAGATATTTATGGCACATAGTATGCTTTGGAAACCATGAACTTCTCAGATTGGAATAGGACAGCCCTAGGCTTAACAGTAACCGTTTTGCCCTAAGCCGCTTAAAATAGAATTTATACTTAGCGTATATAGGCCATGCTTTGAATGATGAATATTTCAACGCTAGTGATTTTGTTTGAGTCACATAAAGTATATGAACACAGCCTAATATAAAAGATGTGTTCTATTATTTCTTTTGTTTGAATGTTATACTTGCGTTTTATGTTGTACTTGTTTATATTTGACTCATTGTGTAGAAACAGTATTGTGACATTTTATGAAAATATCAGGAACTATATGCTGTAAATGTGTGTTTGTACATGCTTCAAATATTAATAGAAATGATCTATCCTAAAGATAGGTCACTAATATCAGGTCTGTTGGGATCTGACACTGGATACCTCATCAATTAGCTGTTCTCAGCTGCTGATACACAGAGAATAGAGTAGGAAGCAGACGACAATGAGTCACTAGAGCATATGTCCCATCCAAAGGAATGGCAGTTGATCTACCATAACCTGATGTGGCCAGTACACTGAGAACAGAGTTAAACTATCGGTTTGGTTGGGATAAAAACAGAATGACATTGGCAGTTGCAGGTTGTGCACCAAAGTTATAGAGAAGAAAGAGAAAAGATGGGCTATGCTAAATGTCTACTCCTATCCACTTTCATGCTGTGCATGGGCACAGAACCAAAAATGTTGCACATCATATGATTATTGTATTGCTGTATGACTTCTGTACAATCCTGTTTTCCTATGTACCTTGTTGAAAATCAATAAACTTTGAATTGCAAAAAAAAAATGTTGCACATCTTTGGTGCAAGAAAGGGCTGTGCGCCAAAAATATTTACACCCATCAATGGGGTAGTAAATCCCCACCAATGTCTTTTTGTGTCAATTTGCCTATAATTGGAAGTGCTGTTTATTTTTGCTGACTATGCAGATACATACCCTTATAACTACCATTTATTTAAAGGGGGTTTTCTGAGAGTTAACTCTGACCACTCCTTGGGATAGAGTTATCACTATCTAATTGTTGTCTGATACCCAGAACCCCCACAGTTCATCTGGTTGAAGAGGCTGCAGTATTTGGGTGAGCGCTGTGGTCTCTTTACTAAATACCAGCACAGAGTCATTCACTTGAATGGGATGGCGATGCTGGTGTATCATGGACCAATGAATGTGACTTGTGTCAGCGCTTGTGACTGCCGCAGCCACCTCACAACTGATTAGTGCTGCTCTCAGGTGTCAGACCCCCTGCAATCAGATATTGGAGACCTATCCTAATGATAGACATCAATATTTTAGTCCAGAAAACCCCTTTAAAGAGGACCTTTTACGTCCTCATGTATATGGGGTTTTACATACCGCTAGAAAGCCGACAGCGCGCTGAATTCAGCGCACTGTCGGCTTTCCCGTTATGTGCCCCGGGGCTGGAGATATTGGGGGTCTAAATTTCACCGTTCACTGTCAGAAGGGTGTTCCTGACAGTCTAGCTGGGCTCATCCATAGCCGAGTACTATCAGAGGGGGTGTTCCTTGCAGCCCAGCGATGACGCTGAGCTGTAAGGAACAACCCCCCCAGTACAAGTCTATGGATTAGTACAGTCAGGGAGGGTGTTCCTCACAGCGCAGATAGATTGTCAGGAACGCCGTTCTGACAGTGACCGGTGAAATTTAGACCCCCGACATCTCCAGCCCCGAGGCACATAATGGGAAAGGCAACAGTGCGCTGAATTCAGAGCGCTGTCGGCTTTCTAGTTGTATGTAAAACCGCATATACATGAGGACGTGAAAGGTCCTCTTTAAGCCCTGGTGAATATGTTTATTAGTATAAAGTACCAAGTTGGAAAGGTCCTATTGCAAATGAATGTTTTCAAGAATGTGACTAGTTTAGGCTACGTTCAAGTCTCAATCACTGTCCATTGTTCTGGTCTGTCAGAGGGCCAGGAAAACGGACAGGCAGACCGCTAAAATAGGGGTTAGATACGGAACCTGACAGACCCCATTGACTATAGTGGGGTCTGTCAGGTGTCTGTTGTTTTGAAACTGAAAGTGTCGGTCATGTGTCAAGACTCTGACGAAGATGTGAACATAGCCTAAGTTTGATTCAGTGATTATGCAATCTACAGATCTCAGCTGAGTATCACTGGGTTGAGCTGTACTTATGTGAGTTATTGCTGCACCAACACAGCAATATGACACAGTACATCATCCCTGTTGCATAAACAAAAACTGAGCTAAGTTGCTGCTAGGTATGTATATTATAGGGTGGCTAGGAATTCATGTGAATGAATGCTCATATCGGAACTAGCTAATGTTTCTTAGCTTATACTGCCATCTGCTGCTACTATATTACTGCTTATGAAATTGGTTGCTACTATGTTTTCTACTATGAGCGAAAAGAAAACAAGATAACAACATCACAGGCCATCTATTTCATCATGTGGTTAAAGGGATCAATATCAGATCAGGGTTCAACTCTCAACACCCCCACAGGGCTGTGGCATTCAGACAAGTACTGTGGTCTCTTCATTACCAGGCACACAATTTGGAATATTATTGAACAGCACTTAGAGTAATGTTGTTCAGGTGCAGTGATAGCTTACCAATTCCAAGTTATATTGAAGAAAAACTAAAGCACTCGTATAAGGTTATTTATTTTCCTTCCTTGTATAGCGCTAACATATTCCTCAGTGCTTTACAGATATTGTCACTCACTTGGTCAGATTTGAACCGAGGACTCCATCGATGCAAGGCAATAATGCTAACCACTGAGACACTGGGCTCTGGTGGTTGCAGTGTCACGTTTTGGTCATATGGACTTTAATCAAACACTCGCTGCTCTGGGATGAATATTTTGTGGGTGCAATGCATGGTGTATGGTGGTATTACCACCATCCATTGTGCTCACACAGTATTCGGACGAACAAAAATGGCCATGCTACACAAAAATGGCTGCCACCACACATTAGACCAGGAAATACAGAGCAGTCATCTCGTGATAGCAACATCTGACAGTCTCAGCCAATAGACAGTGGCAGGCGGACCTTAATCGCGACCCAGCCTTTAGTTGTTGTAATGGAGAAAATGCACACATATCTGTGTTCTTTCTTAATGCATCTCATAGTTATCCTATAATCTAGGCTATAGGCAGCACAAGTCATTATAGAAGTACTTATGCTAGGTTCACACTAGCGTCAGCTTAACGTTCTTCGGGTCCGCTTGGGGACTGGAAAAACATAAACCTAATCCACCTAAGAAGCGGCTACCCACGGACCCCGTAGACTATAATGGGGTCCGCTGGGTTTCCACCTGAAAAATGCGTATTTTTCAAGCGGATTCGGGGACGGAAACCCCGAACAGAGAGCAGGCTCAGGTGTGAACCTAGCCTGAGAGAGAATAGGCAGATTAGTAGTGCAGTGCTAGAATAAAATTGAATATACAGACATTGATAGACATATAACAGGTTCAGTCTGTGAGTCTGCTCTGCTGCAGACAGTTAACCTTTTCATTGCCATGCAATAATCTATATTGTCTGACAGTACTTGTAATAGAATAATTTAAGCTCTTCTCTATACACATAACACATACTTTCTAGCATTGTTGTAAATCTGAACAGAATATTTTAAGCATTTCTCTGTATCTGCAAGTGCACTTCGTGCGCATATGTAATTCTAGATATACGTCTCACACATTAGTAAAGTAGTAGTGGTGGCAATGGTACTAGTAGTGCATCCTTCGCTAATGTATAAAAAAGATGCTCTGCTGTTTTGGCTTTTTTTTTTGTGTGTGTATTTACCCAATACAGTCTAGTCTGCTCTAATTTTAAAAAACACATTTAGGAATAGGAATTTCATGGTTTTTTTTTTTGCGTTTTGATCTGGTGTCTGATCCATATACAGTGTGAAATAGGTGGGGCATTTGTTAATCTGAACAAAATACAGTACAGTAGTAGTTGTGGTTGTAGTACTACTAGTAGTGAATCCTTTCCTAATGTTAGAAAAGAATCTCCATTATTTCAGTGTTTTTTTTTTTGTTAATAATTAAGCCCTGTGTGCATTAAAAAAGAGTGGAAAAAAACAGGGCAGGAGACAGAGAAAAGGAAGTGGGACGAGGAAACACTACTACTACTAACAAAAGAATACGGGTGGCAAGAGCAACACTGCTTTTGGTTCTGCGCCCACTAGTAGTACTTCCTGGGAATGTTGATGATGCTTTTGATTATTTAGCGGGCTCATCTCAGTCACAGTCCGAATGATGTGATCTTGAGTCAAGCTTCTGTGTGTTCCTCCTAATCCTACATAACACATAATTTACTGCAGGGCCTTTCTGGACTGTCACCCAGTGGTGAACCTAGCCTCTTTGCTGCCTGAGGCGGACTCTCGAAAGACACCCCCACCAAAAAAAAAAAAAAAATATATAAAATTGCGTTTTACATACTGTTAGCGTCACACACTGTTATTGTCGTACAATAAACATACACAAACTTATGAGACAGTTTTTAAGAATTCTTCTTACTGCATTTCTTCAGTATCAGAAATCAACAACACAGCATTAACAATGAAAGTAACTTCACACATCTTCTGTTTGGTGGATGGACGAGCCCATGTGGCCCCCATTCTCTATAATAGGAGCGCCGCAGATAGCTGAGTACTGGACTTTGGCTATCTTCGGCACTCCCATTGAAGTGAATGAGAGCCACGCGGGTTCGTCCATCCACCAAGCGACACACCTATATATGGCTGCGGTCAGGCTGAATTCCCACGTGGTGAGGGGAAAAAAAACAATTCTCAGGCTCAGTGGGGGTCTCAGCAAACAGACCCCCATCAATCAGGTATTTATCCTCTATCATTTAGGTGAATACAGGGCAGTAACATTTTGTGACTTACAGGCGACGTCTCTGACTAATCCTTCACATTTCCCTTCTCTTCCCTTTAGACCGCCATGACCACTTCTTCCAGCTGTAATTTGTCTCTGTAAAGTTTGCAGCACAGATATCTTTGGCTCCTCACTTTTCCAGGCATCCGACCCACATTGTCCTCACCTGCACACCCATCCTTCTGCTACCCCCAATTATAAAATATATGATATAACCCCCCATAATGAATAATACTCCCAAGTGCATCTTTATATTAATAATGTATGTGTGTACCCTGTATAAATAGTGCCCTTTATTAATAATGCCCCTGGTGTTAACTAATTAAAAGGTTTTCCAGGTTATAGTGTCATTCATCTTATAGCGGCCATGTAATGTAACTACAGCCTCATCCTATACATATCTATGTGACAAGACTGTAATAAAGCCCAAGTGCCACCTTAAAGGAGTTGTCCAGGATAACCACTTTTTTAATATGAGGCTGGGGAAGGTGCTCCAGTGTCTTCTAGGGCGTTTCAATCCTGCTGCTCCGGTGTTTTCTTCCCCACAGCACTGTGCCTTCCCATGTCAGCGACCTCAGTGGTCATGTGCGGTGGGGACTTCCGCCAGAAAAAAACACCAGAGCAGCAGAACCAGACTGTGGTGGGAGACATCGGAGCACAAGGGACAGGTGACTAGGTGTTTTATTTAATACAGTATTACACGGTATTATGCCCCGCAGTGGCCCATGCACACGGTATTATGCCCCACAGCAGCCCCTGCACACGGTATTATGCCCCGCAGCAGCCCCTGCACTCGGTATTATGCTCCATAGTGGCCCCTACACTCGCTATTATGCTCCATAGTGGTCCCTGCACTCGGTATTATGTTCCATAGTGGCCCCTGCACACGGTATTATGCCCCGCAATGGCCCCTAAACACGGTATTATGCTCCATAGTGGCCCCTTCACACAGTATTATGCCCCGCAGCGGCCCCTGCAAACGGTATTATGCCTCATAGTGGCCCCTGCACACAGTATTATGCTTCATAGTGGCCCCTGTACATGGTATTATGCTCCATAGTGGCCCCTGTACATGGTATTATGCCCCATAGTGGCCCTTGCACATGGTATTATGCTCCATAGTGGCCCCTGCACTCAGTATTATGCCCCTGCACACGGTATTATGCCCCACAGCAGCCCTTGCACACGGTATTATGCTCCATAGTGGCCCCTGCAGACAGTATTATACTCCATAGTGGCCCCTGCACACGTAATTATGCCCCACAGTGGCCCCTGCACACAGTATTCTGCTCCATAGTAACCCACCCATGAACTATTATTATACTCTGGAGTCTTTTCAGACAACAGAGTATAATGATCGGAGACCCAGGTAGTGACAAACATAAAAACCAACGTTACTTACCTTGGCTCCGTTGCACTCCCTGCTTTCGGCCCTCTTCAATGTCGCACAGACCGGCGTCGCAACATAATGACGTTCGCCTGGCTCACGTGACGCCTGTGACGTCACCAAAGAAGGCCGAAGCCTGCCTGCTCGGATCGCTGGAGAGGTGTGTAACAATGGTTTTTATGTTTATCACCTCCCCGGGGTCTCCGATTATTATACTCCGGGGTCTGAAAAGACCCCGGAATATAATAATAGTAGTATTTGGCCTCACTTATCGATGCCCGCAGCTGCTCACAGCTGCTTCTGATTCCCCCTTCTGTGTCCGATGGGGAAGCGGAGGTGGCCACAGCAGGAGCAGGGATTGGTAAATAAATAGGCCGTTACCTGCTGGGGATACTCCAGTAGGTTACGGCCTATTTATATATATATATATATATATATATATATATATATATATATATATATAGTTATCCAAACTTACCTGCGATCTCTTGATGGAGCCGCCGCCTCTTCTTCACCCGCGTCTGCGTCTCAGCGTAGGAGGCACGATGACGTCATTGTATCGCCGCCTGTGCTGACATGCAGAGGTCTCGTAAACCAGCCCAGGACAGGTACCGCGCAGCTTTGCTTTTTTAAAGCGGCCTGTCCTGGGCTGGTTTTCGGTAAATATTAAGTAAAAAATGCCGCCTCCCAGACAGTGATGGACAGTGCCGCCTGAGTCGGCCGCCTCACTTTGCCTCATTAGCAGTGCGCCCCTGCTGTCACCCGTGTCTCCTTCACTTTCTTCACTGACACAGATCCCTGGCAGTGATGTGGCACCTGCTGTGGCACCCAGTCAGAGCAGTCTTCTCTTCTTTTTGATTAGCTGGATGAAGAAAGTCAGTATTATGTGCAAGCAGAGGTGGAAGACATGATGATTGTTGGTAGTGGTGGAGGTAGTAGCGGCAGGGGGTGTGGTGCTAATATTACTGGTAGTGGTTCTGGTAGGGGAGCTAGAGAGAGATATCAGGTGTTGTAAATTCTGAGAGTGTGCATGGCCATGATGATGTGTTAGAAAAAAGCAGTGAAGATGATGATCACGTTTCCAATGATGATTCTCTTGCGGATAGGACCTGGCAACCGGGTCAGGATGATAGGGTGACATCAGAAGAAGAAGGTGGTGACAGTGGTGATAGTAATTCCAGCCATTGCGCAGGCAAAACATCCTAAAAGCTTGCCCATGGCAGACCTAGGGGGACCTCTCATGGTGGTAGCGGCAGACTTCTTTCCGCTGCTGCTGACAGCAGAAAGAACATGCGGTCATCTCCAGTGTGCAAGCAGAAACTTAGCCTTGGCTGTGCAGGAACAAATGTAGGAACAACATTTGTACCTACTCACATGAAAAGGCATCACTCTCTTGCTTGGAAAAATAAACTTGACAGTAGCACTGGGACTGTTCTTCTACTCCTCCCCATGATATTCCTGGTAGGTAGGCCACAACTACACGTAGCACTAGAACATGGCCATTGTTATCAACATTATCACCAACTGTTTCTCCTCCTCCTCTTCCACACCAACATCAGTCATCCATAAAGGAATATGTGGCCAGGAGACAGCAATATGCACCCAGTCATTCGGCACTTAGTGGATTCCACTGTATTTCAGCAATTGATGGCATGCACTCAACCTCAATGGCGGATACCTAGCCACCATTATTTTTCTAGGAAAGCTATCCCTGCTTTATATTGCCATGCATCGGAGAATGGATACATCAGTGTAGGGAAAGGTGCACACCAATATCAACCAGTGGAGCCGCAATTATGGACAAGGACAATGCATGGCTTTCACGGCCCACTGGTGGCAACGGCCACAATCCAGAAAAGCAGCAAGGCCAGGTGCTAGTTCCACCCCGATTGTGTAGGCCCAGTTCTGACACCATGCAGGGTCCATCCACCTCCTCTTGGGACCATTTCCTGCCACCATCTTCACCAGGGCAAGCTGTTGCTTCCACTCCTCTTCTTCCATTTCCACCCTTGTTTCCTGCAGCTAGTCAAAAGAGGTGCTCCTCATGACCAGAAAAATTTCTCACACTTTAGCTGTTCTTACATTGCAAAAAACACCCTGCTCGATGTAATTCGGTGGAACTCCACCTTTAAACATGTTGGAGTGTCTGTGTGAGCAGCAGAAGGCAGTGAATGATTATTGCATGCAGCAAACCACAGGGACAATGTGTTACTTCGAGATACATCATTGGAGGTTCATGAGGGAAGTGTGTCGGCTTTTCAAGCCCTTTGAAGAAGCCACTAAATTTGTCAGCAGGGATGACTGCAGCATCAGCGATGTGGTCCCTCTATTGTATATATTACAGGACAACCTCACCCTCATGAAATGATGGATGGAAGAGGAGGAACAATTTCCAGCTCTTAGTCAACATCATCGCCCTGTGTTGATGGAAGAAGATGAGAATCCGGGTCAGGGTCATTATGGTAGAGGAACTGGGACTCCTAGACTGGTAGAGGAGGAGGACTCTACCTTGGATGCAGAGGGGGCCCTCAATTTGTCACAAGCACAGCAATGGGAGGAGACTGACTCTTATTTGTTTCAAGAAGATGATGATGATGACCATGCTGGCCAAGAACACCATGGACTCATGCTATAAAGACAAAATGGTGAAATTCTTCCATGCTTCCCAAAGGGAAGAAAAATTAGAATATTATCAGAATAGGCTGTATACCCAGCTTGCCACAGTGCTTAGGGAGAGCACTGCAACTGCCAGTCGCACAGGTACCCATGTGGCCTTTGCCTGCTACCAGGTAGCCTCTGCCCACTCCCAGTCCACCTGACTCAGCCAGCGCTCCACCTCCTCTGCCGGTGCCACAAGTGTCAGGAGGAGTAAAAGCAGCAATAAGCAGATCTGGTAGTACAGTAGTTCAGTATCTGAAAGTTGATGAAACAAAAAGTTTCCAGCTTGCAGCACCAACTGGAGCCATAACAGGCAACAGACACCAATCTGCTCCACCAGCAGATACAGACGTACCTAGAGTGCACCTATAGTCCAGCAGATATCTCTGACCCCATGGAATTCTGAGCAAATAGGGTAGAGCAGTGGAATAAGATGGCCCAGTTTGCTATTGGAGTTTTATCTTGTCTGGCCTCAAGTGTTATGGCCGAGAGGGTGTTCAGTGCTGCTGATGGTGTTGTAACAGCTAAAAGAATGAAACTGTCCACAAGTAGCGTGGAAAAAAAATTAAATTATCAAAATGAATGAGATATGGATCTGTAAGGATTTTCTATCATCATCTTCCATTTACTGTACTGCTGCTGATGCTCCTAAATAGCTGCCAACACTCAGTCAGACATGCCCTGTGGCCTGGTCCATCAGATTATGCCATGCCACACTGCCACACATGTTGCTACAGCTGTCTAGAGCCTACCACCACTGCCACCAATCAGGCAGACTTGAATGGAAGAAAGCTATAGTACTAAGCACAGCCACTACAAAATGTATGTGGAACTAAGCTAGGGAAACGCTGAAGAGACCACAGCACTTGTCCAAGTGATAGACACTTAGTTTTATAGTCCCAGAAACCCCTATTCACATATATTGGGTTGTACTGTACTATGTTGAAAGTTTTTGGTTCAGAATCAGTGCCAAAAATCTGGAACAAATCAGCTACATCAGGATGTAGCCCTGAATTTTACAAATTACTTTAGTACATTGTATTGTAATTGGAATGGTATATCTTTATTATAATTTATTTTATACAAAGTCCAAAATTATGATTTCTTCAACTGAAGTACAAAAAAACTCCTTAAAATGTAAGTGTCACACATAAGGTGCACATGGATGTGGTGGATCCCAAAGCTACTCCAACAGGAAAAGGGGCCACTGACTTACAAGACCAAAATAGTGATGCTATTTACAATACAGTAATACCTTGCACACTCGCATTTCCGAATTTGCGAATTCACAGATTTGCGATATTTTTATTGAAACCTAACATATAAGCATTTTGCTATTTTATCACAGATCTACGAATTTAAAAAAAAAAAAACTATCGCTATTGGGTAGTAGCGTCCCGTTCGTTACGTACAGTACAGTACTGGGTAATTGGTTTAATTTTACTGTGAGTGGAAAAGAAAAATGAATGAATGAATGAATGAATGTATTAGTATACAGTACAGTATACTTTAGTATACTGTACAATACTGTATGGTAAAGTTTATTAATATTTAGGGGTTAAACTTTAGAAACCGGCATCAATTAGCATTGTAAGTGCTCGTAAGCACTCATACCAAACATTCGCGAATCCTCGTGATCTGCGACCGGCTCTGAAACGTAACCTCGCGAATGTACGAGGTATTACTGTAGTGTTATATTTTATGTGGCATTGGAGCCCCCTCAGGGTCCAGAGCCGTAGCGACTGTTACCGCTGCACCATCTATAGCTATGCCCCTGACCCTCGCTGATCACTTGTTTGAAGAGGCTGTGGTGCTCACAGGTGCTGCAACCTCTTTCCTGTGCCGATAATGTCACATTCAACAGACAAACGGTACAGCTGCAGCTCAGTCCCATTCAAGCACAGCCCCTAGATAATGCACAGCACTGTGTTTGGTATTCAGTGAGAAGGCCTCAGGGCTTACCCAAGCATTGTGGCCTCTTCAACCAGCTGATCTGTCGGAGTCCTGAGTGTAAGACCCCCACTGATCACATATTGATGATCCATCCTAAAGAGAGGTCATGAATATGTAAGTCAAGAAAAACCCTTTAACCCTACATGCCAGAAAAAAAAAAAAATCAATCTGCAACAAAAAAAAATCAGCTTTCATGTGGCCTTAGCCTAAGGCAGTGACTTCAGCACAGGCTATCAGGAAAACACTGCATGTCTGCCCCATGCGACCACAGCCCAGGAGCGTAACAAGCAACCATGGGGCTCCATAGCAAAACTTATAATGGGACCCAACTCTATCATGATCACCTTAGGCAGCAAGTTCAGAACTTGAAAATCATAAGTTTATTTTGGTCTCCTTATAGTACAGATAATGCACACATTGATGTCACAGTACAGGGACAATAAACACAGAGATGTCATAGTACAGGGATAATGCCCACAGTGATGTCAAAGTATCAGGATTACAAACACAGTAATGTCACACTACTGGGATAAAAAACACAGTGATGTCACAGTACAGAGATAATGAGCACAGTGAGACTTGGAGGCGTAGATGTGAATATAGCTTAAAACTGTACTAAACACTCATTTAATTTGACATCCAGGTGTAGGTGGACCTCTAGCGGTCACAATCTGTATTTCAAGAGCTGAAGGTCATATAATGTATATATTTTGTGTATTTTTATAACAGATATATAATTGTAATTCAGGTACAGGTTATTAGAGGCCAATTATCAGGCAATTTAAGCAGTTCCGTTCTGCCCATAGACTATATACGTCCAGGTGGTCCATTTCTAACCACGCAGGGATGTACCTTGCAAGGTTAGCCTGCTGCATGAAATTGTGCAGCTGTGGGATCAAGATGCTAGCTGTTACTACAGTCGTACATCCCACAGGGAAGGCAGGGATGGTTTATTACCGTCCCTGCCTTCCCTATCGATGTGTACACAGCTATGAGAGCTGCAGCTAGCGATCGCATGGGAGGACCCAGATCAACTCTGGAGTACAACATAGGAGGTTGTATTCCTTCTGTAACTGGGACTGTATGTATCAGCCCCAGTTACAGGAGAAGTCATAAAAAAAAAAAAAAAAACACTGCAAAGGTCTATTTATGACCTTATGGGGAGGGCACAATGTGTAACAAGAAAAAAAACCAAGAAATAAAATGAACACCCCCTGATACTACCATGCCCCCATCACAGGTTCTAGCCCCACCCCCATTGTGTCAACAATATGTGTCACCAAAGTAAAAATGACAGTAATGGAGAGGGAAAACTATTTAAAAAATTTTTTTAGTAGCACTTTGTAAAAAATGTGAAAAACAAGACATTTCCCCTCCTTTTTTGTTTATATTTTCTCGGATATTAAAATAAATAAAAAACATGGAACAAAAAAAACAACATACAAATAAATCCCTATTTATGACCCAAAAAAGACAAAAAATTTGAATAACCAAAAGGAAAAAAATGTTATAGCCCTGTGAAGGATCCGTGTTTACCAGGGACCGCACCTGGCCTTACCTACGATCACTTCGATTACCTCACACCCACTTTCCGTGAGTGAGGCGGGTCAACAGAGGGTAGTACGCAAACGAGCCTTCTAAATTTTATATATTTATTAACCCCTAAATGGGTCGATACTAGACACTCAACACATACATAGAATACATGCAGCGGTTAACAAGCAGATACAAGTGAAAATAACATAACACGGTACATAAAAATAAAAAGGGGATAAAAGAAAGAAAAGAATATATATTACCAACACCAGCTTGTGCAGGTATCTCTGTCTTCCAATGGGTACCAGGGCACTTTCTTATGGGACGACCGGCAGCACAGCACCTTAACCAGGTCAAATGGCAGAAGACCTCTGGAACAAGCAGTTAGTCCATTTCTCTGAGCCCATGTGGTAGGCTCAGAGCAGTCTTGGGCAAAGCATGTGTTGCTTACATGCAGTGACATCTCTGTTAGAGTCACAAAATGGCCTCCAGTTAGGCTCCCTAGGCCGCATGGCAGCCACATGTTGGTCGCATGACTTCCCCCACAGCTGGCCTCCAAGAAGCGTGCATCTCCAAATTCACCAACCAACAGCGAGTGGTTCAGCCTGGGCGGAGCCTTTTTGTCTCCCCTGGTCTCCTCCCTGAATGAGGTCACCAGGGGGAGAAGCCCCGCCCCCTCTCTACATCTCTCATAATAACTTTTCAGTATAAGTCTATGCCTGATGTTTATAGAGTCTGGCTGGTAGTATAATGGGGTTCCTGGCGAGATCCCCAATACATAGACTCCAAGTTTGACATTCCATCTCCCTTTGGGTAAGGAGATCAGTGCCTGGACCTCTTCTGGGCTTTGAACTGTAACATGTGTATATTCTGAGCGTGCGCCTTGACTGGACGCATATGGGGCATTTATCGGGGCGACTATAAGATGTTCCCCAGGCCAGATATTGTCATAAAACCATAATTCCTTAGAACCCATAAGGGTGCCACTGAATCTCTCAGGGATATGCGGATCGTTTGCATAAAGCATCCTGTCTAAATGAACCCCTGCTGGGTTAGTGGGGGTTGTAGTCTTATGCAGATGAAGGCTTTTGACCAAATGGCTGCTTGCCTCAGGGACAGGACAATAGACCTGAACTAGAGAGTAGTTTGACCACTTTCCAGGTACTCTGCTAGGCCGGATTCTAGGCCCCAACCCCCGCTGTGCAGCAGTATAGGCCAATCTTGATACATACATGCCATACATGCCCCTAATATCATCACAAGCCCTCAACCATATGTACGAAAAAACACAAGAAAGTGTCAAGTCCTGAAGCAGGTAAAATGGCCAAGTACTGAAGTGGTTAAAGGGGTTGTCCAGTTTCAGACCAATATTAAGAGACAAATGTTAGTGTTTATATAATGAAAAGTTGTACAGTTTTCCAATATTCTTTCTGTATCAATTCCTCACATTTTTCTAGATCTCTGCTTGCTGTCATTCATTCTGCTGAGTCCCAGTGGATAAAAATCAGTCCATGGTCATGTGATGAGCACACAGGTGCACAGCTCGTTACCAGGTAGATGTCTGATTATTTTGCTGTGACTATAACGAGCTGTGCACCTGTGTATCCATCACATGACCATGGACTGATTTTTATCCACTGGGAGTAAGCAGAATGAATGAAAGCAAGCAGAGATCTTGAAAACCAGGAGGAATTGATACAGAAAGTATATTGGAAAATTGTAGAATGTTTCATTACACATATTTGTCTCTCAATATTGGTCTAAAACTGGACAACCCTTTTAATGGCGTACAACAATGAAGCTATGGGGCTATGTGCATTTATACATAGAATAAACACTGTCGTTTTGTCGATAATATGGTTACGAGTTGGTGATATGCTAATATATTTAGATTGCCATCAAGGATGGCACTTTTTTGCTGAAGACCTGCAGTATATAATTGCAGTAATGAGTAGCTCATGTTACTATGCATCTCATCTGTATGGTAATGACCATTACACCAGAGGTTTTCAGTTTAATGTCCATTACTATACAGGTGATATGCAAAGTACCATGTGATACCCATTTCTGCTAGTAAATACCATGCACTGTCCTTCAGCAAAAATTGATGCTTAGATCCAGCCATAGACAATGTACTGCTGATGGTTGTTAAGTTTTTGTTTCAGGGAAGAGCAAACGCAAAAAAGGCAGATGTCTGTATAAAGGTCAATGAGGCCTGGCTGTCTTCATCTATCTAGGTCACTTTTCCACTGTAAGAGATTGTGAGGATTACTTTGTGGCATAAATTCGCTTGGTTAAAGTTAAGAATGACTACACTCCTCTTTCTTGCTGCTTGTCTCAACTTAATCGACGAATCTCTCCCTATAGGAGAAGCCTTGGGAGAGCTGAATATCTTTCTTTGAGCCTTATACTGCAACAGTGTTAATAATATGCTTTATTTACAAGGTCACAGTGACCTACAGTAATGGCTAGTTTCATGTAATCGGGGCACCTCTCCTTAAAGTCTAATGCCTGGAGTTAGGCCATGATAAATGCACAGACAGGTTGGTTTTCTTATTTGTATTTGAGTTGGAAGGGACCTCAAGGGCCATCGATTCCAAGCCCCTGCAAAAGCAGGTTTTCCTAGATCATCCCAGCTATATATTTATCCAGTTTCCACTTGAAGATTTCAATTGATGAAGAACTCACCACCTCCCGTGGCAGCCTATTCCACTCCTTCACTACCCTCACTGTTAAAAAGTTTTTCCTAATGTCTAATCTGTATCTCCTTCCCTTTAGTTTGATCCCATTACTTCTCGTAATTCCTTCCGCTAATGAGAAAAGGTTAGATCCCTCTGCACTGTGACTACCTTTCAGATATTTATAGACCGCTATTAAGTCTCCCCTTAGCCTTCTCTTCTGCAAACTAAACAATCCCAGTTCTTTTAGCCGTTCCTCGTAGGACATGGTTTGCAGACCTTCCACCATTTTGGTTGCTCTTCTCTGGACCTGCTCCAATAAATCGATGTCTTTCTTAAATTGAGGCGCCCAGAACTGTACACAGTATTCCAGGTGGGGTCTGACCAGGGCAGAGTACAGCGGAATAATTACCTCTCTTGATCTAGATTCAATGCTCGTCTTGATACATCCCAGAATTTTGTTAGCCTTTTTTGCCACAGCACCGCACTGTTGATTCATGTTGAATTTGTGATCTATTATTATGCCCAAATCCTTTTCCCCTGTACTCTCACTTAGTTCTATTCCTCCCATACTATATATGCTTCTTGCATTTCTGTTACCCAGATATAGGACTTTGCATTTGTCCCTGTTAAATACCATTTTGTTCACCTCAGCCCATTGTTCCAGTGTGTCCAAGTCCTTTTGGATACACTCTCTCTCCTCTCTAGTGTTGGCTATTCCTCCTATCTTGGTATCGTCTGCAAATTTTATGAGTTCCCCAATAATCCCATTGTCCAGATCATTTATAAAAATATTAAAAAGTACTGAGCCCAAGACAGAGCCCTGCGGCACCCCGCTTTTTACTTTCTTCCAGTTTGAGGTATAGCCATTTAGTATTACTCGTTGTGCCCGATCTTTAAGCCAATTGTGAATCCACCTCACTGATTTATTATCAAAGCCATACTTAATCATTTTTTCAATAAGAATGTTATGTGATACTTTATCAAAGGCCTTACTAAAGTCCAGATGTACTATGTCCACTGCATTCCCCTGGTCCAACCATTCAGTGATTTTATTGTAGAAGGAAATCAGGTTAGTCTGACAAGATTTATTGGTCATAAAGCCGTGCTGGCTCTGATTAATTAAAGCCTTCCCATCCAGGTACCTAATTAAATGTTCTTTAACAATTTGCTCAAAGATTTTTCCTACTATCGAGGTCAGACTTACCGGCCTATAATTTCCTGGGTCGTCCCTTTTCCCCTTTTTGTAGATGGGGACCACATTTGCCCTTTTCCAATCTAGAGGGACCACTCCTGTTTCCCATGACTTATTGAAGATTATAGCAAGGGGTTCTGTTATTTCCTCTGCTAACTCTTTCAAGACTCTAGGGTGTAAATCATCCGGTCCTGGGGACTTGGTTTCCTTAATCTTAGCTAAATGCTCTATTACCAAACCTTCACTTATAATCAGCTTGGAGTCCTCTTTCTCCTCATCACTATCACCATTAATGTTGATATTTCCATCAATTTCTTGGGAGAAAACGGATACAAAATATGAATTTAGTAACTCCACCTGCTGTTCCACCATGTTAACTTTTTCACCCTTATCATTCCTCAGGACTCCAATGGTTTCCTTCACTTTTCTTTTGCTTTTAACATATCCCCAAAAACCTTTTACCTTACTCTTAACCTCTTTTGCAAGCTTCAATTCGTGTTCAGCCTTAGCTCCTTTAATGCTTATCTTGCAGAGTCTGCAAACTGCTGTATACTCTCCCTTAGATATAGCTCCCATCTTCCACTTGTATGTTTCCTTTTTCTTTTTTAGCAGGTTATGTAATTTTTTATTCATCCTTCCTGGTGTTTTTAGGTGCTTCCCATTTTTCTTCCTTCTAGGTATCATTAGTTCCTGTGCATTAATGATTTCCCTACGGAAAATTTCCCACCCTTCATGTGCATTTTTGTGCTTAAGAATTTTTCGCCATGGAATTCTACTAACCCTTACCTTTAGGCCCCTAAAAATCTGCCCTACTAAAATCAAGCCTTGTAGTTTTTGTCTTCTCAGGTCTTCTTCTTCTTACAACCCCAAACTCGAGTATAGCATGATCGCTGAGTCCCAATGTCCCTGCTACCCTTAGTTCCTTAACCATATCCTCCTTGTTAGTTAAAACTAGGTCCAAAATGTGTCAGATTCCTCCTGAGTTGTCTTGTAAGAGCATCTTTCAAGAGGAAAGGCTAGGGGACTGTATTTACAAGAAAAGATGGTTGCATTTTGAGTGCAGATATACAGGCACTCACAGACAGTCACCAGTGGTATGTATGGCAGCTTCACTGTGGTTGACACCACACTCCTGCACAGCCAATACGACAGCCTTTCTTCTACACAGGACTCATGGTAGCACTTACCTTTACTTCTCCAAACAATCATTCTTCCAGAAGCCACTTCTCTTCCAGAAAATCATCAACGAGAGACTGGCATCCTACAAGAAGTACAGGTTTAGAGGACTGCAGGTTTAGAGGACTTTTCTCTGATGAAGCCCCCTATCGGACTGATTAGGACATCTAGAAGGATGATTGCCTGGAGAAGAAAAGGTAAAAACTAATATGAGTCCTGTATAATGCCAACAGTAAAACTTCCTGAGACTATTCATGTATGGAGTGAGCTCACTCACAATTTTGCCTAAGAACACTGCCATGGATAAAGAATCACAAGGCATTATGGGAAAAGGAGCTGAGAAGCTCATGCGCCCTCTGTTGGATGTAACAAATCCTCAATTTGCTTCTGACCCACTGAGTCTTCAGAAAGCAAAGAGAATGTTAGCCAAGCCAGTTGCTCATCTGCATACAGTGCTGTTTCAGGATTGAGGATTTGTTACATCCAACAGAGGTCGCATGAGCTTCCCAGCTCATTTTCCCATAATGCCTTGTGATATGTAGATGCTTAGTAGAGGGCAAAAAGGCAACTCAAAACTCTACACACCTTCACTGGTGCTCTCCATAAGAAGAGAGATTCCCCCTTCTGATGGATAAAGAATGGTATCTAAACACACAAGGGTAGCTTCTCCCAACCATCCAGGAGCAGTGTAGTGATGAACAATGTTTTTTCCAGCATGATGGAGCACCATGTCAAAAGGCAAAAATGATAAATAAGTGGCTTGGTGAACAAAACATGGAAATTTTGGCCCATGGTCAGGAAGTTCCCCAAATCTCAATCATATTGAGAATTTGTGGTCAAATCTCAAAAAGCGGGAGGACAAGCAAAAACACAGAAATTATAATCAACTCCAAGCACTGATAGGCAAGAATGGGTTGTTATCAGTCAGGATTTGGCCCAGAGGTTGAAATCCAGCATGTCAGGGCAAACTGCAGAAGTCTTTAAAAATAAGGGTCAACATTGGAAATATTGAGTATTAGTATACACTTGATTTATTTGTAAAGTTTACAAACCTAACAAATACTTATAATTGTACTTCAGTATAGCATGGAAACATCTGACTAAAAACAATGAAGCCGCAAACTTTGTGAAAGCCAAAATTTATGTCAGTCTCAAAACTTTTGGTCACTACAATACCCCTGGACTATAGGACAACTGCGTCTGTTGCAATCTCTATCCATAGATATGGATAGGGATTAGGTTTTAGTTTGTGCATTTGCAATTTTCAAAACAAATTAATTTAGTAAACTTACTATACAATACAGGGTCTCCATTTTGGCCATCTACCTCTACTTACTGTAGTTAATCCTTTTATAATGCAGATTTTTTCTTTCCAAACAGAATGGATTTTCTCAGTCTATTTTGCAATGTTGTCGCCCTGTAAGTAATAAGAAATAAATAGAACTGATTATCTGGAATTCTATGAGACCAAAGGTGGCATACTTTGAGGAAGAGGGTAAGTAATAGGTTCTTGTTAGAGAGTATTAGCTATTACCGTGTGTTCATGTGTATTGGGAGTAATGTACCTTTACTCTTGTAATGATAACAGTTGCTATTTTTAGCTTTAAAAATGGTTCTATAAATAGCAAAAGACCTTGTGGTTTATCATAACTTTTGGTAAAGAGGATTTTCTAAAATTATATTTAGGGAACTTTTGGACACTGCAATAATTTGTCATATATGACCATTCCACACATAACCATATGCCAATGACGCCCTGCTTGAAAAGTTTGTTGTTTAAGCATTTTTCACAGGTGCAGATTTGGGATATTTGAATTTGCTGATAGTAAATATTACAGTTGTGAACCTGTTTAATCATTTCTCTAAAGCAAACACAAGAGGACGCTATATAACTATGTGAACATTCTGCTTTCCAATCAATAGTATACAAAAAAGCCTGTGGCTGTCAAAGCATGCTGGTGGCTATAGTTTTACACCAGGTTGCAGGTACTTGCCAACTCTCCTTCAATATCCAGAAGGCTCCCTTAAAAAGGGATGACCTCCTGGTGTCCCGGAAGACTGGATGAATCTCCTGGGCCCCTCAGAATGCACCTGCATCCACCAGGCTCCTAGTTATATTAATGTGATGTGGACACTTCATGTACCAGTCATGTCTTAAAAAAGGTGTGCCCAACACATTTCATGTCCATGTCACATATGGGGGTGCCCCAAATGGGATGTAGCACACCCTCAAAAGGGCAGGGTCACCGTATATTTTCACAACTCGCTCTGCGTACAATGATTCCCGGATCCCTGCCAGCAACAGTATGCAAGCATGATTTATAGTAAAGAACTAGCAATGGTAGAACTAGAGACAATGCAGTTCCTTAAAAATAATCCTCTTAGGCTCCCCTTAAACCGCCAACAGCAGCGTTTTTGTCACATTTGATAGCAAAAATAACGCATCATGTAGTATCATTATTCTTGCTGCCAAAATGACAGATACTATGATGGAAATCACGACAGAAGCCTGATGGACCCCCCCCCCCCCCTCACACACACACACACACACACACACAGAATATAACTGGTGACTGAATGCAGAGTTGGATGAGATTATGGAAACAGACAAGCTTGCCGTCTTACCTTTCAGCAACTCCCATTGACTTCTATGGCAGATCCATACCCCGGCTTCCTCTGCAGTCCATTGTAACATGGATGTGGCGGCTGGTAGTCACCTGGACAGAGTCAGTGAACCTCTGTTCTTGAGATAGAGATGGCACCCACATCTAACAGACATACATGGTATATCCTGTGGGTATGCCACAAATGTCCATGATGGGAATAGCCCAATGAAGAAAGACAGAAAGGTTTAGATCAAAAGTGGGGACTAATTGGGAGGTATGGTGTCCGTCCATATGGCAGGTCACGCAGGGCCCTGTACTAGATTATGTGACAACCAGCACTGTTGTATCGAGATATAAAAGGTAAGAATACAGATAGTTGTCATTTTGACACACATGGTGACATGCTGACAGAAAAAATCCTCATGAAAATATCATATCCTGTTTAATAAACAAATAGTTGTCTACATTTCACATTCTCTCTCTGTTTTTACCTCAGATTTTGTACAATGACTGCACAGCTCTGTAATGTTACCTCATAAGTCATGTCACTTCTTCTTCTGTCTCCTCATCAACTGGCAGTCATACTCCGCCCCCTAAGGCTTGAGGCTTTCCAGGCCCCCTCCTCACTAACGTCTCTTCACTGACCCCTAAGCACTGACCTCTGCTCACTGACCCCACCCCACTGACATCTCCTCACTGACCCCTCCCCACTGACCTCTCCTCACTGACACCTCCCCACTGACGTCTCCTCACTGACCCCTCCCCACTAACGTCTCCTCACTGACCCCTCCCCACTGACCTCTCCTCACTGACCCCTCCCCACTGACCCCTCCCCACTGACGTCTCCTCACTGACCCCTCCCCACTGACCTCTCCTCACTGACCCCTCCCCACTGACCCCTCCTCACTGACCCCTCCCCACTAACGTCTCCTCACTGACCTCTTCTCAAGTTTCCTTTGACAGTGAAAAGTTAGACTAGACAGTCTCAAACTGCATCAAATTTCCCAAAAAAACCTATTGTAAGGGGTTCCCCAAAATGCGTTTAGTATTGGGGGTGCATGGTGGCATAGCCCCAATGGAATTTTTACATTTACAATACATGATTGTGTATTATGGAGCGGTCCTGTGTGGTGTGTTTTCTTCCCCCCCACCTTCTTTCTGTGGTGCATCTTACAGAGGTGCTTACCTGCTGAGGTCAGGCCTGGGTCAGCTGTACCCAGCACAAGCAGGTTCCAGATGTTTCTTCTATTCTGCCTGGCAGCAGGTGCTGTCAGCTGATTGGTTAGTTGATCTAAACGGCGGGAATTTTCTGCGGAGGTCCGGTGCAGTTCTGAAGATCCAGTGGAAGAAGACAGCGCCCCGCCCCACCTCGCCTCACGCCATTTCTTCATTTCATGGACTTTGTTGCAAAGTTTTGTTAGTGGAGTGTTAGTCTCCCAGCTATTTTTAGATATCTATTTATGATGTTTTTAAAAGTGGTGTTTTTTTATTTAATTGATTATTATTTATTGAATGAATGTATTGATTACATTGATTAATAGATTGATTGTTTATTGGTAACCCCATAATAAAATTTCGTGGCCTGTTATTTCCACTTCAGTGGTGCTTTTTGTTCTTTATATAGTACTTTAAGCCTATCCATTTGAGCCTTGTGCCACCATGCTGTATGAAAATCTGGCATACTTTTAGACCGTGTAGTTTAACTTTACCCCACTTATTGGTTGGCTTAAAGGGGTTGTCCACTTTCAGATCAATATTGAGAGACAGGTGTTATTATTTGTATAATAAAAAGTTGTACAATTTTCCAGTATACTTCCTGCTTCAATTCCTTATGGTTTTCTAGATTTCTGCTTGCTATCATTCATTCTGATTATTTCCAGTGGATAAAAATCAATCCGTGGTCATGTGATATACAGTCCATGGTCATGTGATGGATACACAGGTGTGCGTTTCTGCCACGGTCCTTTCCACAACATTTTACATCCGCAGCTCGCTACATGGGGCCTTAGGATTCTTTAGGATTAGAAGAACATAGCTGCTTTTTTCCAGAAACAGCGCCACCTGTCCACATGAGTGTAGTCTGATAAGGGGTTCAGCTTCACTTAAAGGGGTTTTCTATGACTTACAGTACAGCCCAAAAGTTTGGACACAACTTCTCATTCCAAGAGTTTTCTGTATTTTCATGACTATAAAAATTGTAGATTCACACTGAAGGAATCAAAACTATGAATTAACACATGTGGAATTATATACTTAACAAAAAAGTGTGAAACAACTGAAAATATGTCTTATTTTCTAGGTTCTTCAAAGTAGCCACCTTTTGCTTTGATTACTGCTTTGCACACTCTTGGCATTCTCTTGATGAGCTTCAAGAGGTAGTCACCTGAAATGGTTTTCACTTCACAGGTGTGCCCTGTCAGGTTTAATAAGTGGGATTTCTTGCCTTATAAATGGGGTTGGGACTATCAGTTGTGTTGTTCAGAAGTCAGGTGGATACACAGCTAATAGTCCTACTGAATGGAGTGTTAGAATTAGTATTATGGCAAGAAAAAAGCAGCTAAGTAAAGAAAAACGAGTGGCCATCATTACTTTAAAAAATGAAGGTCAGTCAGTCCGAAAAATTGGGAAAGCTTTGAAAGTGTCCCCAAGTGCAGTGGCCAAAACCATCAAGCGCTACAAAGAAACTGGCTCACATGAGGACCGCCCCAGGAAAGGAAGACCAAGAGTCACGTCTGCTGCGGAGGATAAGTTCATCCGAGTCACCAGCCTCAGAAATCGCAGGTTAACAGCAGCTCAGATTACAGACCAGGTTAATGCCACACAGAGTTCTAGCAGCAGACACATCTCTACAACAACTGTTAAGAGGAGACTGTGTGTAGCAGGCCTTCATGGTAAAATAGCTGCTAGGAAACCACTGCTAAGGACAGGCAACAAGCACAAGAGACTTGTTTGGGCTAAAGAACACAAGGAATGGACATTAGACCTGTGGAAATCTGTGCTTTGGTCTGATGAGTCCAACTCTGAGATCTTTGGTTCCAACCACCGTGTCTTTGTGCGACGCAGAAAAGGTGAATGAATGGACTCTACATGCTGGTTCCCACCGTGAAGCATGGAGGAGGAGGTGTGATGGTGTGGGGGTGCTTTGCTGGTGACACTGTTGGGGATTTATTCAAAATTGAAGGAATACTGAACCAGCATGGTTACCACAGTATCTTGCAGTGGCATGCTATTCCATCCGGTTTACGTTTAGTTGGACCATCATTTATTTTTCAACAGGACAATGATCCCAAACACACCTCCAGACTGTGTAAGGGCTATTTGGCCAAGAAGGAGAGTGATGGGGTGCTACGGCAGATGACCTGGCCTCCACAGTCACCAGACCTGAACCCAATCGAGATGGTTTGCGGTGAGCTGGACCGCAGAGTGAAGGCAAAAGGGCCAACAAGTGCTAAGCATCTCTGGGAACTCCTTCAAGACTGTTGGAAGACCATTTCAGGTGACTACCTCTTGAAGCTCATCAAGAGAATGCCAAGAGTGTGGAAAGCAGTAATCAAAGCAAAAGGTGGCTACTTTGAAGAACCTAGAATATAAGACATATTTTCAGTTGTTTCACACTTTTTTGTTAAGTATATAATTCCACATGTGTTAATTCATAGTTTTGATTCCTTCAGTGTGAATCTACAATTTTTATAGTCATAAAAATACAGAAAACTCTTGGAATGAGAAGGTATGTCCAAACTTTTGGTCTGTACTGTATATATTGATGACGTATCCTTATTTGTAGTTGGTGGGGGTTTAACACCCAGGACTCCCACAGATCAGCTGACTGAAGAAGCCACAGTGTCAGTGTGAGAACTGTGGCCTCTACACAGAATACCAAGCACAATGTCATACATTGTTTTCATCTGAGCTTGATATTGCAGTTCAGCCCCATTCACTTGAATGGGACTGAGCTGCGGCTGTACCATGTAACCATTAAATATGATGACATCAGCACAGAGAAGAGGTTGTATTGCTTATGAGCTCTGCCACCTCAGTGTGGTATTGGGTGTGAGACCACCGCCGATCACATATTGATGTCCTTATCTAAGTCCTGGAAAACCCATTTATACTAAGGCCGCACGTAGCGAGCGGCAGCCAAAAAGCGCTGCGGAAAAGACCATGGCAGGAAACGCATCAAGTTTTTTTTCCCAGCGCTTCTCACAGAAAGTCTGCAGAGTTTTCCTTTGCAGTCTTTCTGTTCCTATTATACCTGTACAGAAAATGTCAGCGTTTCCGTAGGTATAATTGACATGCTGCAATTTACATAAATGCAACGGATTTTGAAATCACAGCATTTCCGCTGCGGATATTTTTCAGCAATGTGTGGATGGAATTAGCCAGAATCCCTTTAACTTTGCAGGTACTGTAAAATGCCACGGTTTTTGCCACAGTGTTTCCTGCCATGGCCAAATTGCAGCGTTTTCGAAACGTGGGGCCCTGACCTTAGGCTAAGGCCTCACGTTGCAGAAATGCATCTTTTTTTGTTGCAGATTTTGCTGCTTTTTTTTTAGCCAAAGCTAAGAATGACTACAAATGGAATGGGAAATATATAGGAAGTACTTATATTTCTACCTTCTGCTCAATCCACTCCTGGGGCCTAAGCCTAAGAGCTAAACTGCAATATTACACACACGTAGCATCTCGCAGCAAAAAAGCGCTGCTGGAAAAACCACGGCAGCAACGCATCTCAGTTTTTCTCACAGAACTTTTCACAGAAAGTCCGCAGAGATTTCCTCTGCAGACTTTCTGCTTCCATTATACCTATAGGGAAACTGCCGGTGTTTCCGTAGGTAAAAGTGACATGCTGCAATTTCCAAAACTGCAACGGTTTTGGAAATCGCAGCATGTCCGCAGCGCGTATGTTTTCTAGCGAATCCCATCAACCTTGCTGTGACTGTAAAACGCCACGTTTTTTTTCCGCCACGTTTCAGCAAGACAGCAACCATTTTATTTTCTAATACTGGACAAAACCTATCATTCTAATGGTATCCGCTCCTTTGGTGCATTTGGCCTGTTCATTACTGACTATGGAATTTCTCCTGATGGTAAAAACAAACCAAAAAAATAAAAATTTGTGCTGCTTATTTCATTGCAAATACAAATTATATTTTTCTAGCATGTGAGTATAACCTTACAGTGATAGACTTACGAGACTCGTATGTATATGAGGGTAAATGGGAATTAATAGATGCATATAAAAATGTCATACTCTCATTTGCTACATTGTTGCCTTTCACATTACTTTCTAGCATCTCATCTATGTTTGACACCCTGTAAATAGTTTTCTAGAATTATTTATTTAAATTCATTATTTATTTTTTTAATGTGTGCAGAAATATGCAGCTGTAATGATAATGGTGTCTCTTACCAATATACAGTCTCCACCAGTAAAACTGTACAGTAAAGTTGGTCTCATACAGTCACTTAAAAACCAAATTGTAGATTAGAAATTATAATATGCGGTTCATAAAATGGCCTCAAGACAAACCAGAATTTCTGTTTTAGAACAAATGTTCCAGGGTATGCTTACATTACCTCCAAAGCTCTGTTATAGTCTGCTGTAATCTCTTCTTGGCTGAGATTGTCAGAGTCTCACCCAGTAACTTCATTTGCTCTTTCACTAACCATAGTCCCTACAGAATGGCACAGCGAAGGCTCTTGTTTATACATAAAATATTCATAAAAGCCTTAGACATATTACGCAATAGTGCAAATTGTGTGTTTACATGTAAATACCTCAATAAACAGCAGCATCAGATAAGCGCACGCAGGCAGCAACACTAGCACAATGACTGGAATAAGTCATAAATGCAAAATCTCTTCAAATGTGCAACTGCATTGCTCTCATCAACATCGTGCAACCTGAGTATGGACGTCCTGTTAATGAATGTGGCATAAACGAAAAAGTAAAAATGATAAGTGAATACTTCAAGTCCAAACAACAGTGGGGAAGATAAACTAATAGGTTAAGATTTACTAAGACTGGCTTCACATCTGTGCTGGAGTCCTTGTTGGAGACTCCATCTGACAAACCGCCGAAAAATTGTCGGAGAGTAAAGTCCTGCTCTAAGGACTTTTTTTGTTTGCAGCTTTCAGTTTCGAATTGGCAGACACCCAGCAAACCCCATTATAGTCTATGGGGTCCCCCAGCGGACCCGAATGACAGAGACCTTGGCACTAGTGTGAACCTAGTGTAAACAAAATGCACCAGAAGTCTGGATTCACACCAGCGCTCGCTCTACGTTCAGGAATTCTGTCCCCGAATCTGCTTGAAAAATGTTGAAAGAAAAGTCCTGCAAGCAGGACTTTTCAATCCGCATTTTTTGGGCGGAAACCCAGCAGACCCCATTATAGTCTATTACAGTCTATGGTTTCTGCAGTTAACCGCTTTTAAAGCGGATTGGGTTTCTGTTTTTCAGGTCCCCAAACTGATCGTGGGCATTGCTGTCGAGTCTCCACTGTATAATACTCCACTGTATAGTAATAATAATATTTAAATACCCGACATCCTCCATAATAGTATGGCGGATGTCGGGAAGGGTTTAAAGATTTGCGGTAGGGTTGTCAGAGTGAAAGAGGGAGGTTGAAAACTTAAACAGTATGGGGCAGATTTAGTAATTGTAAATCATGTACATCAGTTTTTTGCACAAATTACACCAGAATTCTGGCACCTTGAGACAAATTTATTAAGACTGGCGCTGTGGCTTCTTCATAAATCAGGCACACACCCATGCAACAGAATGGAGATCTACATCAGTTAGGAAAACAGCGTGAGTTATAATAAACATGTTGGCTCCACTGACATTTGTGGAAAGTGGCAAGTGAGGTGCAAAAAGAGTCTTGTGCCAAATGTGTGTCATGTTATCAAACATCTATGCCAGAAAATTGTGTTGATAAATTCCCCCCACTTTATTAGTTTATTACTAAACAGTTTTTAATGTGTTAACAGAAGAAAATGGTTGCCCGAAAGAATCTATGCTTTTCTTTATGACCTTTAGAAAATGAAAGTTGCAGCCTGATATATACGGACAACTGCGTTATTTTTCTCTTGCACTGGTTTTCATAAGGCTATGTTCACATCTGCGCTGGAGTTGGAGACTCCATTGCATAGTTCGACGAAAATCGTCTGAGGAAAAGTCCTACACGGAGGACTTTTTCCTCTGCTAGATTCAGTTTAAAAATGATGGAGAACCAATGAGACCCATTATAGTCAATGGGTCTGTCTGGCTCCATGTGTAACAGCAGTTTCCCATGAAAACCATTCTCCAAAGTGCCTCCAATAGTAAGGTGGAATCTTATTGGTTAACATTGACAACTACTGCATCAGTTTTGCTACATACAGTATCTCCCCATTTGGTTTTCCCTCCTGAGATAGATGCAATAGATGGATATAGTAGATAGATAGATGATAGACGGATACTGTAGATCAGTGGTTCCCAGGTTGTCGCAACCTCCTGGGGGGTCATGTGAAGACTGCCAGGGGGTTGCAAGCCATCAAAGATAATTAGTCTGTGCAGTCCCAATATGGCTGCTGATGAAGATCAGCAGCTGTATCTGTAGCACAGCATTGCACAACAAATTTGCCTTCAGCATATGGTAGCTGCTTGGTTCCAGGGGAGGTGAGTAAAAAAAAAACAAAACAGTTATACTCACCTCTTGTAGGCATCCAACAGTCACTCTACATTCTCTTCAGGCTTCTGGCTGATGTCACATACCACAGGACAGCCTGTGATTGGGGCTCAGCAGTGACGATTAGGCCACAGTGGTGACCTCAGGATCCGTAACAACAGAATACCAAAGGACACTGAGAGGATGCCAAGGAGTGGTGAGGAAAGATGAGTATAAAATAGTTTTCCTCACCTTCCCTGGGTCTGTACTTATTATACTCTTTGGTCTGGGGAGACAACAGAGTACAATAATTCACCAAAATAAACTGGGTGGCGAACCTCATGAATATTGTTGAAACAAATTTTGTGGGGTTCGCCTATCTCTACATATGAAGCGGCTCAAGGCTTCTGGCCACTGTGGAGCATATTATACAGTGGATTGGGGCTCTGGGAGCATATTACACTGTGTGGGGCCACTGAGTAACATTAAACTGTGGGGGGAATCAGGGGAGCATTTTATACCATGTGGGGCCTCATCGGAGTATTATACTATGGAGTGCTTTTGGCAGCATTTTATACTGTGTGGGGCCATTGTGCAGCATAATACTTTGGGAGGAGCACTGGGGAACATTATATACAGTGGGGGAAAAAAGTATTTAGTCAGCCACCAATTGTGCAAGTTCTCCCACTTAAAAAGATGAGGCCGGCCTGTAATTGACATCATAGGTAGACCTCAACTATGACAAAATGAGAAAACAAATCCAGAAAATCACATTGTCTGATTTTTTAAGAATTTATTTCAAATTATGGTGGAAAATAAGTATTTGGTCACCTACAAACAAGCAAGATTTCTGGCTCTCACAGACCTGTAACTTCTTCTTTAAGAGGCTTCTCTGTCCTCCACTCATTACCTGTAGTAATGGCACCTGTTTGACATTGTTATCAGTATAAAAGACTCCACTATGGTGAAGACCAAAGAGCTGTGGAAGGACACCAGAAACAAAATTGTAGACCTGCATCAGGCTGGGAAGACTGAATCTACAATAGGCAAGCAGTTTGGTGTGAAGAAATCAACTGTGGGAGCAATAATTAGAAAATGGAAGACATACAAAACCACTGATAATCTCCCTCGATCAGGGGCTCCACGCAAGATCTCACCCCATGGGGTCAAAATGATCACAAGAACGGTGAGAAAAAATCCCAGAACCACACGGGGTGACCTAGTGAATGACCTGCAGAAAGCTGGGACTAACGTAACAAAGGCTACCGTCAGTAACACACTACGCCGCCAGGGATTCAGATCCTGCAGTACCAGACGTGTCCCCCTGCTTAAGCCAGTACATATCCGGGCCCATCTGAAGTTTGCTAGAGAGCATTTGGATGTTCCAGAAGAGTATTGGGAGAATGTCATATGGTCAGATGAAACCAAAGTAGAACTGTTTGGTGGAAACACAACTCTCGTGTTTGGAGAAGAGTGAATGCTGAGTTGCATCCAAAGAACACCATATCTACTGTGAAGCATGGGGGTGGCAACATCATGCTTTGGGGCTGTTTCTCTGCAAAGGGACCAGGACGACTGATCTGTGTACATGAAAGAATAAATGGGGCCATGTATCGTGAGATTTTGAGTGCAAACCTCCTTCCATCAGCAAGGGCATTGAAGATGAAACGTGGCTGGGTCTTTCAGTATCACAATGATCCCAAGCACACCACCAGGGCAATGAAGGAGTGGCTTCGTAAGAAGCATTTCAAGGTCCTGGAGTGGCCTAGCCAGTCTCCAGATCTCAACCCCATAGAAAACCTTTGGCGGGAGTTGAAAGTCCGTGTTGCCCAATGACAGCTCCAAAATATCACTGCTCTAGAGGAGATCTACAGGGAGGAATGAGCCAACATACCAGCAACAGTGTGTGCCAACCTTGTGAGGACTTACAGAAAACGTTTGACCTCTGTCATTGCCAACAAAGGATATATAACAAAGTATTGAGATGAACTTTTGTTATTGAACAAATACTTATTTTCCACCATAATTTGCAAATAAATTCTTTAAAAATCAGACATTGTGATTTTCTGGATTTGTTTTCTCATTTTGTCTCTCATAGTTGAGGTCTACCTATGATGTCAATTACAGGCCTCTCTCATCTTCTTAAGTGGGAGAACTTGCACAATTGGTGGCTGACTAAATACTTTTTTTTCCTCACTGTATAATAATAATAATACATTTTATTTATATAGCGCCAACATATTCTGCAGCACAGTACAATTTGTAGGGTTCAAGTACTGACAAAAAAGATACATTACAAAGAAATAGTCAATTCACAAACTGGGATTGAGGGCCCTGCTCGCAAGAGCTTACAATCTATGAATACTGTGTTGGGGCCACAGGACAGGTAACTGTAAGATACATCGGAGAGGAGAAGAGTCCACAAATAGTGCACAACTGCGAGGCAAAGTTCAGTGGAGAAAAGCAGAATAATATAGAAGAAAACAGTGGAATAAGAGTTAGAATACAATGGAAAAAGAGACAGAAAAAAGCAGAATAAAAATAATTAGCAAAAGTGATAAAAAAGCAATCTAGTTGCAATTGCCAACCACTCCCATTTTGGTCAGTCTCCCCCATCACAGTTTAGGCATTTGCTTTTAAACATGAAAATAAGAAAAAAAAAATTTGCTTCCCTGTGTGCATTTTTTTTAGTTTCAATAATTTTTTATTCAAATTTTCAGAATACAAAAATACAATACATTATAGATAGACAGTGTGATATACAGTTAATATGCATTATGGTATATTTTCAAGATACACTTTTTGAACCGCATATCCCTAAAGATCAGTGATAGATATTACTTATAAAGTAAACATTAACGATAACATTTAACTTTTAACTTTTAGGCACATTCATAGGGCTATCGTGATCTATGTCCAGGGTAATTTCTTCATGAACAACCTTTTGAGTTATGTTCATGCTAATGACATGTGACACACGACCGCAACATTAGTCACTCCTCCCCAGACTCCTCTGTCGGCGGGGTTGGTGAGTCTGATATCCATCCCTATAACCACTTCAACCACCCCGATTGATTTCTTATAGAACTTTGGTATTCTCTACATAAGGTATCGAGAGTAGATCCACACATCCCAGACTTTCTCAAATCTAGGAAAGGAATTGTTTCCCATTGCTATTATCCTCTCATATGAATATGTGTTATTGATGGCCAGTATTAGAGCTGACATGGGTGGAGAGGCTGGTGATTTCCATCTCTGTACTAGCATTAATTTAGCTATAGTCAAAATTTTACAAATGAGTTGTTTGTATTTATTCAACTCTTCGGGAATTCCAGGTAGCAGAATAGCCGTATGTACCATGTGGGGGAGTTGGAGACCAAACAGCTCTGAGAGCATATCGAAAACACTATCCCAATACTTGTGAATTATAGGGCAAGTCCCCAAAATGTGAAGAAGGGTTCCTCTGCCTCCACAACTCCTCCAACAATCCCCGGACACGGAGGGATACGCCAACTGTAGAGTAGATGGGGTCCTGTACCACCGTAAAATGATTTTCGTGGCTGTCTCTATGTGAGTGCTACACTTTAAAGACAAATGGATCAGTCTGATCGCTTGCTGCCATTCATCCGGAGTAATGACCATCCCCAGGTCCCTCTCCCAGCAGCGGAAGGGGGTAGACCTAGTAAAGATCGACACTCCATCCATTTTATCATATAGGAAACGCAGTCCTTTCATATTACTCGACAACCACGTGAAAAGTGAATTATTATGTGGTAATGTCGTCACAGGATGTGTAGATATGAAGTGCCATATTTGAAAATATTTGAGGAAATCGCCTGTATGAATTCCATATTGTTGTCTTAGGTCTACAAACGATATAGGTTTTTTAGTCTCGGAGTATAATTGAGAAATCTGCGTAATCCCCCTCAATTCCCAGCCCGAGACCCCTACATCATCAATCACCCAAGCCATCAATGACAGGGGCATTTCTGCAATATGAAAATGCTTCATTGGATTTGCTTTCCCATGGAGTAGCTTCCATGCCGTTAACGAAGCACACATGATCGGGGAGAAAAATCTCGGAGCAGGGACATTCCAAAAGGGCACCCATAACGCGTCCTCCAGTTTTAAGGGAGTTATAAACGCCTGTTCTATGTGCAACCATGGAACCGAGATATCCGGTGATTTCCATCTCACGCACTGAGTAACCAGAGATGCTATATAATAATTCCTCACTATCGGTACCCCCAGCCCCCCCTACCTCCCGTTGTTTAAATAGAAAGCCTTTATTGATTCTAGGTCTCCTTCCATTCCATATGTATTTTGAAATCACCCTTTGTGCTGTTTCAAAAAAGGAAACAGGGATGGATATTGGGAGTGTGCGGAACAGGTACAAGAGTCTCGGCAATAGCAACATCTTTAAAGCAGCTACCCGTCCTATCCAGGAAACATCTGTTTTTGACAATCGCTCAGTCTCCTCTTGCAATATTTTTAACATTGGTTTATAGTTACTTTTATAAAGAGTCCCCAGGGATGCCGTCATTTGTGTCCCCAGGTATTGAACGCTATCCTCCCTCCAATCAAAATCATAAGTTGACTTTAGATGTTGGAGCAAGGGCGGGGGGACATTTAGAGGCAATGCCTGCGATTTAGCCATGTTTATTTGGAAAACGATAGTTGCCCAAAATTATTAATAGTTTCCATAAGGCGAGAAATAGATGTTTGCGGTTTGGACAACATGAGAATAATATCATCTGCATATGAGATAAGGTGAGACTTATCTCCTATATCAATGCCTCTCACTCCCAGATCTAGTCTAAGTACCTGGGCTAAAGGTTCTATAGAGAGAACAAATATCAGGGGTGATAGGGGGCACCACTGTCTGATCCCATTTGTTATTAAAAAAGGATCTGATACTACTCCGTTAGTGAACACTCTTGCAGAAGGTGCCAAGTATAGCACTTCAATCGCTCTTAAAATGGCTCCAGAAAACCCCATATTTCTGAGTACCGAGAAGGCATACGACCAGCAAATGCGATCAAACGCCTTTTCTGCGTCTAATGCAAGGACCACCGCCTCTTCCCTTTTAAATTCAATATGATGCAGTATGTTTAAAATACGTCTAGTGTTATCATATGATTGTCGTCCCTTAACAAACCCCACTTGGTCATGTTTTATCAAGCTTGGGAGACAAACTGCCAATCTGCATGCTATGAGTTTGGCATAGATTTTTAAATCTGTGTTCAGTAGCTATATAGGTCTGAAGTTTTGGGGATTGGTGGCGGGTTTGCCAGGCTTTGGCAACGTAACTACCAAGGCTTCTTGATTTTCCTTTGGGATGGTACCAGAATCCACCACAGCCGTCAAAAATGACAGTAGCTGGCTCATCAGGACTGAGATAAAGCATTTATAATATTCGTTAGTAAGGCCGTCAGGGCCCGGAGACTTGTGAGATGGCAAGGATTTAATTATGGATAACAGCTCTGCCGAAGTAATGGGTGCATTCAAGGAGTCCAGCTGTGACTCAGTGAGTGCAGGTACCTGGGCAGCTTTAAGGAATTGCTCAATATCGTAATTTGTTGGGAGGACCGTGGAAGAGTCTTCTGCAAGATTATAGAGTCTCTCAGAAAATTTTAAAGGCGTCGGCAATGCCGTTTGGGTCATAAATTTTGTGTGTACCATCTTTACTATGCAGAAATGGGATCCTGGATTTTACATGCTTTTGTTTAAGCTTAGATGCTAAGAGTTTGCCTGCTTTATTAGATTGAGAGTAATACGTAGCTCTAACCCTTTTTAGGTTTTTCTCATATTTGTGCAATAGACAAATGGTCAACTGCTGGCGTAGTGCCCTTAGTTTCGTTGCATGTGAGGAGGAAGGAGACTGTTTGTTGTTGGTGTCAATGGTTCTTATCTGACGGAGCAATCGATCCACCTCTGCCATTCTATTTTTCTTTTCTATATGCCCAAGGCGAATAAACGTACCTCTAATAAAAGCCTTGTGAGCGTTCCACAATATTTCAGGGCTAGAAGCAGAGGGGGCGTTAATCTGAAAGAACTCCTTCAGATCATTCTCTAGCGTCGCTTTTAACTTTGGCTGTGACATTAAAAATTCATTATACCTCCATACATATGCTCTGGCGGATTCATATCGTTCTGCTATGGACAAGGTTATCGCAGCATGGTCTGACCAAGTTATTTGCGATATCTCAGACTGCTTAACAAGGGGAATGCTAGACTGCTCAATTAGGAACAGATCTATTCGGGAGTAGCTATTATGTACGCTAGAGTAATATGTATAGTCTTTTTCAGTATTATGTAATATACGCCAGATGTCAAATAGTTCATAGCTCCATAGAGCCTGTGAGAAAGAGGGGTGACGCGTTAATATGCCAGAAGTAGTATCTACTAGCGGGTCCGGAGCCATATTAAAGTCTCCCATTAATAGTAGACACCCCTGCTTCCTTTTTTTCTACTGCCCTCACAAGTTTCCCTAGGAATGCTACCTGTTTCGTGTTTGGGGCGTAGACTGATACCAACGTATAAGTGACATTATTAAGAATACAGACTAATATTACAAATCTCCCTCCTGGGTCAGCGTATTGAGATACCAGCTGAAACGCTACTGAATCTCTAATCCCAATCAGTGTTCCTCTACGCTTTGAGGAGTAGTGAGCATGAAACACATGTGGATATGTAGGTGTGCATTTTTTTTATCTATTTACTTAGCTTGAAACTGAGGCCATATAGTGTGCAACCACACGGTAGAATTTATGCAGCAAAATTCTGCATTGCGTTCTCCAGCAATCCACTGAAGCAAAAACCACCCAAAGTTGGGAGGTTTTTGCTGCGGCTTACCTGGAGGTTTCTCTGAGGGTACCTATGCCTTCCACCCTTTGCATTGCAGCAATAAAACCCACAATACTTGACTTGCTGCAGATTTAAAACCTCCAACTCAAATAACTTTGTTCTGCGGATTTTAGTCGCAGCATGTAGATGAGGTTTGTTTAAATGTCATCCACAATGCTGCTACTGTAGATCACACAGGGCTAGATGAAAGTTCAGTTCATAGTAGCTAACCCATTGTGGTTATACACAGTATAGCCCTGGTCTAAGAGTTATTACTACTGCAATTTCATATTACAATAGAATTTATTTTGGACAGTATTGAACTTTTGTCTACAATAATGTAAATGCTGCATTTCTATCATACCTTTGTCTGCGCCAGCTGTGCAGATTCATTAATCTATGTAGTAGTTGCACATTCCCTTTAGACCATTTCCGAAAAGCTGAATTCACAATAACCCCTTCTGTGTCCATTTTTGGCAAATTGAGCTTTCACGGAACTGTCAGTTTGTACAGAGTCTGCATTTGCTGTAGAGATAAATGGATCTCTGTAGTAATCTACATGTCCTCGGTGTAGTCATTACATGGCGAACACATGTCAGATGAAGAATTAGGTCAATTTATGTGTGCACAGGCTTAGTAAATTGAGACTTTCAGAAAAAAAAATTCAATGAAATTTAGCTCCAAATATCCTAAACTATCCCAATCATATTGATCTTGATTTAGGCTAGGGCTACATGGCCAAGACAAATGTTTGCACAAGAGGAATTTGAGGCAGATTTGATATTAATATAAAGGGGGAAGTATTTACAGTCATATGAAAAAGTTTGGGCACCCCTATTAATCTTAATCATTTTTAGTTCTAAATATTTGGGTGTTTGCAACAGCCATTTCAATTTGATATATCTAATAACTGATGGACACAGTAATATTTCAGGATTGAAATGAGGTTTATTGTACTAACAGAAAATGTGCAATATGCATTAAACCAAAATTTGACCGGTGCAAAAGTATGGGCACCTCAACAGAAATGTGACATTAATATTTAGTAGATCCTCCTTTTGCAAAAATAACAGCCTCTAGTCGCTTCCTGTAGCTTTTAATCAGTTCCTGGATCCTGGATGAAGGTATTTTTGACCATTCCTCTTTACAAAACAATTCCAGTTCAGTTAAGTTTGATGGTCGCCGAGCATGGACAGCCCGATTCAAATTATCCCACAGATGTTCAATGATATTCAGGTCTGGGGACTGGGATGGCCATTCCAGAACATTGTAATTGTTCCTCTGCATGAATGCCTGAGTAGATTTGGAGCTGTGTTTTGGATCATTGTCTTGCTGAAATATCCATCCCCGGCGTAACTTCAAATTCGTCACTGATTCTTGTACATTATTCTCAAGAATCTGCTGATACTGAGTTGAATCCATGCGACCCTCAACTTTAACAAGATTCCCGTTGCCGGCATTGGCCACACAGCCCCAAAGCATGATGGAACCTCCACCAAATTTTACAGTGGGTAGCAAGTGTTTTTCTTGGAATGCTGTGTTTTTTTGACGCCATGCATAACGCCTTTTTGTATGACCAAACAACTCAATCTTTGTTTCATCAGTCCACAGGACCTTCTTCCAAAATGAAGCTGGCTTGTCCAAATGTGCTTTTGCATACCTCAGGCGACTCTGTTTGTGGCGTGCTTTCAGAAACGGCTTCTTTCGCATCACTCTCCCATACAGCTTCTCCTTGAGCAAAGTGTGCTGTATTGTTGACCGATGCACAGTGACACCATCTGCAGCAAGATGATGCTGCAGCTCTTTGGAGGTGGTCTGTGTATTGTCCTTGACTGTTCTCACCATTCTTCTTCTCTGCCTTTCTGATATTTTTCTTGTCCTGCCACTTCTGGGCTTAACAAGAACTGTCCCTGTGGTCTTCCATTTCCTTGCTATGTTCCTCACAGTGGAAACTGACAGGTTAAATCTCTGAGACAACTTTTTGTATCCTTCCCCTGAACAACTATGTTGAACAATCTTTGTTTTCAGATCATTTGAGAGTTGTTTTGAGGAGCCCATGATGCCACTCTTCAGAGGAGATTCAAATAGGAGAACAACTTGCAATTGGCCACCTTAAATACCTTTTCTCATGATTGGATACTCCTGGCTATGAAGTTCAAAGCTCAGTGAGGTTACAAAACCAATTTTGTGCTTCAGTAAGTCAGTAAAAAGTAGTTAGGAGTATTCAAATCAATAAAATGATAAGGGTACCCAAATTTTTGCACCGGTCAAATTTTGGTTTAATGCATATTGCACATTTTCTGTTAGTACAATAAACCTCATTTCAATCCTGAAATATTACTGTGTCCATCAGTTATTAGATATATCAAATTGAAATGGCTGTTGCAAACACCCAAATATTTAGAACTAAAAATGATTAAGATTAATAGGGGTGCCCAAACTTTTTCATATGACTGTATGTATTTATGAGTACATCGAGGGCATAATATAAGGGGGCAATTGGGCAGTATTAATTACATTGGTACTTGGTGTGAAGAATATCGCCTCGCCCAGCCGCCTGGCACGCCTGCGATCAAACTTCTTTCTTAACCTCCCACTCACACACCGTGAGTAGACCGGGTCATAGGATAAAACGAAACGTGCGATATAAATTTTAGATGTTTAATAACCCAAGTGGGTCGGTATGGATTAATAGCATATACAGAAATATACAATATTAATATGATCAAGCATAAACATACAAGCAAAAGAACAATGATACAATACACCAAAATAAAAGGGAAATAACAGATTAGAAAAGGTACCTGAGCACACAGCCCTGTCCTAGCTGTCTCTCTTCCATGCTCCACACAATAGACTCTAAAACAACTCACCCTCACCTCAGTGTCGGACCCTCAGCCCCCACCCTTCACCTCCCCCCAGCCAGGGATGAAAACCAGTGAGACAGTGTCCAGAGGTGTAACCTCCTTTGCATCACATTCCAACCAGTGGGGGAAGGACAGACATGCTCAAGTAAAAACACACTTCCAAGAAAGATACATAAATTGAGGGTCTCATCATCACACCTCCCCCTTTTAGAGCGTGTCGGGAGGAAGGAGGAGCCTCCGTTCCTCTTCCACCCGCACCTCCGCAGCCTCACCCCGCCGGGACAGGCCATCGGCATTGCCATGGGCCTGGCCAGGCTTGTGCCGGATGTCATAGTTGTATTGCTGCAGCACCAGGCTCCAACGTAATAACCGTCCATTCTGACCCGCAACACGTTTGATCCAGATCAGGGGGTTGTGATCCGTCACCACGGTGAAGTGGCGCCCATACAAGTAAGGCTGCAGATGCTGCAAGGCCCAAACAATTGCTAGGTATTCCTTCTCCACTGTGGCGTAGGCCACCTCCCGGGGCAGTAGCTTTCGGCTGAGGTACTGCACCGGGTGCTCTTGCCCCGCTGAGTCAAGCTGGCTCAGTACGGCACCGAGTCCATAGGTGCTGGCGTCTGTCTGTAGCACAAGCGGACGTGACTCATCGTATGCCTGAAGTACAGGTGCATTCTCCAGGGCCTCTTTCAGGGCTTGGAAGGAGCGCTCGCAAGCATCTGTCCACTGGACAGTTTGCGGCAACTTCTTCTTGGTGAGGTCCGTCAAGGGGGCGGCCAAAGCACTATAGTTCGGTACGAACTTCCTATAGTACCCTGCCGTACCCAGGAAAGACATCACCTGTCGCTTGGTCCGGGGGGTTGGAAAGGACGTGATTACCTCCAGCTTTTCAGGTTCTGGTTTCAGGGTTCCCCCACCTACCCGGTGTCCCAGGTATTGGACCTCGCGCATGCCCAGCTGACACTTTTCCGGTTTGATGGTCAAGCCCGCACGGTGGATCCGCCTCAGCACCTGCGCCAGGTGCTGTAGGTGTTCCTCCCAAGTGGAGCTGAAGACGGCAATGTCATCCAGGTACGCCATGGCAAACCCTTCGCATCCCGTCAGCAGGGAGTTGACCATCCGCTGGAAAGTGGCAGGGGCATTCTTCATGCCGAATGGCATGACAGTGGACTCGTACAGTCCGAAAGGGGTGATAAAGGCCGATCGTTCCTGTGCCTGAGGGGACAGGGGGATCTGCCAGTATCCCTGACTCAAGTCCATGATGGACAAGTACTGGGCCTTACCTAACCGGTCAAGCAGGTCGTCGATGCGCGGCGACTGTAACCTCATTAAGTTCCCTGTAATCTACACAGAACCGGGTGGTCCGGTCCTTTTTAGGCACAAGAACCACAGGTGAAGCCCATGCACTGTGAGAGGGCTGAATCACCCCCAGGTCCAGCATCTCTCCAATCTCCTTGCGCATCTGGACCTGTACCTCCGAGGAGACGCGATATGGCGACCGCCGGATAGGGGCATGATTCCCGGTATCCACATGGTGAATGGCCTGGTCAGTTCTCCCGGGCTTCGCGGAGAACAGACCAGGTAGGGAGTGCAAAACTCCATCCAGCTGGGACAGCTGGGCCTCAGCCAGCAGGGGGTTCACCTGTGCCTTCTTGTTGGACCCATCCTCCTGAAAATGAGCAAGCAAGTCAACAAGGTCTTCTTCTTCCCCCTCCACTAGCAGACTGCATACCGGAAAGGCACTAGTTTCCCGGTCATGATGATCCTTCATCATGTTGACATGGAAGACCTTATGCCTGTTCCTGCCTGGATCAACAGTGACCAGGTAGCTGACGCTGTTGACCTGCTGGTGCACGACGTATGGACCGGTCCATTTCGCCTGAAGCTTGTCCTGGGGCTCAGGGACTAGGACCCATACTTTCTGCCACGGCTGGTATGTTCTCTCACGGGCATTCTGATCATACCAGCGCTTCTGGTCAGCCTGAGCCTGGACCATGTTGTCATGCACCAGCTGCGCCATAGCCTGCATTTGGTCACGGGATCGCAGGACATACTCCACGACTGGCACACCTTGGATGGCCGTTTCTCCTTCCCAGGACTCTTTCACAAGAGTTAGGGGCCCACGTACACGTCTCCCGTACAAGAGCTCAAAGGGGGAGAACCCCGTTGAGGCTTGAGGCACCTCCCGGTAAGCGAACAGCAGGTGCGGGAGATAAGGCTCCCAGTCGCGCCCGTGGGACTCAACTAACATCCTGAGCATCTGCTTCAGGGTGCCATTGAACCGTTCACACAGGCCATTGGTCTGTGGGTGATACGGGCTGGACACCAGATGTTGCACCTCTGTTACCTTACACAGGCCTTGCATCAAGGTAGACATGAACTGGGTACCTTGTTCTGTGAGCATCTCTCTGGGAAATCCAACACGGGAGAAGATGCCTACCAGAGCCTTGGCCACTACATCAGCCCGGGTGGAAGACAGCGCGACAGCTTCCGGGTACCTAGTAGCGTAGTCTACTACCGTTAATATGAAACGTTTCCCGGTGCGACTGGGAATAGACAGGGGTCCAATGAGATCCACAGCCACCCGCTGGAAAGGTTCGGTTATGATGGGCATAGGTATCATTGGTGCTTTGGAGCCTTGCCCCGCCTTGCCCATCCTCTGACAAGTGTCACATGAACGGCAGTATTTAGCTACATCTGTCCCCATCTTAGGCCAGTAGAATAAGTGGCTGAGGCGAGCCTTGGTCTTAGCGATCCCCAGGTGGCCTGCCAGTGGAATATCATGAGCAATCCGCAACAACTCCACCCGGTAGGGTTGGGGTACCACCAAATGTTTCTCCCTGAGCCGACTTTCTTTTCCCTTTGTGGGGATCGTTTCCCGGTACAACCTCCCTTTCTCCCAGTACACGCGGTCCTTGTCCGACTCCAAGGGAGGTTGATCAGCACGCTCCTTCAATGCGTCCAGACTGCGGTCAGCTTGGACAGCGTCCCTGAACTCCTGACTGGAACCAGACAGAAGAGATGTGCATGTCACATACCAGCCGGGCTCCTCCGGATCCAGTGTGGGGAGGCTAGTCATGGCGGTCTCAGTGCCATCTCCGGGTGACAGAGGGAACGGCTCAGGGGTCAGAGCGCCTTCCACCCCTCTAGCACTCTGGCTGCGGGTTACCACCGCAACACCAGCAGTCCATTCCTCATCCGGATCGGCCCTGAGATCCCCGTGACCCACCTGACCACCTGGCACATTGTCCTCAGTTGGGGTTGCCCCCAGCATCTCAGAAGAGCTACCCTGTAAACCTGCAAGGCAAGAATTAGCAATTACATTGACATTGCATTAATTCATTGATTCACAGTGAACTGCATGGGTGAATGGCTGAGCCTGGGTCACACTGAGGGGGCCATCATCACCCGCAGATGTGGGCGGGGCTACAGCCAGGTCAGCATTCCACAATGTCTCATTCACAGGCTCACTGATTACCTTAGCTGGACACACAGCAAGGGGAGACAGGCTGCAGACCCCTCCCTCTGCCTGTGTCTGCGTCTGGGTGACAGGCTCCACCACCACATTAAAATCATCCTTCAGTACAGGCATTTTGTCACAGCGAGGTGGGGCTACTCCCACCCCATATTGGGACACCAAGGGCCCCAAATCTCTTCCCAATAGTACATTGGCAGGCAGATCAGACACTAGCCCCACATCACGCATCCCTTTTCCCGCACCCCAGTCCAAATGAACGCAAGCCATGGGCAGAGTTACGCGTTCTTGTCCAATACCATTCAGGGTCAGAGTTTTTCCAGGGATAATACTGTCCGCAGGGACTAAGTCAGGTTGCACCAGAGTAATCTGCGCCCCAGTGTCCCGAAATCCCATGACCACTTTACCCCCCACAATGACCTGTTGACTGTTGGCATCGGATTGCAACCCCTCCCTCCCCACTAAGTATACAGATGGGCCAGCTGTCGTGGCTGGGGAAACAGGGGGGGTTCTTAGAGCGGTTGGGGCACTCCGCCTTGAAATGTCCTGGCTGGTTACAGGCATGACACCGCCGGGCCTCTCCTTGGGGCTTGGAGGGGGTACCCGGGGCGCCCAGAGTTCTTGGGACAGGGGAAGTAGAGGGGGCACCCGGGACAGAGTTTGCCTTACCCCACTTGGAGACCGCAGGCTGTGGTGAACTCCAACTTTGCCCCTCCTTCCCGCTTGGGGGTCTCTGCAGTGTGGCTCCTCTCTTGATCCCTTGCTCCCTGGTGGACACATAGTCGTCAGCAATCTCTGCAGCATTGTCTGCTGTTGTGGGTTTCCGATCACACACGAACTGGCGGACCTCCAGAGGACACACCTGGAGAAATTGTTCCTTTATCATAAGATCCCCAATTCCCTCAAATGTGGTGACAGTAAGTCCTTTGATCCACTGCCAGAATGTAACCTGTAAGTGGTGCAGAACATCCGCATAGCTCTCTGTGGGACCCCGCTGGATATTCCGGAACTTTTTGTGGTACACCTCCGGCGTGAGCCGGTATCTCCGGATCAGCGCCGCTTTGATGGTCTCATAGTCCGCGTCCACTGGTAAGCTCGTGGAAACATCCAGGCCTTTTCCCTTCAGCCGGGGAGACAGGTAACGGGCCCATTCTGCCTGGGGAATATGATGCTGCTTACACACTCACTCAAATCCCGGCAAGAATGAGTCCAAGTCCCCGTTATCTTCCAAGATTGGAAAGTCCTCGGATCGAATCTTTAGTGCTCGGACTCCTGGAGTTGGTGCAGGAGAAGGTTGCACCTGCCGGGGAAGTTCCAGCTTTTTTAGCTCAAGCTGATGCTCCCTCTCCGCTTGGCGTTCACGGGCCTCTCGCTCAGCCCGACGCTCTGCAGCAGCGGCAGCGGCCTCTCTCTCCGCCCGGCGCTCTGCAGCTTCTCTCTCCGCCCGGCGCTCTGCAGCAGCAGCAGCTTGGTACTGATGAATCACCTTCAGACGGGTGCTATGGTCACTGGCGTCTATCTGCTGTAAGGCCATTTGCAAGTATAAGTCCGTTACCCCCATAGAACTAGGGTTACTGGTCCCTCCAGGCACAGTTACCTCTGGGGTCCGGGCACCTGCTGAACCGTCTGGCATGGTGATGTTTTCTTGTGCCAGCCCCTCAGGACTTTGCTCCTCATCCTGCCCGGCTGCAGCACCCTCCATATCAGCCATCTGCGCAGCGTTTGTATCAGTCAGTTGCTGACGTCCCCTGACTCCACTTCTCAGAGACCGAGACATCCACTGGAAGTCGTTGCCAAATAAAAGATAGGACAGAAAAAAGAAGAAGGGAGGGAACAGTACTGTACCAAACTTTCACCGTATTTTAAGCTTGATCTCATACCGCGCTCGTTCCATAGGATTGTCGCAATCCCCAGTGTCTGCGTGATACCACACCCACACACTGTTATCCTAAGATCCCACAACGCTGCCACCACTGTGAAGAATATAGCCTCACCCAGCCGCCTAGCACGCCTGTGATCAAACTTCTTTCTTAACCTCCCACTCACACACCGTGTGGAGACCCGGTCATAGGATAAAACGAAACGTGCGATATAAATTTTATATGTTTAATAACCCAAGTGGGTCGGTATGGATTAATAGCATATACAGAAATATACAATATTAATATGATCAAGCATAAACATACAAGCAAAAGAACAATGATACAATACACCAAAATAAAAGGGAAATAACAGATTAGAAAAGGTACCTGAGCACACAGCCCTGTCCTAGCTGTCTCTCTTCCATGCTCCACACAATAGACTCTAAAACAACTCACCTTCACCTCAGTGTCGGACCCTCAGCCCCCACCCTTCACCTCCCCCCAGCCAGGGATGAAAACCAGTGAGACAGTGTCCAGAGGTGTAACCTCCTTTGCATCACATTCCAACCAGTGGGGGAAGGACAGACATGCTCAAGTAAAAACACACTTCCAAGAAAGATACATAAATTGAGGGTCTCATCATCACACTTGGGCTTTATTAAAGGGGTTGTCCATATAATTTTTATTATTGATCAATCCTTAGTCATCAATAACAGAACAGTGGGAGTCTGACCCCTGGGGCCCCCGCTGATACACTCTGCCTGTTTGATAGTGGCCGTGCTATGTAATTACAGTCTCACCCCATAGAAGTGAAAGGACTAGACTGTAGTTACACTGAACGGCTGCTATGAATCAAACAATACAGTGCAAACAGAGAAGGGGTCATGGTGCTTTTTTTTTTGGCTGGAATCGGGGCTGTAGGCAAGAGTTAATGCCTGGAATTGGAGTGGGGGGCCTCCTGGGGGGGCCCTGGGCTACAGAGTCTCAGTGGCCTCCTGTCAGTCATGGTAAGAGGCACAGTCGATTAAATCCAGTGAGTGCTGTGACTCATAAGGTGGAAGAGTGAAGAAATCAGGCGATACCTTTTAGAGGCTGAGTATATTTGATAAGTAAGCTTTCAAGAGTCTAGCTCTCTTCTTCAGACATGGTGTTATACAAGAACTGAAAATTCACAGATTTTTATACACATGGTCTTCAAAGGCTTTTAGAGTCCTTAAAAAAACCAAAACAAAATGCAATCTAAGTAGAGTAGTGACTCATAAAGAACATCATATCTGCTTTTTCTCAGCAGACTTTATCTTTCATTTACAAATAACAAATAAGACAGAATAAAGTTTCTGTCTTGTTTTTAACGTTGCAGTAAATGGTGGTGGATGCAAATGGAGGATGCTCTGTCAGAACAACAAACTGAAAAGTGTGAACCTATCCTTACTAGTACAGTACTGTAAGCACTGGTTGGATGTATACATTAATACAACATTAAAACATTAATTTTAGTCTCAATGCAATTTTTAACAAACCTTTAATACAAAAAAACCCTCCACAGTTTCAGGTTCTGTTCACATCTGCTTTGTCAATTCTATTATAAATTTAAACAGGACATAATGTTGACTTTGTCTCATGAGGGACACCACAGTTACCCAACAGATACTATTGATTCACAACAGGGTGTGTTGAGTTTTATCATTTCATGGTTTTACACTAGGCATTTGTTGTAATGATTCTTCATTACAACTACAGATATACACACTCAATGACCACTATGTAACAAAGCAGAGGTACTACAAGTGCCAGGGCAGAGAAAATGCACAGTGGACTGATTTCTAAACTTTAAAACATGATTAAAACTTTCACTGCCTATCTATCATATATTTTCAGACACTCACCATCTGTTCAGGCCAGTTACAGGAGCACTATATATCACTTAGAGAAGACAGCAACCAAAGAGGGGTCAAAGAGGGTAACTTTAGGAGGGCGTTGTGGATGGACGACAGCAAGCTCAGCAAGGGAAGAGACTGACTATAAGACTGTTTTGTGAATAAAACTGATGTTTTCAGTTCTCAGCTGAGCAGTGGGCCCCCTTGAGCCCAGTGGACCCCAGTATCTGACAACATTTGTCAGGTTCCTCCAGCCCTAATTATCAAATACCCCAAAACTAGTCCAGACCAATAATCCATCCTCCATCCAAGTTCAAGTAGAAAGAAGTGAACCAGCTAATATGGAGCCACGGGTAAATGGACACCAACACCAAGAAAAGTATACATAGAAGTAACATGAATTAATCAGACTTATTGCCTTGCTTACTGCAGGTCAAGGGAATCTGGTTTGTCACCTGTGAATCAGTGGGATCTTTGCTCAGCAGGATTGGTGATGGTACTTTTCCTTCTTCCAGTTCACCCCAATGAATTGGGGTGTTTCTCTAGGTCCCCATGTACTTCTAATCTACAAGACTGCTCATTAGGTAGGAGTCTTTTTACAAAATCCTCAATAGTATCAGAGTCAAAGCCTTCGCATGTTGGCTCATGTTCCAGGACCAGTGTTTCCACTTCTTCAATTGTATCACCATGGAAAGGGTTTACTCCTGCAACTGTGATGTACACCATGGCACTGTATTGTTTGCTGAGGATGATTTCATGTTTCTTGTCCCCCAAATCCAGGAATCCTACCATAGTCTGTGGCTCTTGTTTCACCAAAGATATCATTGAAGCAAAGTCCTAAAAACAGTGATTTTAATATGTCCTTTTCTAGTCAGCAGGACATTGTTACTTTTCAGATCTCGGTGGGTGACACCTTTGGAATGTAAGAAATGCATCCCACAAACCATCTAAGCTGTAATAAATGTTTTATTGTCTTTTAACCACTATTGCTCTTTTACAAGGTGGTAAAGTGTGCTCCTGCTGACCAACTCCATGATGTAATACACCTAGTCCATTGTATGAAAAGCACTATAGCCATGCATCAGGTACCTGCTGCCATAGGTCATTTGAAGGATGTGGTGCTCCACTAGTCTTGTTCTGTGATCTATCAAGAGTCTCTTCTTTATGATCCTGATAGCAACATGTTGTCACCTTCCCATAACCTATTTCTCCTGTTACATAGTAGAAAGTGAATTTGTCCAGTGTTAAAGGCACTGTGGATGTGGCACGAGTCTCCTGTCCAGCAGGTCCATCAGCTTGATCTGTGTCTGCTTTGACATCTTTATTTGGTGCAGCCTGTTCCTCATCCTTTATACCTCCATTGTTTGTACAATTTTGTTATTCCTTCTATAATGGGTATTTAAGGGCTCATATCAACATATCACCACAGGACAATATAAGCCCTTTAGTATACCTTCTCTATTACTATTATTTATAGGTCCTTCCAATGTATATTTTATGTCCTCCCAAACTTAATGCTTTTCCACAATCTTGTACATTGCAGAATTAACATTAGCATTGATGTATATTTAATTTTTCTGCTATTGTCTGTTCTGTTAAAAAAATATTTCTAAAGTATGTAATTTTCTGATTTTTTTTGTGTGCACAATGAGGTATATTGACTGCTATGTATTATATTTTATTGTTCCAGGCTGAAGAAGGGTAAAACCCGAAATGTTGCAGTGGGCAATTATGAATGTATATAAGCAGTGTTGTCTCAATAAACCCTATGAAGCATAACTGCTCTGGAGTGCTGTTCTATATTCTGGTTCCTTCATACCTTCAGACGTGCTGTCTGTCAGATTTCTTTGTTTTCTTCATTTTCTCTTGTCCTTTTGGATTTCACCTCTAAAACCCTTTGATGATTCCTTATGACAGACGTTACAGTCACTTGATATCTTAGTAGATCCTTGATGTTTGCTCCTTATTCTCTTTGTGGATTGGTCCTTTTCCCAGCTTCTCTGAATGTCCCAATAGAAACTTTTCTCTTTTTGCATTTCTCCACTTGGACATTACCTTAGTCGACAGTAATCCCAAATTTTTGTCCTTTCTTCATGATGTTATTGTTAGTGTTTTTCAATTATCTGGAAATTCTCCACCAGCTCTTTTGATGCCTCATTATGAAAGAAGATTTAGAACTTAGCTCCTTTCCAAGATGTGTGGTCTCCTTTATCTGGTGGCTGTATCCCTCTTCAGGATCTTCCTTCTTATCTATTCATATCATATCTACTCATCTTTCTTCCATCACTCCTTTCTTTCTGTGATGGTATTTTTTTTGTGTTCTCGCTTTCTACTAGAACCCATGTTGAGCCCAACAGAGGAGTTCTAGAAATCAACAGCGAAATAGACAGAAAGTCACTTCTCCCTTCAAAGGTCTGTGAAATGTAAGCTCGTAGAGGCTAGACATTGGAATCTGCAGACAGCTCATTGTGGTGTCATGATGTTGTCCCTAATTTGCATAGATAAATTCTTCTCTATGATGTCATCAGCATGCCACATCTAGTGTTACATACAATTGATGTGAGGCCACCAGCCTCAATGATGTCTGCCCCTATTTGTACAGTTATAGATGGCTTGTCCATTATACAGTGTAATATATACTTCATATTTATATTTTACATAATTTATTATATATTCATGTTACATGCACACCTAGAAGCAATGATGGGGATGGTACTGCAGAGACTCCAGTATACAAGACTATACTGTGTATATGAGTTCCAGTCTTCTCTGATCATTAGTCTTTATGGAGCAATTACGTTCAGCCCTGATTCTCATTTTGGTTTACTGGATACAATTTCACCATCTATATTCCATATATATATATATATATATATATATATATATACATACACGTGTTATCTTATGGATACAGAGTTTGAAACTTAACTTGACAAGTTCACTCTGTTCTTCCACATGTAATCCATATACCTGAATGCCACCTGCTTCATAGAACCCCTGTACCTGACTGCCACCTTCCTATACAGTATAGCCACTACAAGTCCTTGCACCAGCTGACTGTACCATATACCCATCACAGCACCTTATATGCAGTACTGTGTAGTACAGTGCCTTGCGAAAGTATTCGGCCCCGCTTGAACTTTTCAACCTTTTGCCACATTTCAGGCTTCAAACATAAGGATATAAAATTTTAATTTTTTGGTGAAGAAATGCTCTCCATCCAACCTCACTGAGCTTGAGCTGTTTTCCAAGGAAGAATGGGCAAGAATTTCAGTCTCTCGATGTGCAAAACTGATAGAGACATACCCTAAGCGTCTCGCAGCTGTAATCACAGCAAAAGGTGGCGCTACAAATTATTAACTTAAGGGGGCCGAATAATTTGGCACGCCCCACTTTTCCGTTTTTTATTCTTTACAAAAGTTTAAAATAACCAATAAATTTCGTTCCACTTCACAATTGTGTCCCATTTGTTGTTGATTCTTCACCAAAAAATTAAAATTTTATATCTTTATGTTTGAAGCCTGAAATGTGGCAAAAGGTTGAAAAGTTCAAGGGGGCCAAATACTTTTGCAAGGCACTGTATATTGTGTGTATATCATACTGTGTAGTAATTCATGTTACATCTATATCTTCAAGTTTGTATGCAAGGCTCTACTGTGTACAGTGGTGTAACTATAGTTAGAGCTGTAGCTAGGTTTTCTGTCACCTGGGGTAAAGGTTCATCTCACCACTCTTACTCTGAATTTAAATACATAAAAATGGCTTATTGGTGCCCCAACTTACAACCAGCACATGGGCTACATGGCCTCCCCCCAGCTTTAGGGGTAGTTGTGATTGGTTCCAGAAGCCAGGGGGCCCCACAGGTCACGCTCAACACACTTGGGTTCGATAAACTTCTTTGCTTTCTGTTAAGGATCCCACTCTGCCATGCTGCTTGGCACAACTGCGATCACCCTTCTTAACCTTCCACTCACGCCCCGTGAGTGGACTGAGTTCATAGGATAATATGAAACAAGCTTTATAAATTTTATATATTTATTAACCCGAGAGAGTCGGTACTAGACACTAACATATACAGAAATACACATCAATGGATGGTCAAGCAAATACAGGTAAAAGCACAATATAGTACAGAAAATAAAATGGGAATAAAAGATAGAAAAATACCAGAACAAGTTTGTAGTCTGATTCTCTAGGCCTCAGCAGTTTGGTCTAGGGCGCTTTCTTAGTCAGTCACAAAGCAGGCGTCCCCTACATGCTGTCCAGCAATAGAACTCTCAGGCCTCACTGCTAGGCCTCAGGGCACTTGCTTAAGTCCACAGCAAGACATGTCCTCACATCTTTCCCAGGATAAACACTTTCTTTGTCCCTCAGGTGAGACCATATAACTATCCCAAGTCTCCTCCCTGAGTGATGTCACTAGGAGGGGAAGTCCAGCCCTCCATCCTGAAACCCAAATAGCTAGGAATCATCATACTTCCTTGCCAGATGACTGTAGGGTCAGGTTTGGGGTATGATGTAGTTCGTGGCAAGACTCCCATCGTATAAACACCAAAAATGACCCCTCAATTCCCTTTGGGCAATGAGTTCAGTGTCTGGACCTTTTCCCTGCTCTCGACAGTACCGTGTTTGGACTGGAAGCATGCATCTTCATCTTGCGCACCAGAGGAATTTAACGGTGCAACTGTGGGAGGTTCTCCTGAGGAAATATTGTCATAAAACCATATTTCCTTTGTAGTTTTGGCTAGAGACACAAAGTCTCTTCTTTGTTTGCTCAAAAGCCTTTCCAGCCACATGTTTGCAGGAACCCCCTGCGGGGATAATGAGTTTAGCATGGGTATGCTAATGGGACAACAAAAGGGTCTTGGTACAACAGAAAGGGCTTGATTACAGAGCAGAAATACCATATTCCTAAAGCCAAAGGGTTATATGAGAACAAGTGATAATACTCCAGAGAAAAAAATACATAACTGGGGGTCTCTCATCATCACACTCTCCTTTCTGATTTCCTTTGATCCCTGGCAGTCTGTGCACCATGAATTCATGAACCCTGCCCTATGGTGAGCTGGAGTGACAAGATTCTATGATACATAGCCTTCAACTGTCAGAAAGGAAAAAACTAATCCTTTAATGGCAACCCTCGCACCCAAAACAGCAGTTGGTCAGCAGTATATTGTCAAGAAAGAATTCTACAGGGAAGGCTGTGGTGCAAAAGAGAGTACAATTACTGTTTGTGGGGTGCAGTGACAGGGGATGGGAATGATGGGAAATTCATGTGCACAGAAAGGTTATGAACACATCTGGGCTCAGAAGGAGAAGGAAATGTAAATGCTTTTAAAATGTATGCATTGCACACAGTTGTCGTTTGTGAGAAGTTGCGCAAAGGGGGCCCAAACTGAACTTTTGAGCCAGGCCAATAAGCATTTAGTTACGGCCCTGTCTGTATCTGTGTGTGTGTGCAAAGAAGACTGTCAGTCAGAGTGTGAGGTCAGGTTAAACAGGACTTACACTGTTTCTCTTTGGAGTTCCCTCAAGATTTACTTTTCCTTTTACTCCGAAATCCCACTTTAAATCATATAAACCTATTTATCACAGAGCTCAGCTTTCTCTCCATCATATTCTGTCCTCAGATAGAGCAACGAAAATTGGCTACCTAGTTCACTTTAAAGAGGACCTTTCATGTCCTCTTGAATGTACAGTTTTATATATCGCTAGAAAACTGCTGAATTCAGCTCACTGTTGCATTTTATGGGGCTGGAGATATCGGTGCCATTAATTTCGGCACTGATATTTCCCCACTGTCAGAATGGCGTTCCTTATAGCTCAGCGTCATTGCTGGGTGGTAAGGAACGCCCCCTCTGACAGAACAAGACTATGTTAGCATACTGTCAGGGGGGTAGGGCATTCCTCACAGTCCAGCTATGACTCCGAGCTATGAGGAGCGTCCTTATGACAGTGGGGAAATATCAGGGCCGAAATTAACGGCACCAATATCTCCACCACCAGGGCACATACTGGGAAAACAGACAGTGCCTTGAATTCAGCGCACTGTTGGCTTTCTAGCGGTATATAAAACCGCACTTTCATGATGACATGAAAGGTCCTCTTTAAGAATCTACTGCCAGTTTTTATCACAATAATTTTCTAGTTTATTATGGATTATTTAGTGCATTTACATTGGGCAGATATGAGGAGAAAATACCAAATCGCTCACAATAATGTAGCAATATGGGTAATATCATATATCTATCTATCTATCTATCTATCTATCTATCTATCTATATATATATATATATATATATATTTTTTTTTTGTATAAGCAAGAAACTTTTGAATGAAATCTAAAGGTTGCCGCTCTGTTTATTTTGTGCATTAGGTTTGATTTCCTCAATAAGTACAAGTACAGCCTTGTGCTGGTGACATTTGTTGCTGAGCAACTGTCTAAAATTACTCTGCCTTGGTCTAGGACGAAAGCACATCACATGCAGGATTTATACATGTTATTATATAAATGTACAATTCAGAAAGCCGGAAGGAATCTAATCAATAAGTACAATATGTTATGTTTACTTAGCTGTTTTTTACTTTATTTTTCCCTTCAAGCCCCCATTCTGATCTGTTCATAGATTGTTGATTTTCTCTCTGTCCCTTTCCTATACCACAAATTTTAGACTGTTTATTTCCTGACCTGTTGTAAATAACTTCCCCACGTATATTGCATTTTGTTAGTCCAAGAATCCTTTTGAAGATCCATGTCTTGTGTATGTATAAATAATGTTAATTTTCAGGTTCTTGTATAACACCATGTCTGATGAAGGGAGCTAGACTTCCGAAAGCTTACTTATCAAATATACTCAGTTAGCCTCTAAAAAGTATCGCCTGATTTCTTCACTCTTCCACTCCTTCCCTATACTAAGGAGTGTATTGGAGACATTTCAATTTAAAGGGAGTCTACCACCGACCCCAAGCATGTTCAACAACCACCATCCTTTTAAAGAGAACATTACAGTGATAAATAACATCTTTATTGTGTATGTCACTTTTGCAGATTTGGAGGGGGGTTATTTATTAAGACTGGTATTTTCTAAACCAACTTTAATCATTTTGGCACTGGTACAAGATGTGGGGGACTCAGGAACTGACATTTATGGAAAGTTATGGTATACCTGACTAGCCAAATCATCCCTGCCCCAATTCACCCACTGTCTTAAAAAGTGGTGAGCAGGGCATTGGAGAGGAGATGCGCCACCATGTGCCTGAATTGTACCAATTCAGGACGCAGTTTTAGACACTTTTCAGGAGAAACCCTATTGATAAACCTAGACCAAAGTCTTGATTCTCCTAGAACTTATTTTTTTCTCATTGTTTTGAAAATGTATGGATGCATACATGCTTCATTGTGTAACATTTCTTGTTCATGTAGTAATAATATAGTGTAAGTGTGTATTTGGATATGTTTCTTTGTGAGATTGATGTCTAATAATATCAAATTGTTTCTTGTGTTTATTTTATTCAAAAGACCAAAGAAGTAAAATAAGATCACAAATAATCTACTTTAAAATAAATGTCAACTTTGACTGTTTGATGAACAGGACACTATGAAGTACCTCAATAGATATAGACATTGCCTTTACCATGAAAGATTAATAATAATAATAATAATAGTAGTAGTAATAAATCATCATTCTTTAATAGTCCCACCATGGGGAAACTCAGTGTGTTACAGCAGCAAAGATAAACAATACTAATACAGATACAAACATATACAAGAATGTTCCAAGGTAGAGGCATTTCATTGATAGTAGACAGACAGATAAGAAGTAGCAGGGGGGGGGGGGAAGGGGGATATCCCAGACAGAAACATATTTCAGTTCTCTGTATGGACTGATCTCCGCTTAGGTCGGAGTTGGTTGTACAGCCTGTCCGCATCAGGGAGGAAAGACTTCCGGTAGTGCTCCTTCTCACACTTAGGGTGAAGTAGTCGGTCACTGACAGTACTGCCCAGCGCTATCACAGTCTCATGCATGGGATGAGACTTATTCTCCCGCATGGAGCACACTACGGACAGTATCCTTCTGTCACCCACCACCTGCACTGGGTCCAAGGGGCTCCCCAGGACAGAGCTGGCCCTCCTAATCAGCTTGTCGAGTTTATTTCTATCCCTGGTTGATATACTGCTCCCCCACCAGGCCACTCCGAAGAAGATGGCTGATGCCACTACCGAGTTGAAAAAAGTCCTAAGAAGTGCCCCCTGGACTCCAAAGGCTCTCAGCCTCCTAAGCAGGTAGAGCCTGCTGTGGCCCTTCCTGTACAGGACCTCCATGTCATCTGCCCAGTCCAGCTTATTATTAAGGAGCACACCCAGGTACTTATAGGTGTTGACAATCTCTATGCCCATCTCCTGGATGTCCACTGGTTTAGGAGGGCATCCACATTTTCGGAAGTCCACCACCATCTCCTTGGTCTTCCCGGCATTAATCCTCAGGTGGTTCTGCTGGCACCAGTCCACAAAATCCCGGTTCAGTTCTCTGTACTCCATGTCATCATAGTCTGTGATGAGGCCTACTATTGCAGAGTCATCAGAATACTTCTGTAGGTAGCAGCTGGATGAGTTGCACCTAAAATCTGCAGTGTACAGTGTGAAGAGGAAAGGGGCAAGAACTGTACCCTGAGTTGCCCCCGTATTACAGATCACGGTATCTGAGACACAGTCCCCGGCTCTCACATACTGAGGTTGATTTGTGAGGTAGTCTAGGATTCAGTTGGAGAGGTGGTGGTCCACTCCAGCAAGGCCCAGCTTGTCTCTCAGTAGCCCCGGCTGTATGGTGTTAAAAGCACTGGAGAAATTAAAGAACATTATTCTCACCGTGTTCCCTGGTTTCTCCAGGTGAGAAAGAGCCCTGTGCAGAAGGTGGATGATGGCATTGGCCACCCCAATGCCCGGCCGATACGCAAACAGGAGAGGGTCCATAGTGGAGCTCACTAGAGGGAAGAGATGTGTGAGAACCAATCTCTCTAAGATCTTCATCAAGTGGCATGTCATTGCTGCAGGTCTGTAGTCGCTGAGGTCCATAGGGTGAGGTTTCTTTGGAACCGGTACCACACAGGAAGATTTCCATAATTCAGGGACTATTTCCTGTTTCAGGCTCAAATTACACAAATATGTAATTATACTACACAGCTGATCCCCACAAGCCTTAATTAGCCTTGCACTGATGTTATCCGGCCCTGTTGCTTTCCTTTCTTTGATCCTTTTCAGCTCTTTTCTCACCTGGGCACTTGTGAAGGTCAGACTGTGGTCAGATAAAGATGGGCTTCTGGATTTACATGTCTGGTGGGAAGTAGCCATGGGGTGAATTCATTTTGGTTGGGGGAACAAAAGGACATGCTGGGGTGGAAGGAGCTGGTGTGTGGTCAAATCTATTGAAGAATAGATTTAGTTCATTAAGCCAATTAACATCTGTCACTATGTTGGAGACCAACTCTCTATGACCCGAAATCCACTTAAGACCCTCCCAAACTCCCCTTATGTCTTTTCTTTCCATTTGCTTTTCCATAATTTTCTTATAATTGGCTTTTTCCTGCCTAATGTGATGCCTAAGCTCATTCTGTATCTCTCTCAGCCCCTCCTTATTTTACTTAAGGAGAAAAATATGGCATTCAAGACCAGTGAATGCCATCTTTTTCTCCTTAAGTAATGCTTTTATATCAGAATTAATCCATGGTTTGTTGTTTGAGAAGTACCTCACCACTTTTGTGGGTACCGTGTTGTCCACACAAAAATTAATGTAGTCCGTTATGCAGTGTGAGAGTCCTTCTATATCTTCCCCATAAGAATCCTGCAGCACTGCCCATGCGGTTGTGTCAAAACAGTCCCTCAGAGCCTCATCACTCTCCTCGGACCATATCCTCACTGTGTGGATGACAGCTGGTTCTCTATATACAAGTGGCTTGTATACAGGTCGGAGATGCACTAGGTCCGTGATGGCGAACCTATGGCACGCGTGCCAGAGAGGGCACGCAGAGCCCTCTCAGTTGGCACGCGCGCCATCGCCATGATTGCTCACTTACCGGGAATACTAGGATTCCCGGTTAGTGAGCGATCGCTTCTTTCAGCTGTATGTGCATATGTACATACAGCTGAAAGCTGTCACTGTAGGCCGCGGTCCGCGGAGCTGCGGCCTACACTGACTGCAGAGCGTGACCTCTGCCCCGACGCAGGCGCGATGACGTCATTCATCAGCTCCTGCGAACAGAAGGAGGAGGACGCTCCGTGGGACTGCAGCTCTTCGTGGGACAAGGTAAGTAACATAAACTACTGTGTGGGGGCCTACTGTGGAGCATATACAACTATATGGGGGACACTGAAGCATCTAATACTGTGTGTGTGTGTGTGTGTGTGTGTGTGTGGGGGGGGCACTGAAGCATCTAATACTGTGTGTGGGGGAAACTGAAGCATCTAATACTGTATGGGGGACACTGAAGCATCTAATACTGTGTGTGGGGGGGCACTGAAGCATCTAATACTGTGTGGGGGGGGGGCACTGAAGCATCTAATACTGTATGGGGGACACTGAAGCATCTAATACTGTGTGTGTGTGGGGGGGGACACTGAAGCATCTAATACTGTGTGGGGGGGGGGGCACTGAAGCATCTAATACTGTATGGGGGACACTGAAGCATCTAATACTGTGTGTGTGGGGGCACTGAAGCATCTAATACTGTATGGGGGACACTGAAGCATCTAATACTGTATGGGTACACTGAAGCATCTAATACTGTATGGGGGACACTGAAGCATCTAATACTGTGTGGGGGGGGGGCACTGAAGCATCTAATACTGTATGGGGGACACTGAAGCATCTAATACTGTGTGTGGGGGACACTGAAGCATCTAATACTGTGTGTGTGTGTGGGGGGGACACTGAAGCATCTAATACTGTGTGTGTGTGTGTGGGGACACTGAAGCATCTAATACTGTGTGTGTGTGGGGGGACACTGAAGCATCTAATACTGTGTGTGTGTGGGGGGACACTGAAGCATCTAATACTGTGTGTGTGGGGGGGGACACTGAAGCATCTAATACTGTGTGTGTGTGGGGGGACACTGAAGCATCTAATACTGTGTGTGTGGGGGCACTGAAGCATCTAATACTGTGTGTGTGTGTGTGGGGGGACACTGAAGCATCTAATACTGTGTGTGTGTGGGGGGACACTGAAGCATCTAATACTGTATGGGGGACACTGAAGCATCTAATACTGTGTGGGGGGGCACTGAAGCATCTAATACTGTATGGGGGAAACTGAAGCATCTAATACTGTGTGGGGGGGGGCGGAAGCATCTAATACTGTATGGGGGACACTGAAGCATATACTACTGTGTGGGGGGGGGCACTGAAGCATCTAATACTGTATGGGGGACACTGAAGCATCTAATACTGTGTGTGGGGGACACTGAAGCATCTAATACTGTGTGTGTGTGTGGGGGGGACACTGAAGCATCTAATACTGTGTGTGTGTGTGTGGGGACACTGAAGCATCTAATACTGTGTGTGTGTGGGGGGACACTGAAGCATCTAATACTGTGTGTGTGTGGGGGGACACTGAAGCATCTAATACTGTGTGTGTGGGGGGGGGACACTGAAGCATCTAATACTGTGTGTGTGTGGGGGGGACACTGAAGCATCTAATACTGTGTGTGTGGGGGCACTGAAGCATCTAATACTGTGTGTGTGTGTGTGGGGGGACACTGAAGCATCTAATACTGTGTGTGTGTGGGGGGACACTGAAGCATCTAATACTGTATGGGGGACACTGAAGCATCTAATACTGTGTGGGGGGGCACTGAAGCATCTAATACTGTATGGGGGAAACTGAAGCATCTAATACTGTGTGGGGGGGGGCACTGAAGCATCTAATACTGTATGGGGGACACTGAAGCATCTAATACTGTATGGGGGACACTGAAGCATCTAATACTGTGTGGGGGGGGGGCACTGAAGCATCTAATACTGTATGGGGGACACTGAAGCATCTAATACTGTGTGGGGGGGGGCACTGAAGCATCTAATACTGTATGGGGGACACTGAAGCATCTAATACTGTGTGTGTGTGTGTGGGGGGGGACACTGAAGCATCTAATACTGTGTGTGTGTGTGTGTGTCGGGGACACTGAAGCATCTAATGCTGTGTGTGTGTGGGGGGACACTGAAGCATCTAATACTGTGTGGGGGGGCACTGAAGCATCTAATACTGTATGGGGGACACTGAAGCATCTAATACTGTATGGGGACACTGAAGCATCTAATACTGTATGGGGGACACTGAAGCATCTAATACTGTGTGTGTGGGGGGGGGCACTGAAGCATCTAATACTGTATGGGGGACACTGAAGCATCTAATACTGTATGGGGGACACTGAAGCATCTAATACTGTGTGGGGGGACACTGAAGCATCTAATACTGTATGGGGGACACTGAAGCATCTAATACTGTGTGTGGGGGCACTGAAGCATCTAATACTATATGGGGGACACTGAAGCATCTAATACTGTGTGGGGGACACTGAAGCATCTAATACTGTGTGTGGGGGACACTGAAGCATCTAATACTGTGTGTGTGTGTGGGGGGCACTGAAGCATCTAATACTGTATGGGGGACACTGAAGCATCTAATACTGTGTGGGGGGGACACTGAAGCATCTAATACTGTGTGTGTGTGTGGGGGGCACTGAAGCATCTAATACTGTATGGGGGACACTGAAGCATCTAATACTGTGTGTGGGGGACACTGAATCATCTAATACTGTATGGGGGACACTGAAGCATCTAATACTGTGTGTGTGTGGGGGGGACACTGAAGCATCTAATACTGTGTGTGGGGGGGGGGGCACTGAAGCATCTAATACTGTGTGGGGGGGCACTGAAGCATCTAATACTGTATGGGGGACACTGAAGCATCTAATACTGTGTGTGTGTGGGGGGGACACTGAAGCATCTAATACTGTGTGGGGGGGGGGGGCACTGAAGCATCTAATACTGTGTGGGGGACACTGAAGCATCTAATACTGTATGGGGACACTGAAGCATCTAATACTGTATGGGGGACACTGAAGCATCTAATACTGTGTGGGGGGGCACTGAAGCATCTAATACTGTATGGGGGGCACTGAAGCATCTAATACTGTATGGGGGACACTGAAGCATCTAATACTGTGTGTGGGGGACACTGAAGCATCTAATACTGTGTGTGTGTGGGGGGGGGGGGACACTGAAGCATCTAATACTGTGTGTGTGGGGGGGGCACTGAAGCATCTAATACTGTATGGGGGACACTGAAGCATCTAATACTGTGTGTGTGTGTGTGGGGGGGGGACACTGAAGCATCTAATACTGTGTGGGGGGGGGGGCACTGAAGCATCTAATACTGTATGGGGGACACTGAAGCATCTAATACTGTGTGGGGGGCACTGAAGCATCTAATACTGTATGGGGGGCACTGAAGCATCTAATACTGTATGGGGGACACTGAAGCATCTAATACTGTGTGTGGGGGACACTGAAGCATCTAATACTGTGTGTGTGGGGGGGCACTGAAGCATCTAATACTGTGTGTGGGGGGGCACTGAAGCATCTAATACTGTATGGGGGACACTGAAGCATCTAATACTGTGTGTGTGTGTGGGGACACTGAAGCATCTAATACTGTATGGGGGACACTGAAGCATCTAATACTGTGTGTGGGGGGGGGCACTGAAGCATCTAATACTGTGTGTGTGGGGGGGGGGGCACTGAAGCATCTAATACTGTGTGTGTGGGGGGGCACTGAAGCATCTAATACTGTGTGTGTGGGGGGGGCACTGAAGCATCTAATACTGTGTGTGTGGGGGGGGCACTGAAGCATCTAATACTGTGTGGGGGGGCACTGAAGCATCTAATACTGTGTGTGTGGGGGGGGACACTGAAGCATCTAATACTGTGTGTGTGTGTGGGGGCACTGAAGCATCTAATACTGTGTGTGTGGGGGGGCACTGAAACATCTAATACTGTGTGTGTGTGTGGGGGGGGCACTGAAGCATCTAATACTGTATGGGGGACACTGAAGCATCTAATACTGTGTGTGTGGGGGGGGGACACTGAAGCATCTAATACTGTGTGTGTGTGGGGGGCACTGAAGCATCTAATACTGTGTGTGTGGGGGGCACTGAAGCATCTAATACTGTGTGTGTGGGGGGGGGGGCACTGAAGCATCTAATACTGTGTGTGTGGGGGGGGGGCACTGAAGCATCTAATACTGTGTGTGTGGGGGGGGGCACTGAAGCATCTAATACTGTGTGTGGGGGGCACTGAAGCATCTAATACTGTGTGTGTGGGGGGGGGACACTGAAGCATCTAATACTGTGTGTGTGTGGGGGGCACTGAAGCATCTAATACTGTGTGTGTGGGGGGGGCACTAAAACATCTAATACTGTGTGTGTGTGTGGGGGGGGCACTGAAGCATCTAATACTGTATGGGGGACACTGAAGCATCTAATACTGTGTGTGTGTGGGGGGGGGGACACTGAAGCATCTAACACTGTGTGTGGGGGGGGGGGACACTGAAGCATCTAATACTGTATGGGGGACACCGTGAAGCATAAACTACTGTGTGGGGCCCCACTGTGAAGCATATACTACTATGTGGGGGGGCTTATTGTGAAGCATATAATGTGGGTGGGGGCCCAAAGTGGAGCATATAATACTGTGCGGGGGCCACTCTGAAGCATATAATACTGTGTGGGGGCCACTCTGGAGCATATAATATTGTCTGGAGGCCACTTCAGAGCAGATTGTACTGTCTGGGGCCCTTCACTATTTATATCACACGGTATCTGTTTTATAGCAGACATGTGATATTATTACAGGCTGTAATAACATTGCACGGTCACTATAAAATAGATTCTGGTTAATTTAAGGTTAAATTGCCGTTTTGGCACTTTGCGATAATTTAGAGGGTTTTGGGTTGCAGTTTGGGCACTCGGTCTCTAAAAGGTTCGCCATCACTGCACTAGGTTGTGATCCGATCTTCCCAGGGGCGGTGGGGCTGATGAGTTATATGCCTCCCTCACATTGGCAAAGAACAGGTCTAATGTTTTGTTGTCTCTTGTGTGGCAGGTTACATACTGAGTGAAACTGGGCAGTGTGGATGAGAGAGAGACATGGTTGAAGTCTCCAGACACAAGGAGGGTTTGGGGGTGTCGCGACTGCAGCTGGCTCCCCATGGCTTGTAGGGCCTCAGAGGCAGCCTTACCTTTCGCAGAGGGGGAGGACATATGCAGCTATCACGATGACATGCGATAGTTCCCTCGGTAAATAGAAAGGTCTCATGCTCACAGCTATAAGGTCAATGTCCTTACAGTAAGTTTGCTCCTTAATCATAATGTGCCTAGGATTACACCATCTATCATTCACAAATATCGTCAGCCCTCCTCCTCTCCTCTTACCGCTCTCTAAAGCTCTACACCCCCTTTTTTTTCTTCTCCAAAGTTCTTGGGGGATGTCTGGTCTAGTTGCATGCAGCCCTGCTGTGTCTCTAAGCTGCAACATTTCATCCCTTGAGTAGACAAAACAACACTGTCCACAGGCAGGGTCTGCAGACACAATAGTTCCCCTTACCAGCACAACAAAACAAACAAAAAGTATCACAAAGGTCCAGTTCCATGTACTCATATGGTTCTTTGTAGTGCAATGCCCCTTATGTAGAGTGATAAGACAAAACAGAGAAAGGAAGAAAAAGACTCAGAGCTGTAACAGGCTGCCACTCCAGCGGTGCCATCATTATTTATAATTACTAGAAATCAATAATAATGTAGAGCAAATATGCACAGTAAATGTATATTAAATTACACAGGTTTGGAAAACACTTACATCCTACCAGGACAGACAACAGACCTGGTAAACTGTTTTATCTTTGTGTTTACATAGTTAGGGAGTTTTTTACACTATCTGAGCCTTTATCAGCAAATTGCATTTATCTGACCCAATTGTCCAGACTGCAGAGTAGTGAGTCATGTCATCAGACTTGGATCAGATAACAGGCCAGGTGCCTTGACAACGATGTGTAAACAATGGGAGGAATAATTTCACATAGGCAAACAAAGCATCATTTCTAGAGCAATGTATTTTGGAAAACTCTTGAATTTACATAAGCTAGCAGGTAAGATAGGATCTTTGAGATGGGAATACCCCTTTAAGCACCTGATCTCTGGGACACCAACGGATCACAAAAATGTTGTGTAGTGTCCAATGGCTGAACACTGCTGGCAGTTGTGCAAGCAAGCTGCCTGTCTATTTAAAGTCTATGGGACTAAATGAAAGAAGCAACATCACACATGCTCAGCTGCCACTCCATCCAACAGACGGGGTTATTACATGGGAACTATTTTCTCATGTTTGGTGGGGGTCCTATTGGTGTGAGCCCAGCAATCAGAGACTTATTTATTCACAACTGGTGTATCTTGATTCAGAAGCAGCCCTTTAAGTGAGATAGAGCTTATTGTTTATATTTTTTTTATTAAAGTTGAATGTATTATCAGTATGCAGCAAATCATCATTTAAAGAGAACCTGTCAGCTTGATACCCCCTTCCCCCCAACCCACAATCAGTACCTCAGATTGCATCTCGCATAGTTCAGCATTGTCATTACAGGGCCTGAGAACTACCAATATCTTCCAAAAATAATCTTTGGGTATTTCAAGTCGAGAGCTTGGAGAGCTAAGGCAACAAGTAATGGTCACTACACCCAATATGGATCCAGTTCTGCTCTTCACACCCTTTACTTGACAGATCTACTTTGACTACAGAATAAAAGTTAATTGTTAATGGTTAATTGTTAGACCCTGCACCACTGGTACCACTAAGCCATACCCCAATGGAAACATCGCTGTATACTCCTTTTAGGGCTCTGCTGCCTGCAGTATATTATTTCTAATGTAGTGAGGAAGGGCCCTATTTTCACAGGTTACATGTCCGACCCAACTTAATACATTATAAACAAACCTGCCACAAGCAAGTTTTTGAAAGTGAAAAAATAATGGAAACTGAGGAATTAGAAAGTGAATCTCTAGAGGCTGCTTATGTCAACTCAACAGAGTTAAATAGGTCTTAATTAGAGATGAGCAAAGTATTCAAAAATTCGATTCGGCAACTTTGCCGAATTTCACGATATGATTCTATTTGATCCAAATTAAATTGCGGCGAATCGCGTACCAAAAACAGCTATTGGCTGCAGAGAGCCAGTGTGGGTGGCAAAATGGTGGAACCCCTTGGATGCCGCGGTCATGTTTGACTGCGGCATCCAGGTTGTTAAAACGCTGGATCGGCTATGGAGCAGGGTGTTAGGTGTTAGTTACAGCTAACACCCTGCTCCATAACCGATCGGGGGGGATTTAACACTTTGGATGTAGCAGTCAAACATGCCGTGTGCGCTAGCGAAGGGGTTAAAGGGATGTGACATCACAGGGCTGGCTGCTGATTGGCTGCACGCATGGCATTGTGGGTGATCCCACATTCCCAGAGTTCCTTGCACCATGTGGAGCAGCCATTTTGAACTAAATGCAAATCGTTACCACGAAGCGTGAGGAAAATCGGATTCGATGCGAATCTAATATTTCCTGAAAATCGGATCTAATTCCAATTCTGCAGCTTCGTTTCGCTCATCACTAGGCTTAATGGTTACATGTACAGTCTTCATTGACAACCTATTCAAGAAAAGGCATCTAGATAATTCTTTATAAGACGAACATTTTTGTGACATTTTTTTTTTTTCCAGTAGGGAACTAATCCAGTAAGCTCCTTGCAATACCATCCCAAATACACTTGTGTGCATGAGTCCTAATTCTTCTTTTATCTTTGAATGTTGTTGGCTGTGGGGATACATTGGACTATAGCTTTATTCACACTGCAATATAAATAGTCTGTTAATGCTAAAGACTTGTGCCAAAATGGGATATGACCCATTCAGCGGAAATGTTTTGGAAAGGTTTCCTTGCTTTCATCTGTTTGAATCCTGTCTTTTTCCAAAAACTGCTCATAGGCTTTAGAAGTGAAGACATTTTAACATTTGTCATTCATTGCCATTTGCTAATATTTATTATCCCTGTGTTTTGCTACAATGAACATGGTGAAGTCACGGCTATTGGCTGTGACATCACACTGTTTATTTTGCTACTATGTCATCTGTTTTGTGATATCACTGTGTTTATTAGTCATTAGCTATGACATCACTGTTTGTTATTGTGGTCTGTAATTACTGTTTCTTGGTCATTAGCTGTGATATCACTGTTGTTCTTAAAAGGGTTTTCCAGGCTAAAAATATTGATGACCTATCTTGAGGATCGATCAGAATGGAGCAGGAAGCAGGCAGCTATTCTCTCTACGTAGTGGTCAGAACAGGTTTACTTGTATGGAAGGTAAACTACAGTGACTCAGGTTCAATCACAACACAGAGAACAGAGCTGTCTGCTCTCTGCTCTATACCCTGTGTATCAGCTGCTGGACAATGGCTGATCAGAACCGTTATTGACTGTCAGGTCCTCTCCCATCTTGAAGACCTATGCAATGGATAGGTCATCAACATTTTTAGCCAGGAAAACTCTTTTAACTCCTTCCTGCAGCAGGCATTTTCTGATTTTTGTTTTTGACACCCCACCTTCCAAACCCCATACCTTTGTGAATTTTCCATTCACAGACCCTTTTGAAGGCTTAATGTTTGCGGGACAAATATTACTTTGTAATGGTACCATCTAATATTCTGTACTATGTACTGGAAAACTTCACACTGTTATAGTAACAGAATGGCTCCCACTATCACTATCTGCATGGGAGCCTTCCTGCACCGATAAAGGTATGGGGTCTTTTTTTTTTTTTTTTTTTACTTTTGGGAGGGGCACAGGGCATTAGGCTCCAGATCTCTCTTTACAAGACAGGGGAGACCCGGTAGCTATGACGACCGCTTTGCAGCAGAGCGGTCGCCATCTTTAAAGACCTGACATCCACTGTAATAATACAGCGGACGTTGGGAAGGAGTTCAAGGTATATTCCAGTAACAAGAAGTTACCCCTTATTAAAGACTGTGGTCTTTAGCAAAGCCATGATGCTGCTTATTCATTGGGGAATCTCTGTTGAGCGCACACAGCATATAAGGACATACAATACCATATAAAAGTTTTAGGCAGCTGTGGAAAAAATGTTGCAAAGAAAGAATGCTTTCAAAAATAGAAGTGTGAAGTGTTAATAGTTTACCTTTGTCAATTAACAAAATGCAAAGTGAATTAACAAAAGAGGAATCTAAATCACATCAATATTTGGTGTGACCGCCCTTTGCCTTTCATTAATTCTTATCAGTATACTTGCAGACAGTTTTTGAAGGAACTTGGCAGGGAGGTTGTTCCAAGAATCGTGGAGAACTAAGCACAGATCTTTTTGCTTGTTCACATCAATCTCTCTCCTTGTAATCCCAGATAGGCTCGATTATGATCAGAGCGGTTGCTCTGATCAGTCATAGGATGGAGTCTGTTCATCCCCAATCACTGTACTGTAAAAAACAAGATGGATACTTACTTTCTTTTTTTTTACTTTTCTAATGGAAGAAAAAGTTGTACCTGTAGGACTGTTTCCTAGAAAGTGGTGAGTTGGTAGCAGGACGTGGCCTGGCCCACCTTTGGTACAAAAAAAAAGGCCCATGCGCCACAACTATTCCCAGTTTTCTGACTTAGATAGAATAGTGATCTCCAACCAACCCCAGATTTGTGACTGCCTTTCACTACACTGCACTAGTCTTGCACATCATTTTAGGCCATACATGTGTTTTGCCTGCAGTTAAAAACTAACTTACATCTAAAAAATGAAAAAAAAAATAACTTGTACAAATCTAAATGTTACTTTTAGGTATTTTTATACTACTTATGAAAGACAAATAACCAAAACCAGTAAACTTTTAAAACCAGTTTATTTTCAGGATTTTACAAGTTTTCTCTGCAACCTCAGATACAATAACTTTGTTGCAAAATTCTAATAAATAGCCTGCCTCAAGCACCTCCCTTTCTAAAGAAGAGAAATCAAAGATTTCAGAACGTTTGAGAGAGGCTTGCAAAAAAAAAAAAAAAAAAAAAATCAATCAATGTACAAGTGATACCAGGCATTATTATATAAATCTCCTTCATACAGTCATTAAAAAAAAAGACACTCAAACACTTTTTGATCTCCATTATAACATCTTACCAAACGACTCTGGTAGGGTAAATAACTAAACTGTAAGCTTTTGCCGTGTGGGTGAATAGAGTATTTCTGTACATGCCTTTTAAGCAAATAAAAACAAAGATAAAAAAAGCACATCTTTAAACATTGCAAAGAAACAAAGTGTCACAAACCTTACCAATAAAAGCATTGCAAACAATATTTTCAGAGAACAAATTACATTTTCTTACAAAATATAAATCTCTCTGCCTAGATAGAATCTGGTAGCAAATATAGGGTTTGGTTTAAAAATTTCGGTTATAGGCAAATTTTAAACGGTTCATTTTGATGCTATGTAGATTTCCATTATGTAGAGTGGAACAAAAAAGTGCAGGTGACTTAACGTTGTATCTGTCCTCTATATTGCTGAAATAAATAGCCCAAATTATGACTGCACGATAGTCATACAGCCGTTTATAGGCAAGGGGGACTTTTTTTTATTTTGACAAGGTTACTACAAAATGTATTGAATTGAAAATTGTGCGCTGTGATATGTGCTTCTACATAACCATAAAAGATGCAAACAAATTAGTGTTTTATTAAAAAAAAAAAAAAAAAATAGATTTTTTTTTTTAAGGTTAATTGTTACATTTCTGAATATGAACAGGGCTCAATTACGGAAGGGTCCACCAAGGACAGACACAATCTAAGGTCTTGTACATTTTAGTAGATTTATACAGGCTTATGGTTGAGAGGTGTGAAATAGACTGATTTAGAGATCACTGATGCATGACAGCAGAGAGTCTTTTCCACATGTTGAAAAAGAAGAGAGTCAATGCGACAGCAAAAAAACATCTGCATAATCACCCTGTACCTTTAATTTATCAGTGGATTGGGGTTTATTGCTATTTTACAAACAGAAAATTGAGGTACAAATAACTATCTACACTAGTGGGGTAAAAAAAAAAAAAAAAAAAAAAAAAGTCTTGATAAGACCATGGAAACCACCATACTACAATAAAAACAACCAAACTTCCATTGCTCGCTGGATAACATACACAGCACATCATTGAAGCTGTATCTTACGAGATGGCTTAATTTGCTTTCTTATGCTACTTTGCATGAGAAAATTATTTCAAGTGATACAACCCATTCAAAACCAAAGGAATAATCATTTTATGGCAACTTTTTTTTTTTTTTTGCAAAGGGATTATTGCCTAAAAAGCGACCAGGTTTGGCATATTTTGTTTTTACGTTCAAAACTGTACAAGATTTACTTCTGAAAAATTCACATTTCAGCTAATACGTTTCTTATTCTGTGCAATCCTCAGAACATCGGCAGTGTGTGTAAGTGATACTTTAGAATACATGCAGGCAGGTTAGAAAGTAGGGAGATGTGAAACACTGCGGCTTCTTTATATGTACACTTGGATCCAAGTGCGATTAAAGCTAAAGGTCTACGGTACACACTTGACTGGACACAAGAAGTCTTCTGCTCTGTACAGTCTATATTGTCCATTAGCTCATGTCTATAGTGTTAAACACCCATTCTGTGAACTTCTTCAACTTTGCAGATGCATTCTGGGATTCTTCCTGCAAGCGCAGGTTGTCTTCTCGCAAGAGTTGCACTTCAGCTTGAAGATTTGCTTTATCTTCCTTTTCCTACAGAAAAAAACACTATAATTAGGAATCACTTTGGCTATGTTGCATCAGTGCTAGCTGTCTGGCGGCTGTTTTTCTACAACACATTATTATTGTTTACTAGTGTGTGCTTTTTATTTTTAAAAAGGGTTGTCCAGTTTCAGCTAATAAATGTTATTGTTTGTATGAAGAAAAAAGCTATTCTATTTTCCAATATACTTTCTGTATCAATTCCTCGTGGTTTTCTAGATCTCTGCTTGCTGTCATTCATTCTGTTACTTCGTGGATACAAAACAGTCCATGGTCATGTGATGGACACACAGGTGCACAGCTCGTTACAGTCACAGACAGTGATCAGACATCTGTCCTGTAAACAAGCTGTGCACCTGTGTGGCCATCACATGACCATGGACTGTTTTGTATCCACTGGAAGTAAACAATGAATGATACCGCAAAACATTTCTGTGTCATTTTGGCTACTAGGAGAAGAGGACCTTTCACCACCTCCAACAGGTTTAGCTCTTTACATCTCTTAATATCTGCTGCTCCATTGATGTTGGCACAGAATTTATTTCTCTGCCCCCAACGTTCTTGAGCAAACAGTGCTGTTAGTTTCGGTTCCTGATAATACTATTTAGAGTCTGTACTGTCAGGAGGTCGGTGTCAGGCAGGAGCAGGTAAGAGGTGTGATTCTGAGCTCTGACACTGGCTGCCTCTGGAGCTCTTAATAACGCCCCCTGCATGACACTGTCCTTCTGACATTATAGACCTTAAAGAGGAGTCTTTACGTCCTCCGGCACTAGACTATTATACACCGCTTGAAAGCTGACAATTCATCAAATTCATCAAACTGTGAGCTTTGACGATACATGTCCGGGTGCTGGAGATATTGGGGTCGTTAATTCTGGCACCAATATCTCTCCACTGTAAGAAGGGTGGGCCTTACTGGTCTACATCATCGCTTGGCGTTAAGGAGAGCCCCCTCGACAGTACAAGATTATTGAAGCATACTGTCAGGGGGGTGGGGCGTTCCTCATAGCCCAGCGATGACACTGAGCAATAAGGCCCACCCTTTTGACAGTGGTGGGGTATCGGTGCCAAAACAAACGTCAACGATATCTACGGCACCTGGGTGCGTAGCGTCAAAGCTGAATTCAGTGCACTGTCAGCTTTTATGCGGTACATAATACCGTCAATGCCAGAGAAACTTAAATAGTATACCAGGTACCAAAACTAACTGCACTTGTTGCTCAGGAACGGTGGAGGTGATAGCGAAAATTCCAACTGTGCTGGAATCAGTGGAGCAGCAGTTATTAATAGGCCCTAAGAACTTCAATTGGTAAAGGTGGTGAAAGGTCCTCTTTAATAAAGATCAGCTTGACTTTAAGTCTCATGGATATTTCATGTCTATCATTCTCTATGGGCCATCTCTACCTGTCCCATCACTAATATTGTAGCCCTTACCTAAACAGTGTTTTAGTTAAAGAGGTTTTCCCATCTCAGTACTCCAGCTGCCCTCCTATCTCTTCTTCCGTCCATTTTCTGGTTTTCAGCAAATAGTGTACTCAGCTTCTTATAAAATAAAGTTATGTCTGGATTTACATCCAGAGATAACAGAGACAATGACCAAGGAACTGTTCTAGCCCTTATCGGGGCTCAGCAACTGAAAGCAATTTGCAGAGAGAGAGAGAGAGAGAGAGAGAGAGAGAGAGAGAGAGAGAGAGAGAGAGAGAGAGAGAGAGGGGGGGGGGGGAGAGGAGAGAGAGAGAGAGAGAGAGAGAGAGAGAGAGAGAGAGAGAGAGAGAGAGAGAGAGAGAGAGAGAGAGAAAGAGAATATAGGTGGCCGGGAATGGGGACTGAGCTATCAGCTGGACAGAGAGGTGGTCTGTAACCTAGGCAAACAGCTGTAAACACTGAGGAGACTTAATCAGCTCTATATGGCAAATGAAGCAAGCAGACAAAAAAGTGTATTGGATAAAAATTGGATAGTTCCATATTAGTCACACATTTATAATGCCTTTTTGCCAGTCTGTTAACAATAAAAGGTGTTGGTCTAACCAGTTTCTCTCTTTTCAAAAGTAAGACAGTCTGGTTATAGTATCCCATGGGGAAAATGTGGTATAATTCATATAAAATGGGTGACCATGGTGTAATCACACACAGACTGCCTTGAAGGTTGCAAGAATAAGGGTTGTCCAATTAAGACATGGAAATGTTCATTGAAACAGGGAGTACACATTCCAAATTTACTTATCACTTTACTGAACTTGAAGCTGATTCAGATATAAACTAAGTTTGGCACAAAACTACTCTATAGTTAATAAAGATTCAACAACAACATTGAAGCTTTATCTTTTACAACATAAATATCAGGGGTACGGCAGATGAGACAGATGTCGGCACAGTTACATATCACTGGGATGCTTAAACAAAAGCATTCCAGGGACCATCCCCTTGCCTGCTGTGCAAGGAACCATCGGATACAGAGTCATAGAAACCTGCCAAGAAATCTCTGGGTACTCCTACGCATGCTATTTGCAGGTCTCCAATTAACAACATTAAAACCAGATGATCCACAAACCTCCTCTGGGAAATGAAGTGTATGGACAATAATATTAAATCATGTGAATGAGTAGGGTAATATATAATATATTTTGGAAAAATGTAGAAATATTTTTTTCACGCAGTGCTAGTGTAACCTAATTTTTTTTTCTTTATTTTGAAACATTCCCTGTGAATTAAGAAATGTGAACAATAGATAGTTTTGTTCAAGTTGGCAGGGTCATGTCCATGGAATTCCATGTATAACATAAAATATGGAAATCACTAATCTACTGTTATTCTAGTATTGGGTTACGTTTGTGATATTTCAAAAACATTTTAATTGAGTAAAAAAAAATTATATAGAGATGGTAGAAATCTAGACATGTGCCTGGACGAAGCTTCAGACACCAGAATGAAAATATTCACACATTTCTGTGGGAGGCTCTGTTTAAACGTTCTATCGCATATATATCATATGGGAAGAACAGCACAGCAGCTTAATGTTCATAGTCATGACAATGGATAGCATGACAGAAGCTGATGGACCCCATTATAAATCAATGGAGTTCTCCAGGTGTATCTGGATGCATTGTCCAATGCATTCAGGTTTCCGTTATACAAAGAATCCACAACACAAATGTGAGGATGAGGTATTTTGGGGGCACTTTTATTATGCCTTTTACATAAAAAAGTCAATTTTTATTGAGCAAAAATTTGTGACTTTTTCTATTCTGTAGCACCCATGTGACTTTACCAAAAAGGGAGTTTGGAGAGGGTGTGCAGATTTATTATCATTTACACTAGAAATCTAGTTTAATCTAGATTTCCCCTCCAAGCGCAGTAAATGAGGCTCACACTCCGATGGCGACGAGCTTATGAAGACTAGTGTTAATGCCAGTCTTCATAAATATGCCGTTTATTGTCCTACAGAGAGCAGCACATTATAAGTACATGTCCAATGGGTAAAAAGTTCAGCCAATTTCATTGTTATTAAATGGATTATCGCATGATTAAATATTACCTTTGAGTGTTAAGATTGTGTAAAAAACATTTGCATTTGTATTTACTTACAAAATTCTTGTGTTCAGATATTGCATTACATACTATACTTATTTATTTATTTATTTAATGTTCCATACCTAATGTGTTCAATTTTAATGAAAAGCCATCAAATGTTTACTGTCTAGCCAACACAATAGCACAAATTGTTCTTTTGTCCATGTACAAGAGTACACAGGAGATCGAATTGAGCTACTAAGCATGTCTGACCACCAGCAGTAGACACATTAGGTGGACAGAGAATCAAAGTAATTGATAAGTACAGTAAGTGGTAACACAACATGCACATAAGAGCAGTATCTACACAAAGTGAAAACAACAATTCTTTCAACTAGAATCATTTTTTGTTTCTACAATCTTACGATAGGTTCACAACTGTGCCTGAGTTTCCATTCTTCAGGTCCACAAGCTTAAAAAGCAGTTATCCATGGAAACCCGCAGACCCCATAGACTAAAATTGCATTTATTTATTTATTTTTTTAAAGCAGCTTCGGGGACGGAAACCCCAAACAGAATCCAGGAGCAGGTGTGAACCTAGCCTTAATGAGAAATTAGTCTTCTGTACTCATGCTATCTGAGTCCACTATACTGTTTTTACTTTCGTAACTTACTCATGAGTATGACCTACATAAAAGTGATGGCTTGGCACCCGGGAATGATAGGTAAAGCTTGAAAACAGCAAACTAATAAACATGAGTCTGTTATATTGTTTCTAATTTTATAGTAAGAAATTGCCTTTTTTTTTTTCCATACCATTCAGCACAGATGCTCAGTGAACTTGTCTTGGAGAACCCCTTTTAATCAGTACAACATATTTAGGTGACAGATCGGTTGCAAACAAATATTCTGTATACAAGAGGTTAACAATTATTAGATTCAACTACTATATATATATATATATATATATATATATATATATATATAAAACAAAAATAATGCTCAATAAAAAAACAGATGAAAAGCGTCTTACAGCACAAGCTGAGCATAAGGACACTTTCACATAGTCAGTATTTTGCATTAGTATCAGTAATTCAAAACAAAGGGGTGGGTATAAATACAGGTAGGGCACAAATCTTTCTATTATAATTTTTGTCTCTGTAGGTTCCACTGAATTTAGGCTTGATGAAAAATACTGACTGTGTGTGAAAATGATTATTATTATATCAGGTTGTATGTATTGTCCAAAAAACAGGAGCCCCTTGGGAAAGTTTTTCCAGGTTTCCAGGACAGGATCCAGTTTTTGGCATTGAATATACATCAACAAGGAGAGGTGCAATACACCCATGTGAATAAAGCCTTAGTAGACTATATGTCCACAGGTCTGTCTATTAAGTTTCCTCTATACGGCTGTACCTTTTTCAGTTCATACTGTAGCATTTTCAGCATGCTTTCCAACTGTTCAACCTTTGATGCAAGACAGGTTGGGGACTCTTTCCTGTGAAGAAACAGGTAAGTCATAATAAGTTATCTAACACAGTATTGAATACAGAAGAGACAAATTTAACTTAGAAAGGTTATATCGTCTCAGTACTATACTTTTTGTAGCCAGTGGAGAACTTTAAAACGTACCTTTCCTGGTAGCCACAGCCAAATACCTAGGCTTATCTCCACAGTATATGAAAGTCTACTATATACTATACTATAATATCATAGTATTCTTATGTAGTACAGTAGCATGTGTAGTACAAACAGGGGCGTAACTACCGGGGTAGCAGTGGTAGCGACTGCCACAGGGCCCGGAACATTACGGGGCCCGGAGCCCTGTGGCAGTCGCTACCGCGAACCCCACAATCACTGCTATCGTTATACTCCGGGGTCTTTTGAGACCCCGGAGTATAACGATCGGGGGCCCAGGGGAGGTGAGCGAACATAAAAAACACTAACTCACCTCTCCGCCGCTCCGCAGGCTTCGGGCCTGTTTGGTGACGTCCCAGACGTCAGCCGACGTTATTATGCGTCGCGATGCCGGCCTGGATCGCGCGAGATCCGGTCCGACATTGAAGATGGCCGAAGTAGCGCACAGGAGTGCACCGGAGCGAGGAAGAGGTAAGTGACATTGTTTTCTATGTTTCTCTCCTCCCCTGGGTCTCCGATCATTATAATCGTTCATGGGTGGTCCACTATGGGGCATAATACTGTGTGCAGGGGCCACTATGGGGCAAACTACTGTGTGCAGGGGCCACTATGGGGCACCGTGCGGGGGGCCTTGGGGGGACTACTGTGTGCAGGGGCCACTATGGGGCAAACTACTGTGTGCAGGGGCCACTATGGGGCAAACTACTGTGTGCAGGGGCCACTATGGGGCAAACTACTGTGTGCAGGGGCTACTATGGGGCAAACTACTGCGTGCAGGCGCCACTATGGGGCAAACTACTGTGTGCAGGGGCCACTATGGGGCAAGCTACTGTGTGCTGGGGCCACTATGGGGCAAACTACTGTGTGCAGGGGCCACTATGGGGCATAATATTGTGTGCAGGGGCCACTATGCTGCATAATACCGTGTCCAGGGGCCACTATGGGGCATAATACCGTGTGCAGGGGCCACTATGGGGCATAATACCGTGTGCAGGGGCCACTATGGGACATAATACCGTGTGCAGGGGCCACTATGGGGCATAATAGTGTGCGCAGGAATGCGGTTTGTGTGTGTGTGGGGGGGGGGGGGGTCGGCGGTTTGGGGTGGTTGGGGGCGGCGGCTTGGGGGGGGGGGCCCATGTCAAATGTTCGCCTTGGGGCCCAGCCATTCCTAGTTACGCCACTGAGTACAAATAATATATTGCCTTAAAGGGAATGTGTCAAAGAGATTCGGGACACTAAATCATCTACAGGTCCTTATGGACCAAGAATTTAGTGCCCCATATAGCCTGGTTGTAAAGCTGTCCATGCCCGTACCTACCGTTTGTACTCTTGGCGCTTGTGCAGTGAAGCAGACGGCACAGGTAAGCATAAAGCATTTTTTTTTTCCACACATGCGCCAACAACTTTACAACTAGGATAGCTTTACAGCTACCTTTATAACAAGTCCATAGGGACCTGTGGGTGTTTTAGTGTCCCAAACTGCCCTGACAGGTTCCCTTTGAAGGTACCAATTTTCAAGATATCAGCTTGCTTTCAATGAATGGAACATACCTGAACAGATACAGAGTCTATACAAAATCGTAATAGTTTTCTACAGTATCAGACTAGGTAAAATGTTAAAGATATGTAGACCACATGCATTGCAGAAAACACTCATCTGTAAGAAGTATTAGGTCTCTTTTCACTGAAATATATTTTTTTCCATTAAAGTTTTTGCATGCATAGACTTGTTTTTACTTATCCCTTGTAAGTTGATGGAGAGAGTGAAATTACTGGAAGTCGTACCCAAAGTAAGTGCTGGACTGGGAGGTAGCCTGGCCTTCTAACTGTTCACCCATTGATGCTGAGCTTCCAGGTCTATGTTCATCATCTGGAGAGGCAAAGAAGGAAGCTCTTTGATCTAGTGAAAACAGGAACACACATTATCAACACGATATAAGAAATTCCTAGTTCAAAGTTACATGCAAACTGATTGGTATTATACAGGAGAGTGTACAATCATAGGAATTTTCAGCCTCCAAACAGTTAAAGAGCACTTGTCTCAGGTGGCTTTTCAGATATAAGCGGTTCTGTGCTTACATGTGTACTTCTGTTCTGCCTTTATCACCAGATTCCCCTGCTGTATGCACGCTCTCAGCACCACAATGGGCAAAGACTAGTTGTTATGTTGCCTTCCATACACAGCACACAGAGAAGAAGAGATTGTGCTCCACTGTCTCTGTAGCTTACCCTTAAAAGCAGCATCATGGACATTATACAGCAGTACTGAGCAGTGTAGCTATGAATTCAGCACTGGGGTTAGACAGAAGCAGCATCAGTGTTTATTTGGTTATGTCTCTCTCTTCAGCTGCTTCTTCCTCTCCATAGACTTTTTGGGGCAGCAAGTAACCTGATCCATCTGTGAAGCTGATAAGTGAGTGATCAATGCAGGAGGTGGGGAAGTTAAATAAGTGGTTTATATGTAAAGACAGGATTTTTTTCTCTGAAAAGATACCTTCATTTGTACTACTGTTTTATGCAACACTTGATCTTTAGGTCATATAAGTGTTACATAATTTCCGTCTCTTACCCTTTGCTTTTCCTTAGGGTACGTTCACACTTAGGAATCCATGGCAAAAAATAAGCGCCCTGCTTGATCTTGCTGTTGATTCTGTGGGTCAAGACTCCCTGCTGATTAGGCCCAATCATCTGGAATGCCCTGCATTGGCATTCCATCACGGCTAGAGCGCGGCCGAATTTACAGCGACGGAAAATGAAGAGGAATTCCTCTTCATTTTCCACCATGTGAACATACTCTTATACAGTCATATTGTTAACTGATAACATTATGGCTGTAGTCACCACTAGAGGAATGCAGGAGCTTAGCAACTTAACCCTTAAAAAATAAAAACGTTTTATAATAAAAAAATGTATGCCCTAAAAAAAAAAAAATGTTATTCATTGTATCTATACTACATGACACATACAGGACTTTCACACGTTTACTGGCTGGCTGTTAAGCATAGTTTATATCAAGAAGTGAATGGGAGTCACTTTCATGGCCTATATCCGGTATATCTACAGTTAAGACATACTTGAGGGTACAAATCTGTCAGCAGTACTTTAGGTGCTTGAAGCCAAACACTACAATAACCCCCAGTTTACAAATGAATCTAAAGTCTGCATCATACTGAAGTCATAGTTTAGTTCTAGTGGATCCTTAGGACAGCAAAACAGTGACAGCTCTTATACCATTTACTGCCAACTTTGGAGTAGAAAATGGAATGGACAGATGCAATATACTTTTGATACATGCCTCAGAATTGCATTTGTGTGTCACGGCATTACACTTACTAGATTATGACATGACTAACTGTTTCAGTAGAAATGTCAGCGCCATGACTTGGGAACTTCTCACATGAAAAATGCTGTTCTGTCTGCAGGGTAGTAAGTTATAGAGCAGGAGAAGCGGAGCAGATCAACATATAGTTTTGTGGGAAAAGTTTCAGTATAACTTGTCATTTATCTATTGAAATTTTTGCTCTTTCGAAGCTGAGGAATTAAGGACAAGAATCTCTCACATTGAGGAGAGCACCAGTGAAGGTGTGTAGAGATTTTAATTGCCTTTTGCCCTGTACTTAGCATCAAAAGCAAATTGAGGATCTATTATATCCAACAGAGGGCGCATGAGCTCCCCAGCTCCTTTCCCATAATGCCTTGTGAGAGGAATTAAGGAGGCGGTCCTATCAGTGATTGACAGCTATGTCTATGAATAGTCATAGAGGGGAGGAGGTCAGTCACAGATAGGACCACCTTCTTGCCTTCTCAGCATAGAAAAAGCATAGATTTCAGTAGATAAATGACAGGTTATGCTGAATATTTTCCCACAAACCTAAAAATCAATATGCTTAGTTTCTTCTGCCTTATAACATTCCTGCAGACTGAAGAGTATTTTTTGTGTGACCGGTTCCCTTTAAACATTTACTGTAAGAATTTAACACCTTAGATTCTATATTCTTTTACATGAAAAGTTTTACTCTGTGTAGGGGAGCGGAGCTGAAAGTGAGAACAGGAATAAAGATCACAACCCTTGCCGTTTGCAGTCTCCCACTGATTCCCCAGGTATGATACCCCTCCTTATCAATCAGACACTATCTGTTCTCTGACGGTCACCAGACAGAAGGGGTGAGAAAACAGGTTACTGGTGAATCATTTAATAAAAATAGGCCCTATTGAGAAGAGGTGGGCTTCAAACCTCCTAAATGATTTGCCTTCTGCTGGACCACTGGGCCCATTGTGTCAAAGCCAGAGTGCAACAGGGGAGCCCCTGGAAAACTGATGTGCCAGTCTGATTGTGTATAATACCTACGACTAATTAGGCCATTTGTCACCTTCTATGATTCTTATGTTTACATATATCTGCATATACCCATGCAGCATTTCTGGTTATTCTGTTAAAATGTACCTAACGGTTCAACAACGTTTGCATAAATGAATAGTACAGTGTGTGCATGAGGAATAACATTATTTCTGGCCATTATATGACTGCATTTTTCATTTTTAGGAGTTGTCCCCTCTACAGGTTCTCTAATTTTTCATTTTGACTTCAGCTAGTAGTTACACACTAGTTAAGATGCCTTCCATACACTGCACACAGAAAGTAGAGGATAATCTGCTCTATACCTCAAGCTCTCTCAGAATCATCAGCAGGGTCATAGAGGATATTATAGAGAAGTGTTAACCTGTATTGATGTGATTAACCACATCATGACCAGGCCATTTTTTCATTGACCGCTGTGTATACAGTGATTAGGAATGGTAACACGCTGTCCCTGCCTTCTCTTAGTTTGGCAGTCATTGACTTCTGGTTACCCCACTCCCGCATCTGCTAACTCTGCAAAATTGTACCAGTACATCCTTGCAGAGTCATACGTCTAAGTGGTTGAGTATTAGTTAAAGTAGTTGGGGTGAGAAAGAAAGTTAATATGTAGCTTGAGAAGTCTGTGTACTTCCCCACTCAGCACCTGCTCACTCCTCCCCCTGCTCCACAGACTTCTCTTGTAAACTGCAGTCTGAAGTCATGAGTTGCTCTAGCAAGATGAATTCAGCAGAGATTTAAGAAGGCAAGAAAGGACATGAGCCTGATAAGTGGTGAAAAGCATGTTTCTCTATTAAGATGATTACAATGATTTTATATTAGCTTGAACTGTTGATTTATGCAAAATTTTTAAATGGTCAGTAACATGTTGACATACGCCCAAGCGTCACATAAGAACTCATTTTGACTGAATTACTCTTTTAGCTTTCTCTTCATAGATAATTCTGACAGTGAGAACTAGGTTAGCCCTACAAAACTAGTTTTGGTTAGGTTATCATCATGATGTGACCACTACTGCAACTCGACTTCAACATTTCTTATTGTGAATCAAGGTCGGAGGATGACCTTGCAACTGTCTGATTCTGCGCACCCATATATAGCCTTAGCCATATGTCAGGCACATACATAAAACCAAAGTTAACTGAATCAGCTTATTCGAACAAGACTAACCATCTATCTAATGTGTATCGGGGTGTGCCCAATCCTTTTTTTCTCATAGGAGATAAGCTACAGCAGCCCATTAGAACACATGCACTCTTCATTGATCTTGTGTATGGGGAATAGGGAAGAATAGCTGTCAAATGGCAGTGTTTTAGCATCTTTTCACTTATTACAAGATAGATATAATGTGTCATTGTTTAAACACCCTTCAGATTTATATGTCCCATAGTCTGGAATACCTACCCTCAAAGGCCTTGGCAGCATCTACTAAATTTGACCACTCTATATCAGAGGCAGCATCTGGAAGGGGCATAAGTCCTGGGTCAGGCATGGCCTGTCTTCTCTGTTCATGGATGTCTGTGAGGGAGGTGTCTGAGGCAGAGAATTCGCCTAGAAATACCAAAGAAGATAAACATTATTCACCCGGCAAATGAGTGAAATTAAGTCCTTTATTTCAATTCTAACCATGTAATGAAATGCTAATGCAGAATTTGGGGGGGATACTGTATTTCAATGTTTCTCAATGACGACTTGTCTTTCTCTAGCTCCATAAAAGCTCTTGCTACTGACTAAGCATAAATTTTCATATCTGTTCTGAACAGCTGTCACGTGAGGTTAAAATATTTCAACAACTTCTAGCAAGATCTAAAACTGGATTTAACATATTGTCTCAATAGTACCATGAACAAACTACTGTAGACACCGCCACTTTGTCAGCATATACGGTTACTGATATAAGCTGGCCATACACATTAGCTTAAAAGGGAACCTGTCGGGAGGTTTGGGAATGACTAAACCAGTGCCTGCCATTGTACAGTTGGGGTTTAGGATTCCAAACCTGTATAAATTAACTATGACCTCTTCCCGAAACGTGGTGAAAACAAAGCTAAACTGACAGGCAGAGGGGCCAGGAAATCTGCTTTGGCACATAGGTCATGCTTTGAAGCAAGGTGTACAACCCTTGGCTTCACTGAGCCCAATGCATATGTGCCAAAGAGTTAACAGAGGCGACCAGATTCATCGCCACTGCATTTTCTCTACATTCCGGGGATGGGCAGCAGCAATATACACAAGTTCGGGGCCCAAAAGATCAGCTGCATGATGGCATGCTTTTGGTTTAATGATGGTCTCACCTGCTGTACCATCTAATGTGTTTGGGATCTCTAGAGAATTCCATGATAGCTCATGTAGGGGAAGATGAGGATCATTGTGTTGAATCTCAAAAATCCCAATCCCTTGCTTGATGCTGGAGGCATCTTTCTCTTTCCTTTCGCCATTGAGAACACATGCATGCTCAGTCAAGGTAAGTATGCATGTTTATGGTGAAGGGGGGTCAACTGTCAGCCAACTGCTCTCTAAAATGTATGGTTTGACGAAGTGACAATTTATATATAGTCTGTTTTCTGCTAGCCAAAGAGCTCTCATTGGACAAGAGCAGAGATATGTTTAAGAAAAAGAACTCTTTTTCCTAACATTTTTTACGTATTTGACACATGCAGATGTAGCAGTCTTCAACTTGAATCTGATATAACACAGACATCATATCACAATCAAAGGGGTTTTCCAGGATTAGAAAAACATGTCTGCTTTCTTTCAGAAAAAGCACCACACCTGTCCACCAACTGTGCTGCTCTTTCTGGAAGAAAGCAGACATATTTTTAAGTCCTGGACAACCCTTTAACTACACATCTGAAAGAATTAAGTGTCTATTGTCTGAAAAGAGTAAGGCTGAACAATAGGGCTGTCGTACATTAGGCATTATATGTGTATGGATGTGCAGCTTTGGTTACAGGAAAGGAAATCCCAGTATAAAGTACTTTTTACATTTCTCACCATGTATGGATGTCATACCCATAGTGTATGATGGTCTGCGCATTTGTAATGACTTATTCAGAGAAGGGTATGTGCTACTGAAGAGGACATCATTGGGAAGAGCTTGGTCCAGAAGTGAAGCTCGGGCATTGATGAACACCATCTCTCGCTGACTGCTGTAGATACTCTCATCAGAAAGTGTCCTGTGCAAGGATCTTTTGCTTGATGATGTAGAAAAAGATGACTGTAAGAAAGAGGATAAAGTTCATAAGATTAGATCTCTATGTAAACAGTTTCATTACATTGCTTTTATTTTTTGTTACAGAGATTTGTTTAGCTCTTTCCTATTACTTGACGGCAGAATACTAAGGCAAGTCAACAAATGAATTGGATCTGGTAACACCACTAATGTATCAGCTGCAATACATTCAACATTTTCTTACATCCGGTCCCAGTATTCCTCACATGTAGAAAAAGACACGGGTCTAGTGACTGGTTGCAGCTATCACATGTCTATGTTAGGATGCCAGCGCTCGAGGTAGATTCGCAGGGTCTATGTTGTGTTAGGCGAGCGGCAAAGAACTGGGTTGGCAAGAATTACTTCATTTTTTACTTTATAACAATGGTGCACAGATCTGCAACTTTTTCACTTTTGTGCTGCCCTCATCACTTTCAATAGTTTACTGGCGTAAATGATCCTGTAAATCTATGTTGGCTTGTGGAGGGTGCGCGTGCCTCTTTATAAGTGAGGAGCACCTTCTGCCGATGCGGGGAATATGAAGACTAGCATTCAAAATACCAGTCTGTATAAATTCATCTCAACAACGTGTGTTGGAAAAACATTTACATGGCTAGACAACCAATTTAACACAACTAACCATTTGGATATCTTAAAGGAACACTCCCAGCTGAAACGGATACATTGTAATACCTAGTGCAAGACCTAAGTGGGTAGGGAACACCACAAGTACTCTTTCTTTGAAGTTCTTTGATTCCCTATGGCATGTCTTATGTCCATACTGTCTATGTAATCATTGTGGTACTTTTCTGAGTTAACTTTGCATCGATAAAACTTATTTCTTCACAAATTAAAGCTATTTTTATATCGTATTTATGTTTGTATCTTAGATTGTTATATTAATGCTCAGTATAGGACATAAATGTGTATGAATTTCTGACAATCTGCTGTATTTTAGTGCTAGGTTAGAGGATAGGACAGGTTTCAACAGTGCTTCTAAACTCCAACCCTCCTGTAACCAGGGCCGGTTTTAGACAAAGTGGGGCCCCGGGCAAAATTAAAAGTGGGGCCCCAAATGTTGAAATATTGTACCTACTACATAGTCACATTTTGTTAATTTGATGTACTGCAGTGCTTACAGGGGTGTTCCTAAGGTCTTTAAGGCCGAGCCCCCCACGTTGTGAAAACGCAACGTTTAACAGTACCTGCAAAGTGGAGGGGATTCTGACTAATCCCATACACACATTGCAGAAAAAAATCTGCAGAGGAAAAGCTGCGTTTTCACAGCATGTCCACTATACCTTCATAAATGCTGGTGTTTTCCATAAAGGTATAATAGGTACAGAAAGTCCACAGAGGAAAACTCTGAGATCGCAATGAAAAACGCTGCTGTATACCAGGACTGAATACTCTCACGTCACCCACTGACCGCTATACCAGGACTAAATACTCTCACGTCACCCGCTGACCGCTATACCAGGACTAAATACTCTCGTCACCCGCCCCCCGGCTAAACTGTCACGTCACCCGCTGACCGCTATACCAGGACTAAATACTGTCACGTCACCCGCTGACCGCTATACCAGGACTAAATACTGTCACATCAGTCACTGACCGCTATACCAGGACTAAATACTCTCACATCACCCGCTGACCGCTATACCAGGACTAAATACTCTCACGTCACCCGCTGACTGCTATACCAGGACTAAATACTGTCACGTCACCCGCTGACCGCTATACCAGGACTAAATACTGTCACATCAGTCACTGACCGCTATACCAGGACTAAATACTCTCACATCACCCGCTGACCGCTATACCAGGACTAAATACTCTCACGTCACCCGCTGACTGCTATACCAGGACTAAATACTGTCACATCAGTCACTGACCGCTATACCAGGACTAAATACTCTCACGTCACCCGCTGACTGCTATACCAGGACTAAATACTGTCACATCAGTCACTGACCGCTATACCAGGACTAAACACTCTCACGTCACCCGCTGACCGCTATACCAGGACTATATACTCTCACGTCACCCACTGACCGCTATACCAGGACTAAATACTCTCACGTCACCCGCTGACCGCTATACCAGGACTAAATACTGTCACATCAGTCACTGACCGCTATACCAGCACTAAATACTCTCACGTCACCCGCTGACCGCTATACCAGGACTAAATACTGTCACGTCAGCCACTTACCACCAGATTTCCCTCTGCCCTCACAGTATAATCCACAAATAGTGGCTTTTACTGTATAATGTTCCCCTCGTAGCGCCAAACACTTCACTACTATCAGAGTTATTCCATTCCCCATCTTGAGAACACAACTAACCCCTTTTATTTGCAGATGCCCCCTCATATTGCCAGCCAGCAATTAACCTCTTCCTGCCTGCACTGTAATAGTATGCTGCAGTAAGCAGTTTGTTCCTAGGACTACACTTTGCAGAGACTGTAAAATGACCGTTTATGCCATGTGGGGCCCCGGCCTTAAGGCTGAGGCCCCACTTTGTGGAAAAGCAGCTTTTTTTGTTGCAGATTTTGCTTTTTTGAGTCAAAGCCAAGGAGGGCTACAACAGGATTGTGAAATATCTAGGAAGCTTCTTGCACTCCCTGCTCAATCCACTCCTGGCTTTGGCTCAAAAAACAGCAACAAAATCTGCAACAAAAAAAATCCGCTTTTCTGTAACGTGAAACACAGCGATTATGGCGGCTGCAGAAATATGCGAGGAAACTGAATAAAATGTCATCATTTAATCTCATCTACAGCAGGTTAATTTTAGCTCTGGAGATGCGAGAATTTCCACATATATTTAACGTAATAGGGGAAGAAAGTGCAGAGCAAAATGCATCAAAAGCTCAATAAAAAACGCTGTGGAAAAAACAATGTGTTTTTGCTGCTTTTTATCTCCTGTGCTTTTTAGCTGCGTTTCACTGTGTTGGGCCTAATTCTTAAAGGGGTTGTCCAGGAATTACAGGTTTCTGCAAGGAGGCCGGGGAAGATGAAAAATAAATCCCACACACACCTGCCCCTGGTCCTCCCACCCCTGTCTGGTCCAGCGGCGCCCCGGGGCTTGTTCCAGTGGCAGTTCTCGCCACACATAACCGCTGAGGCCTATCATCCACCTCAGCAGCCTAAGGAAAGGAACCAGGATGTCACTCACATACTTCACCTGTGATGTCCCGTGTCCTTTCCTTAGGCCGCTGATTAGGCCTCAGCAGTCACGTACAGCGAGGACTTCTGCCAGAACAAGCCCCCGGGCGCCACAGGACCAGACAGCTGTGGGCGACACCGTGGACAGGTGAGTGTGGGTTTTCTTATTTTTCACCTTCCCCGGCCTCCTTGCAGAAAACAGTAATTCCTGGACAACCTGTTTAACATCTCAATATACTGAGCATCACACTATACAGTACAATTCTAGTATGTATAATGGTACACATGTACAGAAGAAAATATAGATAGATAGACAATAATATGCTGTATATACCTACATATATACCATATATTTACACTCATACATTCATATACACACACACACACACACACACACATACCTACAATCATACAGTACTCACACAGTAGCTAACACACATACTGTAAACAAATATACACATATATACATATTATATATACATATTTTACACAAAACATACACTTACACTTGGTGGAATTGCTGGGTGAACTGGAAATGGAGGAAGCTCATGGGCAGCTCTGTCTGGCAGTAGTGAAAGCATCGCAGCAGACTCCCCCCCTGCACACTACGATGTCCTGCATGGGGGGAGGGGGGAAGCTAGTAGCTGCTTCTAAGTGCAGGCAAACTGTACAAGCAGCGATCAGCAGAATCTGCATCTGCCGATACTTTCATCTACTGCCGATTAAAAGTCCTAATAGTAGGGAAATTATGGGGCCCCTGAGGGTGTTTGGGCCCTGGGCAACTGCCCAGTTTGCCCCCCCCCCTAACGCCGGCCCTGCCTGTAACCATATATATTGTGTACTGAGGATTTCTATATATATTCTATATGTTGAAGCAATGATTTAGACAGTTTTAATGCAGTAGCAAGTGTCACAGTTTTTTCTGTAAGAGAAATCGGTATAACTTTGAAGGGGAAGCAGTGCTAAACCAGAGGTCAGACCCCCACCTCACTTTATGACATTGGAATAACCTTTAAATGTGGATCTGTCAGTTCTTCAATACTTTCCTATCTCCTGGCAGCATATAACAGAAGGAAAGATGCTGAGCTCCAGGATATACATAGTCACATAAAAAGATGTTAAAACATTGCCAGGACTGAAAGAAGCATGCACGTCCGGCTTTCTCCATCCGATGCAGAGTGATTGAAAGCTTTTCCTGTATGAGTCTGTATACATTTAATGTTGTCAGATGTGTGTGGGCAGGTAAGGCAGGACTCTCAGGCTTTCTCTAAGAGTCCTGGCTGTATTAGCCTTGATAACAATATATTTCTCAACATAATTCCCTGTAAGGAAGGAGAGCATCTCCTGGCAGAGATACTATAAAGAGTCTATCACCAGGGTGAAACATATTAAACCAGTTAGATAGGGCAGGCTCACCTGAATGTAGCACCTTTTCCCCAGGAAAATTTGAACCTCTGTTGCTGAGATACTAATTTATTTTACAATATGCAAATGAGCAATCTGGAGCACCAAACCCGACTCTGTTGCTACAAACTATGTCCCACACTCCTCTTATATGCTCGTGCAAACTCAAGAACACCCCAGTGCTCCATATTGGTCATTTGCATACTGTGAAATAAATGACTATATCGCAGCAATGGAGGCACACATTTTCATGGCAAAAAGGTGTTACATTTAGGTGAGCCTGACCTATATAACGGTGTGGCTGGTTTAAAGGGAGTCTATCATTGCCGTTTTGCATTTTTAAAATAAGCCTCTCTCAATGTACCATTTAAAATGGCTATTTTAGGAATACCCCTCCTTTTCTGATCCTTGCAGTTGTTTTCCAGAAAAAACACTTTTATTCGTATGCTAATTAGACTTCAGGGAGCACAAGAGTGTGTTACCCCTGTGTTCTGAGCACACCCGCATCAGCAGCCATGGAGCTTTCTTCACTGCCCCCTTCTTGCTTGAAGATCCCTCCTGCTCCTCCTCTTCACTACTATCATGAGCAGATAGACCAGTCAGTGCGTACAGCGCATGCGCAAGATTTTACTTGCGCCAACGGGATCTTCAAGCAAGAAGGGGAGTAAAGAAAGTTCCATGGCTGATGATTTTCTGTAAAATGCCTGCAAGGATCAGAAGGAGAGTTATGCCTAGAACAGCCAAGGGCTACATTAAGATAGGCTTATTTAAAAAAGCAAAACGGCAAAGATAGACTCCCTTTACCATGCTTCACCTTGGTGACTGACTCCCTTTAAAATCTACCGTTTGCGACTACATGGAGATGACTTAGGAGACCCTACACATGTACGAATAATGGTCATAATTAGGATGATCGAGCAGTAAAGCACGTTTAGCTAGCACTATGTGCAGTATCTATGCCAGATAGCAGGATGTAGAACCTAGTGTCACAGTCTGATGTGTTTAACTGCGAGCTCCTCTGAGTCACAACTGAATTGTTTACTGATTCAGCTGCTTTTTTGTTTCCGATCCAGCTGTCATCTTCCTGGGTTCCCTGTTGTCAGGGAGACAAGACAGAGCACTCATGCTCCATGAAAGATCTGAATAATATGAAGTGCATTGGAATGTGAGACAATGAAATCAAGGAACTTCAACCTGCTTCAGAACTTTCCTACAGACAGTAGAAATAGGGAGACACAGCTGCTCTAGATAATGCTCCACTCTTGTTTTTTTCAGTATTTAACTTCTAAATGTAATATTTTACATAAAGGACAATGTCTTTAATGTTCTTTTAGAGATTTTCTCCCATTCACAAGGATAATTTGTGCACTACTGCATGTCTACATAACTGATTTCACACTTATTTTAGTCTATTCTTCAGTTCTGTTGTAGGAACAGAAGAACAGACTAATCATTAAAAAGGGATCTGTCTAATCACAGTTAACAACCGATCCCAAGGAAACCCATTAACTATCCTGAGGTCCATCTCCTTTTTATTGTTTCCGCAATCATATCAATGGACGAAAAAGTCAAGATTGCAGGACACTTTTTCCTGTGATTTTATGTGGACTTTACGCAGTATGGCCTTAATTTTGCATTTGGCACTATGCTGCCCATCAAAATATAGAACATATCCATTATAACTCTATGGTGTTGGGTGGATGCTGGTGGTATTAGTGTTGGAAATTCTGTAACAAACAGAAAGGTGTATGTCAAAAGAGCCTTATACTAACGCCTATGTTTTTACCTTAAAGAGGAGCTTTCACATCTTCATGTACAGTGCTTGCCAAAAGTATTGGCACCCCTGCAATTCTGTCAGATAATACTCAATTTCTTCCAGAAAATGATTGCAATCACAAATGCTTTGGTAATAATATCTTCATTTATTTTGCTTGCAATGAAAAAACACAAAAGAGTATGAAAAAAAAAGTCGAATCATTGATCATTTTACACAAAACTCCAAAAATGGGCCGGACAAAAGTATTGGCACCCTCAGCCTAATACTTGGTAGCACAACCTTTAGACAAAATAACTGCGAACAACCGCTTCCGGTAACCATCAATGAGTTTCTTACAATGCTCTGCTGGAATTTTAGACCATTCTTTGGCAAATTTCTCCAGGTCCCTGAGATTTGAAGGGTGCCTTCTCCAAACTGCCATTTTGAGATCTCTCCACAGGTGTTCTATGGGATTCAGGTCTGGACTCATTGCTGGCCACTTTAGAAGTCTCCAGTGCTTTCTCTCAAACCATTTTCTAGTGCTTTTTGAAGTGTGTTTTGGGTCATTGTCCTGCTGGAAGACCCATGACCTCTGAGGGAGACCCAGCTTTCTCACACTGGGCCCTACATTATGCTGCAAAATTTGTTGGTAGTCTTCAGACTTCATAATGCCATGCACACGGTCAAGCAGTCCAGTGCCAGAGGCAGCAAAGCAACCCCAAAACATCAGGGAACCTCCGCCATGTTTGACTGTAGGGACCGTGTTCTTTTCTTTGAAGGCCTCTTTTTTTCCCTGTAAACTCTATGTTGATGCCTTTTCCCAAAAAGCTCTACTTTTGTCTCATCTGACCAGAGAACATTCTTCCAAAAAGTTTTTGGCTTTCTCAGGTAAGTTTTGGCAAACTCCAGCCTGGCTTTTTTATGTCTCTGGGTCAGAAGTGGGGTCTTCCTGAGTATCCTACCATAGAGTCCCTTTTCATTCAGACGCCGACGGATAGTACGGGTTGACACTGTTGTACCCTCGGACTGCAGGGCAGCTAGAACTTGTTTGGATGTTAGTCGAGGTTCTTTAGCCACCATCCGCACAATCTTTCGTTGAAATCTCTCGTCAATTTTTCTTTTCTGTCCACATCTAGGGAGGTTAGCCACAGTGCCATGGGCTTTAAACTTCTTGATGACACTGCGCACGATAGACACAGGAACATTCAGGTCTTTGGAGATGGACTTGTAGCCATGAGATTGCTCATGCTTCCTCACAATTTTGCTTCTCAAGTCCTCAGACAGTTCTTTGGTCTTCTTTCTTTTCTCCATGCTCAATGTGGTACACACAAGGACACAGGACAGAGGTTGAGTCAACTTTAATCCATTTCAACTGGCTGCAAGTGTGATTTAGTTATTGCCACCACCTGTTATGTGCCACAGGTAAGTAACAGGTGCTGTTAATTACACAAATTAGAGAAGCATCACATGATTTTTCAAAGGGTGCCAATACTTTTGTCCACCCCCTTTTTTATGTTTGGTGTGGAATTATATCCAATTTGGCTTTTTGACAATTCTTTTTGTGGTTTTCCATTGAAGACAAATTAAATGAAGATATTATTACCAAAGCATTTGTGATTGCAATCATTTTCTGGAAGAAATTGAGTATTATCTGACAGAATTGCAGGGGTGCCAATACTTTTGGCCAGCACTGTATATGCGGTTTTACATACCACTAGAAAGCGGACAGCGTGCTGAATTCAGCGCGCTGTCTGCTTTCCCTTTATGTGCCCCGGGCTGGAGATATCAGGGGTCGTAGTTTCACGGTTCACTGTCAGAAGGGCGTTCCTGACAATCTGGCTGGGTTGTGAGGAACGCCCTCCCTGACAGTACTCGTCCTTAGACTTGTACTGGGGGAAGTTCCTCACAGCTCAGTGTCATCGCTGGGCTGTAAGGAACACCCCCTCTGACTGTACAGGCTATGGATGAGTACTGTCAGGGAGGGCGTTCCTCACAGCGCAGCTAGACTGTCAGAAACGCCCTTCTGACGATGGGGCAGAGAACTACCGGCACCGATATCTCCAGCCCCGGGCCACATAACGGGAAAGCAGACAGTGTACTGAATTCAGCGAGCTGTCTGCTTTCTAGCGGTATGTAAAACTGCATATACAAGAGGACGTGAAAGGTCCTCTTTAAAGATATTCTGTCACATCAAAAATGCAATCTTATGTGCAAGTAGCATGTTATAAAGCAAGTGGTGCATATTGAGTCTATGGAAGATGTATATAAATTACAAGCCGACCAGGTAAAAATAATCAGCATGCGACCCATGTTCTAGTGGGATTAACGTTGGGACCTAGGTATACTTGTAGGTTATAGACTGAACAACTGCACAATGTCAATCAGATGCTTCTAAGGCCAGCAGGATTTTGTCATATATTAATAGGGGTATAGACAGGGACAAAATATTACCACTTTACAAAGCATTTAGAATACACACTTCAGTCCAGGGCACTAGTTTATTACAGAAGGAATGCCTTGGAGTTAGAATAGAGAGCCATAAAGCTAGTAAGGGGGCATGAAGGACTTCAGTTATGAGGAAAGATTAAAAATATATTGTGATGTAATAAGCTATGTATTGTGTATGTATTATTATTTAAATCATATTAGTCATATATACATACACACACACACATATATCTCTCTTTAGTGAATGTTTTGTTTATTTTTCTGTTATCAATCTACCTCAGTGGATTTTGTGTATACAGAGGGGAGGGAGTCAGAGGGGAAATTGCTCTTCCACGTACAAAAGAAAAGGGGGTTGCGGTGACCCTGGCTGATCTCCAGAGCCCAGCAGAGAGACACAGCTTTCCAAGGCAAAGAAAGGTATTCCTCTTTCCCAGATAAAGATGAGTCTGCTGATTCAGGGAGTAAGATGAGGGGGCACCCTGGCAGGGAGGTGTGGCTAAACACAAGCCTTAAGAGACTATGATACCTTACAACTGTTGTCACATCTGTTGAGTCAGCTAAGAGATCTGGGTGTGTCCATTTCCAGTAGAGATTTTCCAAGCTTCCTGAAACCAAAGTATTATTCTGTTTTTCTCCCATTATTTTAAAGCTGTTTGCATTTTGTGTCATTTGTTATATTTTCATGTATATACAGCACTGAACCCTTTGGGTATTAAATTGTTAAATTTAAGGTTACTTTGTGTTGCTCTATGAACCCATTACCCTTTTGAGGTGTGTTTTTGTATGACTGTTGGAGAGACGCGCGTATATGTTAGTTCGGTTTCCGCTGAGTCTGTCAAGTCAGTGGTGGTGTTTATTTAGGGTGCGTGGACTGTGTAGGGGTGCAATTTACGCTCAATTTGCAGCCTCAGTGAAGGCTGAGTGCAAGATTGAGTGAGCTGACCCCTGACAGCCGCACCTGCATCATGTGCTTGGATGACCTGTATGTGATATATATATTTTGTAAAACCCTCTCAAAAGACAAGGGGCGCTCTCTCTGGAGGAAAAAAAAAAAGTTTAATCTCCAGTCACAACAAGACGTCACCATAGGGACTGTGAATCTGTGGAATAGCCTACCCCAGGACCTAGTCACAGCAGAAACAGCTGACAGTTCTGGTTTACCTTAACCATTCCCTTTAGATGCATCCTCTCCCAACTCAATTTTGACAGGAAAATCTTGCAAACTGGGCCACAAAAGGGACAGGTTTTATGTATACCCCACACCAAAATGGTTATTTCTTGTGGTTTTCCCAGGTGGGATTAGATTTTGGCCGATGATATATCAGCAGGTAGGGTCAAGGTTAGCAGTGAAGGGGGGAATGGAAAAAGGAGCTATTTTGGGGTCTAGGAATCAACGCTAAAAACCAGGAATGAGGGGGAAACCATACTGGAGAACAGGAGGGGGACCATGATGAGGACCAAGATTTAAAGGGATATCATGGTGGGGACTAGGAGTCAGAGGGGAACAACGGTGAGGACCAAGATTTAAAGGGATACCATACTAGAGACTAGGAATGAGAGGGGAAACCATGCTGACATTCAGAAATGAGAGGCATGCTAGGGGACCAAGAATTAGAAATATGTCATGCTGGGGACATCTTAAACTAGAAAGTGTAATACATGATTTTGGCTCTTTCGTCATTGTTTGGGGGCTGAACATGCTTGTTGACTCCATTAGACATTTTAACTTGCATTATGTATACTTTTTCCTTGACACCCCTATAAAAGACCATGTTTCTGTTCAAATTTGAGTGGTCGACTCAAAGAGGTTTTCACTGGTTCCCTTACTTTCTGTAGCTCGGCATATTCAGCCTGGCTACTGTGTATAAACACAAGCCCATCATATGATCACCAAGAAGTGCATTGAGAGCAGATTTCTATTACGCCAAGGACAAAATAATTATGTTACAGACAACTAAACCACCAGTAAGAAAAATCTTAGCCAGTAATTGACAGAAGTATAAAGAGCCCAGAGAGTGGCTATAATGTATAGAAAACATTCAGAATATTTTGTGTCTGCTTGGTCACACATTACATTCTGTTTACTGCTAGACATGTTTAGGAAATCCTTCAGCATAACACGCTAAAATGAAACATGACAAGGAAGTACCCAACGGGCCATCTTCTGAGCATTGTGTCATAAGAATTAGATAGGGAGACAGAAATCAAACAGCAAGGAAGGCCGTGGAAAAACGAAGCCAAAGATACGCTGTAACAAATAGCACCATGTTTAGACACTTCTGTAATGCCAAGCAAAAAAATGTCAGCTCAGTATGGGAAGAGAACACTGACATCTTGATAAAACCTACTATTTTCTAACACTTTTTTTTTTGCTTTTACAAAGAGGAGGAGTATATAGTGCACTGTTACCATGGAAACTGTGTGCCCTGGATGGACCTTTATAAAGTGCTCAGAGCTCCATGGGGGATTATTTTCTTGTACACTGCCTTGCGCACTTAGTGTGATTACAAATACTGGAAATCTGTTGCGAGTTCAGACCTGGACAGGATTCTGAAACTCATTAAAATGGGAATATTCCATACTTTTTTTTTTTTTTTTTAATAGGATCCTTAATGGGTATTTGGTATTAAAAAAATTTATAATATGGAACACCCTAAGTGGGCAACCCCCTTGTTTAAGGGAAATGTCTCGTGAGGAAAGGACCCATTATTTAAATCACAGCTCATAGATTGTAAACCCTTGCGGGCAGGGCCCTCTATCCCACTGTGCCAGTTGGTCACTGTCAGTATTATATTTGTTTTGTATATTTTGTGCACCGTATGTAAATCCCCAAATGTAAAAAACCATGGAATTAATGGTGCAATATAAATAAACAATAATAATAAATAATAATTTTTAAGTTTAATATATTTAAGAAATTTCCATGTCATTATCTATATTTAAAGGGAACCAATCAGATGTTTTTTATCTCCCTAAACTGGTCTCTGTCAAGTATTGACATTTCCTATGGTGCTGCTCACTATTCTTTCTGTTGCTCAAAAGTCAAGTTATGAGCCTTTAAAATCTTAGCTCGTCATATGCAAATTTACCTTAAAGGGGCTGTGCGATTAAGGACACTCATCTCCTTATCCATAGGACAGGGAATAAGTGTCCGATCACTGGGTGCCTGACTGCCAGGTACCTCAGCAGTCAGGAGAACGGGGGACCCAAAGTCCACCTAAAGCATCCTTGTGAATGGAGCACCAGTGCACTTGTGTGTTCAGTTCTCCATTCACTTCTATGGGGCTATGGGAATTGCTGGAAATTACAGTCCTGGCAGCCCCACAGAATGGTGCACTGGTTATACAAGCAAACTGGCACTCCTTTCACAAGGAGGTTTTAGGAGGACTTCCGATTCCCCATTTTACTGCTAGTTGGGGACCAGGTGGTCGGGCCCCCAGCAATTGGGCACTTATCCCCTTTCCTATGGATAGCAGATGATGGTCTTTTATAGAACTACCCCTTTAATCACAGGGGAACGTGGAGCAGATTCATCTAGTCATGCAGTCATTCTGCTATATCACAACCTGTGAGGCCAGCCGCTAGGTAGGGTATCAGACTGACATCCCACAGTGAAAGACATGTCAATCAAATCACACAAGGTATGATCTAGCAAAATGACTGCCTGACTAGATGAAGCTGCATTCTGCTCACTGTGACTAGTTGAGGTAAATTTGCATCTAAGGCTTTAAAAACTGATAACTTGACTTTTCAACCAGAGAAAGCTTAGTGAGGGGCAGCAAAGGAAAGATCATTACTTGATGCTGGAACCCATTTAGGATGGAAGAGAAAACACAGGTTCCCTTTCAAACAAAAAAAAAAAGTCCTATAAACCTAAAAAAAAAAAGCCTAAAATAATCCGTGACTTCCTGTTTCTTGGAGATGGACCATGGGCTTGGAGCAGATCCTATTGATTTCTATGACAGAACTTTCTAGGCACGCTCTTTGACCTGGAGTAAATAACCTGTAGCATTTCCTATTGTGACTGTCAGATTCTGTATCTCATTTACATATTTATGATAGCTGTGATCATCAGAGTGCTGATAAGTGTGGTGGCTGCTGCAAAGAAATCTCCTACAGAAAACAGGAAGTATCAGCATATTATGTGGCTTAGTGGCCAGAGTAAGAGCTGCAGATTTTTTTATTTTTTTTTTAATATATAAATACAGATAACTTGGAACTTTTAAAAAAAAAAAACCCACCAGAATTCTTGAAAAATATGTTTAATGTAAAAATTATTTAAAAATATATGTTATCTGGTAACACATTTCCTTAAAAAGGGGTTTTCTGTGATAAACTATAGATGTCAATATTGTATTTATAGATCTATAGTACTAAAGAGCGTCTATCCTGGTATCCTGGAACCACTACCAAGCGGGTAATTTAAGAGATCAGTGAGCACTGTGTACTACTTATTATTTAACAGGCACAGATTTTCTAAACCCATAGCACAAATTTTCAGTGTAGAATCTACAATAAAATTCTGCAATAAATAAGCGGGTTTTCCAATTGAGAGTTAATATCCATCTTGCTACTAGACAACATTTTCATTTGGATTTCACTTCCATGAAGAGCCATCGTAGCCTGAACATTACTTTTTTTAAGATGCACCATAACATTTCAATATATTTTCTAGGAACGTAATTTTATTTTTGTAACAATGTAACAATATTTCTATTTAAATCTCTTGTAAAGATTGTTCCTGCGTCTAAATATTGTTGTTACATTCTTGTTATGGTGCTCCCTGGTGTTCTTTAGAGTCTCTTCTGAGAATGTCCATGGAATGTGTTCAGTTCTGGTGAGGAGAAGCCTGTTCTATGATGCTGATTCTTATTGGCTTGCCTGCACAATAGAAGGACTCAATCCATCGTACATGTAGAAGAGAATCTGGGTGCTGCTACTGAGCTACGGGTCAAATGCATCCACCAGCACTGGTCACATTAAGTGGACGATCTCAGAAGGGACACCAAAGAACACTAGGGGGTGTCATAACGAGAGAGGGAATCAAATGAACACCAGTCTCTTGCACCATTCATGTAGTTTCGAGATATATGTACCTTTAAAGGCTTCTCTGATCCAGGAGGTGGTCCTTCCACGTCAATAAACTTCTTAAGCTCCTCCTGGACTGTGGATACCCTCTTTGGAGAAGCCTGCAGATCCCGTATTGATGCACGTAGCCTTGTGGGTGGCATCTCCACACAATCAATCTGGTGTCTTCTTACATTCAAGGGAATAGAGACAGTTCAGAAGGAGGACTTTAAAAATTAAAGACTGGCTTACAGTAGGAAGCTGAATTATTTACCACAAGGAATGAGGAAAGATATGGAGGAAAGCAGGGAAAGGAGAATGATATCTACGTTTGTAATGACCACCAGAAAATCATGCATGAATACCTGTTAGGAAGAAACCTGATCTCAAGTATGTCTTATGTCATGTGTGTTAAGCGCGGTGTGATCTTTAGTTGTTATTATGTAAAGCTACAAACATGCAGAAAAAAAAGAAATCCCTAAAAAGTCGCAAGAGAAGCACAAGAATTCTAGCGTATCCTACAATGCGGTACATTGCGGTAAAGAGTATAAAACCTCAGAACACGTTCCAAGCGATTAGGACATTACTATTATATTTTACGAGCAGAACATAAAGGGCTCTTACTTTCTTGAATCCATAAAGCCCACAGAGTTTATAGTCCCTTCAGGTTTTTTCCATCCAATCAGGTACTTGCTGGTAGCACCCTGGCGAGGGTAGAAAGTCCTAGGACCAGAAGGGGAGGAGGAGGAAGAGGAGAAAGAAGGTGCAAGCTGTGGGGAAGTGGCAGAATGAGACTCTTCTTTGGGTGAACTTCTGGCACTAGTGAAAACAACGGGACTTGCTGAGTGCCGAGAGCTCATGGTGCTGGGGGAGAATGACAGAAAGCTAATCTTAATTCTCAGATTTTCACCCACTTTGTAAATAATCTACACCATATCCAGGGTTGGAACCATGGTTTGCCACACATTTTAGTAAATGTTGTAAAAAAAAAATATGCCCCACAGCAAGGGATTGATAGTTTTGACAAATTTAAGCCCAAACTGATTTGGCCGAAGATTTTGTACTCGGATATTAAATTTGACTTTCTATGTGTAGAAATTTTTGGATTAAACATTAGAAAAAAATATTTATAATGTTGGAGCTGTTGGAAAATATAAAAACACAAAAAACTGTGCAAATCATCATCTTTTAACACGTTAGAACTACCAACTTGGACTCCAATCCAGTGTCTATACCGCTATTAAATATGGTCAAACCAAACGATTCCAAATGCTGAACAATAATGGTTATTTGCAAAGAAAAGACAAAAATACAAATGGATGCTCACAGCAAAATTTCTACTTTAGCCAACAAGTACAATCAATACCTGTTGACATGGACTGTCATACCAAAAGAACGGTAAAATTGGCCATACACTAGATTGCCGGCTGGATTGCTCGATCACCCAATGTATATGGGCTGTCAGGCAATTTTCCCCAGTGGTACATGTCGGGAAAAGGAAAATCAGGCTGTTGGATTTCAGTGGCTTTCTTCTCTTCCCCAGGGCTATTCTTTTCCTTAGGTAGAACGCCACTGAAGGTGTTTGGAGTCTTACAGGCAATGTAGTACTCTTATGGGAAAAGGGTATGTAAATCAGCTCTCTTTAAAAGAAAAAGAAAGCTGTGCCTCTAGCGCCATCTGTTGCAATCCTATAACTCAATGCCGAAAACATTAAGTTTTGAAGCTACCTGTAACTGAGTATTAGCAGTTTATTTAGGTCTCATGCAATACTCTTGTAGCTTTGTGTCTTAGACATTTTTCCTTTGCTCTTTACTCTAAGTGGATGAGAACAGTAGGTTGCACATAACACTTATATCTGATGTGCACTGCAGTCTAGCGGATAGTACAGCAAAGCAGGTGACCTTTGTGTTATGGGCAAACAGAATTATGTGCACAAACTGTATTTATAGAGGCGATTATGGGCAATATTTCCAGGACACAGTAATTCTACAATACAGATGTGCGGCAATAAACTTGTCACTTTATTTGGTTTATCTAAGTGCTCACAAAACTTGAGGTGGAGGGCTGAGCATAGATATAAAATGTGAGTAAATACAATCTAATCAGCGGCACACTGTAGTTAAAGGGATTGTCTGGTCTAAAAATCCTATTTATCAATACCCTATTAGGATCTATGTAGTTAAATCCAAATTCAGTATAGTCAGGTTGGAAAGTGGCCATGAAGGGCATCCCTCACTTTGGACAACCTGGTATAACCATACATTACATGGAAATTTGATTGATTTTAATGGGAACTGTGTAATCCTCTATTTCAGTGTTACATCACATATTACAAAGTGATTGTTGGAGGTGGCCCAAAATTATTTATAGCAGAGAAATCCTTTAATAGGTGATATCAGAATTTGATACTGATAGCCAAATTTTACAATAGACTATCAACATCAAATAGGTGGGGGTCTGACACCTGGTACCCCCACCGATCCCGCTGCAGGACCTGCTCAATGTACAGAGCCAGAAGCAGCCAGCTATGTACACTGTATAATGGCCATACAGCAGTACTGCTACTCAGCTGACCTGCAACAGCACATTACCCAGCCACTACACAGTGTACAGAGCTGTCTGCTCCAAGTTCCGAACACCGTGTAGATCCAGTGGCCTTGGCAGCTGACTGATGGGGGTGTCTGCTGTGGGACCCTCACAGATCTGAAATTGATTACCTATCTTAAGCACAGGCTATAAATATCAAATCTTGGACAGCCCCTTTAATTTCACACTGTACTCTATCTTAAAGGGAGTATGTCAGGTTCAAAATGACTTCCATACCAATAATTGTGCTGTGGAGGGGCCTTTAACAGGAGCAATGAAGTAATTCAGAGAATCATATTTTTATGGTTATACAAATCAGCAAGCAAGTGCATTTGGGGAGATCCAGACTTGACAAATTTGCCTACAGAAAGCTGTGACACAGACATAGGTTGGAAATTTCTATTACAACTACTTGGGCAGCATTAGGCGGTGATTTTTACAGAAGATTTGGAACCTTGTAGGTGTCTGTAGGCAAATGTGTAAAGTCAGGCCCCGCCTCCAATGCACTTGTAGGCTGATTTGCATATGTATAAAAAGCTGTTCATCTCCGCAATGTTTTTTTGGTATGCGGCCACAAAAGTATGCCGCATAATACTAGGCCGCTAATATTATTGGTTTGTGAGGCATATTGGAACCCCTCTGGCTACGCTACTATTTGTAGAATTTGTAAATAAACACATATTAATAAATGTAAATAATTTCCACGTAAATTTCCAGTAGTTTTAGGAGTCAGGCCCCTGCCTCTGCAGCAAAACTCCTTTCAGGGTCAAAGGTTTGGAGCGGACAGGGTTTGGCTTTACAAATTGCTGGAAATACATGTGTGGCTTTGCAGAACGGTGCATACAATAAAGCAAAAAATAAAAAATAAAAAATCATCATTTCAGACAAACCTGTGCAACTTTCTATTATCTGAAAAGACAAAATCTGTATTCAGAGTGCATATACCGTCCAGATAGTTAAAGTATTCAGTCATTTGGGTTAGCAAATTGTTCATCTCAAATTCCACAAATAACACATTGACAACTGTAAGCCCAGGACAACACTGCACGGACAAGCGAGAGCTCAGGACAACATAGCACAGATGACTGCTGCCATAGGATAATGTGACGCCGACAACTGCTGAAGAACACTGCATATACAACTGCTGCCACAGGAAAACGTAACACCAACTCTTCCTGCCCCCAAAACTGCAAAACAATGACAACTTCTGACCTAAACACAAAGCCACATATAGGACTGCTGACCCAATGACAACACTGCATTGACAGTGGCCTAAGAGACCGCCAAGCACACACTGACAAATGCATCTCAATACAACAGCAGACGCTGTTACTAGAACAGGATCACTATGACCAACTGAATACCAGAAGACAAAGGATAACACTTCTTATATAAAATCCTAACATGACTTTTTGGTTTTTTCAATACTAATATTCAGTATTATAAATTTTGGACTATATTTAAAGGGACACTAAACCTAAAACCTCCTATATTTGTGAAGATGAGTGTAATCTATTGCTTCCGGTGCCATTTTGGGCTGGGGAGGTGTTCATCTTTAATGTGATTTATTGTGTAATGTAAAATCTACAAAGATGTCTGTCCCTATGGTAAGTATACTTTAAAGGAACACTAAACGCATAAAATGCACTTATAAAATCCCAAACATGTCCTCCCTTTATCCTCTTCTATCCCTTGACCCCACTAACATTACAACTAAGGAATTCTTCGTTCTGTGCCCCAGGAGCTCAGCCAAGACCCCTCCATGCTGTTCTGTGCATGGCTGTAAGACAACTGGCTGGAGCAGGAGATCACTTTTCTATAGGATTTCTAACATTTAGGGTACATTCACACTGAAAAATTTTGAGAAGACGCAGATTTCGCCTCAAAATCGGCGCCAAATTCTGTCCTTAATCTGCCTCCTATTGCATTCAGATTGATGCAGGAAGCTGAAAAAATAAGTGTCTGGCTCAATTTTGCCATAGATTCCAAAGGCCAGCAAATGGAAAGGAATTTGAGGCAGAAGTCCAGCCCAAATTCCTCTTCACTTTCCGCAGTGTGAACAGGCCCCTAGTCTGAAGCATTTTCTGCACAATCTGAAATTGACAAATTGTGAGGACAACTGTATTTCATGTTTGCTGTTATCATTTATTTCTATGTTTAGTGCTCCTTTAAGTAACTTAAACTCTAATAACTCCATATGGACATTCACATTGGTGCTTTACTGTAGTAGCAGCTCTGTGTTTTAGGTTTAGTGATCCTTTGATGATGAAATCCAAGTTTGGACTAATGTGGTAAAGTTTGTGTGGGAGAGGAATGGAATGAATTACTTTCTAATGTTAGGGAAAAAGGAATGGTGGAAAGGAGATGTAACAAAACACGACAGCTTTCTAATCCCCATTCTGCATCTTCTAGCAAGGAGGACCCACCACCACAGCGATCACACCACAGAGTGACATATGCATTAACACAAGCTGTAACACTGAGATATTACCTGGTATGTGACGCTGCATCACTTAGGCTGTAGGCGCTGTTTTCTCTAGTTAATGGCTTGGAGCCTATGGGGACTTTAGAGTGATTCTCCATAGTGACTGGTGATTCTCTTTTTCCATCCAATGCGTGGGAGTCTCTGTCGCAAGTCCTATCAGATATTAACCCAACATCACTGACGCTGTGCCACAGAGGTGCCACTTTCTCTTTAGGAGGGCCTGAGCGTGGAGATGTGGCTGATGCCCCAGGAATGGCAGAACCGACATGGTTAGTGCCATATGAAGTAGTGTCAATCCCGCTATCAGCGGATGTTCCTTGAATGTATGTGTAGCTGTTGAGTTCCGACTCCAGCCGTTCCCCACTGTCATACCACTTCTCTTCACTGTGAGCACTGGACGCATTGCTGGAAAGTGTATTGGTGCTTGAATGGCTGGAGTAATGGCTGTCGGTCTGTAAATAAAGACATTTTTTACATCTACCATGTGTATTCTTTCAGCTCAGCTCTTTTGCTGTCTGACCATGAGTAGTGCGGACCTTTAGTAATATGCTGCCATACTTAAGGCTGTATATTAAACTGACATATCTGCTGTAAAGTGAGATATGGGTATTTACAATCTGTAAGAGCAGGTTTATAAAATGGAACGTTCCAGCAGCCAAGGCAGTAGCTATACAAGGTGAGGAGGTAGTAGTTGTAACCTGGCCATGATGCCAATAGATACCTAAAAATCCCATAATAATCCAAATAAAACGACAACACATGGTAGTTGAGAGACCCTGTTGTAATGAAGATTAGGCCCTTCAAGTTATGACTCTGCCAGCAGAGGAGTTCAGAGAGAGATTATCGCCACCAAAATCGCCTCTAAACCTCTACATGCTGTTGAAGGAACAGTAAGTAATATAGTGATCGTGCCTTTTTTGCTGCCGAGAAAAATCAACGGCTCTTCAATCAGCTGTTCGGTGTATCTAGTGCGGGCCACACCTGCCAGAGCACGCCTGTGGTTGCCACCCAGTGCTGCCCCCTAGCAAAGACTGACCAGTCCTGGTAAAAACAGGTGCTCCAGCCCTGGAACTGGCGTTTCTGTCCTGGGTGCACCAAACAGATCATTTATTTATAAATAAAAGTTGAGTTAGTCACCAGCAACATTTCACTAAAAAGGTATGTTCACTATGTCACTAACTAGCCCTACATTGAGTTCCTACATTGAGTTCCTTTAATTCTCTATGTGCATGTGGAGAAGTGCAAAAGAGCTGGTGCTTATTGATATGGGGCATTAATACCGTTGATCCTCTCCTTTGCATTACACAGGGAAAACGGTAGCTAATGTCCAGTGCTGTTAAGTCAGGAATAAGAATAGATTATACTATTTCAATTATCAATCCAGCATGAGTCCTCTATAGTTACCCAGAACTTTAGATTCACTGAATTAAACCGGTCTTAATTTTTCATTGAGGAGTTTCCCAAGAAAATTAGAAATGATTGAGTTAAACATAGTTGAGGGGTGATGACACAAGAGGCTACGCCAGCCGCGCTGCTCCATGCAGCTGGTGTACTTGCTTACATTCATTGATTACTTCTTGTTCTCCTGTTAAAGGCTGTACGGTCTTGCAGGTTTATCAGCAAAGCTGTGCAGCTGGTAACAAGTAACTAGTAATAATCAATACATGATATAACAATGTAAGTGAAGACATTGGTGGCACCAACTGGCGTATGTGTGTGCGTGTATGAAAGAAGGTATAAAACACACCTGTCCCTGTTTGTGTGGAGATAGGTGAAGTACAGGATCCTGTCGTATGAGTCTTCCTGTTGGGCTGTCTCTGTATGATGGATGTACCTTCGACACAGCAGGCATGTGGCATGTTGGTTCTGTAAAACAGAATTTTCAGTTCATTTTTGCTTCAAGGATATTAAAGAAATTTTATTGGTCTCTTCACGTATTGCCAATAAATTTCATTCTAAAACACAACTTTATAAACAGATATGCCGAGGATGCTCTGTACAGGACTACCCTTTCCATGGCACTGTTTAATGGAACATTAAACCTAGGAATAAATGAGACAGACAAACAGTAGATAACATTGCCTTACTGTTTGCAGCATTTTCTGCCTAAACATTAAATAGTCTTGGAGAAATCCCAAAGAGAACAGCCGGATTAGTCTCCTGCTGATCTGTTTCGTCTTGGGCTGGTGGCTGACAGACGGGAGGAGCACACCAGGGCTTCTTGTATGGCTGCAGACAGAGGGGGAGGAGACTGCTCCAGACAGTTGTCTTAGAGTCAGACAGTGAGCAAAAAGAAAGGGGAAATGGCTAAGCTCCTGAGACACACAGATAATATTTCTTTACATATTTGCAATTGTATTTTTCTCCAATTTTAAAAAATACAAAAGGAAAGGAAGAGAACTGGGATATATTTTTGTGCGTTCTGTTTGTTTATGGTCCTTTAAATGAATAGTAGTAATGTTTTCTTTAGCATTGAGAGGCTCTTGACGCTGCTAAGGTTGAGATAAATTAGTAATTAGCACATAATTTAATTCTACAGATGGTGGCAGAAGAGCTCAGAAAAACCCTGAAGGACTAAGATAATATTAATTATAATTAATGACTCCATCTACCCTCAGCAGGTCATATCAAGGTAGATCCAACACGTGCAATTTTATGTTTATTCTGCTTAACCATTAGTTTACTGCCTTATGACGACATCCAAAAAGAAAGGATATACTAATATGTATGTTTAGGGGTGTACACGGCATATGGGGCCCCATATGGGAACAGTATTTAGGCCTCTTGAACTTTGAAATATCATCAGAGCACCCTCTTCCAATGAGACCTATGAAATTCATTAAATCACTATAAGTCTACTTGCTGCTTTAGGGAGGTAGGAGGCGTATGAGACCATATCCAGATGCACAGTTCACATATATGATATATGGCTGTCCCTGCTAATGCTTCTGGTGTTGGCTTTTGTATGATAATGCACGAATGGTTACAACCTAGATAATGAATATATCTTGACATTAACAATATACGCTCTGCATTTGCCATAAGCTACCTCTTTATTATTGCTCTCTGCCTATGTAGGACCCTTCTTATAACAACCTAAAATTCTTATTAAACCAAACAACCTGCACAGTCATAGAAATGTGAAGCATCATACCTATGCACCTTGCCATACGGTAAACGCCTACCTCCACTGCATCATTCAGTGACAACACACACACATTTACATCAAGGAAGAGAGTCTCTGAGAAAATAAGTCACTGTCACCATCTTGGTAGAAACAAAACATCTGCGACATAATAAACACACACATTCTGTCCTGTAAGAAATTTCCGAGCAGTTTAATTGCTGCTTTGCCATGTTGAAATGCGCATACACACTAGCTGAACAGATGGCTTGACAACCCAGAAATGGCCAAAGCTTGATTTTACGTTACTTAGCAACTCCAGATCTCATGGAATTAATCTAACTTTCTCAAGGTACAAGATCTTTTCTTCTTAGCAACAAAACGACTGTCTTGTTCTATATTGGTGCCGCTAAGTTCTATCTAGTACAGACCCAAGCACCATCAGCAGATGACAGGAGACATTTACATGTATCCTATATTCTTGCAGTGAAAGCTGCAGGGCTGTTGTGATCTGCTGACATGACAACAATTCCTTTTCTCGTCTCTTCTGTCAGAATATAGGAGCAATATATTTTGCCTGCTCTGGGCTGCCAGGGAGAGCAGCTGCGGGCATTCGGTTTCCCATAAATACCCTGTTATTTGCAAAGAGTACAACGTGAGGAGAAAAACATATAAAGGAAAATGCTTAGCTTACAATTTCCTCATATACAGTATCAGGGGAATGTTCACCACGTGTAAGCTTAAGCTTATGATTTATATCTACAATATATGCCACCTTCTACAGTGGTAGATATTGCTCATAGGGTGCCCATTGTAAAAATGCATATAACACACAGTATACTTTTCTCACCTTTGCCCTCTGTATAGAAAAATGTAGTCTGTTGCAATTTGTTAAACAGATGATAAAAAAAAAGGTATGCCGATGCACACGCCTGGAGTTTTTACCAGCGTATATAAGTCAAATATAAGATTCAGCTGCAATGTATCATGAGTCTTAAAGAGCTTGTCCGCTTTATACTTTTTAAAATTTATTTAGAGAATATGAAGCCATGCAATTTTCTTCTATACATGCATTTAAAGTTTTGCTGACATACCTTTCTTATACCCATGCAGTAGGCCCGTTTAGAAAAAAAATGGTACAGCCCACATATTAGTCATAGAATACACCCCATGGAATAGACTAGAGATGGTTTCAGCCAAACGACCCACCTCACACGATATTTGACTCCTGAAACCACTGTCCAGGTAGTTCACAGGTGAATATAAATTTATTGAACGGCAGACCAATTACAGTATTGCTATAGCATAATCTCCCCACAAAATCTGCTAGTGAATATACAGTATTACTACAGCATATCACTGTGTCGTCAGTGTGCATATACAGTACTACTACTGCATCATCTCATGTATGTGTATATAAAGCATTACTATAGCATCTCATGTGTATACACAGCATTACTAAAGCATCATCTCATACTTGTCAGTGTATATACAGTATTACTACAGCATATTGTGTCTGTCAGTGTGCATATACAGTACTACTACTCCATCATCTCATGTATGTGTATATACAGTATTACTATAGCATCATCTCATGTGCATACACAGCATTACTATAGCATCATCTCATACTTGTCAGTGTATATACAGTATTACTACAGCATATTGTGTCTGTCAGTGTGCATATACAGTGCTACTACTCCATCATCTCATGTATGTGTATATACAGTATTACTATAGCATCATCTCATGTGCATACACAGCATTACTATAGCATCATCTCATACTTGTCAGTGTATATACAGTATTACTACAGCATATTGTGTCTGTCAGTGTGCATATACAGTACTACTGCATCATCTCATGTATGTGTATATACAGTATTACTATAGCATCATCTCATATTTGTCAGTGCTGTATTACTACAGCATCTCGTCATTTCTGTAAGTACATATAACAAATTATTCCAGCATGTTTAATCGAATTCAGTTAGATCATTGGTTCATTACATAGGACTCACTGGTCCATGAGCTATACCATTCTGCAGTATAGACAGGGGTTTCCAACTGGTATAAAACAAGTTTTTAAATACAAATCTATTAGAAAATGGCAAGACTTAAATATATTAAAAAATAAGATTATAAAGTGGACAAACCCTATATCTTTACATAGCTTTCAATATCCAAAGTCAACCATTTTTACTTTGTTTTTCTGAGGCAGTTGATACAATGTATAGTATTGTTTAAAAGGACAATGACAAAGCCACAATTCTTGCAATGTAATACATGGACATTTCCCATGCGGTTTCCATCAGCTGCGTCGTCTTTGTTATTTATTAGGCCGGAGACAGCTCAGCCTTCCTAACTGCATTTCAGAATCCAATAAAGCAGGAGCTCAGGTGCCACCAATATACATATATTGTTTTCTTTTTGTTCAAAGATAGGGGAAGTAAAACTGGATATTACTCCTGTGCCAACCGATTAATTCCTGCGAGACTTCAGATGTGGTTGGTTTCATAAAGCACAAACTACAAAGCCTGTATAACAAGAAAGGAGCAAACCTCTATACCCGCAATGCAGTTCTACACTCCTGCTGCTTTATACATCTCATATTTTACTTCCACTGACAGCTTAATTGTGTAATGCAATAGAAATGTAAATTTGTAAGAAAACATTTTACCAGTGGACTGAATTCACACGTGACAGTGTTTACACATAAACAAGTATTGAAAAAAAAAAAAAAGATTTTGCGTCTCATCTTCGCCTGTACTGAAAACCTCACCAACAGTGGCCACACAGTTTCACCAGTGATTTGCATGCCCATTGGTCACTCTAAGTGAATGTGATTTCAGTCTTTGCTATTGTGGCAACGTTTGTCCTTACCCTCATGCCAGCCATACACCTTAGCGGTCAGCTGCAAACTCATTCTCTGCCGACCGTTCCTATGAACATGCACAAAGATACCAACCAAGCACGTTTATATTTATAGAGTAAAAGTACAAGGAACAGCCCCAGAGAATAAAAGGGTTGCGTTGTCCTATGCACCTGAGATTACTAACTGATGCCCCTGCAAGGCCAGCTGACATTTACATGACGTATAACGGCAGCATAGGAGGCCAGACTCATTGAAATGTGTGGACTTGAACAACTTTCTTTTATGTGTATGGGGCCTTAACATAGTTTGTCACTTAACTATTCCCATGGCCAATATGGAATATTGAAACCTGTCACTTTCTTACCATTTACACAAAAATCATTGCTCAGGACAGGCAGACTATGCCTTACTGGATAATTCCTACCTGTATTTCTATGACTAGGATAATACTGGGAGACCTAATGCCCAAACTGCTGCAGAACCAAACAAAAAAAAGGAAAGAAATATATACTTTATGTAGTTGTAGAAGATGTAGATACCTATTTGATCATTCACATTGTCATCACTCCTCTGCCAGTTGGGTGTAGACTTTCCACTCGCCACCAAGTCACCCTGTGTATTCTGTCTTTCGATAGATGCTGGTGACCTTCGTCCAACTCCAAACCTGTTAGAAGAAAAAAAAAAAAATGGGTATTTGTCATATCCATTATTGTTAACACACTTCAGGCAATATCCTTTGAAAGCTACAAGATTATCTGTGAGTTTCACCAGTGCTTGATGGTATCTTGCTTCACCTGCGGCTTGGTAATAAAATCTCATCCACACGTGATCATGAGCTCCAATACAATGACAGTAAGTGTCCATAATACTGAGGCTGAAACCACACCCACATGCAATGGGTGAGGTTTAGAAATAGCTTGCTTATTAGCCACTAACGTTTGCTGGCGACCCCTCAGTTTCACCCCAAAACAAAATGCCCATTAACACAAGTCAATGGCAGTGTTCTTTTGCAGGTAAAACTTTATTAATCAAAGATTAGCAGAGGCCTGATACCCAGAACTATCGCAGATCAGCTGTTTGAAGTGAATGGGGATGAGCTGCAAACCAAGCTAAGTCGCTGTTCAGACGAGCGCTTTGGCCTCTTCAAATAACTGATTTGGCGCAAACTCAGAAGTCGGACACCCATCAATCTTTGATTGATGACCTATCCAAAAGGAAAGGTCATCAATCTTATAGGGCCAGAAAACCCTTTAATAGTCTATTTAAAAACCTAACCCACCACTCGAGGATATGGTTGCAGTTGCTGCAATATGGGTATATACCCTTAGACATGTATTCAATATATTGAATGAATTATTTAATGTACTTTAGCAAAACATAGGGGACCGGTGGAAGAGCAGGATCAGAATACACAGGGTTGGTAGTGTGCCTAGGGGCGCATGCATAAGTCAGCACAATAGCTGCAGACACAATTGGTGTCATAGTTTTAATAAAGAGTATTTGCATAGCTGCCATTTTATTTCAGATGCGTAGGGGAAATAGAATGGTTGCAAAGGTGGACATTTATCTACTGCTCTCCCACTGATCCCAATGCTCATGCCCACATGAAATACTGTACCATGAACAATTAAGTGCTAAATCACTGTTTCTTAACCATTTGGCTCCAGTGTCATTTTGCGAGACTTGTATTGGACATACGTATGGAAATAAACACAGGACATCTATACAACCGAGATCCCTGATATTAATATTTGGAACTACATTACCACATAGCAAATTAAACCGTTAAGCTGAACAAGAACTGCAGAACTATGTTGGATACCGCCAAGCTTCAACGAGAACAATTGAAAAAAAAAAAAAAAAGTTGAATATTTCAGGTACAGTTAAATTTGGAAATACATGAAAAGAAACTTTGGGTGCAGAGAGTACAGAACATAGTTTCATCAACGTGTGGCTTAGTAATCTTTGTACATTACTGTTCTCTGTCTATTTCAGTGATTCCCCTGCTGAGTCTGCTGGAAAGGATAAACTAATGTCTGCTCTGTGCAATATCAACCTCCAAGGCTATCATCAGCCACACCGGTATGAAACAGCGAGTCGTTTTGCAAGTGATAAGTCATAATCAAAAAGGAACACAACACATTTCTTCCCTACACCCGACTCTGAGATTTGACACTCTGGTCACAGTTACTCATTAGAGAAGAGGGGACACAGCTCTGCTTCACACGTTTACAGCAGTCTTCCCTTCTCAGGTCACAGAATATACTAGTTCTGTATAGGAAAATGTTGGCTAATATCGCTTACATTAAAAGGTCTTCGTGGTCATACAAAATATACAGGTAGGCAGAACTTGCAACAATAAATCAGTCATTTTTCATACCCCTTTGTTTAAATACAGCTGGCATAACCTTATGTTCTCCTCCTGCACTGTGCACATCATTACAAAAGAACACTACCTCCTCAGTTTCTTCATTTACTATGAATCTGTCTGATACTCTTCAATTTTGAGCCTACCTATATAAATGATAAGCCAACATGAATACACACAGATCCCAAATATAGTGTTATTGCATTTCACAAGACGCTGCAAACTGTATCCAAAAACTGTTGCATGCACTCAGTTTCTGAATGTCACACTGATGTCAGGGCTTTTAAGGGTTAATGCAACCGCTGCAAAAAAGGGTAATAGCGCAGCGTATGGGCCTTTATAACCACAAACTGAAGAAGCAATGTAGAGATAATCATCTTTTTTATGGACATGTACCTGCAAGTGCACCTGGGGCGGGGCCTGATTTTCAGTATTGGTCATAAAAGGTACAGATGTAGAAAAGTTTAACTTGCAACTAAGCTTTCAAATAACTTTTGGATTTCCTGGAAGTATGTATGTCACTAATAAATTTTTTAAAACACTTTCTGTATCAAGAGCTGAAATCTGTACACTACCTTCAATAGGGGTACAGCTCTTGCATAATGCAGGGAAGATGAGGTGGGGGGGGGGGGAGTGTCATTGAAAAACATCACTTGGGCATTTTGTTATTTATTTATTGCGCTTACTTGTATAGCGCCATCATATTCCGCAGCGCTTCACAAATATTGCCAGTCACTGTCCCATACAGGGCTCACAATCTACATTTCTTATCAATATATCTTTGGAGTGTGGGAGGAAACCAGCATACCCGGAGTAAACCCATGCAAACACAGGAAAAACATACAAATTCCTTGCAGATGCTGTCCTCGGCAGTGCTAACCACTGAGCCACTGTGCCGCAGAGCAGTGTTTTTGGTGTTATAAAAAAAGATGAGAATCTTACCTTTCATATGGCACCAAGATCACAGTACTACCTGTACAGTTTGTAGAAGAATCACTAGTTATTGCATAGTTATATGCAGCTGCATCTACTCTCAATCACGAAACTGCTTTCAACAAGTGCTAGCTCTGGAAATAATACAAGTAGTACTGTGATATGACACCAGAACCACTGTTCTGTTTTTTATAACCACCATTCATAACTTACTATCTTCTAGATTTCACAGCGGTCTAGATACATAACTATTGCCAGGAAACAAACCAGTCATGGTGCATTGTAGAATGGCATTATGCTGAGCTCTATCATACCTCTACATAATCCAACACATGCACCATTCCTGAAAAAAATATCAGTTTACAGAAATATCCAAATGAGACACAAGTGCAATAGGGATATGCCAGAGCCTCCAAGGGCTCCAGCTGGGAAACACAAGATACATGTGTGGTAACTCAACAAGTAACATTGCTGCAGGATAGGAAAAGGCAAGTGTGCAGAGCTGGATTCAAACCTGGAGGCTGAGTCCTTGGTAGGTATGACACCCCCCATTGCGCCATTCAGCCTCATTTGCATATTTCTATAAATTACTTTTTCAAGAAAATAGTGCATCTATTAGACTACCTAAAAGGTATGATAATTCTCAGCAGAATGTCCCCCTACATTACATTCTGGCCGGTTTGACATCAAGACACCTGGTGACAGACTCCAACCTTTAACATCAATCCATGTATAAATATAAACGCAAGACAGGTTATGTTAAAGATATTAAACTGGAAGGTACTGAACACCCCAACCTCTGGAAGAATACAGACATTTTATCCCCACGAAATGTGCTGGTCATTGTGAAAAATACTGTACAAAAACTGCTGAGAAATCAGAATTGTTTTTTCACCTTCCCTACTTGGGCTATCAGGTTCCTGGCAAATGAAGAAAAACAATAAGTCTCCAGAAGCAACTAGAGGACAAGGGAGTGGACAAAAGAATGAAAAGCTTGTAAATAACAGAACACTGTATAAAGTACAGAAAAGCTATAATTTGCAGTTAAAAAGCTGCTCTACAGGAATATAAACAGCGTGACCACACATTAATCTGTAGCATTACTATTACTATATATATATATATATATATATATATATATATATATATACATACATACATACACAGAATGTGAAATATATTAATGTGGTATTAGGCTACATTCATATCTGAGTTGCAGGCTCAGCCAGGAGCCTCCTTTGCAGATTCTGTCATATTTATTAAAAAAAAAAAAAAAAAAAGTGCTGAACTTTAGATTTCCTTTATTTGCTACATTTAAGTATTATTATTATATGTAGAATGTGGAATATATTTATGTGGTGTTAGGCTGCATGAGTTGCAGGCTGTGTCAAAAGCCTCCTTCGCAGTCTGTCACATTTGCTGGAAAAAAAATGCTGCACACAAAACAATTTTCTCCATCAAAACACCACCTTGGTAGACCCAACGGACCCGATAAGTCAGTGGGTCCATCAGGCACAGCTGGTAAATTCTGTATGAAGTAGTCAGACCTGCGCCATAGTTTTGTTTATAAACAGAAACCACAATGCAGATGTGAACGGAGAACCAGTGAACACAGTTGCTGGGACTGGCAGCCAAATCTATATAAAGTTCTGTGCTTTATATGATCTCTTCACTTAGTCATTGCTTATGGCATGGATTTTATTATGTATATATTATGACGTGTAAGGAAACAAAATACAGCTGTATCTATCGAATACAAATAAGTATTTGCTACTGTATATTGTGCTTGACTGATTTCAGCACCACTGCCCTTCTACCATGAAAGTTACCACCTACTAGACAGCCATCAATCTTCATGACAATTACTGGTAAATAATGAAAAGGCAATAAACTAGCTAAGTAAGCTCAGTATTCTCCTGGGACACATTATGTGACATCTTTATACATGGCTATCAGAAAACCAAGGCATAAACCGCCTCATTAACGTCTACAGAGAGTGTTGGGGGCCTGTTTAACATAAATAATACCTGACTTAAACAAATAGAACACTAGCTTCCCTTTAAGACCATTAACGGATCTCTTGGCTGAGTCTATCTTTGTCTTCCCTGTGAATATATATTATTATATATCTATGTGCATTGTTCCCTGTGTTTCTCCAGTCAGGTTTTACATCTTGCCGTTTTTAGTGTTGCAACCATCTGAGAAGCTGAAGCAAAGAATGTAAACAATATGGAAAACTCCACAGAAAATAATGTTTTCAATTATTGTAAATTACACCATATTGTAACCACACCAGTGCAGCAGCAGTGGAATTTTTCTCATGTCTACCTCTGCCAGGAGTAGAAGACCAGAGACAGAGAGTATATAAAAAAAACCACACACATTTCTTGTAGGTGTAAACTATGGATATTTAGAGCTCCTTGCCAACTGTGTGTTTATGGGCGATTGTAAAATTTTTTCATATAAGAACAATGATCATACAGCAAAAATGTCAATTTATGTACTGCACTGCAGAAATATAGAAATATAATATTACACAGTAATATTTTATAATATTTAGCTACTGACTTAGAGCTTACACTCTATTTCACACACAAGGGCACGCACATGCTTCACTTCATCAGTTTTTAATTGTGGCGGCACAGTTTATTACAAGACCATTACATAGACATGTGAAAGTGGTTACTGAAAAGCATCTGGTGCTCAGCTACAAACACTAACTACTTCCATACCCATAATATAAAAAATAAATATGAGGCTAGAAAAAGAAACACAGGACTCAAAAATCCCACCAAAAAAAACAAACAAAAAACACACGGCTGCTTTCTGCCACAAACACCACCGTATCTGTTTGCATGCCCTGCGGTTGTGGGACTGGGCTGCAATACCACACACATCCTGTGGACTGATGTGGCATTGAGATATGAAGAGAGCAGCCATGTTTACAAATCCTGACGATGCAACCCCTTTAAGAATGGGTTTTCGGGTTTTATACAAATAAAGCTTAAAGTAAAGGTCCCATGTTGCAGAAAAGCAGCTTTTTTTGTTGCAGATTTTGCTGCGGTTTTTTGAGCCAAGGTCAGGAGTGGATTGAGCAGAAGAATGAGGTATAAGTACTTCCTGTATATTTCCCATTTCTTTTGTAGCCACTTTTGGCTTTGACCTCAGGAAACCCTCCACCAATCTTGTGAATGAAGAGGACACAGCACTGGCTTAGTTTTGGCTGCACAGCAGTGCTTCTGGACATCTAGCTGTGCAGGGGAGAGCACAGTCTGCATTATTTACCTGTGTAGCAGGTGGCCAGTGCACCACTGTGTACACTCACCGAGGGCTGCATAGACGAGGCTGTGAGGAGTTGTCTAATCCGTTCTCGTGGTCCGTTTTAAAACCAGAAAAAGGTTTTAAATAATAATACAGATTTGTCTAATGATAGATGACACGGGATCTCAAGGAACCCCATTGAGTGTAATGGGATCTGTTGGGTAACTTAATTTCTCACTGACAAAAAAAAAAAAAAAAAAAAAAAAATTGGGCTTGCAGGTCTTTTTTTTTTTTTTATGCCCACTGCTTCAGACAGACATCAATGTGAACATAGCTTAAGGCAGTTTCCATTTTATTTTTAATCAAACACTTTTCATAATTGGATCAACTTGTAATGTTCAACTACTAACAAAGTACTGACTGCTATCAAGCTTTAGTTATAGCATGAGATTTCAGAGCATTAAAACAACTTAGAAATCATACTGTATAGCATCCAATAGGTGGTATATAAAACATATTTTGAACAAAAGTTAGGAATAGGCATCCCTATAAATGTTGCATTTGTCAAAGATAGTGAAATAAAAGTGTGCAATTTTCTAAAATACAAAATGTAAGGTAGGACTGGGTCTAAACCACACAGCTGATTTTCAATTCTGAATCTCTTCCTTCTTTTTGCTTAAAGAAATTAAAAAAGTTCAGTGAGCTGGCGCAGTGAGAAGGAGCTGGATATATCTGGAGCAGGCTTTCCCATACTACCACTCACTTCACTACAGTGAAGAAACTTGATCACAACTTGTGGCGGGGAGAGAAACGCATGAAATATCAGAATCTGGCACAGGACTAACATCAATTTCACGATACTGATGAAAATCAGTATGGTACTTCTTTGATATAGACCAGGCCTACTACAAACTGTATAAAGATGACTATGGACAATTCTGGGGATAACAAAACTACATACTACCATTTACTACAACTGGTCAATCTTCAGTCCAGAGGAAATACCTATAAAAGTATTATCATTTCCCCTGTAGTGGCACTTAATACTTCTATCTAGGTTCTCCTGCAGGTTACAGCTGATCATTGGAGGTTCTATGCAATTGCCTTACCTTTAGGGTAGAGCTTCTAACAAAAAAGGGATATTCCAAGGTGGACAACCCCTTGAACTAGCATTGTCCAATATGTTGGCAGCATGGTATAAAGCACTGTTTCTCAACCTTTTCAAGCGAGGTACCCCCAAGTAAGGAAACATCACAAGAGAGTACCTTCAAAGTAGTTATAACTTATAAAAGTTAACAAGTTGAGCCTTCATTTGAAGCCTTCATCAGCAGTTATATAATGGCCACCTCAGCACTCCCACATGTAATAGAATGGCCCCCACACCAATAGATGCTTGAGAAGCCAGAAGAGTGTTGCATTCACCACTCTACTCCAGGCTTCCTCTCTGCTTTGGGGCCTGCTGTGATGTTAGCACTAGAGGAAGTGGGGAGCGGAGTAGTGAGTAATGAATGTAGCTCACCACTGGTTCCACAGGGCGCCTGTAACTGCAATGAAAGCCTTCTTTAGTACTGATGGAAGAGCTTCTAAAGCAAGGATGGCACTGGAAGCTGTGCGTGGGCATCCTTACTGGACGAGGGCAGAGGAACACAGTGCTTCTTGTATCTCCAGGGGTTGCAGGTCATACCCCCTGTGAGTACTGCAGGTTGAGAACCACTGGTATAATGCAATATATAGTAAGTTAAACTGAGCAGATTAATATATAATTTCGTAGGAAAAAATAAATCCATGCTCAGTCTATGCTTACTAGTCCAGTTTGCGGTCATTTTTAAGTGGTTTGCAGCCAGCCTTATATGTACAGTCATATAGAGAAAGCCAGCGCTGAACAGGATCGGCCACTAGACTTATATATCCAGAAACAGCATTGATTTACATAGATAAATGACAAGTTATACCAAATGTATCCCCCACATGATTATATACCAATCCGCTCAGCATGTGTTGCTCTATAACATGGTGCCTACAAATCAGACAACACATTCCATGTACTAAGTTCCCTTTAAGTCACCCCACAACAACAATTTAAGACTGGATAGAATAAGGCAGCCCAGCTATAAATAAAACCACACTTTTGGAAAAGCAATGGGAATCATACTCTGCACAGTTTTCCAAAAGCTGCAAAAATTGCTATGAATTACTGAAAATCCACAGCCAAAAGAGCTGGATGTTCACAATGAAAAGAGGAGTGACATACCCTTCGGGCATGGATTTCTGCCTGTGACTGGAGCCTCCACTTGAGCCGGTATCACTGGAGGTAGAAAGATTGCTAGGAGAATTACGACACTGCTGGGATCGTCCAATAGCGACAGATGAAACAGAGACATATATCTCTGACGCCGGAGATAGCCTTATTCAAACCAGATAAGATATATTTATTGGACATAGTATGAGATGTCTTCCCTGCCTCCCCAAACTGTTAGCAACATGGAAGTTAGTCAAGGGAGTTAAAAGGAAGTTGATCCAAAATGAAAGAAGTACTCTTAAATGGTATAGTTATAGGAGGGTTAGGCTTGTGTCAGAACTATTGCCTATGTTAATACTAATCTATATTACATTCCAAAGCAAACTTTCATGTAGTTAAAAAAAAAAAAAAAAACACAAAGGAAAAAGGTGAAAGAAGAAGTTTTGTGCAATGGTGTTATTCAGTGGAGATGGTTCTTGCAATTTTTTTTTTTTTTTTTTACATGCCAACATATAAACTCACTGGGACTGTCCCATCTTAATAAAGTGATGGCATATCATGAGGATATGGGAGTTCCAGGGAAAAAAGAAAGACTGCAGCTGGTCCCATTTACTTGAATGTAGGTGTGCTGCAACACTGAAGGTTCCGCAGCACTACACCTCTTTAATTGCAGGATTGGTGGGGATGCAAGAGGTCTGACCCCAACCAATCAAACTGATGGTATACCCTAACAATAGGCCATCACTACATAACACGGGAATGCCCTTTTAAGTATCATAAAACATAGGATTAATTCCCGTACCTACAACTTTTATCTTACCTCTTGCTCTCCAAAGGACGACCGTCACTGGAAATACTCCTTGGAATGTTTGCGGAACGTTCTGGCGTCTGCATCTTCCCATCTCCTTTAACAGAAGATACTCTTGATGAGACTGGACTCTGAAGCTGAGAGGGTATTTGTCGGAGTTGTGCGGCCTCTCCTTTGGCTGCGTTTCGTTGCCATTTGTTGTTGTTTCTAAAGGGAAACTTAAGCTCATACGGGATGCCCTCTGTCACTTTATACTCTACAGTTGGCAAGCGGTAGGTTTCCGAGCAACCTCTAAAAGAGAAATATTCATAGTAGTTAGTCACAGTCAGGACACTATGAGTTACTATAAATCTATGAGACATGGGGGCAGCTTTACTAATCCTGTCGAAAGTTTAGAGAGGGCAAAGTTAGATCAGGCAGCCTAAAAATGCATGCATCACAATGGCTCATACTGGATGATAGATTTGATGTAGCTTTAAAGGTTGTGGTGTAACTTCACACCATCTGTTTGTTGGCCTACTTTACGCCAATATTGGCACATCATAAAGGGAACATGTCAGGTGGTTTTCCCACCATAGACAGAATGAAGTAATTCCCTTTCCATTTGTTGCTCCTCTGTAATATTTTTGTTGCAGCAAAGTGAAGTTATAAATGTCTGAAGGCATAAAAAGTTATATGTAAAGTCACGGTGGGCGGGGAGCACCTTCAGAAAAGTCATGCTGTCCCCTAGCTAGTCACACCACCTGAGGGTGATTGACATCACCCTCATAAGTCCCCTCACTCCCTGACGTCACGATGGAGGAGTCAATCACCCCTAGGAGGAGTGATTAGCAGGCGGACAGCATGACTAGTCTGAAGCTGCTCTTGGCCCCAGTGACTACTTAGGGTCATTTACATATGACCTTTTATGCTTCATATATTTATAAGGCCCGGTTCACATCTGCGTTCGGGTTTCCGTTCGGGGAGTACACTTGGGGACCCCCATACGGAAACCTATATGCATAAAAAGCGGTGAACTGGGCCTAACTTCACTTTGCTGCAATGGGAAGATTACAGAAGGGCAGAAATGGAAAGGGAATTACTTCATCCAGCACATGATGGGGCCAGTTTATGGTGGGTGTCAGTGTTCTTTTTAAGATGAGCCAATTTTGGCACAAAATAAGTCGCTGTGCCCATGATTGATCTGACATTTTTCACAGGGTGTACGTAAATCAGCTCTTATTCTCCAAGTGGGTAGTAAGCTTTTATATCTTTTATTTTCTCAGCAACAATGAAAGGTTACCGCCCACTTGGAGAGCAAGAGCTAAGGTTTGTCATTTAGCAATGTTTCCTCTTTCAAAGTGTTGCGATTTAATTTGCTAGCAAAGGGTCATGTCAAATTTTTATATTACAATAAAGAGAATACATTTAAAGCAAAGTTGTTGAATTGGTACATTAAATGAAGATATGTACAGTCTTAATAAATAATTATAACCCCTCCGGTCTACGTGAAATTACTGCAGAAAGCCCTTAAGACACCAAATGCTAATTACATTTTGGTTCATTTTCACAGTCTCTCTCGCTTTCTCAAAAAAAAAAGAGAAGAAATTAATAAAACCTCAAGCACTCTTGATGCTGCAGAACTGCCCTTCTTTCTAACTCCTGATTCTACGCTCAAAGGAATATAACTCCTTCCATTAAGGCACTGAGCTGGTGTTTTCCTCTGCATGAACAACACCTCAGAGAGTTATTTCAGAGTACTGCAAATTCAGAAATAATGTTCTCAATGGTTGTGCAATAACCCAGATATCAGTTTATTCCTACAGCCTGCCCACCAGAAAAGCCCACAAACCAAGTAGCATATTAAATATTAAACAACTGCTGTGAATGCCCAAAAACGCACAAGATGAAATAGAAAAGTGATATTAGGTTCTATACTAAAGAAGTAATCCATTAAAAGAATGTCCTAAAAATACAAGGTCTGGTTGCCTTATTTTTCAATAGTAATGAAAATAAAAAAGCGTGGACCCGAGAAGAGTAATTTACACATTTCATTAACACACATAATGGGCCTGATGTATGCTAACTAGTACACAGAGAAAGATTGCAGATTTTGCCCATAGCAACCAACTATAGTTAAGCTCCAACCTTATTCTTTCTACTGCTAGTTGACTGCTAGGGGCAACTGCTCCAATTTTTCCATTTTCAAAAATGAGCCTAATTATTGTCACATGGAATATTTTCTTCCCAGGCTAAACATACTGATGACCTATCCCTGGGATAGGTCATCAATATCAGATTGGTGGGGGTCTGACACCTGCTGTTCTGTGCAGCTGATCAACAGAGAATGGAGCAGGAATCAGAAACCTCTGTTCTCTGTCTAGTGCGCAAACCGGGTTACTGCAGTTCAGCTCCTATTTACTTGAATGGCATGTCTGGTGTCAGATCTCCAACAACTGGATATTAATGACCTATTCCTTAGAACAGGTTATCAATATTTTTTGTACGGAAAACCCCTTTAAAAGCACCATTCACAACATCCAACTAGTCCAACTTTTTACATCAATTAATAGTTGCTGCTCCACTGATCCTGGAACAGTTGTGATTTTTTTTTTTTTCTCTAGCCCCCACCGTTCCTGAGGAATCAATACTGTTAGTTTTGCTGCCTGTTATTTATATCATACTTCTACTTTGGCTCGGTACTGTCAGTAGCGCGGTGTCAGGCAGGAGAAGACAAGGGGTGTGATTCTGAGCTCTGACACTGGCTGCCTCTGATTGGAGCTCTGAATCAACCCTTTCCTTCAGCAGCAAGTTTTCAATTTTCTTATTTTGGCTCCCCTGCTTTGTGAAGTTTTGTTTTTTTTTTTCCATTCACATAGCCATATGAGAACTTGCTTTCTGCAGGACAAACTATACATCCTATTGGCACCATTGAATATTAAATATGATGTACTGAGAAGTCAAAAAAATTTTTTTTTTCCAAAGGGGGTTGAGATTTGGATAACATAAAGAAGTTGCACCATTTTTATTGTTCGCTGTGTGATAAAAATGACAGGTTAGAGTGGGTTCACACTTGCGCTTGAGTCTGTCCGCTGCCAATCTGACTGAAAATCTCGGGAAAACTGGATAGGCACCGGATAGCGACAGGTTAGCGACGCACTGCTTAAAAACCCATTCATTTGAATGGGTTTTTAAAGCAATGTGCAGGTGTGCACTTACACCCTCTGTGCCGCGAATCCAGTTTTTTCGCCAGAAACAAAGTCGGACATGCAGGACTTTGTCGCTATCCGGTGCCTATCCAGTTTCCCGAGATTTTCACTCGGATTGGCAGCGGACGGACTCCAGCGCAAGTGTGAACCTACCCTTAGCTGTATTCTGCAGATCAATATGATCATGGCGGTACCAAATTAATACAGTTTTCATTATGTTTTAATACTTTAATAAAAATTAAAAACAACATTTCATTTCCATTGCCATATTCTGACCCCCTTTTTTAAATTTCTGTCTACAGAGTGCTTTAAGAGTGCTCTTTTCTTTTTGCAAAAGAGCTGCTGTTTTTATTGCTGTTGTTATTTATCCAATTCATGGTAAAACGGCATGTAAAGTACATGGATGACATCAGTGTGCCATCTGTGACTCCACAGACCCATTCACTTCATCTCATGGGCCCAGGCCAAAAAACAACAGGAACAGGACCTGTCCTGAGCTTTGTCCCAGGCTTACTGCCACATACATGGGCCTGTGATAATACACAGGCATGTGTACGGGGCCATAGAGACAAATTGGTCAGTGTGCTAGCTGTGAAAAACATGGCTAGCACACCGAAAAAACAGAACTTTGTGTGCATGGAGCCTTATTATGTACATACGACAGTTTGATCACTTTTTATTAAAAGGAGCTTTTTATGGCAGGGAAGTTGAAAACAAAACGTCAATTTGGGCACTTTGATTTTTCCTTTTTATTAATTTAGTTTTTTTTTTTTTTCCAAAACGTTTTTTTTTTTTTTTTGCCTTCTTTAACTTTTAATTTTAAGTCCCCCTAGGGGTTGGATTACTCATACAATATACTGCAATACATCTGTTTTGCAGTATATCATCTGATCACCACACAATATTGATCATGAGAGGTTTGGAAACTTTTGCTAAGCACCCAGCTGTCACGTCAACTGATCATGACTCCCCTTGAAGATTCTCAAGGCAGTGATTGCTTCCAGGATGGCAGCTCCCATGTGCCACAATGGCTTAGATGTTACATTTGCAAATAAAAGCGTCATCTAAGTGGTTAACTACTGCAATCGGTATAACTCTGTAAGTAGTTTTAGCTTGTAATTCATATTACATTTGTTATAATGTTGAGAAACGTTGCAAAGAAAAATGGCTTACTGCATAGAGTACATAAAGATATCCTAACCGTTAACAGAAAAAATAAGAGGAGTCAAAAATAATACCTGCGTGGAATGCCATCATCATGTGGGGGGATGATGACTACTTTAACTGTCACTGATGTCCTCAGAAGATCGATCATCTGCTCATGGCTTAATGTGGCTACGGCAACTTTACAGATTTCAACCAGCCTACTTCCTTGTCTTAAACCAGCCTGCCAAGCATAGCCATAAGGCTCTACTTCAGCAACTATCCCTTCATAATTGACATGAAAGCCGAGTTGCCCCAGGCCATTTCTTCTCAATGTCATTTCCACTGACTCGCATCCCTTTGTGACAATCTAAAATTGAGATAAATGGTTAAAAAAAATTAGAGATAAAAAAATAATTCAATTTTCAAATATGAAAGCACAGCAAAAATAGAGGTACTGAAGAAACAGACAAAGCATAAATTAAGACCGAAGGAAAGATGTGTAAGAGACTGACCTTATCATATGAATTTGCACTAGTAGTAATACACGTCTACTCCATGAACATGAACCAGCATAGATGTCATAATAACCCATAAAGCTCCTCTATTAACAGTACTTTATGTAATGACCAGCTCAAATACCCTGGCAATTCAAGAACATTGGTCAATTACTGTTAATGGAGACTTTGTGACATTATCTGACATTAAGAGATATTTGACTTTAGCAATACTTTATGGAGTTACATCTTACTTCCAGCCTCTTGACAATTTCCTTTATCTCATCGCTGTTGCCGCCATAGCTTCTGATAAACACACATTCTCCTCGCTCGTAGAAAATTTTAACAGTGGTGTTGTTAGATGTCCATCCTATAATGTCTCTACTCGAGCAGTTAAAGATCACGCTTTTCGTTTCCTGGTCGATGAGAGCCAGTATTTCATTTGAGATGCACAGGAGGCATTCAATCTCCAAAGCATTGCTAAAGTCTTCAACTTGGACACTCCAGACGACTGCCGCTGTGCTATACAGTTCAGCCCATGGATACGGCTTAGCTTTTTCTTTCTTCTTTGAAGCCAGTGAAATGAATGGAAACTTTCCAGATGAATCGATGGAGGTGTTGGTGACATTTTTTTCTGCTAGGTCTTTCAGGTACTCTTGGTGGGTTCTAGTAGCCATTGCTCGAAACTTCTCAGACTTGTGAGCAGCATTCTCTGCATTAATAACTTTGGCTAAGAGGAAGTCCCTGAACACTGTTGATTTAGGAAAGGTGAAACTTTTTGGGATTGGTGGGCCAAAAGCAGGAACATCCCTTGATCGTGTAACAGCAACACTGAAATATAAGAATATGCATAATATGAACACAATGTGAGTAAACTGTAAGCTAAGAATGACATAAAAGTTGGTTGTTTATCATGGCTTCATGGAAAATGTACTTCCCTTTGGAAACGTGAATGCAAAACCACTACAGGATGTATACAAGTACACAACTAGTCAAAGACTACTGTCAGAAGGAGTCTAGGGCTGGCTATACACACGCACAAGATCGCTGTTGGCTGAATGCTCGTTCAGCTGTTTAGTCCTGTCTGCCTTCCCCCATCCACATGCATACTCTGCTTGTCTGAAAGTGAATCTGTTCTCAGTAGCAAGAGGGAAATTAGCTGCTTCCAGACACCTCCTGTGGCAGCTTATCTCCTGTGAGAACAAAGGATATGGCATGTTGAAATCCAACATGCCCAAACCTTCTTTTATCTGAGATCTGTTGCCATGGAATGGGGGAGAAGTAACAACACCATCACACATAGAAAGTTGGCAGGATCAGCAAACATTCATCTAATGTACATGGCCAGCTTTAGATAGCTGTCAAAAATCACACTTTCTCCTGCGCTACAAAGTACTCATAAGTGTGACCTGATGGAGTGACCCACATTTCTGTGAAAAACACACACATATATATATATATATATATATATATATATATATATCACATATCCATAAGGCACATGGACTTTTATTTTGTTTTTTCATTTCTCTGCCATCCATTTAATAGCAATTCAAGGCGTTGCGGAAAAGCTGCATTTTTGTTGCAAACCCCACAGATCACTTGATTTAAGGGGCTGCAGCATTGGAACAAATGCTGTGGCCTCTGCATTGGTTACCATTCACAGCGCCATACACTGAATACAGGCTGTGCTTGGTATTACAGCTCAGCATTATTCATTAGAATGGATCTAAGTGGTAGCATGGCCATTTGACCAATGGATGTGATGTCATTGCCCTGAGAAAGTAGAGCACACCCATGGACCACAAACTGTTCAAATGGGTGATTGGTTGAGGTCCCGGGTGTCAAGCTTGACTAATCTAATACTGGTAGTCAATCCTAGGAATAGGTCATCAACAATATCCAATGTCTTGTAGCTGCCATTCCAATGAACTGTGGACAAACTGGTTGATAGGGATGTGCTGTCTGACAACAAAACAGTGGTTACTAGGCAGTGAATTTCTGCTGCACTGTCAGTCAGACATGACTGAGTTGTTCATCTCAGGGTTGGATTGGGTCTGTGCTGACAATAAACAAGCAGCTTGACACAAGTCAAACCTTGCCAATCTCCATATCAGCCTGAATTATAAATCAGACTTTTCTGATAGAAATAAACACATTAGGTAGATAACCTCTTTAACAAATTACTAGATTACAGAATATGACGACAAATGTATTTTATATGCTAAAATTGACAAAACAATGTGCCAAAAATAAGGGTATTACACACAGCTGAGATAATGTATATGGAGCCCACACTGAAAAGGCCTTCACAACAGGATTAATGGGTTAATTATCAGGTTTCCACATCACATAAATAAGCATAATAAATTATTTATCTCAATTACATTATAAACATATATTTAGAATCCAGAAAACAATAGGAAACCATGATTTATGTTGTAAATGTGCACCATACAATAAAACAAAAACAACAATATAACTAGAACCCATGCAAATAATATGAACCAGTAGAGGAAATGACTATATTTATCCTGGTATTGTATACATATTTTTTATTAAAAATATGAACATGAACTTAATGTTTTGCACATGCACCTTTAGATCCCCTTACAAAAAAAGGCCACTGAACAAAATGCAGGACAAAAAGGCACTTTGTCTAGCAAACAGCACCGTAGATGGAACTCAGATCAGTCAGTACAAATTACACATCTGTTACATTTTGTATGGTTCCAGAAGGCAGCAAATGGTTAAACAACTGATCTCTCAAGGGAACAGGCCATGACACCCCTTACCAATTACTAAGAGATATATAAAGTGCCCAAGCACTGGGCAATCATACCTGTAACAGACCGAGTCCGTGCAAGGATTGTGCGCTCTTACGACCACGAAGACATGCTGAAAATGAGAGCGGATGTTCTTAGGACTGAACGGCTGGGCTCCAGGCTCCTGAAACACTATTGTCACAATATCATTTCCGATGTGCCGCTTCCTGAGCAGCTGCAATTAAAGAAAATCACAGCTTTACACATTTAAAGGAACGCGATAGATTGCACGCTAAAGCGCAGTGGAAAAATACACGCATATTGTTTGCGATAATGACAGATGCAAACAGATTGTCACCCTGACTGACGTGCATGTTTATTCATATATAGAATAGACTATCTGTAGGATATAGATTGGAAGTTATTTAGATTAAGTGAACCCCATGGAGAACAACAAACCTATATCTGCTTGATAAGGCCAAATGCATCCACTCCGGTAGAAACACTAAAACATGATGTATATTGTGAAACATTATAAAGGCAGAAGTAATAACGTACATTTACTTTTTATGGGAAGACATTAATCACAGTAAGATACGGTCATCTTGTTTGTATATTACACGCTCAGTTTTCGCTTGACCATAAATTGGTACAGACATAAAAAAAAAAAAAAAAAAAATACAATACAATACAAACAAAAGTCAACAACCACCTTCTATTCTAGTAATTTAATTAAAAAGGAGGAGGGGGCAGTAAAAAAGACAAAAAAAAACAACTCAGTAATTTAGCCTTGTGAGCTGTTCTATCTGCACACCAGGCGTAAAAACAATGGACCTGAACCCAGATGGTAAGAAACAATGAATACACTCCATCTTCCCAGACTGCGGCCCCTGACCTTTCTAATGCCTGGAGGTACAACAGTGCTTGTCCATAAACATAACCTCTGAAAACATGTTATATTAAATGAATAATGCATTTCCAATTTAACACTGAACGACCCCCCTCATCCTCCTCCACCAGCAGTGGATTCTATTTGTGAACATAAAGCAACCAGCAGGGATCCAGACTTCCGTTCCTATGGCAACGTGTGCTGCCAACCACTTACTGTAGCGCACTTGTAATTATTTCTCTATGGAGCTGACGGTTTTAACTGCGGTGGGATCTGCATAATTACCTATAATATAGCATTACTTTATTGTCTCATTCCTATTAGGATGTTCGCTATTGGAAATGAGAAATAGCAGTATCATGCACACAAATCGGCAGCTTTTATTGCACAGAGTTTAATGCTCTCTTCGTTTTTAAGTAGTGCTGCAAGTGCTTATAGATTATGAGATAGAGCTTACAGGAATAACTATGTATATATATATATATATATATATATATATATATATATATATACACACACACACACAATACTGTAATACAGCATCCTTCTATGTATATGTATTCTTCAGCACATCACGCAGGCACAACGGAGATCATAATCTGATTTCTCTAACTTAAAGTGAAATTATTCAGCGTCTACCAGTATGTTTTTTGGGGGGCGTGAGAAAGGAAAACCTAGTACTTAGAGGAACACTATATAAACACACTGACTACTAGAGGATCCTCCAGAGGGCCCCAGTACGTTCAGCAGAAGACAGCCCCATTTAGATATGAATATGCTGTATTTCTCAAGGGTTAAGTGATATTGTATTAGCTCTCAGTGATATGTCTTGTGTGTGCAATGATAAAGACTACTATGAAATTAAAAAGGGATGTGCATATGTCCTGCACAGTTATAAGGTGGGCCTCAGAACCATTTTCTCCTCGACACTTGGTTTTCAATCTAATCGCCGTATCCTCTACACACAATGCCTCATCACTGGACGAATAACAGCTGAGACCCCCAGCGATTACAATTATGGGGGTCCCTGTGTGAATGGAGTAGTGCACGTGTGTGACCTCTGCTTACTTCCATTCTATTGGACTGATGGTGGTAGCTGAATACAGTGCACAGTCAACTCCATAAAAGTGAATGGCATGCGCACTACCTCTCCATTCACACATAGGCGGGACTATTTTTTTATACACTTTCTCCAATGTCTGAGCAACATTACATTCCTTTTTATCTCTATGCAGAAGATAGTGAACCTTGTTATAAGTTCTATGGGTAACCCCTTAAACGGTTATGAAAGCTGCAATCACATGCAATAAATAATAGTACCTAACATAGGTCTTGCCTACTTAGCCAGCAATTTGTCATCTCTAAGAAACGCCTTCCTAAAGTGCTATTGTCAGTTCCCGATAGCTGCAGTACCAATGTTCACCACCACAGCAATGTGTACATACAGTACATCATAAAACAAAAGGAGAAGTCATTAAATCAGTGCAAAAGGGACCTACAACACATAAAACAGAATGCAATCCCTTCAACAGTGTCTCCATACATAGGATATTTAATATATACAACAGGAATATAACTTTTTAAAGGACATATCCACCACCTTTGTAAGCATTTCTTATTGCTCCAGTGCATCTAAAAAGAATGAAAACTTGATTAAAATGTCCTGCTCTCTATTGTCTATTGCCCCTGTACAGACCTGTGTGACTCCATGGATACAGGCTACAAATAAATCTTGCTTACCCCTTTAATCTACTCCATTCTTCTTGCTTAAAGGAGTTTTCCCACTAACAAAATTTATCCTGTATCTATAGGGAACCTAGGGAAGAAACTGTTTCCTTTCTGTGGGCCCTTTCTGCTGAAGTGAATAGAAGCTGATCTGCAATAATGCAGCATAGCTACTGCGCCATGTACAGAGACTTCTGCTTCTGGCTCTGTACACTGTGCTCTGTACAGCTGATTACAGGGCTGCTGGGTGTTAGACCCCCACCATTCTGACACTAATGACTTATTCGAGGGATAGTCAGTTCTGGAGAACCCCTTTAATGTTTGATTTGTGGGGATCTGACATGTTAGGGCTGAATCTATCCTCACTGGACAGGCGTATGCTATGTCTTTCGCAGCCACTCATTCCCTCACAGGTTTAACACCAAACACAGCAGCTCATTCATACAGCTTTAGATAATAAAGACGATTGATGGGACCCAGTGATAAGTGATGACCATAGTATCTTCTTCTAGGAGCTGTCAGGAGACTAACCATATGACACAGAATTAACTAAATCTTACCAACCTCTGGCATAAAATACATGAAAACACCCAAAATAATTTTGCCTATGGCTATGTATAGATATGAAAGAAGAGGTCAGGGCATAGGATAATGATTGACAGCAATGAAACCAATAAATAATTCAGGCACATAGAATAAATTACACTAGTTGGGTTATTTTGGGGACTGAAAAACTAACACTCATGTCATTGTTCAATACGTGACCTATTAACCTTGCAGCAATTGATCCAATTTACCCCTCGGCCATCAGATTTACTACAACTCACACCAGAAAACTGGCATGAGTAATAGTTGAACGCTATACCAGCTCCTAGCTAGTGTAGATATTAAATCTGGCTCATGGAACCACCCCAGATGTGGCAGAATTATTAAGAATCCAGATCCTCTTAATAATTTTAGCACATCTCACACCACTGGGAGAATAAATTAAAGACTGATGTAGGAATCGCCAATCTTAATAAATTCCCCCAAATATGTGTTAGAAATAAAAACATTTTTTCAGTTCTTCTAGAAAAGCAAGATGTTTTGCAGCTGAAAAACCACACTGGAGAAACGCTATATGGAAGAAATTTGTTACACATCTGAGGGCAGATTATTCAGAGCAGATCTGTTACCAACCATTAAACGTATAGCTTCTAAAACTAAAATCTTATGTGATAACACAACTGGAAAGTACTATCTGACCCAGTAACAAAATCATGAAAAATAAATGCATCTAAAAATATATGGAAACAGCATAAATAAAGAGACAGGACAAAAACTGTGCAAAGTTCTGAGTCTGTGCAGCATATCCCAACATATATAACATCTTTGGCAGAATAGCTTTTTATCGTATGAGCGTAAAAAAGCAGGAACCAAGTGCCATCTTTTGTGTATACTCAATATAGCGTTTGCAGATAATAAACTAACCAGTCTCTATTGGATTCACTGCACCAGTTCTGTGCACAGTGTCAGGTACATAGGGACATATCACAGTCACAGGAGGACTGAAAACACCCAATTGTCAAATTGGGCTCTTTCACATCTGCATTGTGGCTTCTTTACGAACAAAAACATGACAGTGCGCTGGATTCATCACACGATGGACATAGATGACGCCTGACAGCCCCAACAGGGTTTTTAGCAGTATCTGTCAAGGAGCCCATCATTTGGTAAGAATAAAAGTATGCATGCTGTGCATTCTTCCCAACAAATACGAAAGGATCGACAATGGAGTTTCTGATACACATGTGAGCAGCCTTATTTATACATTTCAGGAAGGAATAACAAGAATGACATAACAGTGCAACAAATGGTTCTCCAGCATGTTATTTTACGGTACAAGTACTTACTAAGAAAGACATGTCGGGGGGGGGGGGGGTTGTTAAGGGCTACAAGTCCTTCTACCCCATTAAACATACTCAGCAAGTACTTGGGGTGACTTTTTTCTAAGTATTAAAACAAAAAAACAATGCTTTACCTGCTGTTTGTTGTTTGGCGTGTATGGCAACATGGTGGAGACGTGAAACATTATCTCATAATCCTTATAGGATGTATAAAGGGAATGGGTACCTGTTGAATCAGCTGAAAAAAGTAAAATAAAATAAAGTTAATATTTGTCATTTTAAGACAGAAAAAAATACAAAATCAGCATAACCAAGAGATTTATATGTAATGCTGGAAACTGATTAAGAGTTTAGAAATTCCTCACCCTAGTATGGTATGTATAGCCATCGGGAAACGAGAACGTTTCCAAAAAAAATAAAGCACTGGAGAAAGAACTTCCACTCTTGGGATGGCATATGGGGACAGCGTCTAAGCAGCAGTGCTTTGTTTCTCTTGTTCTGCCTAGGATTGCAATGGACAGACTGTTGCTTCTTAAACATGCTGTATGAATCCATAATGCAGTGCCTATAGACTGCTGTGTTACACGGAATATTTCTCACAGAATCATGGCATGCTTCATCTCATATTAAAAAGTAGTCACTCCTGCTAGCACTGCTTCTATGGTATAACATGGTACCTCACTGGTATACCACAGCAATGTAGAATTACAGAGCCGTTACTTTGTGTGGTCTGCAATGCAGTGCCATAGTGTGTGTATAACAGAGTATGTCTTGTAAGCTTGTGTACACATATCCTGTCTTATAACTTCCTACAGTGCAGGTATCCATTTTGAAAGTCACTGTATATCACTCTTTTGGGTGGCACAAAGAATTAGCAATCATGTGGGGACTATTGGCGTGTTTTCCCCACAAATGAGTCAAGTGCTATAGACAGGTACTCAGAAATACTAATGTCAGGCTGTTCATGTACATTATGTACATGATGAGCTTGCACTTCAAGAGAAGGTCCATTATCGGAGGAGGAGCAGTATCACCAGGTACTGATAAAATTCACATATTGCATCTGGATTTTAATGTTTTGATCTGGCTCCTTTGGGCTGACCACCTCGTAGTAATATAAGATTGATTAATATAAGATTGATTAATATAAGACTATTGGATTCTAGTATAATATTTTTATGAACAAAGTTGAGCTTTGTTAATGTACCAACAATTGTGCGATGACTCATCAAGATGTACAGAACGAATGAACTGTCCTTGACAGAATGAATGAAAAGATAAATGACTGTTCTGTTACATGGAGTTACTCTACAGTCTTCATTGTCTTCCTCAAACTCGCTGACATTGTGTCCTCCATGTATTATGCAGTTCTATGCAGATGGGCAATCTATTCTATGACAAACCTTTTCATATTTGCTCATGCAACACAAAAGTTTGAAGAATTCCCAGAAGTGCTATTTTAATCTCTATTATGCATATATGAGTTACTGGAGAAGTGTCAGATATGAAATCTTCAGTACTTGTATGCCCCAGTGCACACAAGAATATTTACTGTTACCTGGCAGATAACTGTTTTTAGGAGTTCATTGAAGCCAATCAGATTTTAGCTTTCATTATTTAGCCCAGAGAAAAAGTGAGACAACACATGTGATTGGCTGTAGTGAGGCTTGGTATCCCTACAACACCACATATACTGTGTTTCTCAGAAAATAAGACAGGGTCTTATATTTTTTGCTCTGAAAGAGGAGTTAGGGCTTATTTTCAGGGGATGTCTTATTTTTTTTCCCATGAACAATCTACTCACCAGACCCCCTTAGATTTAAAACATTTAGAGTCTGAGAGTGCCAATGGTGGATGGGCTCTCACACACAGATCTGTGTCACTCCTGCCAAAGGAGTGTTACTGTCAAACCCCTTGCCATTGCAGCAGCCTTCCACTGCAGGCAAGTTAAGCAGTTGGCTCCCCCTAGTGACCGGAAGCAGCCACAACGGAGTGATTCTAGCGAGCCTACCCAATCTGTGCGTGAGAAACCAGTCAACCCTTATTGCTGTGGAGAAATCTCTCACTAGTGCCATCTTGTACAGATAGCTCCCTTAAAGTCAATGTCCGAATCTTTTGAGGGTGCGATTTTTTTTGGGGATGTCTGCTTTCCTTGATGAAGGGTCTACTGTATTTGTTCTGCTGTATTCTATTTATTTGTTTACATGTATAGCTGTCTGGACACCTTTTTAATGAACTGTAACTAGGGATTATTTTTGGAGTAGGGCTTATATTTCAAGCATACTCCAAAAATCCAGAAAAAATCATGCTAGGGCTCATTTTTGGAGAAACACAGTACCATAGCAGAGAAAAGCACAGAAGTAAGAAGTGGTGTCTGTGAGACACGTACAGAAGTTTCTCTCACATGAAGTCATGTCCAGAGGGTGAAAAAGTTAAAACAAACTTAAAAAGAGTTAAAAATATATGAAAGGAAGTTATATTCGTCGATACAACTTCATCCCCGCTCTGACAATGCTCGAGTTCTCCCACTGTCTCTGGTGCCACTCTATAGACAGTGGATGTAACATTGGTTTTCTGATATATTTTATGTGTCTCAATATGGGCCCAGAAAATAGAAACAATCAAGGACCCTGCAAGCATCAGAAACAGTGGCAGAGGACTGGTTAGGGAACACTGTTGCTTTTATGTTCTGAACCCGTTCCGAGTAATTCTGAAAAATATCATTCCCAGCCGAACAAGCTAGTTAAGAGTGCAGCCAAACTTCGCATTAAGAAAGCAGAGAATTTAAGGTTTTTGCCTCCTGGAATTTTTCTTATTTTTTCATTGATGCAGGAGAACTAGCCTTCATTTTGCTTTACATATAACCTAATATTTAACTTTTATTTGTTTTTTCACTTGTGTGACTTTTTGTTTTATATATCTATTTACTTCTAAGCTTTAACATATAGTGCAATGAAATTCCAATTTTCTGAGGGCATCTGTTAGACCCCAGTTTCCAAGTGTAACCATCTTCCTCAGCATTAGCTTTGGTGGTAAAAGTAGATACAACAAAGCTCGTTCCCTTTGGTTACTACTATGATGCGGAGATCACTTAATAGGCAGCACTTAATAGGTTGAAAGACCTAAAGTTCCCCTTCTACATGATAAATATAAATTTTCTGCATCCTGTAAATGTTGTTCATTCATTGGCGTGTACTATATATTCTTGCAGATGTTCAGTGCAGAACTCTGTCCCAAATCATTGAGTATAATGAAGTCTATAAAGATTATATGTAGAAATAGTGAATTTCTTTTTTCGCCAAATATAAATGTAACACAATGTCCAAGTCCTGTGCATAGATGTTCCATTAGCTAAATGCAAGCATACACGAAATGAGCTTGCTTGAGCAGCGCAGACAGATAGTTTTGCTTTGTATCAAACAGCCATGTATCTACTACTTTACAATGTGTCTAGATTTTACAGCTGCTGCGTTTTGTTGCCAGGAAAGGCAAATAAAAACATGGTTGCTCAATACTGAACTGTTCCAAATGTGAGCTGAACCATGCCTAAAACGCTTGCTGCAAAAACCAGCCCCGCAATCATTTCAAGTTTCCAATGCGCTGAATAGACAGAGCTGGATGCCAGGGAATACTTTCTGGAACAATGAATCACACATTTCTTTTTGATGGTGGTCTAGAGTTTGTAGACAGATGGGTGGGCTTTATTTTCCTAATGAGTCAGGTGGAACTGCATACTTGTATGGTACAAGAATAAAAGACTACTTTACAAGCAGATTTATCTGTGTAATGGGTATATGTGTAAGTGGAAAAAGAATGGTTAACAAGAGAAGAGCTGTGTGTGTGTGTGTGTGTGTGTGTGTGGGGTCTGGCAACTAACTTTTCTACAGTATACACTCTGCCATTTCTTCACCAAAACAGTGGCACATAAAAACAATCCTTCCCTGTGAAATATTACCATATGTGCCTGATAATCCATGGTATAGGGTAAGGAGTTTTCGCTGCATATGTACACACTCATTGCTCCAGCTGGTCCCATGGCAATCTCGGAGGCAATGATATTTCATATTGACAAAGGAGAGCTACAGAGGTGATGTGCCCTACCAACATCATACTGACCAGTCACTGGACACATTGATTTTGTGTCAGCCTAAGGGTACGCTTACATGGAGGAATTTGACCCTTGATTTAAGTCTTAAAGTCCACTCCAAATTCTGCCTGAAATCAGCCTCAATTCACTTCAAGGGGAGTCAGATGCTGATTTGTTCTCTAGCAGATTTTTTTCAACTAGTGGAAAAATAAGAGTCATGCTTGATCTTCAGGCAGATTCCTGATGACTCCCATTGAAGTGGATGGGAGGCAGAAAACACCACCTGGCAGGTGTGGAATTTGGAAACCCAGCTTCAAATTCCTGCAACTGAATTTTTCAGCTAAGAAAATTTCCTCCGTGTAAACTGCTCCTAACAGGTCAACCCTGCAGCAATATCAGTAGAGACCAGCAGGGGACAACGAAACATCTGCCACAGGGACTTCAATGGATTAAAAAGACAGTTAAGCACATTTGTTATTTTGTATATGGCATAAGTCTTTATTACATAGTTGCATACTCAAATGTAATGCACCATGGAATTAATGGTGCTATATAAACAATAATAATAATAATAATAATAATATTAATAGTTAATAAGGTTGCAAAAGACATATACCCATCAAGTTCAAATTGTAATCCTACAGTTTTGATCCAGAGGAAGGAAAAAAAACCCTAATAGGCAGATGAAAGTGGCCTCATATTAGGGGAAAAATTCCTTCTGGACTTTAAACATGGCAATAGGGATAAATCCCTGAATCAACCCCTCATCTTATCTGTTTCACATATCACTTGTGTCTTATGCCTTAGCAAGAAAGATTCTGTGACCAATGTCACAAGTGATCTTCAAACTGCTTCCATAGGAGAGCATGGTATTGGTTTTGGCATCAGTTTCCCTCTGGTATTACTGTACCACAAATTACCTCTTTAAATGATGGAAATTGATACATTTTAAAGGTGGACAATAAGAATGAATTTACATATTTCTAGTTTAAAATAAGGTTTGACAAAACATCCACATTTGTGGGAGACACTAAATACAGTGTAGTATAGTCCTGGCAGAACAAGTTCTATTTGAGCTTTCTTACTTTTAGTATCGAGCTGAGCTCTGTACTTCTCAAATCCTTTAAGTCGTACTCTTTCTCCTAAGAGCTGAAGGAATTCTTCGAAGGCTGGCCCAGCCGACTCATTATTGTACATTTCTTCTTCTGTGCTCTGACCCGCTTTGCAGTACATGATGCCAACTTTCAGCTGGTAACTTAGCTGTAATGAGAAAACATTTTTTTTTTATATATCTACTGTCCACTGAAGAAAATATTCTAAAACTACCTTATGAATGTGGGCAGTTTTCCTTTACACCATTTATATGCAAAAGAAATTTTACCAACTTGAAATAAATTGTACGAAAAAAAAAAAACCACATGGATTTCTTTGTGATTTTATGTCTAATAATACATTATGAATGTTTTATGACAAAATAAATGTCTGCCGTGTACTGGAATTCCATTTTTTGGTGCTGCACCATCTTCCTTCTATTTCTTTAAGAATGACCTTTACCAGGTCCACATCTCAACTGCAAACCACAGATTTCTAGCCATAAGCAAGAAGAAAGAGGAAACCAGGGCACAGAACCTGGGGGAGAGCCCACTCTCATTTTCCACTCCAACCTTCTAGACTGGCCTGCGCACAAAACCTTCTCTATTTATACTACAGAATCCTTGGCAGTCATACCATGGTAAGTTTGTATGTGTTGAAGTACTTATTTATATAGCAAGATTTACATCTCACAGTCAAGTACATGTTCTTGAAAGTCAGATATTACCATATTAACGAAACAGAATTGGCAATAAAATATAGGTTTAATGTGGAAAACATGAACATCAATTTCATCCTTGCACAAAATAAGAGAACACCACAGAAGGCTTCACTGTAATTTAAAGGAAACTTAAACAATTGTAAATCATGCAGATCTTTACTATGTCTTATGCACAAGTTGATATATAAATGTAGTAATCTTAAATAGTCACAAACTTTTCAGACAATGTAGAGCATGTAGTACAGGACCAAAACCTTTAAAATTCTGCTTTTTTTTTCCACCTGAAAACTACTCTTTAGTTCCTGACACTAGGTGTCTTCCTCCTTCCTAATTTGCTGTTCACTCCCCATTACTAATGAAGGTCCGTCTTTAGAAACCATCAGGCTCAAGACATAGCACGGGAAGTGAAGGTGGGAGTGGCAGGTCTCTCTTCATAGCCCCTGCATGTTTACACACAGATCAGTTGCTCTGAGCTACCTACCTACCTAGCTACCCTCTGTGCTATGTTCAGAGAGGAATCTGCACTCTCCCACAGATCACAGCGAGTGCAAGGAGTCTACCTACTTCTGACTAACTTCATGCTCAGATTTTTTTTTTTTTTTTGCATCAGGTAAAGTTTAGCTGCATCATAAACTGAATGTGGAGTCCAGTATCCCTGAATCTCACTTGGGCTATTCTCAGCTATTTGTTTGCTATAGAGATAATGGTAATAAGTTTTTCAGAGTTTGGCCACATATTTCCAATGAAGTGAAATGGTAATGCTGCAGGATACAAACAGTCATTGAAATAAATGGCAGGCAGATATTTTGCTGTGGATTCTGCCACAAAAATTTTGCCGTTTGAACTTACCCTAAGTATTCTTTTGTTCTGTGCTAAAGTGGCAGTAAATGGCAAATGGGCATCAAGGACGCATTGAACACTAAAAGGATAATAAATTGCAAACGGGCATTAAGGGGACACTGAACAAAAGGGGCAATAAGTGGCAAAAGGGCACCAGGGTGGCACTGAATGCTTTTACCCATTTGCCATTTATTGTCCTCTTTGGACCATTGATGTCCCCCATTCAACAACCTAAAGCACATAGACTGTGGTTCCCACAAGATACAGTGCCTTGCGAAAGTATTCGGCCCCCTTGAACTTTTCAACCTTTTGCCACATTTCAGGCTTCAAACAAAGATATAAAATTTTAATTTTTTGGTGAAGAATCAACAACAAGTTGGACACTATTGTGAAGTGGAACGAAATTTATTGGTTATTTTAAACTTTTGTAAAAAATAAAAAAATGAAAAGTGGGGCGCGCAATATTATTCAGCCCCTTTACTTTCAGTGCAGCAAACTCACTCCAGAAGTTCAGTGAGGATCTCTGAATGATCCAATGTTGTCCTAAATGACTGATGATGATAAATATAATCCACCTGTGTGTAATCAAGTCTCCGTATAAATGCACCTGCTCTGTGATAGTCTCAGGGTTCTGTTTAAAGCGCAGAGAGCATCATGAAGACCAAGGAACACACCAGGCAGGTCCGTGATACTGTTGTGGAGAAGTTTAAAGCCGGATTTGGATACAAAAAGATTTCCCAAACTTTAAACATCCCAAGGAGCACTGTGCAAGCGATCATATTGAAATGGAAGGAGTATCAGACCACTGCAAATATACCAAGACTCGGCCGTCCCTCTAAACTTTCATCTCAAACAAGGAGAAGACTGATCAGAGATGCAGCCAAGAGGCCCATGATCACTCTGGATGAACTGCAGAGATCTACAGCTGAGGTGGGAGAGTCTGTCCATAGGACAACAATCAGTCGTACACTGCACAAATCTGGCCTTTATGGAAGAGTGGCAAGAAGAAAGCCATTTCTCAAAGATATCCATAAAAAGTCTGCCACAAGCCACCTGGGAGACACACCAAACATGTGGAAGAAGGTGCTCTGGTCAGATGAAACCAAAATCAAACTTTTTGTCCACAATGCAAAACGATATGTTTGGCGTAAAAGCAACACAGCTCATCACCCTGAACACACCATCCCCACTGTCACACATGGTGGTGGCAGCATCATGGTTTGGGCCTGCTTTTCTTCAGCAGGGACAGGGAAGATGGTTAAAATTGATGGGAAGATGGATGGAGCCAAATACAGGACCATTCTGGAAGAAAACCTGTTGGAGTCTGCAAAAGACCTGAGACTGGGACGGAGATTTATCTTCCAACAAGACAATGATCCCAAACATAAAGCAAAATCTACGGAATGGTTCACAAATAAACGTATCCAGGTGTTAGAATGGCCAAGTCAAAGTCCAGACCTGAATCCAATCGAGGATCTGTGGAAAGAGCTGAAAACTGCTGTTCACAAACGCTCTCCATCCAACCTCACTGAGCTCGAGCTGTTTTCCAAGGAAGAATTGGTAAGAATTTCAGTCTCTCGATGTGCAAAACTGATTGAGACATACCCCAAGCGACTTGCAGCTGTAATCGCAGCGAAAGTTGGCGTTACAAAGTATTAACTTAAGGGGGCCGAATAATTTGGCACGCCCCACTTTTTTATTTTTTTACAAAAGTTTAAGATATCCAATAAATTTCGTTTCACTTCACGATTGTGTCCCACTTGTTGTTGATTCTTCACCAAAAAATTAAAATGTTATATCCTTATGTTTGAAGCCTGAGATGTGGCAAAAGGTTGAAAAGTTCAAGGGGGCCGAATACTTTCACAAGGCACTGTAACAATGCCCCCAGGAAAAAGTATGCTCACACTGAGGAACTTGAGCTGATTTTGAGGTGGATTCTGCTTCAAAATCAGCACCAAATTACGCCCTGAATCTTCAATGGAAGGAAGAGAACAAAGCAGGATGCAAAAAAAATAAGTGCACAGCTCGATTTTGTTGTGTATCCTGTGGCTGATCAGATGCAGAACCCGGGGGCCCGAAAATGCAGCGGAATCTGAGGCAGAAATCTGACTCAATTTCACTTCTTTTTTTTTGCCATGCAAAATGGTCCTAGTAGTTCTTCCACAAGTAATAGGTTTCTCCCCACATTGGAAAATAGTGTCCTCCCTCACGTAAAAGTCCTCCCCCTATATAAGTAATAGAATTTCGTATTTGGGGAGCCACTATGTAAAGGGGACTATTACCTGTGGGTGGGGCACTAATTGACCACTATTACTGTAATAATGTCTCCAAACAGGTAATCATTACCCCTCACACATAAAAAAATTCTTCAGAGAACTGATGCAGTGGGAGTCTATGTGCAACTTCCATTCTCCTCCCAGCTCCTGGCTCCTAGTCTATGGTACTGCTGGGAGAGCAGAAGGTGTACATACATGCTGTGCGCCACAGCAGCTCCTACCAGTCGTATCATTGCTCTAAAGGTACAATAATAATTGAGTGAGATATTTGAGCTATGGCTTTGTGACAGATAGGAGTGCAGTTTGGCACTCACTGTCAGCAGCTGACTCGCTTGCGTCCACTTTATTGTGTGGCGGCTGGCATCCTGCGTGCCATGAGTGGGCCCACCAGGTGCGGTGCACTCTAGTGCCTGCCCAGGTTTGAAACCAGTCTTCATTCATTTCAATGGGAGGCAGACCCTGATTTTTTCCTCTAGCTGAATTTTTCAGCTAGCAGAAAAAAAAAAAAAAAAAAAAAAAAATAAGCATCATGCTCAATCTTCAGGCGGATTCCACCTGATAACTCCTATTGTAGTGAATTGGAGGCACAAAATTTCTGCCTGGCTGGTACAGAATTTGCAAATTTCGCTGTGGAGTTTGACACCGAATTTGGTCAAGTGGAAAAATTCAGCTTCAAATTCCTGAGGTAGAATTTTTCAGCTGGGAAAAATTCCTCCATTTGAACATACTCAGAGTTTTATAGTGGTTATATGAGACAGCTAAGGATCAGAAAGGAATAGATAACAAGTAAGGTTGGGTTCACATCTGCGTCAGAGTCTCCTTTGAGGACTCCGTCGCAGAACCTGCCGAAAAATGGTAGAGAGAAAAGTCCTGCACAGAGGTTTTTTTTTTTTTCTCTGTCGCTTTCAGTTTTGAAACGACAGACACCCAGCTGACCCCATTATAGTCAATGAGGTCCGCTAGCTTCAGTGTGTAATCGCTGATTTAGCGGTCCAGCTCTATCGTTTGAGTCCCCTGGTGGACCCAAACGATGGAGACCGCAACACTAGTGCGAATCTAGAGTCAGATTACCTTCACTATAATTTACACTGTGTTCCAAATTATGCAAATAATATTGTCTCATATTTTCCAAAATTACCTATATGAATTGCAGTCATTGTAATTTTCCAGTCATCAACTATTCGAGTATAATTGAAAGGTTTTTGAACAAACTGCCTATGATAACAGTATATTTAAAAAAAAAAAAATAAACACTCAAAATGCATGTTTTAAATTATTATGCACAGCAGAATTTGCAACCTTTTCATTTTTAAGAACAAAAAAATGGTCATTGTGAAATTATAAGCATTAGCAGGTTATTACAAACTGAAATCAAACAGTTTTCAAGACAAACCTTTATTCGAGGTGATGTTACATTTGCACATAGGACCCCTTGTTCGAAAGAAGCTTCTGAACTCTCTCGTCCATTGAATTTGTCAGTTTTTGGATGGTTTCTGCTTCAATTGTTTTGCATGAGGACAGAATACCCTCCCAGAGCTGTTGCTTAGATGTGAACTGCCTCCCGCCATCATAGACACTCCTTTTGATGATGCTCCAGAGGTTCTCAATGGGGTTGAGGTCAGGGGAGCATGGGGGCCACACCATAAGTTTGTCCTCTTTTATGCCCATAGCAGCCAGAGATACAGATGTGTTATTTGCAGCATGAGACGGTGCATTATCATGCATGAAAATGATCTTTCTGCGGAATGCATGGTTCTTCTTCTTGAACCATGGCAGGAAGTGCTGTTTGAGAAACTCCACATACATTATGGAGTTCATCTTTACCCCTTCAGGGATCCTAAAGGGGCCGACAATCTCTCTCCCCATGATTCCAGCCCAAAACATTACTCCACCTCCTCCTTGTTGGCGCCGTAGCCATGTTTGCATGGGGTGTCCATCAACAAGCCATCCTCCACTCCATCCATCTGGACCGTCGAGCGTTGCACGGCACTCATCGGTGAACAAAACAGTTTTAAAGTCAGTCTTCATGTATTGTTTGGCCCACTGGAGCCGTTTCTGCTTGTGTGCAGTGGATACAGGAGGTCGACAGGATGGCTTACGCACAGCTGCAAACCTCTGAAGGACCCTGCATCTTGTTGTTCGGGGGACGTTGGAGGCACCAGCAGCTTCAAAAACTTGTCTGCTGCTATGACAAGGCATTTTTGAAGCTGCTCTTTTAACCTGACGTAATTGCCTGTTGGAAAGAGTCCTCAATTTTCCCTTATCAGCACGCACACGTGTGTGCTGTGAATCAGCTACATACTTCTTGATTGTGCGATGATCACGATGAAGTGTCTTGGCAATGTTGATTGTAGTCATGCCTTGACCTAAACACTCCACAATTTGTTGCTTCTCAGCAGCCGAGACATCCTTTTTCTTTCCCATTTTGGCTGAAAATGTAGGCTGCTTAATATTGTGGGACAGCCTTCTTAAGTAGTCTTGCCTTTAATTGGACACACCTGCCAAACTAATTAGCACAGGTGTCTGCAATTGCTTTCAGTGATATAAAGAGCCCTGACACACATCACCATCAATGAGTTTAACTGACAAACAAAAAAATTCTTACATTATCACTCCTAAACACTTTTTGCATAATAATTTGGAACACAGTGTATATCCCATCTTTCTACTGGGCCATAGAATACATTTTTTGCCAAAATGCTTCTTTAAAGCCAATGGCTTTGGAATGCCAAACAAGTTTACATAGCCGTGATGATAGGCTATGTGGTGACATACAGTAGACCTACAAATATTTTATACTGCTGAAGCATAGAAAATACATTGTAATACAGTAATGTTAATTCTTCCAACATTTTATTGTGTGTTGTAGGTATTGATCACTCTTAACCTCTGCATATATATTGATTATACTCCAAAGTACAACAGGAACGTCGAAGATATATAGGTGTGCTGCAGCGTCTGCAACATCAATAACAAGGTTGAGCATACAGATAAACGATTGGATGACTTTTTTTTGGCTAAGGCCCGATGTTGCGGAAAAGCAGCTTTTTTGTTGTTGCAGATTTTGTTGCATTTTTTTGAGCCAAAGACAGGAGTGGATTGAGCAAACGGTAGAAATATATACTTCTTTTATAAATTCCATTCCTTTTGTAGCCATTCTTGGCTTTGGCTCAAAAAACCGCAGTAAAATCTGCAACAAAAAAAAAGCTGCGTTTCCACAATGTGGGGCCTTAGGGGGCGTTCACACTACTGTTGGTGACCGTCAGTAGTGCCCGTTGCTATTGTCCATTACAAGATTTTAGCATCGGACACTAGCTGAACCGTCAGAAATCCATTAAAATTTCCATTCATTTCAATGGGTTTTTATATTGTGTCTGTTAGTGTCTGTTTACACCCAGTCTTTCTGAACTCAGTTTTTTTCGGGGACAAAAAATCCTACATGCAGGACTTTTTTGTCCGTTTGAAATAACGGATTCTTGACGGACAGCAAGTGTCCGTTATTTTTTTTTAACATTGAAGTCTATGGGTAACGGACTTATAATGGACAGTAACTGATAGCCATCAGTTATTGTCTGTTATTTTATGTCCGTTTTTTTTTTCTGCGCATGCTCAGAAAGCAGAACAAAAAAACGGACATTGTTAAAAAACGGACACTAACTGATGCTAATGTGTGCATTTTTTTTTTAAAACTAATCCATTAATTGGATCAGTTAAAAAAAACGGACACATTAATATCAGTTAATGTCTGTTAATGTCTTATGATAGGTGTCTGTTTTTTTTTTTTCTTTTTTTAACTGACACTATCAGAACAGACATCAACGGTAGTGTGAACCCTGCCTTAGCCTTAAGCACAATAACATTTTACTAAAAAGTTATTTACATCCCTACTCAACATTCAGGAATCTGGCGCCAGGTCTCCCTGGCATGCAAGAAAATGTGGAAACATAAATTCATCATGGGAATGAATGACAGGTACATAAAAATCAGAGTCTGGTAGCCATTTATATAGCTTCAATTAGCGCATACATATTATATATTAAGCATACATATTTTCAATGCACAGGGGCCAGAGATCACACACACTTGCCAAGGCTGGCAGTAAGGGAATCCCAAACATTTTCAGAGCGGAATGCAATTCTGTTATTTAGAATTTAGCTATTACATGAAATCAGAAGTTTACCTAAATGCGCATGGGCATTCTGTGCAAAAGATCATTTTGGGACCTCTGAGCAACTTTTCCTCACAACTGTAGGAACGTGTCCCATGCATATGTTATAGCAGAAAATACATTTACTTTTCCTTCTCGATCTAGCACAAACCACCATGACTGTGCAGAAAAATCTCTCATAATTGTCATCCCTTATCAGTGCCCTCAACATAGTAATTGTGCCCTGTTTGTTGCCACAGCCTCCCCCACAGAATCCCTCCTTGACTATCTGCTGCTTACCAAGTGCTTAGTTTTTTTGATGTTAACCCCTTAAAGACGACAATTTTCATTTTTGTGTATTTGTTTTTTCCTCCCTACCTTCAAAGAGCCATATTTTTTTTTTTTTTCGGGTTCACAGAGTCACATGATGGCTTATTGTTTGCGGGACAAATTGTACTTTGTAATGACTCCATTCAATATCCTGTATGATGTACTGGGAAGCTGGAAAATAATTCAGAATGAGGTGGAATTGGAAAAAAAACAAAACAAAAAAAAACACATTTGCGCTAATTTCATATGGGTTTAATTTTTACGGCACTCACTATGTGGTAAAAATGACATGTTACCTGTTACATGTATTCCATGGGTCTGTACGATCATGGCGATACCAAATTTATATAGTGTTGGCTATTTTTTTTTTTATATATACTTTTAAAAACTTTTTTACTTTTATATTCTGGCCCCCTAGGGACCTTAAACCCTAGGGGGTCTGATCTCTCATTCTATTCACTGCAATACTAATGTATTGTAGTGTATAGTAAAATCCATTGACTTCTATTACACGCTGCCATAGGCAGCGTGTAATAGAACTAAAGTAATGACAGGCTACCGATCGCTATCCTCTGATGACGTTTCAGAGGGAAGCGATTGGTAAAGATGGTGGCACACTTTAGACGCTGCCATCGAGTTTAACAATGGCATCCAAAGTGTTAACAGATGTTAGGCGGCAGGTGCTGGCTGTATTATACAGCCAGCACCCGCCATGTATGGAGTGGGCTCAGCTCCTGAGCCCTCTCCATACATTCCCATGTGACCACTGGCATACACTATGTAATGTAAGAGCTCACATTTTGCATGTCTTTGAAGAGGGAAGTGAAATTCTGTACATTTTGCTATTGATATTCCTAGAACTCTATTGTTGGGCTCAACATGGGTTCTAGTAAAGAGAGAATATGAAAAAACACCACCCAAGAAAAAGTGTACACAAAGAAAAAAGAAGAAGAAAGAAGAAAAGAAGAAAGAAGAAGAAGCCACTCCAAAGAACAGAGGAATTGAAAAGGAGGAAGATCCTGCAGAGGGATGTAGCCACTAGATCAAGGAGACCATACCACCCGTAAGGATCTAAGTTCTAAACCTTCTTTCATATTGGGGCTACAAAAGGCAGGAGGAATTGACAGAAATCCGAAAAGCACCAAAGAAATCATCATGAAGAAAAGGAGTAAATTTGGGATTATTGCTGATCAAGGTAAAGCACAAGGAGAAAAGCAAAAAAAAGAAACTCCTAGTGAGACATTTGGCAAAGGAACGCACGCTCAGGACCAGTCCAGAAAGAGAACAAAGATCAAAGCATCAAGGATCTAGTAAGATATTAAATGAAAGCAGCAGTTTCCATAAGAAATCACCAGAGGGTCTTGCTACAGCACAGAAAACACCTAAGGAAAAGAGCGAAACATCAAAGAGGAGAAAACCAAAAGGACAAGAAGAAAAAGAAATGTGAGAGACAGCAGATCTGGAGATATAAACGACGAGATACAGGCTGGACCCAGTAAGAAGCCCAAAGCAGAAACTAATGAAACTCATGAACCAACTGGACAGGAGACTCATAAGACAGAATCTTACTCTCCTACATCCACAGTGCTCTTAACCCTGGACAAATTCACTTTCCACCATATCTTAGGAGAAGGAGGGAATGGGAAGATGATGTTAGCAACAGATTCCATATGGAGAGTTGTTGCTGTCAAGGTTATGAAGAAGAGACTCCTGCTAGACCACAAAACAGGACTAGCTGATAATCTCCTGTGATCTCTGCTAATGTTTTACCTTTAATTGTGTTACTGCCGTACTCCCCAACAAGATATGTTATGATATTCATAGGGGCCCGAGGAGTTTAGCTTTTTAATTCTGGAGACCTTGTAATTTAGTTTTATAGAGTTGTGGAGTGCAGAAGAACAGAAGCTGGAGTGAGTAGACGTGAGTACAGGGAGCAAGGTACCATGATGGATCAGTGGTTAGCTCTGCAGCATTGCAGTGCTGGAGTCCTATATTTTAATTTGGCAGAGAAATATGATGCCGCTATGTGAGAAAACCAAATAAATACATTAAATGTCCTCTTATTTAGCTCCATTTTACGCCTTTTTCATAATCATGCATAATATTCTTCCTTTTGTTGACAGTTTTTGACTCTGTCTTTGTTGTCTTTTCACCATCTGGAGTTGTAATCTTCACCAATATGCAGTTTACCAGCAATGCATTGTATCGAATGTGCCACAATGGTGTTAAAGCGTCAGGGCTCCCAAATACCTACATATATTACTCCACCTCAATTCTTCCTGGATGATTAAAGAAGAGACACTTGCGATGAGTCTGGGCAATTCATGTTACTACTATGTATGCTTTTTATGAGGGTTTTTTGTTTTTTTTTAATATGCTGTTCTGGCAATTCGAGAGTTTTCTCAGTGTCCATATTGTAGTGGCTTCACCATGTTTCAATTTAGAGAAGGTACTGGGCAGATGATGAGCAGTGTCTGGTCTCAAGAAATGACGATTAAAAACGAGCCCAAAAGTTCAACCTATGTTTCAGACTAGAGAATTTTGTTTTTCAGTCCTTTAGGTGCTTTTTTGCACTCCAAGCAGGTTTTCATGTGTCTTACTGAGAAGAGGCCTTTTTCTGATCATTCCACCATAAAACCTAGATTGCTGGAGTGCTGCATTGATGGTTGATCTTCTGGAGGTTTCTCCCATCTGCACACACGATCCCGAGTTCAGCCATAGTGGCCATTGGGTTCTTGGTCACTTCACTTACCAAGGCCCTTCTCTCCCGATTACTTAGTTTGGTGGGGCAACCAGCTCTAGGAAGAGTCCTGGTTGTTCCAAGCTTTTTCCATTTAAGAATTATGGAGACCACTGGGCTCTTGGGGATTTTCAGTGCAGCAGAAAATTTTTTGTATCCTTCTCTAGATTTGTGCCTTCACTCAATCCTGTTTCTGAGCTCGACAGGCAGCTCTTTATTTCTCATGGATTGGTTTATGCTCTGATATGTACTGCCAGCTGTGAGACCTTGTATAAACATCCCAAACACAATCAAGAGGAATGGGTGGGCCCCAGAGCTCAATTTCAAGTGTCATAGGAAATGGTCATGTAAAATTTTCCTTTTTCCTTTTTAATAAATTTGCAAAAATTTGTAAAATGTTTTTACAATCTCATTTTGGGGATTGCAGCACAGATTAATGGGGAAAAACTTATTTGTTTTTTTTAATTTAGTACAAAGCCTCGACATAAAATGTGAAAGTGTCTGAAGAATTTCTGAATGCACTGTACATATCACAAGATCCAATTTCTTAATACTATTACTTAAAACAATCTAGTTTAGAAAAAACTATTTCAAAGCTTATTAAGGTGAGGAGAAGGTGGTGTGTGTTTTGCTCAGGTCCTTTATGTGGTATTCTAAGCTACTACAAAGTGTCTGTCAATCTTGAGGACCTGGCACATCAATGCATTACATGAACAGCTGATGTCTTGGAAGGACACTGCCATGAATGCTTTCGAGGTACTGGCACTACAGGGTAACCGAACATTTGTTGCTGCCTCTCCATCAATTTAAAGCTAATCGCTGGGCTTTAGAATGTAGGACATCCTGTGATCAGCTTACGGTCAGAGAACTCCAAAATTAATGTTACTGAATGTTACTGACCAGCCTCAATAGAAATATTCCTATGACAGGTCTGGGAACCTTCATAAGGCTCACGATCTCACTGTGCAGGAGCCGGTCTGCAACAAAAAAAGGTAGGGGGCCGGTGGGGACTGGCCTCGGGGGTAGTTGTATTACTTTGGGGGGGGGGGGGGGTCACACTCAGCAATGTCCACGATCAGAGGGACTTTGATTGTGGGCATTTAGCTCCGGGTCTCCTACATTACAGTAGAGACCCGGTACGGTAGCTATAGAGGCCAATCTGCAACAGAGCGGCCACCATCTTTAAGGACTCGGCATCCATAATCGCACAGGGGTTAAACCTAACTGTTTCTAGTGCTTATTTTTGGAGCAGAGCTTATATTTCAACCCTACTCCAAAAAACCTGCAAAATCTAGCTAGGGCTTATTTTCGGGGTAAGGCTTATTTTTGGAGAAATATGGTATATCTCTCCACAAGTAACGAGGCCCTGAACCTCACCAGGCATAATGTCTACCAGTGACCAAGAGCAACTTTTTCTTCTAATCTTATGGCTTGGTGAGGGGCCAGGTGAAGAACAGCAATTGAATCTATTTTATAACAAGAGAATATTATGTTGGCTACTGTCTAGACTGCTAGCTACATATCATTCATTGTAATATAGGGTATTTTAAATCCGAGGGTGTGTTGCTTTAAACATGATCTGATTTCCGTAATCTCTCCTCTACAATACAAAAGAATGCTTTTAGTCTCTGCGTGAATAGAATTGACTTTGCTATCAGAGCAATAAAGAAAGATATTTGCAGGTGTCCCTGAAACTGAACAGATCTGACTCAAAGCATTAGGGATACATTGTTACCCCGCAATGAAGTACACACAAGACAATAAACAGAGATCCTGAAAGAAAGTGTACAAGTAACAAAGAATAAAAAAACAATAATGCACTATTTATACAACACACAAAGCTGATGAGAAATTATATATAATGCAGGAGTACAGTATGTCCCATTTTATTTGCCAACTATGTAATAATACCAAGGCTAACCCATGTGAAAGTTGTTAAAGTGACACACCTATCAAACTAACATATGGTTTGTGATTCAGAGGATCATACATAACTAAAAAAAATAACAAAATAAAAAACTTACAATAGGTTATTAAAGAATTTGCAGATTCATAAATGAATGAACATATACTATATGGGCAAAAGTATTGGACAACAGATTACACCTATAAAAAAAACTTTAGGTTATGCCATTCTAACCCCACAGGCATTATTATGGAGTTGGTCCCCCCTTTACGTCCAAAACTTCCACTCTACTGGGAAGGCTTTCTACAAGATTTTGGAGTGTGTTTGAGAGAGTGGGAATTTTTGCCCATTCATCCAGAAAGGCATGAATGAAGTCAAACACAGATGCTGGAGGAGAATGGCTGGCTTGCAGTCTTTCTAGTTCACCCCAAAAATCTTCATGGGTTTGAGGTCAGGTCATTGTACAGGCTAGTCAAGTTCTTCCACATCAAATCCATCCAACCATGCCTTTATGTACTCCGCTTTATGCACTAGGACACAGTCATGCCGGAACAGAAAAGGGCATTCCCCAAAGTGTTCAAAGTTGGAAGCATACAATTGACAGAAACGTCTTGGTTTGCTGAAGCTTTAAGATTTAAGAAACTAAGAGGCCTAGGCTAACCCCGAAAAACCACCCCATAAGCATTATCCCTCCTCCACAAATGGTCTACTTGGCGCAATGCAGTGAGGCACATAACATTCTACTGATGTTCACCAAACCCAGACCCATCTACATGACTGCCAGAGGGAGAAGCATGATGTGTCAGTCCACAGAACATGTTTCCACCGCTCCAGAGTCCAGTGGCGGCGTGCTTTACACCACTCCATCTGACACTTTATATTGTGCTTGCTAATGGAAGGCTTGCATGCAACTGCTCAACCATGGAAACCCTTGCAATAAAGCTCCTGCAAACTGACTTGTTGCAGCGGTGGCATCACGCGAGAATTCTTTCACATATGTTTGTAAAAGCAACTGCATGGCTAAGTGCTGGATTTTACATACATGTGGCAGTGGAAGTGAAAGAAATCCCTGAATCCAATGATTAAGAGTTGGGTAACAATACTTTTCTCCATATAGGTATCTGCATAGGACACATCCAAGCTAGCACAGGAGATTGACTTCAGTCATTAGCAACTTGGCAGATATTATTACAACAAGACACTTCTCTAAAAGAAAAGAAGAATCTATATTTATTTGAATGTGTATTGAAGTGATGTGTTACCACTGACACCTCAAAGTAACACATGTAGACAGACAGCCATCTACTTAAAGAGGTTGCCCAGGCAAACCTTTTATATTTTAAATAGGCCAGTGGCGGTAAAAAAAAAAAAAAAAAAAATATCATACTCACCTATCCCCGGTGGTCCGGAGTCCTCCCAGAGTGGTCTGGTCCTTCTTCTGGGCTGTCTTCACAGCTTTGACATCCCAAATTCCTTCAGCTGAAGCCACTGATTGACTTCAGCGCTCACATGTGGCTGGGACTTCCGCCGGAAGATAACAATGGACCAGGAGAACCACACGGCACGGAAAGGCGAGAATGATTTTTTTTTTCTTTTTTTAACCTCCCGTGGCCTATTTAGCATATAAAACTTTTGCTGGAAAACCCCTTTAAGTATATAGTATGAATGCGTAGAGTACTATCCTACAATATATGTAGAATATACATGAAAAAAACCAGAGAAGACTGACAGCAGAAAAAGACCCCATCTAATTTGCCCTTAGATTATTTCCTTTTCTCTTAGGATAGACATGTGTTTATCCCAGGCATACTTACATCCACTTACTATAAGATTTCCCAACCACATCTGCAGAAAATTTGCTCCAAGCCTCAACTTTAATCTCAAACTGCTTGCAGGTAGGTGACTAGAGAAGTAATATACTGCAGATCTAAGAGACCTTTTCAAAATTGCAGTGGTCTTTACTCATGGAAAACAATTTCCATTGCGGCAGAGATCTGTCACACTTGCCCCATCATGACCAGGGTTTGACGGTGAAAAATTATTACATCAAGGAGAGACTGGGAGAGATGCACTTTGTAAACAGCAGCTGGTGTTTGGGTAGTTAATGTACAGAAATGTAGATGAAAAGTCTCACTGTAGGAGCTGAAAATTGCATTTCACCTGGGCTAAATTTACACTCTAATGTAAAGATCAATAAGCACAGGTTGTTATTTCAGAAACAGTACATGAGTGTCCATAAAGCAAGGTTGAAAATCTCTTACAAGTGAAACACAGAAATAATAATAGTTATAATTTACCCATCGAGTACACACAAGGGCAGATCTACTAATGAAACATGCCTGAATTTTGGTGTAATTGCAACAAAAAACTGGTGTACCTGCGGTGCACCACATGTATTTGTTTTAGACACTTTTGAGGTTTATCTAACGACTGTTCATGGCTTAGGGAATATTGAGTGAGATGCTGCTGTAAAGGTGTAAGCTTATGATCCGTCATTAGGAACCATAAAATACATCAGAATTTTGCTACATTTCTTAAAAACTATGTTAAATACATTCAGACTAGACAATCTAGATGCACTTCTCATCCAGCATCAGCCACTGTGATAAATTTGGAGCCTTTTTGGGACTGTCGAGCCCAAGTTTGACCTCTCTAACAATAAAACTATATTAGTAAATCTGTTTCACTACATATGGGGTAAACTTTGTGTAGTGTATGATGTGCCAACAGCTTTTTGGAATCAGGAGCAGAACTATAGACAGGTGGTCCTTAAATGTACTAGATTTATCATAGAGGCTGATGCTGGATGATAAATGCAGTGTAGCTTTAGAATATCTAGACTATTTTTATACCAATTTGCTGGCTTAGTGTATGGCAAAAAATGTACCAAAAGTTTAGAAACATTTTTTGGTAGACATTGTCGCATCTTAAGTCGTTCCCTTTTTCTGCTAAGACACGCACTCCAGCAAGTATCATCCATTTGTTCTATTCAAATTAATAGCACATATGTAGGCTACTTGCTCAACCAATTGTCTTGACTGGAGCGCATGCTCAATAGGGCAGAAGAGTGGGGCTGTACAACCCCTTTAACACAACAAGAAACAAAGTTTAGATCTTTGAAAATCATCATACCACTATATGAGTAGCAGGACCATCAATTTCATTTTCTTTCAAGTCAGTTGAAATTTTACTACTGACTTTGTAATGTATAACTTCAGAATTTTATAATTTTAGTAACCTAAAAGTCCATGTCAGTGGGACAAAAACAGAGGCTTATTTTTAATACTGTGTCTTCCTACAAAAGTAAAATATCCATATTTTGGTGGATATATTTTGCCATGAAGGCAACTGGGTGTTCCATTTGTTGGGCCCGTTGATTAGATCCCACCAGTTTACCTCTTAGTCTTCGTATTAGGAAGAACATCACACAGGCTGCAGGCTGTATTGTGAATGCTTGCTGCATTTTCCATAGTGCACTATACATACCCACTTAAATTCTAGCAGATAACCATATTTCATGGAATAAGCCAAATATGCTAAGGGGGAAGCATTAGAGCAGGGGTGCAAAACACACTGGCCACACCTAGCTAGACACAAACGTACAGAGACACAACTGACCATGCACACAGGCAATCATCTGTGCCCCTAACTCACTGTAACAACATAGCGCCCCACTTACTGGAGGCATGATCACACTTTTCAGGAACTGTGTGCGGCTGAACCCCGCCTGCCAATCGCAGCATCAGTTTGCTGACTACATAGTACTTGTGGTCATGCTCTCAATAAGGAATGCTTTCTTTATGTGCACCACTTTGCTTATTGGTTATTACAGCTCCGGTCATACAGTGAGGGCCTGTGCCTCTGTGACTGGAATCTGAATTACCCAATAAGCATTTTCCTTCATAGTAATAGAAAGCGATCATAGAAGGAAATGGCTAGAGGTTAAATATAGAGCAACAGGGCTTACCAATGCATTCCCTACATATTTGTAATACATAGCCAGGTCCCCTGGAGCCCCTATTACTACCTTTACAGAGCGCAGTGGGGGGTGCCAGAAGTCTGTGTCAGCTGTCTCCGGTATTCACGCTGTACCACTAATATAAAGAATATATACATGTAGCATCAAATATATTCAAGTGCTGTGGATTTTCTTCTCCCATGTTGACTAACTACTCCTCCACGTGCACTGCTAGCTCCTGTTTAGAGTGCCCTTCATACTCCCATGATCAGTGTCCCCTCTTATGCCGCATAGGCTATATGTGATGTCACCTACTCCACTCTACTCTGGCTGCAGGTCCATAAAGTAGAGTGCAGTAGTCATGTGGCCCAGAATCGGAGCGGCAACAGAGAAGGCAGAGAAAGAGGACTTTCAGCCTCCAGTGCTGCGCTGTGCAAAGGCAACACACTGGACTCAGAGAGATATGGTTACATGCTAGAAATAAATCTTATTCTCAGCAAGGAATGCACTATAAGCTTTTTCATCCTGGAAAACTCCTTTAATAGGCGGTGAATTGGCAGGTATTTAAACCTTATATAAAAGTGCCAGCAGAGTTCCCTTTCTCCATCTTGGTGGCTGTCATTTTACAAGGCAAAACAGTGCAGCATTCTGCACCACTTTGTCTGGCATTTTAGATACAATCTGCCATGGAAACAGAAAAAATTGCCAAGTTTCTACGTTATTAACCATGAAGTGCACTTTGGTTGTTCTCACTTTTTCTGTGTCACCACACTTCAAGATCAAATACATCTTTATTTTAAATGGGTTTTCTTTTTTAGTCTGTGTAATGTAATAAAATATAAAATAAATATGTAGAATTGCTCACCTGCCAAACTGAACACTGCCACTTCTGTACCTCCTATTCGTCTTTGCTATATGACTACACTATAAAGGCATAAACTTTATACATACTGTATAATGCCAGATAGGGTGCAGTTTCCCTGCAGTAAAGCTGCAAGGAAACATTTCAAGTTTTTTCCCATCCTTCTGAATTTTAACAACATGACAGTGCAGCTCTTAAACCAAAAAAAGTTGTGCACCCCTCCGTTAAAGTATTGATATAAAGAAGATCATATTTAAGGTCATGAAAGATACCAGGAAATGACAACAATTACACATTACATACCCCTTGTTCATCGAGTTTCATGAGCTGCTCAGTAACTTTTGGAGTGTTGAAGGCCAGGCGTAGACCTTGTACATTCAGCTCCGGAATAATATGCTCAAGCACCTCTTTAAGTGGCAGCCCTCTCGCTGTGCCATGTTTAGCAGTTGACGGAATTGCATCTTCAAGCACTGATCCGCGTAACGTCATAAGCTAAGAATAAAAGATAAACTACAAGTCATATAACAACTTATTATCAGGTCACAGGAGTACTTATTACAAGGACATTTAATATTTATGCCCAAGCCATCAAGTCACAGGCTTCCATTTTCTGATTTACAGTTCTGTACAGATAAATTAATCATCCCTTCCTTTAACACTCCACTGAAGACATATTTAGAAAGGCAGATAAATCACCCAGATTAACAGTGTTAGTATGGAGAGGGTTTCTTTTAACTAAAATGTGGCACGTAAAACATAATGGAATTTACCCATCATTATACTTTGGATTACACGGGGCCTGAAAATACCATGCTTTATGATAGTTGCAATTTGCCTTGTAAGGAGTCATTTCAGGGCAACTTTGCTAAATGATAATTTATGTATAACACAGAACTGCATTCCCATAATGGTATACAAGTATCACCAGCCAACTAATACAGTACCACTCCTGTATACAACTTGTACATAAGTGTCTAGATCAGAGATACTCAACTGGCAGATGGCGATATGAACATGGAACGCAACTGGCAGCTATCTGAACCCCCCTGCCTCCTGGCTATTATTAAGGCAGTGCTTAGGAGAAACATCCCCTACTACAGTGGGCAGCAGGCATCGTCAGTTTCTGTGCAATATCATGGCTTAGGGGACAGTAGTTGGGAGATTGTGTTTTTCCTGACTGCTGTTAGTGCCAATTGTATGTGGTGACACCTAGGAACATTATACTGTGTGTGTTTTGGGGAAGGGGGGATGCCATGGGGGTGCGAACAGTGTATTATACTGCTTGGGGGGTTTATAATATTTGAGGACCACTAATAAGGCATTATACTGTGGGGGGGGGGGGGCACTCAGATCATTTCCTATTAGTGCTCCCCCACACAATATAAAGCTGGTTAGTCCCCCCCATACAGTATAATGCCACTTTAGTACCCCCCCACACACAGTATGATCGCACATTATTGTCCCACGTTAGTGTGCCCCAGACAGTAAAATGCCCCATTACTGCCCTCCAAACAGTATTAAGGTTCCTTAGTGCCCCCTCACTAATTAGTGACATTGACCACGCTACTCCATTTGACCACCAGGAAAGGTTAAATTAATATGAAATAGTTTTTCCTAATTTTTTATGGTCTAAACCTGGGGTATGTCTCATAGTCAGAAGCATCTTATCGTACAAAGAACATGTAAAAAATTGGACATGTTCAGCTACTGTTTAGCTTGGACCTTTACTAAAATTAGTTGAATACCCCTGGTCTAGATAATTATGTTCTCCCACCCAATCTAGCTTCTGGCACAAAGACATAGAGAAAGCATGCTGGGTGATACATCTGTCAAGGCAAATGTCCAACAACTCAACAGGTGTTAGTGGCTTTGGAGACTGTACCACCCACGGTGCTCCCTGTATCATGAGACACTGGCACTTCAAATGAGGGTAAATCTCAAGGGTGCTTTCTGTCCAACTATACTTCCAGTAAAAGTAAGGTGTCCTGTCAGTCTTCTCCAATTAACATTAAGGCCTCGAAAACTCTTCAGGTAGTCTAGAAGTTTCCTTACTTAAAGCACTACTGCCTCAAGTCAGTGGTGTTTTAACTCTAATATGCTCCCCCAGATCACTCCCATAGTGGTCCAGGAAATTTCCATATGGGAAACTGGTTTGGTGGGATCCTTATAACTCTTTTAGAAGTTGTTGTGCTATGTTCTACTCTCCTTGACAAAAATATGGAATTTTTCTTATAAGCTATGCTCACATTTGGAATGGCTTTATTCTACAGCTCTTCTGAAAACCTGTGTGTCTCCCTGGTAACAGATAACAGAATCGGACAACACAAAGTATGTTATCATATTCGCTTCTGTCTGTCCTATATATTATATCATATTCGCTTCTGTCTGTCTGTATAGTCTACTAAACATTAGTTAGCATAAAGTAGAGGACAAATGGAAGAAAATATAACTGTAAGAATACAATCCTAAACTATAAAGGGTTTAGTTGCCCAGCGACAGCCCCAAAACATCACTGCTCTAGAGGAGATCTGCATGGAGGAATGGGACAACATACCAGCAACAGTGTGTGCCAACCTTGTGAAGACTTAAAGAAAACGTTTGACCTCTGTCATTGCCAACAAGGATATATAACAAAGTATTGAGATGAACTTTTGTTATTGACCAAATACTTATTTTCCACCATAATTTGCAAATAAATTCTTTAAAAATCAGACAATGTGATTTTCTAGATATGTTTTCTCATTTTGTCTCTCATAGTTGAGGTCTACCTATGATGTCAATTACCGGCCGGCCTCATCTTTTTAAGTGGGAGAACTTGCACAATTGGTGGCTGACTAAATACTTTTTTTCCCCACTGTATATCACATGACCATGGACTGATTTTTACCTACTGGGAGTAAGCAGAATGACAGCAAGCAGAGATCTAGAAAACCATGAGAAAGTGACATGAAAATTGTAGAACTTTTCATTTTACAAATGATAATATTTGTCACATCTTATCTGTCTGAAACTGGACAACCCCTTAAAGAAGCCGAAGGCTCTTAATTATTCAAGGACTTTGTTAAGAATAGTGTAGAAAACAGAAGTCTTAAAAACTGTCTAACATTTTTGTTTGAACAGAGCCTAGACAGACAGTTAGGGGAATTTATTAGCTAAAAACTTTTCAAAAATGTTCATGAGAAAATTTATAAAAAAAAACAAAACAAAGGCTTTGAAGGTGGATATAACCCTTAAAGGGTCCACGCCGGTTTCAAATTTTCATACCGATGATCTATCTACAGGATAGGTCATCAGTATATGATCTGTCAGGGTACAACACCCAGACTCAACACAGATCATCTGTTCTAGCAGCCTCTGGATGCTGTAATCTGCTAGTGAACAGGTGGCGCGTGCAGGAGATGTGCTGCAGTTCACCAGAACCACCTCTGTGCAGTGTGGATGGGTCTGCTGTACTGCTACTACTACTTGTATAGAAGCAAGTGTCGCACATCTACTAGCCTGGGAGGCTGATAGAACAGATGATCTGTCCGGGGTCGGGGTGTTGGACTGCAAAGATCACATACTGATGATGTATCCTGTGCATAGGTCATCAGTATGAAAATTTCTCTTTAAGCATGTAGACCTAGTTACTAAAACAAAACCACACATGTAGCCAAGTACAAGAAGAGTTTAAAGCTATTTTTTAAAGTGAGAACTTCACATTTTCTCTTTTTGTATGGGCTTGAGCATTTATAAGAGTAACATTAAAAACTTGCATACATAGTCTAAACCTGATGTTTGATCTAGATACTTTGGTATACTAGCTCTATGAGAATCGGTGGTTGTATCACAGCTGGCTAGTATCACAGCTGGCTAGTATCACTGATCACTCCCTATATATATTATCTCCCCATAACTCCAGATTCCTACCACTAGGTGGCTCCACATACTTCCCACACTCAAAAACATACTTAGATTCATTGGCTTAGTCTCTCATGTGTATGTGCATGTTGACGATAGGAAAATTGGAACTTGGATTCACACATCATTCTGGTTGGTCTGTTTTGTTGCTAAATCATGACTAGTTACAAAGAAGGCTTGTAAAGTTTGTTAGCGTTAGCTATTGATTTACTATAGGCTTTCCCTTTACATTTTTTCCATTACTGTTATAAACGTCATTATTTCAGGAGAAAGTAAACGGTGCATAAAAGAGTAGTTGTACTTTGACAAATATATGTTGACACTGACATTAGCTGTAGTATTCAATAAATGTCAACATAATGATGTATGACCTACACATTCTATAAATGGAATGCTGCTATATTAGGCTGGAAAAAAAACAACCTATGTCAATGTCTATATCCTATAGCTTATCAATCCTAAACCACTGAACTACCTGTCCTTGTGCTTAAGGAGTCAACACAGCAGACAGACAGTCTGCCCTGGGTCTAGAAGTCCAAAGCATTTCCGGAATGCAAGGATTAGATGAGAAACAGAAGAAAACAGGATAATGGCACAATTCCCGATCACATTTTATTCAATGTGTTTGTTCCAGCAAGTGTACAAAATTCCATGGCAGAAATTTACAATTCAAGTGACTAGAAATAATTCTTCCCAAGAGTCTGATGAAAAAAAAATATTTAGAAATACAGTGCCTTGCGAAAGTATTCGGCCCCCTTGAACTTTTCAACCTTTTGCCACATTTCAGGCTTCAAACATAAGGCTATAAAATTTAAATTTTTTGGTGAAGAATCAACAACAAGTGGGACACAATCGTGAAGTGGAACGAAATTTATTGGATATTTTAAACTTTTGTAAAAAAATAAAAAACTGAAAAGTGGGGCGTGCCAAATTATTCGGCCCCCTTAAGTTAATACTTTGTAGCGCCACCTTTTGCTGCGATTACAGCTGCAAGTCGGGTATGTCTCTATCAGTTTTGCACATTGAGAGACCGAAATTCTTGCCCATTCTTCCTTGGAAAACAGCTGGAGCTCAGTGAGGTTGGATGGAGAGCGTTTGTGAACAGCAGTTTTCAGCTCTTTCCACAGATTCTCGATTGGATTCAGGTCTGGACTTTGACTTGGCCATTCTAACACCTGGATACGTTTATTTGTGAACCATTCCATTGTAGATTTTGCTTTATGTTTGGGATCGTTGTCTTGTTGGAAGATAAATCTCCATCCCAGTCTCAGGTCTTTTGCAGACTCCAACAGGTTTTCTTCCAGAATGGTCCTGTATTTGGCTCCATCCATCTTCCCATCAATTTTAATCATCTTCCCTGTCCCTGCTGAAGAAAAGCAGGCCCAAACCATGATGCTGCCACCACCATGTTTGACAGTGGGGATGGTGTGTTCAGGGTGATGAGCTGTGTTGCTTTTACGTCAAACATATCGTTTTAAATTGTGGCCAAAAAGTTCGATTTTGGTTTCATCTGACCAGAGCACCTTCTTCTACATGTTTGTTGTGTCTCCCAGGTGGCTTGTGGCAAACTTTAAACGAGACTTTTTATGGATATCTTTGAGAAATGACTTTCTTCTTGCCACTCTTCCATAAAGGTCAGATTTGTGCAGTGTACGACTGATTGTTGTCCTATGGACAGACTCTCCCACCTCAGCTGTAGATCTCTGCAGTTCATCCAGGGTGATCATGGGCCTCTTGGCTGCATCTCTGATCAGTCTTCTCCTTGTTTGAGATGAAAGTTTAGAGGGACGGCCGGGTCTTGGTAGATTTGCAGTGGTCTGATACTCCTTCCATTTAAATATGATCGCTTGCACAGTGCTCCTTGGGATGTTTAAAGTTTGGGAAATCTTTTTGTATCCAAATCCGGCATTAAACTTCTCCACAACAGTATCACGGACCTGCCTGGTGTATTCCTTGGTCTTCATGATGCTCTCTGTGCTTTAAACAGAACCCTGAGACTATCACAGAGCAGGTGCATTTATACGGAGACTTGATTACACACATGTGGATTATATTTATCATCATCAGTCATTTAGGACAACATTGGATCATTCAGAGATCCTCACTGAACTTCTGGAGTGAGTTTGCTGCACTGAAAGTAAAGGGGCTGAATAATATTGCACGCCCCACTTTTCAGTTTTTTATTTTTTACAAAAGTTTAAAATAACCAATAAATTTCGTTCCACTTCACAATTGTGTCCCACTTGTTGTTGATTCTTCACCAAAAAATTAAAATTTTATATCCTTATGTTTGAAGCCTGAAATGTGGCAAAAGGTTGAAAAGTTCAAGGGGGCCGAATACTTTCGCAAGGCACTGTAAGTATCATGTGCAAATTCAAGTCTATTGCAGAAAATGTAAAATCAAGTTTTCATAAGGATTTTGTATGTTCTCCCCGTGTTTGCGTGGGTTTCTTCTGGGTACACCGGTTTCCTCCCACACTCCAAAGACATACTGATAGGGAATTTAGGTTGTGAGCCCTATATGGGACAGTGACTGACAAAGTCTGTAAAGGGCTGCGGAATATGATGGCGCTATATAAGTAAGCATAATAATAATAAGGGAGGTTATCAACAGAGTCATAGGATAGCATCAGTGAAGCAACTAGTGATGTACACAGTTAAAGTGCAACTAAACTTTCAGACAACTTTTGCATATAAATATCCCAACCTCGACTGGGTTTTCAACCAGTGAGCGTTATCTCTGGAAATTATACAGGTTGAACTATAGAATCCTTCACATCAAATGAAAGATGACAATCTACTCTTTCATGTGACCCTCTCCCCTACCCTCATTTTCTCCATTTCATGCAGACTGTACACAATGAGAAGCAGGGGCAGCTCTCAAAAGAGAGGCAAGGGAAAGAGTGAAAAAGTGCAGGATTTCACAGAAAGGAGCCACAATTTGTTAATAAAGTATATTACAAAATGTATTAATGACATAAAATAAAAAGTTGTCTGAAAATTTAGTTACGATTTAGGCTCCATGCACACATCTGAGTAGGCCATCCGAGGGGGCTTCTGGTGGTCTGTTCCGATGAAAATAGAGCAGGTCCTATCCTTCTTGGAACAGAAGTGATCGGAAGCCCCCATAGAGGTAAGTGCATCATAGAACACACTTAGATGTCACTCCAAGTGTCATCCGACTACATTCCACTGCAAGCTCGGCCCCACATCGGCTGCACACTCGGCCGGGTGCATGGGGTCTTAAAGGGAATCTGTCTCTGTGGAAAATGTTGTGCAATCTAGGGGCAGCAAGTTATATAGGCGGAGCTGAGCACACTGATATATAGTTTTATAGGAAAAGATTTACTATAATTTGTCAAGGGAGACTGTCTTCTTGACTTCTTAATATAGAAAGAGCAGAGATGGGACATGCTGCCTGTAGCTTTAACAATGTTTTCCATGCGACAGGTTTATACATTTTTAAGAGTCCAGTGGGATACTCTGTGATTGTTAGCTCTTCCTGCCTACGTGAATACAGGGAAGGCAGCCAATCACTGATTAGGACCGCCCACTGGACTCCTAAGCCCCAAATGAGCAGAGATTTAAATGAATAAACTACAAATTATACTAAATCTTTTCCCACAAAATACATGTCAGTCTAGTCAGCTCCTCTGGTACTATACAATGCAGCTTGGAGATCAGACATTTTCAATATGACAGCTTCCCTTTAAGTAACAATTCAGAGGATGAAATGCCTTTAAATGATCAAGATTCTGAGCACTGATCTTGACATCCACATCTGTACGATCTTCACTTCCAGTCGAGTAGTGACTGCACTGATGACTAGGCAGTTTGCCAATATTTTGTAGATACCATTACAGTGAATGGCCTAGAGCAGATGTCTAAGGGAATTTGTATGTCAGCCACATATTTTAGTCATCTTAAATAAACTGCTTTCATTTCATTTATAAGGAGGAGTTTTGAAATCAACAATTTACATAGTTACGGAGGTTGAAGTCACAGGACTTTAAGTCAGTCCAACCAGTTACTTTATACAAGGGAGGAAATGGAGTGAGATGACTTTAATGCTTACAATGGAATGTATCACCTTTTTATAGTCATTAAAACCAGATAGTGGAATATATCACTTTATTTTTTTCAAATTATATTTAATGTACATGATTTGATCTCAGATTGATAAACCACAGCCATGTGTATCTGGCAGTGACTACTCCCTGGTCTACACTGAGAACACATGCATTCTCTAGTGAACCAAGTGTGCATTTGCCTGGGTTTATTGGAAGAAATAGTCAGCTCGATGGGATTCTGGCTGATGTGCATCTCAGGTATTTAGCAAACCCTATTTGTGCAGTCACAACAAAAATGTTGCAGTATACAGGACCCCTATTGGACAGTCATTGCTGCCCATGTTAATGTAGGTAAAATGCACACCAAGCCTGAAACGCTGAACTCTGTACTCTGTATATTTTACCTTGACTTCTTTTGCTTGATAGTCATAACTATCAAGTGCAGCATTAAATAAATATATCACTCATTTACAACCCAGAATGAATTACACTGATTCGTCCATTCAGCTTCCACATCACAAAAAAGGTCGCTTCAGTCATCAAGATACAAATCTTTCTAGCTGATTTCTGTAGGTTTCTGTACCTTCAGGGTCAGTTTTTAATTCTTTATTTCCACCAAAATTGTAGATTCTAAGTGTGACAAGAATGTACCCTGTGGCACTTGTGATGCACACCCTCTTTTGTCACCAGAGGAGTAAATATTGATAGAGGGAGAGAAGAAGCAGCTTAGTAGTGGTAAATCCAGATCATACAAAAGACTGTACTACCCAACAGAATAATCCTTGACAAATATTTTGGTCAAAGGGATTGTCCACACAGCCAATTTTGTAAACTGAATGGGAAAACAAAACAAGCATTACAATTAAGATCGCAGGAAGTGCCAGAGGGGCTCCTCTTCCACTCCACACAGATAATATGGAACTGACTGACTGAATACAATATTATTCATAATAAGGACTAAAGGGGTTGAGAATTTTTTTTTCTTATAAGTTCAGAGCAGCATTTAAAAAAAACAAAAAAAAAAAACAAAACACACTCTTCTGTCAATCCATTGCCTCTTCCCATCCAATGCTTACAGGGTCCCATCTGGACACCCAAGAAATGCCCACTTAGTCAATCACTGGCCACAGCTGTGATCCACCTCAAGGGCATCTGTGTGTGCTGAGAGGGACCAGAAAGCAAAGACAATCCCTTTAATTTTCATTCCACTTATATTTTAAAGAAATCACCGAAAAAAAAAAAAAACACGGATAAAAAAAACCCACAAAGGAAAAACATGGATAAAAAAAAAAGTAATGCACGTAAAGATAAAATCCCATTTTACAGTCAAGCTGTCAATTTTCTGAAATGGCTACTATTAGCCAGTTTGGAGAGCCATTGTTTGAAAAACTAACACAATTGTTCGCGACAGATAGAAGACTTCTGTCTATGGAAAATGTGATCTGTCAGGCTTGAGAATCTCCAGTGTGACCAGCCAGTATTAAATATATGGTTTTTGGCCGATCATTTGGTAAGCTACAAGGAGTAAGCTGCTTTCCTGCATATTGCTGCTCATTTGTAAAAAAAAAAAAAAAAAAAAACACAATATCAGAAACAACCAAAAGACAAGGGCAACTCTTTCTCAATGTCCCCCATGTGATCATAAACCCATGAAACTACAGACAGTAAGCAGACTCCACTATGCTCATATTTTTCATCATCAGGATTATTGTCCCCTTTGATTTTCAAAGACAAAATTAAAAAGGTTCTCCGGGAATTGTCCAAAGAACGATTTTTTTTTGCCTACAGGATTATGATAATGAAAAAAAAAAAAAAAAAAAAAAAAAAAAAAAAAGTTAAAAATGGCTGCAATTGTTGTCCTCAGTATAAAACCCCATCCTAGAACTTATCAAGGTGCGGAGTCAGGACCAGGACTTAATTTGTTTCCAGAGGTTGTGCTGCTCCTCAAATTAACAATTTTAAGCTCCACCCCTGACTCTGCTAAGATCACCTACCAACTTGGCCCCTCTCCCACACAGAAGGGAACCAATCCTATTAATGAGTTTTACACAAGGACAGCACTTATAGTCATTTTGTTCTTTAGAATCATACATGTCTAGGAAAAACAAGCAAAAAATGCAGTCTTTTTTTTTTTTTGCCCATCTCCCGAGAACCCCTTTAAAGACCCACTTATCTACTAATAGGTGTTTGACTATTCTATGTATATGGGTGAAATATGGAAGAAAACTGCAGCACAAATACTGTACCTCACTGGTTCGAAAGATGACCCGATAGTTATATTGGGGCCCGTTTTCTTTTGCATCTTCCAGTTTTTCTCTCCGGATACTCACAGCTACTGGACCAAGATTGTCGTCAGCCCCAAAGTAATTCCAGTGCTCTGAAAACAAAGGCCATAACAATACGTTTACAATATGCACACAGTTATAATATTATTTAATAAAGAGGTCTGTCATATCCATGGAAAGATCGAGAAAAACATGACTTTGATAATAAATATATTTCATGCAACTGGATTAGTACTGCAACAGGGCACAGCAGCATAAGGTTTTGCTACCGAGTACGCTAGAAACAAAAACATAACAACATAACACCCAGGGTAATTTTAATTATTTTGGCAAACGAACTAATATGTAATTATCCATACATAATGAATGAACACACTGCAAAACAGAGCACATGGATTAGAGAGAGACTAAGTGCAAAAAGTAGAAGCAGAGGGTAGTATGTGTGTATTAGGAAATATACAAGCTAAAAGCTGCAGAATTCAGCCTCTAATTTGACTTGCGTAAATGATTTGCACTATATTTATTATGGGTTTTAGACACTTTTTGTGCCTCACTAGACAAGGGATTATGGTTTAAAATCTGACAATTTTGGTGCAATGTAAGACATCTAGTAATTGGTATAAAGTCAACCTAAAGTACCTAAAGATGAACCAGATTTATCATACAGCATGAGAAGGACTGGGCAATTAATCGTAAAATTACTGAAACCAAGAGTCGGCTCAATTATTTAATGTAAACTTGCTCAGTTATGTATTTGGTTATTTTGGGTCCATACTATCCTGTCTCTCACTGCCATTGGCTAAAGGACATGTCACTAACTGTACACTATCCAATCAGGATTGCTGATATGTGAATAACCAAAACCAAAATTCTGTGGCATGGTGTGGTATATATAGAGGGCCTTGTAACAAAAAAGGGGAGTGTCCTAAAATAACTGTTCATTAATTGTATTCATGGGAAAATGTTCAATTATTCGTGATTTTGAGTTGGGTTATAATCACCCAACACCAAGATTGTGTCAAATGCGACAAATTTGGCACATCTCAGGGGCGTAACAAGTAATTATGGGGCTCCATGATACCATAACCAACAAGTTCTGAACTTGAAAAGTGTATGATTATTTTGGTAACCAGTGATAATGTCCACAGTGATGTCCCACAACAGGAATAGTGTATACAGTGATGTCACAGTACAGAGATAATGCACACAGTAGTGTTACAGCACATGGAAAATGCCCACTATGACATTATAGCACAGGGATAACACACACACAAAAATATCACTGTGTAAACTGTGACATCACAGAATATGAAGAAAATTATAATGATGTCAGATACAGGTACTATGATAAAAGTAACAGAGGGATGCAATTTTCCACATCCCTTTCCATAGTTAGCACTAACTTCACCCTAAATCTCAGTGGAAATGGACCCCATAGCAGCTTTTCTCTACAACCTGGTAGTTACTCCCATGATGCATCTTTAAACTGCATGATCTAAGTATACTTTGTTCACTATAAGATTGGACTAGTAGATCTGCCCCTTTGTCTTTCTACCAATATAGCCTATATGGCTGAAAAATCTCCTGCTATATTGTGTATGGAGTATGCATTGTCCATTGACTTCCACTACAGTCAGTTGTTCGGTTACTAAAAATTATAAGAAAAATATAGTATTCTGTAAAATACAAGGATGACCACACAGAAGATGACTATAACATGGTATCAAAAAAACACAACACATAGTAGCAATGCTGTCCATAGGAATACAATACGGATGGGTATGAGAAGAGAGCTAGTAGGTTATGATAACTATATTTCCATCTGATGCATAATCCCTGTTCATGATGTAGCAATGTGTGAACAGAGTTAAGAAGGTGAATAATCTAATCAATGAATAGTCAATTTAACAGAGCAGGTTTTTGCATGCACAGGACAGCTGCCCTTTCTCTGCACAGATGTGTTTACAACAAAGGGCAAAACTCCAGCAAGTAGCCTCCGGCTAACAGAGCAAGTTAAATGTCACACCGACTGTTTTATTAATACTTTATAGGTCAACTCATTAACAAAAAGTTTGATCTCAGTGACAGTAATGCTTTCAGTATAACCTACCACTTCCAACAAGGGGGATTTTTGATAATTTTTCTCAGAATGCAGGAGTGACATCATAATGTGAGCCAACATAAGAACTTAAAGCCTACCAACAGTTATGAACTTTTTTTTTTTTTTTTTAAATAAATGAATAGTACGTGTGAATATAAGAAACTTTGTAACATCTTTTTTAAGGAGATCTGTTTCCTTCTCCACTTATTAAGCTGCTCTCCTCATCTTCAGTATCACTAGGTTCACACCTGCGTTCTCCAAGCGGACCCCCGAACGGAAACCTAATCCGTAGGGATTGGGGACGGAAACCCCGACTGGAGTACATGCGCAGGTGTGAATTCAGCCTAAGACTGTTTGAGCTCAAACACAGAAGTCTATGGAGGGACAAGGAGGCTGCTGCCATCCAGTCAATTAATGCATTGCCTTACTCTGTGGGTTGGGTTATATTCACACCACCAAGGTGCAAAACAGGCCTTTTGCTTCCAAGGGGCACCCATTTACACGTATGACTCATATGACTCATATTTCAGTGTATGGAGGGATCCATGAAAATGGGTAAAAAGTTTGTCAAAATATCGGTCATGTGAATAACCCCCATTCACAAGAATGAATTTTCATGCAGTTAAAATAAATGGCCATCACGCGACAGATATTCACTGCCATGTTAATACAGATTTAGAAAGTCTTTATCTGGAGACACAGAAGGCGTCCTTCATTCACAAGCAGAGAAAGCAGGGGGTTTTTTCCAGCAGCCTTTTCCTCTTAAAGAGGACCTTTCACGTTTCTCGTCCTCATCAATGTGCGGTATTATCGCTGGGGGGTATCGCTGGGCGGTAGGCAGCCCTTTCTGACAGTACAAGTCTATGGAAGAGTACTTTCAGGGGGTGGGGGGGCGTTCTTCACAGCTCAGCAATAACGCTGAGCTATAAGGCCCTCCCTTCTAACAGTGGGGAGATATCTGTGCAGAAATTAACGGCACCCATATCTCCAGCACCGAGGCACATACCGGAAAAGCTGACTATACGCTGAATTTAACGGACGGTTGGCTTTCTAGAGGTATGAAATACTGGATATCAACAAGGACGTGAAAGGTTCTCTTTAACAGACTTCTACCCTGTTTCCCCGAAAATAAGACAGCGTCTTATATAATTTTGCTCCCAAAGATGTGCTGTGTCTTATTTTCAGGGGATGTCTTATTTTTTTTCAATGAAGAAGAATTCACATTTATTGCTGAACAAAAAATGAACATTTATTATATACGGTACTGTACAGTAGTTGTCATCACAAACCAGCATAACCAGACAAACTGTGAATCCTATCAAGAATTTCTTACTACCGTACCATTATTTCCATGTACAACAATTAACAGTATGGTACATTTACCAATATTTACGGTACGAATAGAAAGTAAAATTTATTCAATGACAGTTATGTCATCATCTTCTAGGACATCATCATAACAATCCAAACCATTAATTTCCCTGCACACAGTATCATGTCCCATAGTGGCCCCTGCACACAGTCTCATGCCCCATAGTGGCCCCTGCACACAGTCTCATGCCCCATAGTGGCCCCTGCACACAGTCTCATGCCCCATAGTGGCCCCTGCACACAGTCTCATTCCCCATAGTGGCCCCTGCACACAGTATCATATCCCATAGTGGCCCCTGCACACAGTATCATGCCCCATAGTGGCCCCTGCACACAGTATCATGTCCCATAGTGGCCCCTGCACACAGTATCATTCCCCATAGTGGCCCCTGCACACAGTATCATTCCCCATAGTGGCCCCTGCACACAGTATCATGCCCCATAGTGGCCCCTGCACACAGTCTCATGCCCCATAGTGGCCCCTGCACACAGTATCATTCCCCATAGTGCCCCTGCACACAGTAGTTTGCCCCATAGTGGACCACCCATGAACAATTATTATACTGTGGGGTCTTTTCAGACCCCAGAGTATAATGATCGGAGACCCAGGAGAGGATAGAAACATAAAAAAACAACGTTGCTTACCTGTTCCTCGCTCCGGTGCATGCCCGTGCGCTACTCCGGCCTTCTTCACTGTTAGACCAGGCCGCGCACGTGATCCGGCCGGGGGGCGCGACGCAAAATGACGTCCGCTGACGCACCAAACAGGCTCGAAGCCTGGAGAAGCATAGGACAGGTAAGCACATAGTTTTTTATGTTCGCTCACCTCCCCTGGGCCGCCGAATTATACTCCGGGGTCTGAAAAGACCCCGGAGTATAATGATAGCAGAGATTGTGGGGTTCTCCCGCGGCCTCACATATCGTATATACCGTATGTTCTGTTCGGGAACATACGCCTTACTTTCGGGGGATGCCTTATATTGGGCAATTCTCCGAAACCTCTCCTATGCCTTACTTTCGGGGGTGTCTTATTTTCGGGGAAAAAAGGGTATGTACAAAGTAACAGCCTGAAAAGTGGTAACTATTTCTTTATTAAGATATATTTCAATGTTTCTTATATTTACCTGTGCTATTCATTTATGCAAAGCTGGTAATAACTGGAGGTACGCTTTATACTCTCTATAAAATATTAGGAATCAGGACAGTTCTATTAAAATGTCATCATGTTATCTTTAGAAGTGATTTATATATACAAAAAAAAAAAAAAAAAAAGTTAGGGAAATAAATTCATTGGAAATTTCCCACAGCCTCCGTGTTCTCTATTTTATGTTCGTCAATAGTCTGTGTCCCATTAGTAAATGTCACTAAAATACCATGGTCTACACAAACTGCATCTAAAAAAACGTCCCTGTAAAATACATAGGAGGACCATATTAGGATATGTTTGCACACTGTATTTTCAATGCAGATTTTGGTTCATATTTTGTTCTGAAAATCATGTGACAGTCACTCACAGACCATCTCACATTAATGTCAATGGGAAAACATGGCAGAATTTTTCACAGCCGATCTGAAATCTGCATTGTGGAAAATAAAGTGACTTGGCACTTCTTGATGTGTATTATGTGCAGACTTCATTCATCTATAGAAGGCTAAAATACACATCTAGTCTGCAGTAAAACCTTCAGATAAACTATTTCAAGGGAAACCTGAGTTTTCTTTTTTTGACAGAGGCTCAGTGGTTAGCACTGTGGTCCTGCAACGTTGAGTTCCTGAGTTCGAATGCGACCAAGGGCAACATCTGCAAGGAGTTTGTATGTTCTTCTGATGTTTGTGTGGGTTTCCTCTCACATGCCAAAAATATACTGACAGAAGAACAACTAACCCTTGTAGGTGTTGGGGATGAGCACCTGTACGGCAACCACTAACTCCTCTACTCCACAACACTCCCTGCACTTTGAGTCCCTTGTGTGATAAAAGCACATTACAAATGTTTGTCATGAACTAAAGAAATGCATTTTGGGTTTTTAGGAGAGAAAAAAAAAAATGTGTAAAAATAAAATTAGAAAAGTTAAAGTTAGAAACAACAGAGATAGCTGCAGACAAAATAAAGTAGCCAAAAACAGAAGAAAAAGGCGAGAACCCCACAGAACCCATATGGATCTTCAATATAGTCATATACTGTATACATGTACACAGGGAAAAGGGCATCAATAGGTATAGGTAGCAGAATACAGTGACATAGCTTCTACCTAAAAGTCAGAAGCACCTTCATGTCACCCAATTTCTAAAAGCTAGACAACCCTACATACAATAGCAAATATATAATGAAATGACCCAGTAGACAAGACAAGTTCTGAAAGTTTCACCTATGGATATCTAGCTATGCTGAGGGGAAAAAAAAAGTCTTAATAAAGCCTTATCACAAGGCATTATGGGAAAAGGAACTGGGAAGCTCATGCGCCCTCTGTTGGATGTAACAGATCCTCAATTTGCTTTTGACTCACTGAGTCGCCTTGGCAGCATTTTCCCTAAATACTTCCTCATCCCCAGCCCCATTTTTTTTTCTCTTTCTAGCATCTATATTATTCTTTATTTCCACGTGGGTGGATCCACAATTGGGACGTCATGCCGGTATCAGTCAGATTAGTGAGAGAACAAAGGCATAAAGCAATTTATGAATAGTTCTCGTCTACAGCGCTCACATACAAAGAAATAATACATCTCGTATGAAGGGCTTTAGATGTAGTTATTGTCTCAATTGTATTTATATCAGAACTAAATCTGTGATAAATATTTTATATGATGTTGACAGGTCACTGTACTTTCCTCATATTTCTGAAATGTCAACTAGAAAGTCATAGATCAATGTCACTTGTGTCATGTTTGGCCATCACACATACCAGGTCATTGATGTGGACTTTTCTGTGACCTATTTCCAGTCAAAAAGTAAACCTTTCAGTTGGTCAGTGGGTTAGTCGACTGATCGTTCCATTAAAGCAAACCTAACCATTAACCTTTGCATAAGTCAACAGTACAGTGTGTATATGAGGAATAACATTATTTCTGGCTATTCTGCCATTTTTAGCAGTTTTCCCTTTGCAGGCTCTATCTGTAGTTTGCATTTCTGACTGAGCCGCTGGGTGGAGACAAGTGGTCATACACTGCTTACGGTAAGAAGAGAATCTGCTCTGTAACTTTTCTCACTCAGAAACAACCCCAGACCATGTACAACACATACAGATCTGTACTAATATGAATAAAATATTTTGGTTGTTATATAAAGCTCATGTTTAGCTCCACCATCAGTCTAAGCCTGTCTCCTTTTATCCCCATCACATTCTGCTCACCCCTCCCATCTGCAAAGACATCTATGCACAAGAGTAATCTGAGACCTATGTCCTGTAGTCCGCCTCAGGACAGATGTGGCAGAATTTTCAGAGTGAAAGTCTGTCCAGTAGAGGGGGAGAGCAAGGAAACAGGCTTATAAGGGCAGAAAGCAACATTTATCTCTGCTAAGATATATTACAAAAGTTTTTCTACTGCTTGTACTGATGATTTATGCAAAGTTTGTTGAAAAGTTAGCGACCATTTACAATCTGTTTCACTGTTGTAACTTATCCAAGACAGTACTGGGTCTCATTTATTAAAACAGTTTGACGCCTTGTTGACGGTCCACCGTAACAATTTATTTTTAAGGCTCTGCAGCTATATTAGGTCTTGCGTTTTCTTTTAGACATCTTTTCTGGGTATTTAGATGGTTGTATTTAATCAATATTATTTAGGATGGGGAAATTTATAGGAAAAAAGACAATTTCATTTTTTTTTTTTTCCTCAGCAGTTGACCAAAAAAATTAGTAGAAGGCATATATATTTTACAGGTCTATGCAAGAGGATATAAACAACAAGCAAAGGTTTTTTTTTCTCTTAAAGCAGTACGCCATCAACCCCAATATGCAATGTAATAACGTAAAAGCATTGTATACCCTTATTCTATCTGTGTGTATCAGAATCTCTCCAGTAACCGCTACCTTCTGGACATCTTTATTATCCCCTAACAGCTCCCCTACATGCTCCCTTCTGTTTGGTACTATTATGTCCTAGTAGTGGGACTCCTAAGGCAGTCCTGGTGATACGTTCCCTTTAATGTAAGGTGGATATATGTTAGCCTGATTGTATTGTATCATATCAGTTTGTTCTCTCTCAGGCCACACCCAAGTGGGAAATAAGATTTACTAGGAATAATGCTAAAGGTCAGTGTCATTTAAGCTACCACTCCTTCAGTGCATTGAACAATAATATAAATCACAGACTGAACAACCCAATGCAAACCATCACCAATTACTTCCTGCTTTCTGAACATGAAAGGGATAAAAACAGAAGTCATCAGCAGTGATCGACCTTAATGGGAATCAATCGCTCCTCATTATAGAATCCAATGAAGACAAAGTGTCAGAATTTTAGATTTGAAATATATGGACTAAAAAGAACATGTTTAATTGGACAAAAAATAGCTACAAATTGTTGACTGTTGTATGTGAAGTGAAAAAATGACAACACAAAGTATTATCCTCTTCAGATAATTCCCATTTGTGATAGAGGTCAAATAGATGACACTGTGTTCCCTTACAGGGTTCCTTATAACTCAATTATAATCTATGGTGAAACCAGGCAGTAACTATCCACAGTATAGGTCATGAGCATCAGATAAGTGGGGGCCTGGCACCCAAAACCTACACCAATCAGCTGTGCTGGCTGAGATGTGGGAGGATCTGACGCCTTGCACCCCTAGTTAGCTGTTCTCAGAAGCTGACACACAGAAAATGGAGCAGGAAGCAGACAGTGCTGTTCTCTGTGTAGTGGCTGAACTAAGTCACTTCAGTTTAGGTACCATTCAAGTGAATGGGAGCTGATATGTAGTAACCTGGTCTGGTCTGTCTGCCATCTGCTTCATTGTCTGTGTAGTAGGTGCTGTGGCACTACACTTTTTCTTTAAAATCATGTTTTATGTCAAACATATTTTTGAAAGCAATTTTGGTGAGGTTTTTAACATTTTTTCCATGTTATCGATATATAAAAAAAAACAACCTAAGAATCCTGCTGTTCTGACACTGTCTATTCTGACACTGTCCACTAGGCCATATAATACGCTGAGACTTCCAGTTTTCTGTAGATTTCTTTGCCGCAGTCACCTCACTTATCAGCTCTCTGATGATCACAGCTATCAGATGTAGACAAGACAAAATCTTCTCTAGGGAACAGGAAGTCACACAATTGTTTAGGCCTAGTGGCAAAATTTAGAATTGCAAGATGTTTGGGATTTTTTTTTTTTAATATAGCTATTAAATTGGAAAATTAAAACATCACCAAAAATTATTTAAAAAGAAAACTATGTTTAACATAAAAATATGAAATCATAGGGAGTAACAGAAAAATTACTAGGGCTGGAAACTGCCACAACCCTGTAGGTTTTATAGTATTATAAAATAAAAAGAAAGCCGTGTAGCTTAAAAGACTCTGATATCAGCAGGCGTATAGTCAGCGCAGTGAAGTAAAAAGGCTGCAGTTTTAGAAGACATAAAATTTCATTGAGGTCTTTTTGTTGAACAGAACATCAAATAGTAAAATTTTATTTCATTTCATTCTTACATTAATACAACTTCAAACCTCTCCAATAAGCATGTGCTTAACCTTGTCATGACCACGGTGTGGATAACAAAATGACACTTTTTTTGTGACTTATCCAGATATTGTGGTTGATTTGTCTTGTAAAGCAAACTGCTAATGTGAATAAGGACTAAGTTATATTATGCTTGGGCAAGATATGGTATGAGGGTATGGAAAAAATATACAGTCAAACAAATCAGCCGAACAACCTGATCTCACATACAGTGCTGAGAATCACTGAATGTGATTGGTCTAAGCTCTCACTACTTAAGCTCCACCCCATAGACTCATTCTAAGCCAGGCCAATTCAGATCAAAGTAAAACTTTCTGAATAATGGTTCAAGGAGGCATTAAAAAAAAAAAAAACAATTGTATTCTAACTGAATATTTTCACAATAATATATTGTAATAGATCAGTGAAGGATGACCTATAAAATACCCCATTTTTGGCTAGTGTGAACCTGGCTCTAGATACACTATGACAAGCAGTGATGAATTCTGCTTTTGCTAGTGAGAACCTGGCTTTAGATACAGTATGACAAGTAGTGATGCATTCTGCTTGATGGCATACATAAACACGATGCTAGAGATCTGTACTGAGCTGCCATATAACACTCGCTTGATCAATTTCTACTCTTGAATATATTAATTTGTGGTTCCTTTCAGGAAAGCACTGTGGCTGCTCTCCAGACCTCAGAAACCACAATCTTACCAGTATATAATTCAGGAACTTCCTATTAGAGAACCTTGATAAGTATCTACTTTACCACTGAAGCTCTCTAACAACATAAAAGAAAAGAGAGAAACTAAAATCCAAAAATTCCACATAATCCGAACTGGTCCGTACAGAACTATAAAATGGTACTCAAAGTGGGAAGCTTTCTTTAGGGCAAGTACCCAATACGATGGAAAAATGTTAAGTGTTCTAAACCCGACTATTCACATAGTGTTCGGCTAAGGCCCCACGTTACAAAAAATCTGCTCTTTCTGGTACAGATTTTGTGCGTTTTTTTTTGTTCAGCATGCAGTGAGAATACTCCATGTAGCCACAGGCAACCCATAAAAATAAAAAAAAAAATTAAGCGGGCTACCAAACAAATTAATTACCATGAAATTTTTTTTTTTTCCTTTTTACTGCAAATACCTCTGACATATAGACCAAAAGCAAATGTGAATTGAACTTAAGCTGGGACTTGTAGTACTAAAATGTTCATAGCACGCATGCTGAATAAGAACTTTAAGACAATCCCTTCTTAAATAAATCAGCTGGTACAGTGAAGAAGATCACATCTAGCCAAACATATCTGCCAAGAAGGGACCCAGGCATGCCACCTGAGAAACTAAATCCATATACCCTTGCGAAGTGTATATATATTTGATTACTTTCCGTCAAATCCTATCAATTTCAATGGTACTGACTGATTATGCAATGTGTACAGGGGTGTCCACAAACTGTCGCTTGATGGCAGATTTAGGGGGAAAGAAAGAAGGATTGGGCATGCTGGATATCAACATGCCCAGTTCTTTATTCCCATAGAAGATCAGTCCTAAACAGAGGTGCCTGGCAGCGGCTTATAACCCTAGGCATATGTATGACTAGGTAAAAGGGATTTGGCCACCTTAAAGGGGTTAGAAATTTTATATTTATTTTACTAAAAGTGTTACAAACGCCATTACGTGACATTTAATAAATCGGTTACAGTAGAGTTAACATTGTACAGTCTTTCCACTGCCCGCACATCGGCCCATTCTGAACATGGCTACTGATGAAGGCTATGTGAGCAGACATGTCTATTGGCCTCCACTATTAAAAAAAACACTGCACATGGTAAAACGTGCTTGCACAGTGGTGAAATGGGTGATGGACATGTCTGGCCACTTGTCCCTCTATCGGCAACACTTACAAACTAAACTGTAACCAAAAGGAGGTTTTAAGACCAGAAGTCTCATGACAAAGTAGTGATCATGGGGCAGATATTAGTCGAACGCCTCTCAGCAATCCCATTGAATAACCCCATGTTTCTCAATCAAACTAAACCCATAAAGGCTCCACTTAGCAGCACACAATGAAAGGGAAGATAAACTTCACTATGAGCTGTCCTTCTTGTCCCTTGCATCAATAACAAGCATATATCATAAGAAAAAGGATCATTAGGATAAAACACTGATATATAAAAATAGAAGTTTCATGCAAAGACTCAATATTGAGCACACCGCCCACTTCCAGTGATCCTTTACCTAGTGTGATGCTTGTGTTACAGTGTGTCATTAGCTCCTGTCAAAGGTGACGTAGAAGTAAAAATAGTATCCGGAGATCGGGAACATGCAGGGCACTCTGACTTGTCTCTGCACAGCCACCATCTCCTTAAGATGTTCATGCTCATTTGAAGAAAAACAATAAATGACACTTTTCCAGAACATTTCAGACTGATCTGTGACTCAGGAAACCAATGCCATGGTTTTTAAACCTACCAATATATACGTTCTGGCAGCACATATCTAGCTACAAGCTACAACACTAATGTAAGGTACGCAGAAAATACTCATTCAGCTCAAATCTTTGTGTAAGATTCTAATTCACTAAAAAGCTTGGACTGCAAGAAGCAAACCCTTTCTCATATGCTTTCTGACAATTCGTTCTCAGATTCTCATAGGTAATTTTTACATTTACATTTCAAGTTTAATAGAGAGCATAAGGCTGGCCGATAAACATTAGCTATATGACCTTGACACCACTGGAATGCTCTCCTGGTTTAGGTGGGGTGTTGGATCAGCGACCACCATACTGAGCTTTTGAACTGAGATTTCTACCCTTCCAGTGTAATAAATGTGTATATGTAGGTGGCAGACAAGATAGATGAACACTGAAAATGCGGCTGACCAACAGATATCTAAAATGTATGGCTGGCTTGGGACACTGACCCTGGGCCCTGGCAGTAAATTAAAAGCCCTTCCATGAATGAACTGACAGCACGGGCTACAGACAGACTGCCACATGCTTGTGCTCACTGGCCAACCATTAAAGTCTATCAATTGGTACTGTTGGACGCCAACTTTCCTTAAGGCAGGCTTATCACTAGGCAACCTGAATGGCAAAAGTTGGCTCTGGTAGGTCAATGGTTCCCATGCCTTAGCACAAATGGTCCTCGTGGCAGCGGTTCCCTGGTCTGGACCATACAGAGCGGGTTCTATCAGCTGTATTTTGGACAAGTTGCAACTCAATGCAAATTAAAGGGGCTATCAAACTTTTTAAAACTGTGGTCTTATCCATAGGACGAGAGATCAATTTTAGATTAGTTAGGGGTCTGACTGCCAAAGACCTCTGCAGATCAGATGTTTCCACTCACTCACCATACTTTTTTATAGCAGTCGAGTACTGCATCGGCTGTCCCATAGACAGCTACTCTTTACTCACACCAACACTGGAAAACAGCGGATTTGCAGGGGACTCAGCAGTTGGACCTCCCACAAATCTAAAATTGATGTTCTATCCTATAGACCAGGGGTCGGCAACCCCCAGCACGCGTGCCAAGAGTGGCATGTGAGGCTTATTCACCTGGCACGTCAGCGAAGTACACCCAGCAGTTTAGATCGGACCAAACATGGCCGAAACGAAACTGCTATTATTATACTCTGGGGTGTCTTCAGACCCCAGAGTATAATAAGCAGAGCCCCCGGGGAGGTGATGAAACATAAAAAACAATGTACTCACCATTCCACGCTCCGCAACCGCTCTGTGCTCTTCAGGCGCTTCTGCCTGAAGTCAGCTGGCAGGGCCTCAGGTGTCATGTCTGTGTCTGACGTCATTACGCATAATGACGTGACGTGACCCCTGAGACCCAATGAGCGGTAGCTGACTACAGGCAGAAGTGCCCGAAGATACAGAGAGGCTGCGGAGCGTGGAATGGTAAGTATATCGTTTTTTGTTTTTTTTATGTTTGTCACCTCTCTTCGCCCTCCACTTGTTATATTCTGTGGTCTGAAGAGACCCCACAGTATAATTATAGCTAGTGAGTGGCACAATTTGGAATATTATAAGAGTTAGAATATTATACCGTGTGCAGGGGCCACTATGGAACATAATACCGTGTGCAGGGGCCACTATGAGACATAATACTGTGTGCAGGGGCCGCTATGGGACATAATACCGTGTGCAGGGGCCACTATGGGACATAATACCGTGTGCAAGGGCCGCTATGGGATATAATACCGTGTGCAGGGACCACTATGGGACATTATTCTGTATAACGGTGTGTTTTCTGTATGAAGCATGTGTTTTTGCACAGAAAACTCAGGCTTTGTTTTTGTTTTTTGTGCAAAAATGCACCATGTGAACGCAGTTTTACATCGAAGTAAAAGTTCCAGTGGCCTAAGAGTATAGCTGCCTCCAGATACATAGTGTGTATTCACCATAAGGTGCCGCCATACGGTGCTCCTGGACACATTTACCATTAATTGCAGGCTGCACATGTACTTTCATTGCTTCTAATCGGAAAGTACAGGAGCGTCCCAGGAAATGGCAGTAAAGGCATGCGTCCTATAGCATCTGGTGGCAGCACTTCTGTGTTATGGTTTGTGGTATATGACTTTAGTTTAGGGGTCATGAGACTTACAATTATTAACCGGCACTCCGAGTACCTTATCTTTGATTTTTTAATTAAAATCGGCATGCCGAACAAAAAAGGTTGCCTACCCCTGCTATAGACTATATCCTGCACTCCCCTATGTAGAATAATTCATTGTGTAACATGGACTGGAGGCAGGGGCTAAACGGTAACAATTCTTGCAAAAAGCATGCTTAAATACACAGAACGCAGCTGTACATTTATTGTCGGAATAAATCGCCTGGTGAGCGACTGCTACGCTGACGCAGCTGTACACCTTTTAGTCCATATTGGCTGTTACAGTGTTGCTCAAGCTAGTCATATATGTTCAATGACTCTAGGTGAAGGACTGATCATTTCTGGGAATGTTCTGAAATGGGTCTTTAAAAGAAAGACTAATCAGTGGAAAATGTCAAACACGGCTGACTTGTTTTCAGAGGCTGATGGTGTGCCATTGGTTCAATGCTAAATTTCACCCAATGAGGGTTCATCATGCTTCAGGTCGTCCATTTTCATTAATCTTGCTCTAATGTATTCGGACACCTTTAGTCTCGCATAAGTGCAATTTATGCTGAAAACTCTTGTTTTGTTTTTTAAGCAGGGGCTGCATGGTAACATCTGGCGCAGGATCGCTGGTATGAAAACCATCTTATTAATTTGCATAGCTTTTAAAGCAAAGCACAATTTATAGCTGTGATTTCACTATTCTAGAAATGACGCTGCCAGCTCTGCATAGCAACAAGGATGCAGCTATAAATATACTGCCAACATTTTCCCATACAAATGAGATTCAGTTTGTTGCTTCCCCCCTTCTTCTCAAATCGAGAATCACCAGCTTTTTCTATATGTACTCCATAGATAACCATATAAATAAGCAAAATTACAGATGACCAAGCATCAGACAGAAATGCATCAATCCAACAATGTGCTTATAGACCAACTGTATTCATCATAATGGGGAAAATTTACAAACCCATCTACATCAGTTTTCCAACACAGATGGGTACAAATGTGGTGCACAGCCCTTTCTCATGCCAACGATATGCCACATTATTCCTTCTTACAAAAGTGGGCGGAGAACAAAACAGGCCGGAGTGGGAATGCCTCCACCCAACAGAATTACTTTAACTCACACCAGAGGTATACCCGAAATCTACCCTAGTCAAGAACAGGCTAGCGTCTCTTAATAATTTAGGTGTCTCACACACCAGCCGGGTACTTGACTAAGACTTAAATAAAGAACGCCAGTATTAATAAGTTTCCCCCTATCTAATTTTTGTGCAGACTGGAGTATTTTAAGACTGTCTAGTACCTTTAGAGACTTTGTACAGTCTAACATCTTATGACCTATTAAATGGTTTAGTTTGTGACAAAAAAAAAAAAAAAAAAAAAAGTGTGAAGTTGTGCCATTAAGAACACATCCCCTATCCACAGTATAGAAAATAAGTGCCCAATTACTGGGTTTGACCGTTGGGTTTCCCCGATCAGGAGAATGGGGGACCAAAAGTCCCACATGTCTTCTCCTTGTGAATTGAGCATCAGTACACATGCATATTTGGCACTCCATTCACTACTATGGGGCTGCTGCAGGTTACAGTTTCGGCAGAATCATAGCAGTGAACGGAGCATGGATGGATCAGGCAAGTGCGCTGGCGCTCCAATCGCAAGGAGAAGGCATGAGACTTTTGGTCCACTGTTCTCCTGATCGCTGGGGGACCCGGCAATCGGCCCCAGGAGCGATCTGACACTTATCCACTTTCCTGTTTTTAAGGTCATTTTATGGACAGCCAAGTGTAAAAATGTCAGTTTCCCAATGTAGGCCTTCACCTACTCCAGAACAGTGACACCAAGGCATCTCCTAGCTTCCTGGCCGCTTGCCATAGCACAAAACGGTTGTTGGCACACATTTATACTAAAAAGCGCTTGCAGGTCTGTGTCTCTGTCATTTTGGTTTTTTTTTTTTAGTTTTTTTTTTTTAAACCAATATACATTGCACAGGTCTAGAAAGAATTCAGTAAAAAGACTGCAAATACCATTACAAACATTTTGATAAACATAAGATTTATGTTCCTCTGAAACTGATGACAGACATGAGATTAAAGGTGGAGCTTGGGGATTTCGGTGGCACCTACCTACCAGCTAACGTTTATAGGGCCTAAAGGCGGCAAACATCAGGGAACATAAGGATCATGTTGTTGGATTTCAACATGCCTTATCCTTTTTGGGGATTTAAGTCTTTCACTCTCCTTTCTTCCAAATATCTTATCCATGTGCACATGTGTATAAGGAGGTCCAGAGAGACAGTTGTCAGCAAACAATTGTCTGACAACAACCTAATGTGTATGTGTCGACCTTAGGTTTTCCCTTTTGGTATTATTCGTGGAATAACACAGTGACTATGGTACACAAATGAGCTTTGAAACACATTTTTCTGTTCCAATAGAAGCAATCCTAGCAACACTTCTCAGGACTGAATATAGAAGAGAAATTTATCCAACATCTGCCATAATTATATTTCCCAAAATTATAGTAAACTCTAAGAGGTAAAAAGCTTGGAGTGCAAAAATCTATAGAAATTATGTAAGAGTAGATATAGATAAGTAGATAATTTAGTCTACTAAAGTGCAAAATCCATTGCCAGGCTAAACTTAAATAAATAACTGCAAGTCTTCTTTGTTCCTTGGAGTTTCTCAACCAAAACTAATTAAAGATGTCTTAAACACCATTAAATTGTTCAGAGCATATTTAGAACGAAGAGCACGATACATATCTTCTGCAAGCTACCACCTTACAGTGATTAAAAATTTTAAGGACAACCCATGGTTAATGAGTGTGTTCTTCGCTGAAAGAAATTCAATTAACACATGGATGAGCTCAAAAATCAAAGAAAAAATACAACTTAAAAACCATTTAAAAAATATGCCTAACTCACCTTTTTGATAGAAATATTTCCGATAATAGTATGCACCAAGGTCTACATGTTCAACAATATATCTTTTAGCTCTGTCAATATGTAAAACCAAATTCTCCTTGGGGACCTCGAGGACAGCCAGTCCTGCATTTGCACAGTGTGAACTCATTGTCGACTCAAAAGAAGAATTTTCACAGCCGGAAAAAGAGCCAGAGTTCGATTTGGACAGACTGACTTTCTTTTCTCCTTCACCTCCCATTTCGTTACGGAAATATGGACAGCTCATTACCAAATCATTGCTTTTGTCATCTCCTTGGTCAACATTCATATTCTCTTTTGAGTTTAGATCTTCGGTGCTACCAGTAGGAGAATTGAAACTGGAGGAGTGTGACAATGGTCCAGCAGCCAGAGAAGCGGCCGCGGCAGCTGAAGCTCCTGTGGTGGTGTTTCGTCGCTTGATAACATTATGTCGGTTGATAACAACTTCATTCAGATCAAACAATACACTCTGAACATCGTAATGAGCAAAACATTTGGGGCATGTCCACGGTTTAATACTGTCATCAGAACGACTGTCCTCAATGTCTCCTGGTTTTCCAAGCTCTCCTTCTGCTTTTGCATTTCGAAGCTTTCGGAAAATGGAAGAATCTCCAGTCTCTGATTTGGAGCGTCTCTTGAGTGGCTTGTCTCGGTCTTTGAAGGCCCTATGACCATCCCTCTGACCATCTATAACATCCAGAGAGAACCCAGAGCCCCTACTGCCACTACTAAGTAATAATTCACTCAGTTTTGATGGACCATGTCCACGATGATCTGCTCTCTCATTTTTATATCCCTTTATTATATCAAAGAAACTATCACTTGATGTTCCCTGTTTGTCTATTGAGGAGGTGCTACCATATTCTCTGTGGAGTGATGAACCGGTTTTAAAAGTTGGTGACATACACTCTTCAAAATTATCCATATCAAATTCACTAATTGTAATATCACTGTTACTCCGTTGCCTTATTCTGCGGTGAACTTTCCTAGGGGAGCTACCGCTGGAGTAACCTTCAGGAGACAGAAACCTTGAATCTAAACTTTCGGCCTGTCTTGTTTTATTCTTAAGTGTGTTCTGAATACTTTTAAGCATAACAGAGTCACTAGAATTCATACTAGACGTACTTACTTGACTACTGGGACTACTTTTAACAGACATTGTTTCTATACTGGTTGTCTCAATATCCTGACTAGCTCTACTTATTTCTTTTACATTTTCTTTCCTAGGAGGCCAGTCTGCAATGCGTGCTCTAACACCCATTTTAGGTACACCTGGTGTAGCAGATATGTGGTGGGAGCTCTCACTGCGTGGTGGTCCTACGGGAGACATGGCAGAAGAACCTAAACTACCATTTTGTGACCTAAAACGTCTCATATAAAAATCATCAGAACGAGCCTTTGGTGGTCCATCTGGTACAGTTGATTGAGTCCCACTTGCAACGGACCTTTCAGTCTGGGACCTTTTCAAACTGGTCATGATCTGAAGAAGTGCTCAACTTTAGAAAATTCCAGAGTAAAACACATCCATCTTTATTCTTTGAAAGGACAATGTTCTCCTGGAGAGAATACTCCAGAGAACACACTGGTTTCATGAGATCTGCCAAGTTAGAAATAGATACTTATAATAAAAAAAAATAAAAAATTGGAAACAAACGATTGGTCACTAATTCACGGAAAATTTGAGATGAGAAACATTTTGTTTGCTTAATATCCAGGTGAAAGTGATCTGGTGAAACATCATGACATTAATCCCAAACTCTTGATGAAATAAACCTGAAAAACAAAAGGAAAAGTAGGGTGTAAATATGAAACATTTGCATGGTTAAATATATTTTAAAAAAAAAAACAAAAAAACTACTTATATATGGTCATAAGCATTTATTTTATATAGATAAACCTTGAATGGTTACTGAGGCTGTGTTCACATCTGTGCTGGAGGCTCAGTTAGGAACATCCGTTACAGATTATGTCAAAAATGTTGGACAAAACAGTGGATCATACTGCTGTACATTGTCATGACAAAAATCTGACAAGTCTAGCACTGCTGTCATTTTAACTGTTCATATGCTGATAACATTGCACTTGATTCCAAAGCAGAATTGCAAAATCCTAAATTTGACAAAACTGGAAACAAAATACTTTGTCTTACCCAATAAGAAGACTTTTGATTAACAAAATGACAGTATCATATAACATCTTCATAAGTATGCAATATTAGTATATAAGTAGCATATTTATGGAGAGATCCCAGGTAAGGTAACCCGGACAGGTAACAAGCATTGTTTACTGCCTGGCATTTAGAAATTGGAGATAAACATTACTCTAAGCCAAAAATTCCCAAACTGATTACAATATGGGAGGCCCTGATAAATATGTCCACTCCTGGGAAACCCATAATGCCATTCCTAACTCAAAGAATCTTTGTAAAATATTCTACAAATCTTGTCCAGCACTATATCTTGGCTCAAATAAGCATACTAGTTTGGAAAGGATCTTTCAGTATATCCGTTCACCTCCCCAACTGTAAAATTGACCAGTCCTGTTGCTGGGGAATCTTGGTTGGGAAGAAACTCTCTAAGCACAAAATGTGGTAGGTGTCACATCTTATCCACAAAAATAACCCATAGAATTTTGGATTTGCCCCCGTTTTCTCAAAGCTTCATGGCTCCAAATATGATGGTGAAAATGGGGTTTATTAATTATTTTTTTCCTCAATAAATCGCGCCTAACATTATATAGACATAAGAATGCTGACTGCTCCCAATTATGAATACATCTCTAAGCAAAACTCTGTATTCATAAAAACCACAAGAACTGCCATGCAAAGTAAAAGCAAGTAAATATCACAAAGCAAATAACCAGTGGCACTGCATTTCTATCCATTCTTTTCAATGTATTAATTTACAGATCCATTTAAAGGGTTTGTCCAGGGAGTTTAGATTAATTTACCTAATCTGGCAGACTCTTGATGATGGACCTGGGGGTTTCCAGGTCGCATGTTGGGAACCAACGTTTTGAACCCTGGGTTTTTCCCTCCTCATCCTCCTCCCTTGATCTCACAGTTAATTACCTGTGCCATGGGGGGCTGACAGTGATTTATCAAGGACATCAGGACATACAACGTAATACACACATACATCCAATGTGCATTCAAATATAATTCAGAGAACATTACATGACGGGGATTATAGTGCTCCTGGGTCGAAACAACATCAAAAGTGATGGACATGAAGACAAAGACTCTGCAGCCAAGCATCTTAAAATGTAATAGTGTGGAAGACTTTGCTTTATATGTCAGGGACTTCGTACGTGCTATAAACGTTCTCTGCCATAGGCAAAGACACTTCGCAACCTAGCAGCTCCTAATCACACCACTTCTGTAGGAATTAAGACCAATTGATTTTACAAATGCTTGCCATGACATTCAGTAAGAAAACCTTGTCACTCCAAAGCCATTCAAGACGAAGATACAATAGATTTCTCAGTAACAGCGCTTCTGTATTCAGGCTTTACGGTTGACTAGTTAAGAAAACCCAAGAGACTGAACTCGAGACAATGGCAGCATATAAGATGGCTGGGGCAAACAAAAGACATACTTTAGCCTCCTTCTATGAGAAGTTCTTCACTGGTAGCTATGTGGCACTGTCCTAATAAAATGTGCATTGTGAAAACATCTCTACTTGTACAAATCACAGTGAAACCAAATCACGATAATGACCACTTAACTACAGTACAGAATATGGAAATGCATTGGAAAGGTCTATGCTAAAGCTGGCCTGATGCCATGTCAATTAGGGTACATAAATTATAGAAGACTCCTAGGCAAGTTGTTTATTCGCCATCTTTATCCCTAACTGTAGCAGAGACCATAAATAAGCTGAGCTGATCTATGGAATCAGGCACTAGGATCGTAAGGATCCAACAGCAATCTGCAAGTAGCTGTGCTACTATTCTATATCTGTGCATTAAAAAGGTTGTTCATTGAAGCGGAAAAGATAGGGGATAAGTGTCTGATTGTTGAGGTCCTTCAGTTGGGACCCCCACTGATCATGAGAATGGGGGTACTATGTGATGTTTGAATAGAGAGTCAGTCTGTCACATATGTCCGATGCAGGTTCCATAAACTGTATGGGACTGCCAAATACTGAGCAATCCCCGTCATCGCTATCAATGAAGGGGGGGGGTCCCAACAAAATTCAGTCACCTATAAGTCTTTTTTGTGCCAAGAGCCCATTAATAGTGGCCATATACTTTCAATCAAGAGCAATTCCTCCAGAATGTCCCACCCCCCTCATACATGCTTGTATTGTGCAATTGTTTTCGAAGGGGAGGGTCCTAAGATGCTATCCGCAACAGCTCATCTCATCTAAATTAAAAAAGCATTTGGCAATGAAATTCATTATGCTGAACCCTTCTCTTTCCCATCATCATTTGTGAGGGGAGAGGCGATCGCAAGCCCTGGTGCACACTGGAAGATTGGTCAGTCCTGCCAAAACTGTCAGGTTGGGTTGCATTATTCTAATGTGTATGGCCTCTTGTATTCTATGACTTCTTTATTTATTTTTAATCTTGTACTTGTATGGGGGCTTCCTTGAAGAAACAGCTTTACTATTAGCCATAGGATCTAACTGGCACTGTAGTAATACCACACCCAACTCATAGACAACTGAGGCAACGTTTCTGTAGGAGAAGCCAATTTTTTACTCTCAAACATTTAAGACATTTTAAATGATGTCGAGAAAAACTATTTTCAGTTTTCATTGCCTTTTTTTTTTTTTGCTTTTCTTTTGTCTATGGTTATGATTTACTGGAGTCCCTTTCCAAAATTATAGAGGTTTTCACTGCCAAGAACTCATATGGTCTATTACCTTTGATATATCACCAAAAATAAAAAATAAGAAAATACAAAAAATCTAACTTAAAATACAAAGTTATCAGATGTTTTGCTATTCTAAGCTTATTACCTAACTAAAATTTGTTAATCTGATCCTCTCCGATTTTTTGTAATTCCATATTAAGACCTTGCTTACAAAACAATGTTTTAGTACTTATTTTCTGCTCTAAACCCAGGAATGGGTCCTAAAGTGGAGAACTGTATAAACAAAAAAAATTTCAAGTTCATAGATTTTAATTTTGAATGAAAGAAATAAAACTGTATGTGAACAAAGTCTAAGGGCTTGACACAAATCTCAATAAAAGGGCAATAATATAGCACATAAAGTCCACCTGGATACCTATGGACAGCAAAAGGCAGGAGTGTCCTAATAATTCTCTAATGAATCCTTCATTGCATAAATCATAGTAGGATTGCACTGCTATTATATAAGCCCTAAGAGCAGGCATGCATGAGCACCATAACTGGATCAATGACCAATCTGGTGACACTTGTATCTGCTCTAGCTAAATTACATGAGACAACCGTGACTGATGACTTCCAATGTGATTGGGGTCTGTAAGTGAGAACTGAGCTTTTTAATGGACTATTGACTAGCTCCATTATGGTTACACAATACTCAAGGACATCGGTCAATTGGGCAGCATAACTGGTGGTCCTGTGTAGAGCAATTTTCTATTGAATACCAGCTGCTTAAAGCGCCAAACATAAATAACAACTAAGTGAGGAACTTCGTGGCTATGCTCTCTCCAAATGTTTCATCCAGGTATCCATGTCAAAACATGATTAGATGAATTAAAGGGGGCTTCCCACTACAGCAACTTCTCTCTTATCCAGAAGATAGGCAATAACTTACATTTTTTTTTTTTTTTTTGGGGGGGGGGGGGCGGCACAGGGCGGGATTTCAAACGCTGGGACTCAACCAAAAACTCCTAAATCTGTATTTCTTCAGTAAATAAAAGGACAGAAAGCACTCAAAAAAAGTGAAAAAAATAAAGTGGATTATATTCATATACAACATTTCATGTCTGCTGCAGTACCCATAACCACTGTTACTAAAAGTATGGCAAGTGTGAAGCAGAATATGGAGCATGTAAACAATGCAGGGAGTTGTGAGCTCCAGGAAACAGCTGACCAGATGATCTAAACCAGAGGTTGCCAAACTTTTTTTTTTCTCATAGACCACTCTAAATTTTACTAGTTTTGGTGGACCCCCTGCTGGTACATTTCTACCATATTCCCAAAACTCGCCAAAAAATGTGAAAATTAGATCTAACGTAGACCCCCGTCGAGTCTCCCGTGGACCTCTGGGGGTCCACCTGGACCACTTTGGGAATCACTGATCTAAACAACCAGTACATGGGCGCTGAGCTGCAATATCACAGCATGACCACTGAACAAGGTAAGGAGCTGTCTATTCATAACTCCGATCGATGACCTATCAGATGTGGACCTAGCCTAAGTGGTATCTTTTTGATTTCTAACATTTATAAAAGATAACTTTTTTTGAGCTGGGCAACCCTTTCAAGTGGCAATATGTTCCTAAATAAATAGAATGGATGACCAGTCAGTCCTATCTTGAGTAAACAGTACAAGGTCTCAGTAAGTCTGAACAGCTTCTTACAAAACATAAAACGATTTGAGCATGATCTCTTTTACTGCTTAGATCATCAATTAAGCAGATTTACTACAAAGTGGTGGGCTTTGGGACATTAACTTATCTAAATCTACAGGTCTGTCTGCAGAGTAATAAAAATTCCACACGATTAAAGGATATTTGTGTAGCATGAAAGTTAATTACTATCAATTATGCAGCGCGCCAAGATGAAACAGACTAAGCCTCTGACCAGTGCACTGGAACTAGCTGTCCTGAAAAGAACTTTAAAAGAATGATTAGAGCTAATACAGCCAATTAAAATCTGCTTGTTGATTGACCAATGTCATTAGCTAATAAACCAAAGACTGATGTCAAACCTGGTCTTGCAAGAATACCGTATTAGGCTAGGTTCACACTATCGTTATTTAATGTACGTTGCTCTCATCATGTGACAGATGAGAGCAACAGACATTAAGGCTAAAGCTCCACGTAGCGAGCCACAGCAAAAAAGCGTTGCGGGAAAAACCATGCATCGCGTTTATTCCTGCAGTGCTTTTCACACAAAACCCACAGAGTTTTCCTCTGTGGACATTCTGTTTCTATTATGCCTAAATGAAAACGCCAGTGTTTCAGTGGGTATGGTTTACATGCTGCTATTTCCAAAAACACAAATGGTTTTTGAAATTGCAGCATGTCCGCTGCGGATATTTTTCAGCAATGTGTGTGGATGGGACTAGCCAGAATCCCATCCACTTTGCAGATACTGTAAAACGCTGCGGTTTTTGTTACGGCATTTCCACCAGGGCAAAATCGCAGCATTTACACTATGCGAGGCCCCGGCCTAAATAACAAATGTAGATGGCAGTGTGCTAACTTGCAAGTCCAGGCGTAGCAGAGCAATTAACTGAAATTCACTTGTGATCACGGTGGTCAGCCACACCCTGTATGGGCAACTTTATGCAACAGTATATAAAGCAAGTCTTACAATATTAGTAATAAGGGTTAAAAAAAAAAAAAAAAAATAGCAGTGCTACATAGGATTGCCAAAGCATACAATTACGTTATCAAACAAACTTGATGATCCAACAATCAATTGTCACAAGCACAGGATCCAAGAAACCTTTAATGTAAATTATAATAATAAATATTTAAGACGGTCAGAGAATATCACCAATTAATGTGCACAAAACAAACCGTGCTCTAGATAAAAAAGACCGTTCCTTTTTTTTTTTTTTTTTTTTATCTACAGCACGGTTTGTTTTGTGCACATTAATTGGTGATATTCTCTGACCGTCTTAAATATTTATTATAATTTATATTAAAGGTTAAGTTTTATGATTTCTTGCTACATAGGATTGGTTAAATTCAGTGGCTGTGAAAGATAACCTTTAGGTGCTGTGTGACCTATGCACAGGTTCACACTATCCTACAGCATATATGTAATGACAATGCAGTCGATGGTAGTTGCCATTGCAGGTGGGGCCCTACTTCGCCAGAGATACAGCGAAGGGTTGCGTTAGATAAGTGCCTGTTTTCCTTTGGGACTACTGTGTAGATGTCTGCTGAATCTCCAAGTACTAACATCCTCTGGCAGTATGGTAAGGTATCACATTCTAGGCAACCCTTGATCCTCGCTGAACTAGGGTTGATATCCAGCAGCCCATACTGATAGGGTTGATATCCCTCGACATACAGAAAATCATAGGCTGAGAAGCGTCATCACCGTGATCACTGATTGGATGAGGAAATATTTCCTGTGTGTCAAGAGGGACCAGAAAGTAGAGACCATGAAGAAAAACCCAAGCAGACTCTTATATTTCAATTTGCTATTTAATTCATATACACTGAATGTGTTTTGGCTCATCCTCAAGCCTTTCTAAACTGCAGGAAGTATAGGCCAGTGGAAATCTGAGAAGCAATGGAAGTGAAGTATCGAGGTATCGGAGGAGGTATTGAGGGATCAGTGGAGGTCATCATTGTTTTTCAATGCCAGACATCCCCTTTAACCTCTATAGAACATGAATATATAGAAAAGTTCAAATGTCCAAAGAAAAAAAAAAAGCAGACAAAAAAAAAATTTAATAAATACAAACATCTGTTGTGGGGTGTACACATTAAAATAGAAATGTCATGTATATACAGTACATGTATATGGTCGATAATTGAATAAAGATTTCAGTGGACGCTGATGTTTTCTTTAGATATGTCAGATTGTGTAAATCCTAAACAAATAAAGGAAGACATAATTTCCTTAAAAAAAGAAACACAAAATCACTTGTGTTGGATAAAATCTTGCAAATTGCAATAATCCAGATATCTGATCCTGTTTGTCTGCAGAGCAGACGCACAGTAAATGTTCTGCCCATGTGGTTTTATTTCTCACAAGTAATCAAGCTAGATGAGCAACAGATGACCAGGAGATGGGGAGAGAGTCAATAATGGAACATATATTAAAACGTCCACATTTCACTTGACAGAACTTCATAAATAACCCGTCACAAAGACATCATGACTGTCAACAGAAAAGCTATTCTACATGTGCCAACTAACTTAGGAAACTTCAGGGTAAAAAAAAATAATTTCTTAGGCTTTTCTACTCACTAATAAGGGGAAAATTTATCATTAGGGAAATTTTTGCTGGAGTCTGCATTGTCCAAATTTATGAAATGTTGCACAATGTTTGACAATTTAGATGTATCCACAAGTCTGACACGTCCGTCCTGAAATGTTACTCCATTTTTTACACTAGGAACTGACTGGAGTGAGTTTGCAACGATTGAGAGTTTTTAAAAAGTCACAGTTGATAAATCAGGAGACAGCTAGACAGGCTAACCACACACGCTTTCCCACCCACGTTTGAATTGGAGTGAGTGGCGCAGAATTCAAAAAGTTGCAAAATTTTTGCACAAATGACCTTAAAAAAAAAAAAAAAGGTGCAACTCCCAGCTTTTTTTTTTTTTTTTTTTTATTAAAACACCAGAATTCTGGAGTGCAGAGTTTTTATAAACTCCCCCCAAAGTATATCTACCTGTATTCACAGTGGTTGTCAATCATTAGTGATCTCTCTTCTCTGGATGTCTTTATAGCCTTTCCACTGTTGGAGGGTGTGCATTACCCTCAAAAACGTCACTCACTCTGCTGTAAATGATGCGCCACTGCCACACCCCTTTTTGCAGAAGTGACAAAGAAGCAAAAAAGAGGCGATTTGCCCAGATTTATTATGCCTTGTACACCATACAAGTCATAAAAAGCAGCACATTTTTGCACAAAACTAAGTTGCGACTTTTTTTTTTTTTTTTTTTTTTTTAAAAGAACTCTGCACTGTCTTCACCACTCTCCCAAAGAGAGGCAGTAGCATCACGTTCAGCGGATGATTTATCATCATTTGTGCCAAAATCTGGTATAAATGATGCAATGTGCGCCAGCTCTGAGCTGGCTTTCAGTTCACCCCAGGCTCAGAGCCCAGTAGAGGATGCACCTTATTTATGAGGCGGCGTATGCCTCATCATATAGGAGGTGCACCCTCTGCTGGCTCTGGGGCGAAGATGTTGGTGTTAGTAATGCCAGTCTTCAAAAATCTGCCCCAGTGGACTTATAACTATGTGCCTGCTATTAACCAATCCGGACAATATTTATGTACCATTTGGTGTCACCTGGGACCATAAATTAGGATATTCTCTCCTTAAATAGGACTGCACAGCGTGAGGATAGATCCACTGTAAGATGGAGGCCATGGTTTGCAAAAACACAGAGGAAAAAAATATGCATTTTACAGACCCAACAAAGCGAATGAGATTTTATTTTATTTCATCCACACATTGCTGGAAAAAAAAAACACTGTGGAAATAGCAGCATTTACCATTGAATGGTCACCATAACATGCTACCTGATCCACAAATCAAATGATCGACCAAGACAGCTCTCTTGGTGAAGCAACACCTTTAAGATAACAAATTATATAACACGAGGAAAAAAAAAAAAAAAAGATCAAAGGGCACCCTACAAAGTCAAGTACTCCAGCAATTCATGGGTTACAGAACATAAACCTTGTATAACACTGCTACTGTGAAGGTACTGAACTGAAATACCCTTCATCACTCCTTGTCAAGGACAAGCTCCAATTTCTTTAAGTGCTCCCATTGAATATTAGCAATGTGCAAAGCCATGTGAAATCAGGTGCGTAGGGACAAAAAAAAAAAAGTGTGGCACATGACATCAAATATATTAGTCCTACAGCCAACTAAAGGAAGAGAGCATCCCATTCCCTCAAAAAAATGTCATTTTTCCTGAAGAATCAAAGATCTGATAATTACAAATCTGTCCAAAAGAGACACTTCATGACATTTCTACAGCTCTTTCCTCAGGCACGTGTTTCATCAGCGCTTCTTGTAACCTTTAAAGTCTGTGCCAAACAGGTGTTTTACACTGATATTTTATAGCAATGTTAATAGTGCTTAAATGATTTGTGTGATCCATTTTTATCTTGACCCATTTACTCCATGCTTCCTTATATAAATATAATCCCCACTAATGGCCATGACAAGTCATCATTGTCAAGGTATTAAAGATTTCTGTGGATTGATATTATACTGGATAGCAAAACAAAAAACTTTCACGTCACCAGGGAGATGTTAAACCTGTTTTAATGTAGACTCTGTAAGCTGAAGCACTGTAAAACACTCCCATGTGACCACACGTCCATTAAATGTGATGTGTCGCTAGGGGACTGTTCAGCAACTACAGCAAATCACATCAAATTCTCAATCTAAAATCACATGGCTCAGAAAAGTGGTCCCTGAGCCAACTAGGCAGGCGTTTCCAGTTGGTCCAGAAGTCACCCCGGGCCAGTTAGTTTGAAGTTTCCCATCACAATATAGAAGTTAGATGATAAAAAGCTTTGGACATGAAGTGCATGATCTAAAGACAGACAGTAAGGGGTTATTACTATATATCTGTTGCTTTTTCTAGCCGATGTGGCAGTGAAAAGTCAAAAGAGAAGTGATATCAGAAATGAAAATTTCTGTGCCAGTGTCAGTCTTGAGAAAGCCCATCTGAAATCCTGCAAGGAGGACTTTTTTTTTGTCTGGCAAGGTTAGGGAGCTAACAACGGATACAGGACATTATAGACAATGGGGTCCCATAGGATTCACTGTCGCCCATCATTAGAAGGACCATCTTTACTGTTTAATCCATTCTTCTGGTTCTACGACTCACCAGAAGATCAAGTAATCAAGTAATACTTATACTGCATTTATGAGGAGGTCACACCAAGTAGGTCACACCAGCCGAGGTGGTGCATGAGATCGGTCCATAAAGTGCACCAGACAGAAAAGCACATCATGCAGCTTTTTTCTTTCCCCGGACCGATTCACAAAAATGTCAAAAACTGACATCTGTGAAACCAGCCTAACTAGGTAATTTTTTGATGTTACCATCAGGGGCGAAGCTATAGGGGGTGCAGAGGTAGCAATCGCTACCGGGCCATGCAGCATGAGGGAATCCCAAAGACCTCTCTACAACAGAAGACTATACCAGTTTTAAAATCAGCACATGGTAAGTGGGGCCCCCTTACATTAGGGCCCATGAGCTTCAAGTCATGCCTCTGGTTATCATACTTAAAGAGGACCTTTCACGTCCTCATGCACATGCGGTATTATACAGTCATATGAAAAAGTTTGGGCACCCCTATTAATCTTAATCATTTTTAGTTCTAAATATTTGGGTGTTTGCAACAGCCATTTCAATTTGATATATCTAATAACTGATGGACACAGTAATATTTCAGGACTGAAATGAGGTTTATTGTACTAACAGAAAATGTGCAATATGCATTAAACTAAAATTTGACCGGTGCAAAAATTTGGGTACCCTTATCATTTTATTGATTTGAATACTCCTAACTACTTTTTACTGACTTACTGAAGCACAAAATTGGTTTTGTAACCTCACTGAGCTTTGAACTTCATAGCCAGGTGTATCCAATCATGAGAAAAGGTATTTAAAGGTGGCCAATTGCAAGTTGTTCTCCTATTTGAATCTCCTCTGAAGAGTGGCATCATGGGCTCCTCAAAACAACTCTCAAATGATCTGAAAACAAAGATTGTTCAACATAGTTGTTCAGGGGAAGGATACAAAAAGTTGTCTCAGAGATTTAACCTGTCAGTTTCCACTGTGAGGAACATAGTAAGGAAATGGAAGACCACAGGGACAGTTCTTGTTAAGCCCAGAAGTGGCAGGCCAAGAAAAATACCAGAAAAGCAGAGAAGAAGAATGGTGAGAACAGTCAAGGACAATCCACAGACCACCTCCAAGAGCTGCAGCATCATCTTGCTGCAGATGGTGTCACTGTGCATCGGTCAACAATACAGCACACTTTGCACAAGGAGAAGCTGTATGGGAGAGTGATGCGAAAGAAGCCGTTTCTGAAAGCACGCCACAAACAGAGTCGCCTGAGGTATGCAAAAGCACATTTGGACAAGCCAGCTTCATTTTGGAAGAAGGTCCTGTGGACTGATGAAACAAAGATTGAGTTGTTTGGTCATACAAAAAGGCGTTATGCATGGCGTCAAAAAAACACAGCATTCCAAGAAAAACACTTGCTACCCACTGTAAAATTTGGTGGAGGTTCCATCATGCTTTGGGGCTGTGTGGCCAATGCCGGCACCGGGAATCTTGTTAAAGTTGAAGGTCGCATGGATTCAACTCAGTATCAGCAGATTCTTGAGAATAATGTACAAGAATCAGTGACGAATTTGAAGTTACGCCGGGGATGGATATTTCAGCAAGACAATGATCCAAAACACAGCTCCAAATCTACTCAGGCATTCATGCAGAGGAACAATTACAATGTTCTGGAATGGCCATCCCAGTCCCCAGACCTGAATATCATTGAACATCTGTGGGATAATTTGAAGCGGGCTGTCCATGCTCGGCGACCACCAAACTTAACTGAACTGGAATTGTTTTGTAAAGAGGAATGGTCAAAAATACCTTCATCCAGGATCCAGGAACTGATTAAAAGCTACAGGAAGCGACTAGAGGCTGTTATTTTTGCAAAAGGAGGATCTACTAAATATTAATGTCACTTTTCTGTTGAGGTGCCCATACTTTTGCACCGGTCAAATTTTGGTTTAATGCATATTGCACATTTTCTGTTAGTACAATAAACCTCATTTCAATCCTGAAATATTACTGTGTCCATCAGTTATTAGATATATCAAATTGAAATGGCTGTTGCAAACACCCAAATATTTAGAACTAAAAATTATTAAGATTAATAGGGGTGCCCAAACTTTTTCATATGACTGTATAATGCTAGAAAGCCAACAGTGCGCTAAATTCAGCACACTGTTGGATTTCCCGTTATGTGCCTCGGGGCTGGAGATATCGGTGCCATTAGTTTCGGCACCGATCTCTGCCCACAGTCAGAAGTGCGTTCCTGACAGTCTAGCTGACAGCTCAGCGTCATCGCTGGGAGGTAAGGAACGCCCCTCTGACAGTACAGGGCTATGGATGAGTAGTGTCAGGGGGAACATTCCTCACAGCTCAGCTAGACTGTCAGGAACGTCCTTCTGACGGTGGGCAGAGATTGGCGCCGAAACTATATGCACCGATATCTCCAGCCCCGGGCACATAACAGGAAAGCCAACAGTGCGCTGAATTCTGCGCACTGTCGGCTTTCTAGCAGTATATAAAAACCGCATGTGCATGAGGACATGAAAGGTCCTCTTTAAATACATACCCAGATCCTTTCAACCCTTCCAGTCTTCTAGGGTCATCTATGTACTATTTATTTAATACTCCTGCACAGTGCACCATAGAAATTTAGGGGCTCATACTGTATCTACAAATGTTTTAATGACAAAGGCACCTAAAAGAAATTCTCACAGTTATTAATTTTTCATGCGACGGTTGGCTGAAAGGATAACTCTATCCAGTTTTCCCAACTTTTATCTCAAGCATGGGAAGCTTTACAGTTCAGGATCTGGTGCTTTATGTTGATGACTACTGAATAGTTTTGTTACGATCTGTCCCTCTGGCAGTATGTCAATCTGAATTATTAATCAGAGTCTCACTAAAAGAATGCACATGGCCTTTACACAGATTTCGCCATTACTCAGAATAACCCATAAAAAGCTTGTGACGTACTCGGCACAGATTATCTTTGCCATATGCTTCCCCTTCTTTGTTTTTTCTTGCATTAATTGAAAGTAGAATAAGAAATCTGCAGTACGATTCTCACAATAAAACAGCAGCTGAGGAAGAAAGACGGAAAAATGGGGGAAGGAAACAAAGTAACTTCTGAAGAAGAATTATCAAAGTGTAAATTTACATATGCAATAAACACCTATACATAAACATTGGTCCTAGAATATTAAGGTTATTTTGCAGTGCTCTTTCAGACATGATTCCTATCAATTCCTCCATAACCCAGGATATTTCAGTAAAATAAATCTCATAAACTACCTTAAAAGGGATTTGTCGGGCTTTATCAATTGATGATCTATACTTAGGATTGGTCGTCATTTGAAGATCAGCAAGGGTCTGACATCTAGGTACCCTGTGAATCAGCTGTTTAAAGAGGTAGCAGGGCTCCATTGCACAAACTATTTGATGTCATGTGCAGCTCAGTCCCTTTTAAGTGAATGGGGCTGAGCAGTAACACCAGACACAACTACTCTAGAATGTAGGGCGCTGTGCATGGTGCTCACCCAAATTCTGCAGTCTCTTCAATCAGCTGATCATGGGGTTCCAGGTGTCAGACTCTGATCTTCAATTGATGAACTATCCAAAAGGTGAGGGTGTCCATACCTTTTTCTTGATATACTAGAGAAAAATTGTGCCAAATGCACCAGGGCGGGAGCAGCAGTTTCCTGAAGCTGCATTGTCTGGGTTATAAAAGGTGGCTCTCCAGCCTATGGATACAGGTCACTACTGAATCAAGACAACCCCCATTTAGATAGTAGCAATTCCCTATGATTATACCATAATGCTTTTTAGAGTACACCATACGTCCTCCTACTGCCAACTGCCCCAGCTAACAATACGCCAATAGCTTCTCTTAAGAATAAGAGTTTCCCTTATAACTAGAGAAAATAATAGCACATATCCTGCTAAGAATCAGTTTATTCTCTACATTAAACGGAGGACCAGAATATTCTGAGTTTACATGGATGTAACGCATTCTATCCCAGCAGCCAGACTGTCACCTGACATAATACAGTTTATCAGCTAAAACCCGGACTGGATATGAAGAATATAAAAAGCAGCTTGGTTGCAGTTGGGTCAATCCATTCTCCATCCTATATTGGTATTAGCTATATATTGAAAAAACTTGAAGCTCCTGGGCCTTATTTATAAATCTGTAACAGAGCCCCTCACCCACCATGTGCCATTTATAATACCGTGACAGAGGGGCCATTGGCCCCCTCAGGCGCCTCAACTGGCTTTGACTGCTACCACTATAACCACCATCCTAAACCATGTTACGTTTTCCCAAAAAAGTCTGAAAACGCTAAGCTTGACAATATTCAGCGCAATAACTAAAAGGATGATTTTTTTTTTTTTTTTTAGTCCTAGGTCGTTTTATTTCACCTTAACAATGAACAGGATCAGACAGATCTGCTTTACAAATGTAGAGGAAATTGGGCTCATTATAAAAATATATAATGATTATTATTATTAACCTAAATATACAGCAGGGACAGCTTTGGAGGCCTGCAGTATTACAGATTAATGGACCATGAGGACAGCTCTTACTTTCATGATGTGCTAGGGGAATATAATTGCTCATGTATAGCTTTCATCATGTTCTCCATAGGTTTTTAAACAAGTGCCATTTGATCCTTTCAGTGCAGTAACAGAGACGTCCACTTTGCTCTTGTGCATATAATGAAATAACCGGCTTCCAGGACAGATTCACATGGAGCAATTATAATGGAAGCTAAGCAGGTTGTCTTTTATGACACGTCAGATCCTTGCAGAAAAAAGGCAATTCATCATCAGTCAGTGATGCCAGCAGATATTCTAACCCTGCACTGAAATGTTATTAGCACTTAGGTAAGTTTCTGGAGTTTCCCATTGTAATTCCTTAGAAGGAAGTTAATCAGGTTCTCCAACACAACTTGTGGAGGAGGTGCAATTATACAGGAGGAAAAATTGTTATTTCTTTTTATAAAATGCCTTTTATTTTTTTCATCCTCATTTCCATAACTGCTTTATGTTTCCATCGATCGACAAATAAAGGGCTTGTTTTTGTGGGACAACTTGTATGGATTAATGCATCATCTAATGTTCTATACCCCACACACACACACACTATATATATATATATATATATATATATATATATATATATATATACACACACACACACACACACACACGCGCGCTACCATTCAAAAGTTTGGGGTCACGCAGATAATTTTGTGTTTTCCATGAAAACTCACTTTTACTTATCAAATGAGTTGTAAAATGAATAGAAAATATAGTCAAGACATTGACAAGGTTAGAAATAATGATTTTTATCTGAAATAATTTTCTCCTTCAAACTTTGTTTTCGTGAAAGAATGCTCCATTTGCAGCAATTCCAGCACTGCAGACCTTTGGCATTCTGGCTGTTAATTTGCTGAGGTAATCTGGAGAAATTTCCCCCCATGCTTCCAGAAGCCTCTCCCACAAGTTGGATTGGCTTGATGGGCACTTTTTGCGCACCATACGGACAAGCTGCTCCCACAACAGCTCAATGGGGTTGAGATCTGGTGACTGCGCTGGCCACTCCATTACAGATAGAATACCAACTGCCTGCTTCTTCCCTAAATAGTTCTTGTATAATTTGGAGGTGCTTTGGGTCATTGTCCTGTTGTAGGATGAAATTGGCTCCAATCAAGCGCTGTCCACAGGGTACGGAATGGCGTTGCAAAATGGAGTGATAGCCTTCCTTATTCAAAATCCCTTTTACCTTGTACAAATCTCCCACTTTACCAGCACCAAAGCAACCCCAGACCATCACATTACCGCCACCATGCTGACAGATGGCGTCAGGCTCTCTTCCAGCATCTTTTCAGTTGTTCTGCGTCTCACAAATGTTCTTCTGTGTGATCCAAACACCTCAAACTTCGATTCGTCTGTCCATAACACTTTTTCCCAATCTTCCTCTGTCCAATATCTGTGTTCTTTTGCCCATATTAATCTTTTCCTTTTATTAGCCAGTCTCAGATATGGCTTTTTCTTGGCCACTCTGCCCTGAAGGCCAGTATCCCTCTGTCGCCTCTTCACTGTAGACGTTGACGCTGGCGTTTCGCGGGTACTATTTAATGAAGCTGCCAGTTGAGGACCTGTGAGGCGTCGATTTCTCAAACTAGAGACTCTAATGTACTTGTCTTGTTGCTCAGTTGTGCAGCGGGGCCTCCCACTTCTCTTTCTACTCTGGTTAGAGCCTGTTTGTGCTGTCCTCTGAAGGGAGTAGTACACACCGTTGTAGGAAATCTTCAGTTTCGTGGCAATTTCTCGCATGGAATAGCCTTCATTTCTAAGAACAAGAATAGACTGTCGAGTTTCACATGAAAGTTCTCTTTTTCTGGCCATTTTGAGAGTTTAATTGAACCAACAAATGTAATGCTCCAGATTCTCAACTAGCTCAAAGGAAGGTCAGTTTTATAGCTTCTCTAACCAGCAAAACTTTTTTTCAGCTGTGCTAACATACTTGCACAAGGGTTTTCTAAACATCCATTAGCCTTCTTACACAGTTAGCAAACACAATGTACCATTAGAACACTGGAGTGATGGTTGCTGGGAATGGGCCTCTATACACCTATGTAGATATTGCATTAAAAACCAGGCGTTTGCAGCTAGAATAGTCATTTACCATATTAACAATGTATAGAGTGTATTTCTGATTCATTTAATGTTATCTTCATTGAAAAAAAACTGTGCTTTTCTTTCAAAAATAAGGAAATTTCTAAGTGACCCTAAACTTTTGAACGGTAGTGTGTGTGTGTGTGTGTGTGTGTGTGTGTGTGTGTATATACAGTATATATATATATATATATATATATATATATATATATATATATAACGAAAGGGGGGTAGAATACAATTCCACCATCGTGATTTGGTTCAGTTTAAAGAGTTCATCATTTGAGAGATGTCATTTTAACATTCTCTTTATTATTGGGGCCGGTACAATTACAGTGATACCAAAAATTAATGAATTTTCTGTTTTACTGTTTTTTGCTTTGAGTCAGCATATTCTGACACCCATAACTTTTTTTTTTATATATTTCTGTCAATGGAGGACTGTAGATTTTATTTTGCCATTTTGACTTTTGGATCAATTTTTCTTCTATTTTTTTTTTTAAGAAAATATGCTCCATTTGTAACATGTTGGGATTGGGAGCAGGTCCTCTTAACAGTATCATGGACTCCCACCAAATTCATCTTCTGACATATCTCTATGAAGTGGTGGTACAATCAGCCCCCGATCTAACATCACATCATGAACATTATCGTCTGTGTAATGATTAACACTAGTGAGGCTGGATACAATAAATACCCCTCAACCACTGACTGGTTTCTACATTGATCTTCAAGTCCTTTGATGAAAGTTTTACCATCTGCTGATTCAAACTTCTGCCACTTCAAGCCACCAATACCAAGAAAAATGGTGGTTTCCAAGTACAATCTGTTACCGATGGGGACTTTTCTTTACATAAAAATGACAGGAGTGTTTTGAGCTACTCACGTCATATGTTCTTGTTCTCAGCATAGGTCAAGTGTGTTTTTCAGCAGAATACCTAAGAAATGCTTCTTTCACCTGACTATTTTTCATCAGCACATCACTCAGTATTTCCAGTTTAATATGGAGCTATTCACATTTGGGTTACAGATAGACAACGCCAATTGACATTTATGCACAGAGTGCAGAGTATAGATACAACCATATAGGATCTATATGTGCTCTGCATATCATCCATATTTCAGAAATTTTCTTTCCTTGAAAACAGCCCATCAGTTATCGATCTTGAAGGGAGTCTACCACAACCCCCAAATATATTCAATTGCCACCATCAGGTTACAGAGTATACAGTGATAAACAGCATACGTTTGTTATGCATGTCACTTTTGTAGATTTGAAGACAAAAAAAACCCAAAAAACTTTGAAGTCTTCTGCAAATTAGGCACTGGAGCACTGCTCTTGCCACTCAGACCCCTCATGTACTGCCAGCGCCACTCCGTGCAGTTGATCCTCCTACTGTTATAACACCCATCCTACTTGAGCAGCAAGAGCAGTGCATCCAGGGTTAAAGGCCCGCCCCCAGTGCACCAACTGTCTAATATGCATAAGGCTTCAAAGTTGGTTTTCTCCAAATCTACAAAAGCGACATATATAACAAAACTATGCTATTTATCACTGAAATGTGCTCTGTAAGACGGTGGTGACAGTTGAATATGCTCGGAGAGGAGGTGATGGACTCTCTTTAAATATAGATACAATATTATCTATAGAACATATTTCAGACATTTACCAACATGGTTGTGTGAAACAAGCCACAGTCAGACGAGTTGCTAGTGCCATGGTGCCCAATAACTCAATATGAGGAGGACCACAGCTGGTATACATTGTATTCCTAGAAAACAGTCTTTCTTAAATGGTTCAGCTGTTCTATTAAAAATGCATTAGCACCATGTACACGGCAGACAAGTAAAGTAGTTTTGCAGCAGTCAAGGTATGCTAGTCATCCAGTCAGGGCCTGTTCACATAATCGCCTACCCTTTTGAAAAGTCCAGACCTTCAGACATTTAAGGATCTATGGATTTTCAATGGGGCATCCATCATAGTTAACATTTTTATCCGTCAATGTTTTTTTTTTTTTTCCAATAGGACAGAAAAACAAAGTTTTGTTTTTCTGTCCTGTTGAACAACATTTGTGTGTAATTTAATTGTGTAATGCAACTCTATGCTGCACCATCCTGTCTGATTTCTGCTGTTTATCCATGACTTGTAAATTAAACTGTGGTTACTGTGTAAAGACGATGGGACTCAATGGGTACAAGGTACAGGGAAAAGATTATTTAGATATCTCTTGTCTACCTGGAGGCATACACATGGACACAGTAACTAGCAGTCAATATCACAGTAACTAACAGCCATCTCATCCACCTACCCCCAAAAAATGCATTATAGGCCCATACATATTTCAATGGCTAGATGGCAGTAAGCCTCTGGTATAAGCAGGTTTATTCTTTGGTATAATGTATATGGCCAAAAGAAGACTATATACTGTTAGTTACAATAGAGAGCAGGATATGACAGAGAGAGAGAAGCTGAGCTCCAAGATATATAGGTGTCTAGGATTTGGAGCAGGATTTGAGAGTAAAAAGTTGATTGAGAGTAGTTTCACATATGGCTTTTATTTTTGAGACAAAGCCATTGGGAAGGAGAAATAAGAGTTCCTCCTATACATTTCTCATTCCTTTTGAATCCTCTTCTGTCTTTGGCTCAAAAAAAAAAAAAAAAAAAAAACAACTTGCTAAAAAACTATGGCAATGTCCCAAAAAACGCAGTGTGTGAAACTACCCTCAATCCCGACAGGGCTCCAAGAGAACGGAGAGAATCCAGCTTATCCCACCCATCACACAGTGACTGACATCTCTCCCTGCATCAAGGTTTATACACAGAAGAGAAGTGTGTACAATCACTATATGTGCGCGGAGTAATCCGGACTCTCAGTGTCTCTTCAAAGAGTCCTGTCAAGATTTATTCTGATTGTTATTCAGAATTCCTGCTCTAAATCATATAAGACTATAGATGAAAGAGCTCAGCTTTTCTATTATATTCTGCTTTCATATAAGACATAAATCATCTCACAGCTTCCTTCACAAGTGTGTGGTTGGTAAAGGTAGTCCTCCCTTACTGATAAGAACATTACCATAATTATATGTAGCATTTTATCTTTAACCTTACAGCCTACATTTAGTTTACACTATGAATATGGCCTCGTTTCAATGATATTGTTAGAAAAAGCCTAAAAAACAACGAGAGCTCTCCTTGCTGAGGCACAAACATCACAACTAATAAAGCGCTGGTCCTCTGGGGGGTATCACAGTCGTGCTGGCTAAGCAGATAACAGCATTGCAATGCCATTAGCTCAGTGAGGCTACTGTACAGCAAATCACATCACATCTTTTGCAGAGGACACAAAGAAAGGACAAACTAGCAGATGTGACTGTTTTATCGTGCAGACAGAGAGAGTGAAAAGAGAATAAAGGCAGGTCTATACATGTCATAAATGGGTTGTCCTCCTACGTAATACAATAAAAGCATACCTTGTAAAAACTGCTAGGAAATCCACAGTCTGTATTTTTCTAGAGTGTCAGTACAGTCCTGTTTTTCCAGACGCCTAATGTAAAGTGCCATATATCTTCCAAATGACCAATATATCATATTTTCTGCGATATTCCCTTGCAGTGATAATGGACACACAATGATGATAATGACTGTAGTGTTACGGTGAGAAAATACCGTAACATTCACTTCTAACAAGCTTATTACATCTGAACCACTAACAAAAGAGGAAACATACAGTAATGCAATAATGTACAACGTGTGGTTTTATAGAGTACCTGAATAGAAGTTAAGCACTTTAAAATGATCCCAGGGTGCGTGTTCCTTATTCAGTAAATCCCAAACCGTTCAGCTACGCGGAAATGAGATTTATTTATATCCATAGATATGATGTGGTCAGCACTACCTGCAAAGCACAGCGCTGGCCAGACAGATATATGAACTCTCTCTGCAAGCGTTGATAAATCTTTGCTGGCAAAAATTTGTTTTTGATGACCCCTTAAAATATAAAACTACAAGCTTTATTTGGTAAGCACAAAGAACAACCTATCCGGCACCTGCATCGGTAGCGCAGTTTAATGGCACGACGATAATTATTCCCACATTCCCAGCAAGAGACTAATGGCTTTCTAAAAATACAAAGGAAAATAAAATGGGTTTTGGACATAATCTGTGCTGCCCAGGCCAGGGTGCCGAGAGTCGGCGAGAACATAAGAACAACATCAAAGGAGGCGGCGCAGGGTTTGTGCCAAGCAGCAAAATCAGAGGTCAGTGATACCATTGGTACAGCGCAGTACTGCTGACCATAAACTCCTACATCATATAGTCTGATAATATTAGCAATGACGCTGCACTGAGTAATTTTAGTCATGCTTTAGTTGCTATAATTCGTGATGAATTAAGGTCACAAGAGCAAACGGCATTGTCCCCCTGGGTAACCATACAAAGAGCTGTAATTCTCTGTGAATGACCTAATCTATTAACCTGAAACCCATCACAGGTCCAGAGTCAATAATTTTGGCATTAATTTGTGCAGATATAATGGCTGCCTTCTCTATGTCCTGAAAAGACTGTGCCCAGAAGGAGAGGGATCTCTGCTGCAGATGCAAATTACATAGCGTGGGACTAGATCATAGAGCGTACACGACTCTTCATCATGCTCGCTGTCACTGTAAATTGGGTAAAGGCGGCTAAGGCTCACAATGACAAAGCAATGGTTATTCCACTTGTGAAGATAAGGGCTACCAGAGGTATCTAGCCTTGGGCTTCTTATCCATGCTATATATGGCAGCTCTCATATAGGGTACAACTGATGCTAGGCCTAGTAGATTAGATTTCCTCTTTGAACTATTTTAGTGCACTGACACAGTGATACTCTCTCTAGGACTATACAAAAATATGAGAGTAAAAAATTATTATAAAAAGGTGTTATATAAAGCCATACATTGTCTGACCAATGCGTTCTTTGTAAAAGCTCATAATGTTATTTATAAAAGAAAATTATAATAACAACAATAATAATATTATGATGATATCACACCAATCCTCCAATGCTCTTGTTCCGACCCTTATTGGGTCTTCGCTAGCCTCTACTTTCTGGTTCGTCTGTATGCACAGTGATTAGCTGACCGACAGACATCCCTTTTACATAGCATTATTTCACAAGATGATAAACACCGCTAAAATCAAAAAAAAAAGCTGAAAAAATAAGTGTATTGAACAACTAAAACTAAACATTTGTTGAGAGTAAATCTAAAATGTTTTGAATAAAACAATTAGTGATGAGGTTTTTTTCATTGCAAAATATTTTAGATTTTCTCTCAATAAATGTTATGTTTTAGTTGTTCAATACACTTATTTTGTCACAAATTTTCTGGAACAACCAATCTCGTATCCTAGTAGGAATTTTGTCTAAAAAGAAAATCCCAGCGAGACAGATCATGTCACCACGAGCATTTTGGTGTTTTGTTTATCCAAGTCTGTTCAGCTTTTCCAAAATTATGAACCCTTTTAGAGTTGAGGCAAATTGGGGTATACTAGTTATGTAGGAAGTAACACGGCATGACATACATCATACAGAGACCCTAAAGAAACCATAGTGTTGCCACCCACTTGGCTAGTACAACCTAATGTGCATCAGCACTAACAGGGCTTATAGCTTTGGAATGGCAGAATGGATTTGGTTAAACAAAACCCCAAAATGTTCAGGGTGAAAATACCTAATAAAATGAAGCATGTCACTGGACCACTGGACTTTTCAGACAAACAAAATAAGACTGACAGGAGCTGGAGGAGCACTGTACTGTTCTTGTAACTGGCTACAGGCACATCACTTGAACCCCTGTGATCAGACATTGATGGCATAGTCTGACAATATGCTAACAAATGTCTTAAATAGGTTGCCCCAGAGCAACATATCTCCATCAGTCCCACAGACTTCGAGGGGAGCAGCAGCGCATTCACGACTGCTTTCAAACCCAATTCTATGGTAAGTGGAGGTACCAGCCTTGCGGGCCTTAGCCAAGAGACAATAATATCCTAGTTAGAGGGTAAATAATTGTTCTTTACTTAAATACGTTACACAGATAAGATAATTTATAACATTTTACAGGGGTTGCCCAGGCTTTATAACGCAGTTGACGTGCTTGAAGATCTTACTTATTACACTGTGGGTTTCCACCTATAACTAGTTCTTCTCCTCTGTCACAATCAAGTCTCCTACATTAGATTAAATAAGACAAAAAAATTAAAAAATGTTCAGTAAAAAGTTATGGGATTTTTTTTCCTCTAAATTTTTGGTTGGAGGCAACTTTGTAATGCTGTGTGCTGAATAATGTTCGGTGTTTCAGATGCCACTGAATGCAGATTACCAAGGGACCCTTGGGTATATAAAGTTACGCAGATTTACTGAGGGCTAATTTGGAGAGTTTACAGTGAACAGAAGCCTTGCCAGAAATATAAATAATAGTACACTTTTGTTTAAAATTCACCTTCTTTTGAGCTCAGGGCAACAGTAAATTAACTCGGACAGAGATTTCCGTTTGCAAAAACCTAAGCGTACTTCAATGACTTTCCATTGCTGACTTCTCCATGCAGCATCAACAACTTGCCAGCACATTTATAACATACGGTTAACTCATAAGCACCAAGAGGAGTAGCAAAATAAAACAGATTCATTCAAGGGGTAAAGAGACTGAAGATAAACATTAGACTCCAAAAGTGTTTTTAACCATGGTCTCTTAAAGACACATTGACTGTATCCAGAAAGATAGCACAACCCTACATATGACGCTCCTTTACCATTCCTTTATGGCATTTTTGCTGCCAGTGACGGGATTGAGAATATTAGAGGAATTTTTTTTTTAAAGAGTAAAAATGGCCACACACATTAGAAAGTAGGCCAATAGTTGAACAACCAGTGAACGATTGTTTTGAAGATGCAGCCATACACATTTTAGTCCTTATTGGCCATTAACGTCATTACTGGTCATACATGTTTAATGACACAAGGCACAGAACAAACAATTTTTCCTGAAAGTTATCTGAAGCCCAATCACATGACAGAGTACATTAGCTGAGTGGCACCCAAGAAGATGCCCTATATTTCGTGACTCGGACTATCAGGACTGTTTTCACAGATCCAATTCACCCACTGAAGTGAATGGGTCAGTGAAAATAAATGGGTGCCACACGGATGCTGCACTGACTCATTAAATACATGGCCAAGTCTTGGATCGGTGACGTGACTAAGACATTAGTCTCAAGTGTATGGGCACATGAAAAATGCAGTCCAATCTGTAGGCATCATGTTATGGAGTAGTTGAGCAGATTGATGTATATGAAACAGAAAAGGTCATTGAAATGGATAATACAAACCTACCCTGAATGACTACATGCATATTCCGTCCTGCTAGAATTATACCTAGTGGATAACTATGGCATGGGAAAGTCACCATTATATGCATTTATTATGACAAAGGTGGTCATACACAAGCCTATGTGGATGGCAATCCATTCTATATCTGTATATGCTCAAAATAACTGAAGGGGGCTACAACAGCAGATATAAAAGCACATTTCCAGAGTTATTTTTGGGTACGTATACATCATATGATCTACAATAACATTTGTAAATTTTTCTGCCTTTTCTTTTTCCGAGTTCTATTGCATGCCTAGCGGCTGGGTCATTCACTGGGGAGCTATTAGTTCCTATTTATATATTATTTAATGCGCTTTCAATACTCTCATGCATTATTTATGCCATCTTTGACAAGCCAAGAAAGTTGGAAACATCAATCAGACATGACCATGAACAGTAAAAAGGACTGAAGTGTTGTCTTCATGCCCATAGTCATGATTGGTTGCCAGGTAGTTTATAGAGGGCGAAGCAAAAGATGACAGGTGTGACTAGAAACACACATGGATCTGTAAGCTCTGTTAGTGACTGGGTGAGATATAAGAACTAATCTCTAGTCCTCACAGGACTTCCTCTTATCCACTCTTCACACAATCGCCTCCTAAAGGTCTTCTGTGCATCCCCTATACTAGAAATCGCTAACATGATACATATTGCCTGTGAAGAATCTCGTCCTACCGAAACCCGCGTCCGGCACACCTGAGATCGCTTCATTTACCTCACACTCACTACCCGTGAGTGTACGGGCCCATAGGATAATATGAAACGAGCTAAATTTTATATATTTATTAACCCCTATAAGGGTTGGTACTAGACACTTAACACATACAGAGAATACATGGAGCGGTTAGCAAGCAAATACAAGTGGAAAGCAACATGACATGGTGCACAAAATAAAAATGGAAATAAACAGACGAAAAGGAAATATTACCAACACATGCCTGTGATTGGTTCTCTGGGCTCCTGATGTTGAGCTCAGGGAGCGTACTTAAATTCAGTCCAAAAGCATGCGTCCGGGCATGCTATTTCATTGGCAGCATTCCCTTTGGTCTGGGCAGTGCCATCCGGGTGGCTTTCAGTAGAAGATGACCATATAGAAGATTACCAGAATAAGAAGATAGTCCGTTTCTCTGAGCCCATGTGGAAGGCTTCAGGGTTCTTCCTTAAGCAAGTTACAGAGCATGTGTCTCCTACATGCTGTTACATCTCTTCCAGGATAACAAAGAGTCTCAGGCCTCAATGCTAGACCACATGGCAGGCCACATGGTTGAAGTCTCCACCATGACTTGCTCTCACACCTCCTCCAGGAACAATAAAGACAAAAGACACCCCTCTTCCTGGTGTCAGAACTTTTAACTAAAAAGGTCTCCTCCCTAAGTGATGTCACCAGGAGAAGGAGCCCCACCCTCCTTTCTAAATCTCTCAGAATCATCTTTCCTTATATTTCCTCGCCTGATGACTGTAGAGTCGGGCAGGAGGTATGGTAGGGTTCATGGCGAGACCCCCATCGTATAGACCCCAAGGATGACACCCCAATCCCCTTTGGGTAAGGAGACCAGTGTCTGGACCTTTTCTGGGCTTTGAATCATATCTTGTGAGTATTCTGAGTGTGTGCCTAGGCCTTGCGCATAAGGGGAATTTATTGGGGCGACTGTAAGAGGTTCCCAGGGCAGATATTGTCATAAAACCATAATCCTTTTGATGTGTCGCTGGCTCCAACTTGTCTAGGGACTGTGTGCAGAGCTCCCCCACCACATCCTTGCAGGGACTCCCCCCTGCTGGTACAATGAGTGTAACAAAGGTATGAAAATGGAGATATAAATTGGACTACAAAGGGTTGTTGATTACAGAGCTGACATACCACATTTCCCAAGCCTATGACAAAATAGAAGATAACAGAGAGGAACTACACAATATGAGCAAGTAGTAGTACAAGAAATATATATCTGGGGCTCAGCTCTGGCACCGGTTTTCATCTTCTTCCAGGCTCCTTAATAATGTCAGGGAATATTGAGGCCTGCGATTTGGCCTCCCCGATCACGTGGAGTCGTGACGCAAAGTTGCAAGCATGACTACGCTGGTTGCGCTTGCATCTTTGCGTCACAAAGCCATTCAATATATAAATAAGCACATGTAGTTCAAATGTAAACCTCCCAAAAAAAAATAGAAATTGATGTGTTAACGCAATATCAAGTCCTCAACTATACTACATGCAGAGAAGACCATGAGGTTTAGATGTATATGGCTGTTTGGGTTCTCACTGTAGATCTATTTTTGTTGCACATGTGCCTCCTCAACAAACTTGAGCACAGTTTGTAACCAGTCAATTCTTAGCTGACAAAGAAATCAATGGCTATAAAACAGTCAAGAAGAAACATTACTGACCTGCAGATCCCTAACTTTCTCAAGTAAAGATCATCCTCCCACAGGTTTTATTTTCTGAGGAGGCCAAACAATAGGTAAAGCAAGCTTTGTATGTATAAGTCCAAATCTCAGCATGTTGCACTAAAGTATCCAATGAAAAGGCAGACTGGTTTATAACACAATTTATTCTTCTTACTTTTAATTAAAACATGGAAATCCCAAAAAGTGGCAAGACTGGGTGGCATAAAGGGCACCTTCACCGAACACTACAGCTTGGTTAAGCTGGAGGATATGCCAACCTAAGTTGTCCTGGAATAACAGCCCTCGTGTCCTTGTGCAGCAGCTTATCCGGGGGTAATTAGATAAAAAATGTTTTACATTCCTTGCTTTGGGAGACTGTCATGCAGAAAATTCATCCAAGAAAACAAAGAGAGACAGACACAAAACTTCTCACTACATTCTGTAATGGTATAGAAGACTGTCACAATTAACTGTATGCGGAATAGTCAATTGCTTTGGGACTTCAAAGAGCTATAGCAACATAGCCATATATATTTTTGACAATATTTAGAATGTAGCTGGAGACTGTAGTCATTTGTACATATAAGAACATAAAAGAAAGTTTAGTGGATGGGATATAAATAAAACCCATCCATTCACTGTAGAAACAAACCCATAGCATAGTACGCTGTAGGTTTCGAACATGCAGCAGCTGGTCAGGAATCTCGGCTGAAAGACGTGGTGAAGCCCAGCCATTTTTGGCTGTTTTTTTGCCAAGGGCAGGTCCACTGTGAGATGTCTGCAGCGGATTAGACATGTGGGGCCTTTGCTTAAAAAAGATTTTGGAAACTTTTTTTTTTCTCTTCAGTGGCCACTCACCTACCAGTTCCTGCACAGTCGCTCCTATTAGTCTGGCCAGGATTTGCTTACCTGGCTGCAGTGGTGACATCAGGTCGACGGCATGTGACTGCTGCAGCCAAATATTGCCCTCCACCGATAAAAGGAGAAACAGTATTTAACATTTTAAGGGTCCATTCAGATCACTTTTTTTTACATCCAGTTTAACGGATGTAAAAAAATGGATTAAAAAAAACAGACGCAAACAGATAATACGTCTCCACGACCAAAACACCTATAAAGCTCTGATCTAAACCTGTAATAATCCACTTTTGTCTTACAAAATGGTAAAATAGCAGGGAAAGATGAACCACACAGATGGAAGAAACAAAAACAACCTTGAAAAATGGGTTTTAAGGGTTTCTGGGGTGTGTGAAAATCATGAGAACAAATTGCAGGCTAGAAAGAAATTTCTACAGACAACCTTAGCATCTTCTGTTTAGAAGGTAAAGGAAAGTATAATACTCTAATACCTTAAGAAGATGAATTGTAGATTAACTAAATGAGAGGTAACATGATACTTTCGCCCACAGCTCAATACATCCCAGGGGCATTTTCTACAAACTTCAACAAATCTGAACCGGGTAATACATGGTCCCAACAAATTACATAGGCAAAAGCGAGGAATAATTACATTACGGCTTTGCTAATAAGAATTAGGTCTAGAGAGACGCCAGGGAAGTCACAGGAAGGTCATGGACATTGTAAATACAATATATAAAGGACACGATAGTAGGGTAATCTGGAAAAGTTCTTTTTTTTTTTTTCAAAAGTCACACAATTCTAAATTTTACATTGAGAATATTACTAAAAATCTGTCATGAATGACCCTACCAGTGTACTTCATATAAAATACAATGAAGCCGCTTGACATTTTCTGTGGACAATTCTTACTATTAAGGTAAATGTATTACCTGTGTGTATTGTACACTAATGGAAACCACATGAGAATACATGTTCTTTTGATAATGGTGGCAGCCATCTTGTCTGAGCTGCTGTTAACAGCACTCAGAGATGTGATTTACAGCAGCCACATGGGTCATATAAAGTAAGACTTAGGATTACTTACTGACAGGGGCAGAACTAAAGGCTCCCAGGACCGGGTGTAAAAGCTCACATTGGGCCCCCCAGTGCAATGTCTCCTCACAGCCATCAGCTGTACATGTTAGTAGCAACTACATTTCGCTTTCCAGTTTTACCTTGTAATTGTGTTACTGCCATAGTCCACATTGGGACCCATGATAGGGGCTGAGAAGTTTAGCTTTTAATCCTGGAGATTTTGTTAAATCTTTTTAAAATGTTATGTAATGGCTCTTTCTTTACGGATGACATTTTGTACAGATGATCTGCATTTAGTGGGGGAATAAATCTGGGAATAAAATGCCAGGTCCTGAGAGAAGTGAGGGTGCCCAGATACAGAGAGGCAGACACACACGCAGTTCAGTAGTACATTAGATGCACTCTTTCATTTTACACCATTTCATCATCATCATGCGTAACATTCTTCCTTTAGGGAAGCTTTTGGTTTTTTCTTTGTGGGCATTTCTCCACCACGTCTTGCTGCTGAGCTACAATATTTGGAGTTGTTATCGGCACCACCATGCAGTGTACCACTAATGCAAAGTATCTGTTGCCAAATGACATTAAAGCGTCAGGACTCCCGCACCCCTACATGGATTTGCCATCTCAATTCTTCCTTCCTCTGAATCCTTCCTCTACCTCCTGGATGATTCCTGAAGAGACGTCAGCAATGAGTCATAGAATGTAAGCTCTTGCGAGCAGGGCCCTCAGTCCTATTGTTTGATATGTTTATTTCTTTGCCACATTCTAATGTTTCATATTGTATGTTCATGTGTCCTCTGATTTGTTGACGCTATATAAACAATTATTATTATTAATTGATGCTACTATTATGTACACTTTTTGTGCATTCTTTAAATGCAGCTCTAGCAGTTCTATTGTTTTATTGTTGTTGGTGCTCATATTCTTCTGACTCCATAGTAGCTTACCTCCACCTTTAACTTCAGTCCTTATCTGACATCTTTTATTATGTCTTTAGAGGGAAAGTGACTGAGAATCAAAAGTCGAAGGTCAATGAGGCTTCCTACAATAAGGACAGGAAAACACTAACTAGGACCAATCAATGGAATTATGACCTAGACAAGACAATGAGAGATAGGAGAGGGAGCAGGAATGGGAGAGATGCGGAGAAGGGTCTTGATAATTAATATGCCCAATTTTCCTACACCTCCTTCATGATTGAAATCTGCTTACTGGAAAACACCCATCACCTCTGTCAATCTCTGCTCAAATTTGACCTTACACTAGACAAGAACTTACCTATCGGATGTGACCTAGTCACCAGATGTGACCGTACTACTGGATGTGACCTATAGGCCTTAACCATTAGACATAGCCTTAACCTTTTACCTTCAATACTTGACTGTATCGTCAGATGCCAAAACATCGTGATACCATCCTGTGTGCTTTCCCTGCCTAAAGATAGGCCTAATGCCATTTAGAGGTCTAGTTATTTATAATGATGCTTAGGAAGCTGGAGACATTACAAAACTATGTTATATCCAGAGTATGTATTCACTTGTCTGTGTCCAAGGGCCCTTAAAAGGAAACATATACCAATATATACTGTATATTTTTTATTTCTAATTATAGTGAAACATATGACATAAGTCTATTTTTAAATTCTGGTGTACATTTTACAATTTTATTTTCTGGACATATTTAAGGGGGCGGCCATCTTGCTTGAGCTATTGCTCTTGGCCCCTGGAGCATTTTTTTTCTTTTAATAAGCCATTAGCCACTGGATTACTCAAGCAGGTAATGGCCAGTTTTCACTTACCTATCCCCACTCCTATCCATTGCCACCTCCACTTACGCCTCCAGGGGGTGCCGCATATAATGTGCCAGACATCACACCCCAACACACTTCAGCATCAGGGTGTAATACGCGACGCACCTTGGAAGCTTAAGTGAAGGCTGCTGTGGACAGGAACGAAGATAGGCAAGTGAAAAATTGTCCACAACCTGCTGTAATAATCCAGTAATCCATGTGGATGTGTTGGAACCTCCAGCCCAACATTGTATGTTGAGTCTGGTTTCATGCTACAATTGTCTCAGAAAGATCGTTGTATGTAGAATTTATGGAGGAAGATTTAATAACACGGTCTAAAAGTTCGACAGTGCAAATGTAGACTAGAGAGTCTTAAACTGCGACAAAGTGTCTGATGCTGTTTACATTGTTGGCATTTTAGAGACAAGTTAGAGCCTATTTTCTAGCTAAATCTTTTTGATTTACTTCTTTGTTGCTTGGAAGGGTAAGGTGACTGGCTTAAGTTAGTACAAAATATTACACATGTCAAATCATCATGTTTGAATGTACAATGGATGATTGACAGCATCTGCTACCAACAGTTTGTCCAAACTAATTTCAGTATATAGAAGTTGCACATCAAAAATGCTACAGTAATACACCTACAAAACAAAGTAAAACTAAGAGCGTATTCACATGCTGTGGTCATAGATTAGGGCCATGCAAAGGTAAGATAAAAAAACGGATATAACTGCAACACAAGAATACGCCATTTACTACAAAAGGTGGATGGATATAAACAAAAGGATGAGGTCTAATGGTCGATCAGCTAATAAAAACATTTGACCTCACAAAATTGTTTCCACTGTAGCACTCTCAAGTCTCTTTGTTAGTTGGTGACATTGACCCTTCCACTCCGTTTGACCACAAGGGAAGGTTACATGAAATATTTTTTCCAAATCGTTCTTGACACATCTTAGCTTCTGAAAAATACGGTAAATGGTGAACGTGTTCAGATCTAACCTTCATCTGATGGCGGACCCCAGTCAGTGGACATTTAAAGTGGTTGAGCACCCCTGCTATAGACAGTGCTAAGGCACTTACAGACACTAATAGGGATTAATGTATATGTGCCCATCTATTTAAATTTACCAGAGTAACTACAATCTAGTACCCATTCTAAATGCCGCAATGTAAAAGTTATGCATATATACATATCCATGAATGATGAACATATGTCTCTCATGTTCTCCACAAACAGCACATGGTCCCAGTGATTTCAGTGTTGCGGATTCAGGCTGAGATACAGGTACATCTCAATAAATTAGAATATCTTTAAAACGTTTATTTCAGTAATTAAATTAAAAAAGTGACCTCCTATATTTTCTAGATTCTTTACACACAGAGTGTTCTATTTCAAGTGTTTTATTTCTGTAAATGTTGATTATGGATTACAGGTAATGAAAACCAAAATCTAAGAAAATTAGAATATTGTAAAAAAGTTCAGTATTGTAAATTCAGTGTGTCACCTGCCAAGGTTTCCTAAGCCTTTAAATGGTCCCTCAGTCTGGTTCAGTAGGACACACAATCTTGGAAGACGCTGATTATGAATTGAATTACTGAAATGAATGAACGTTTCAAAAATATTCTAATTTATTGAGATGCACCTGTATGTATTACTTAGGTCCAATCTGTGGATTAAACATGTCTATTGACAACTATGGGTCAGTGAAAATCACAGACCGCACACGAATGCCATGCATTAAGAAATAAATTTAGAAGTGTTGAAAATGGTTTTAAAATAAATGGTTGGCGTTTTTTAGGGAAGTGAAAGACAGATCAACCCTTGGACAAAAATTACTGACAACATGGACCATGCTATTGACCCTGGCAAAGAGCCACTGATGTGTGAATAAAACCTTATAAACAGCTGTGACACTGACATGTCTACCAAGTGAAAGAGAGACCAGAAGGACTATCTAAGGAGGACACCAATTGCGTCGAAATGCTTTCAACTAAATGAGAAAAATCTAATTCTGAAACCGAACGACCTACTGAAACATTTATTGGTGGTGTTAAGCCTCAGGAGGACCATTCACTTGGCAGAAGGTGGCAATCTTTGAATTGCATTTTATAGCCAGTTCACTAATGTTTCTTTTCATTTTACAATAACCCTGAGGGTCTTCCTTCCATTTGGAAAAGCCATTTACAGGGGCTCTTCCTCTTTGTTTTCCTTCCAAGTCATTGATAGGTGTCCTCCATTTCCAATCGGAGTATGTTGTTAGAGCTGAAAAAAATACTATAAGACTACGAGCCAATCAAAACACTCAAAATTCAGGAACCAATGCCGAGGTTTTAGTAGCCCACTGAGAACTTACTTAGAAATCAATAGAAATAAGTCTAAAAAGATAAAATACCAAAAGCAAAATGTCTACACACAAGTACAAAAAGCTTCTGAATAGTATTTTACAGAACTTGCGGAGGAAGAAATATGTTTATTTCTATAAGGGTATGTACCCTTCTATGCTTTCTTTTGGTAATAGATCTTGTCAGTTTCTAATGGTGGCCACTGTAAGTGGTGCAATATTTCACCATCTAACACAACATTGGGTGCCTTCCTTGCTCCAATGTTTTTTTCTGTAGCAGCAGAGAGACTCAGAGGGTTGAGAAGAAAAAAAAAACAAGCATACCATACGAAGAGTAATTTCCAGGCCAAATCTGCTCTTGGCTGTGATATTGTGTGACTGCTTTTGGCCTGTCTATATTCACTACAAAACTGTTGTACCTGCATAAAAGGTCAATGTGCAGCGCTGTCAGGTCTATTTAAACATACAGACAACTGAAAGCTCCTCGTCGTCTGATTTTATAAGAAGAGAATTACTGTAGATTTATCCTCTTTTGATCCGTAAAATCAACACTGCTTGCCATGTTCTCTTAGTTAGGAATGTAAACCTAATGAAGGCAGCAGTGACAGCTCTGCAGCTGCGGTAAATTCGCTTTGACCGTTAAAGTCCTCAATAAATATTTAATGGGCATGGATTCAGTACAGACTGCTGACAAACTCCCAACCCTAATAAAAAGAGCGGGTGTGTAATGCCAGATGCCAGTCACGTTCCAGTATTACTGCTGGAGTCTGGAGATACCCGATAAAAGATTGGCAATTAAATCTAAGCATTTGACGGGTGATGGAATGAAGTGATGGGCTGTGATGAGAGTCCAGGTCACCCCTATAGCCAGATGCATGAAAGTGTCAGGTACACTAACAACCATTTAGAAAGACAAAGAGAATCCAAAAAAAATATGCATTATATTTATTTATTGCCTCTTCAAGTTAAAATCCAGCCAAACATCAGCAATACAGGACAACGCTTCCAGCGCATTTTGAGCCTGAGAAGTGGCTGTTAGTGTAACTAAAGACCACTTCCTACACCCAAAATGAGTTGGCAGCGTTGTCCTGTATCACTGATGTTTGGCTGGATTTTAATATGAAGATTTAAGAGTGATTTTTTTTATTTATTTTTTTTACCGGATGCTGGATGCTTTGTCTATTCCTGGACATCTAAATTCTTCTATATAATCTTATGTGTAGATGCTCAACAGATGGACAATAGAAATACTTGTGTAAAATGTATAGCATATAAACCAGTGCTCAACAGAGAGTTTACAACAGATTAAGAGAGTCTGAATTAGATTTAAATGAGTCTAGCACATGTAGCACTCTAAGGCTAGGATCACATCTGTGCCGGAATCTTCATGGGAGACTCCACTGCCGAAACCACCGAAAATCGACAGAGAAACATCCTGCACGGAGGACTTTTCTCTTCCCTGGTTTCAGTATAAAAACAGCAACATTATGGTCTATGGTGTCCATGGGTGACTGCTGTTTTAGCGGTCTGGCTCTCCATTGTTCAGGTCCTCCGTGGACCTGCATGATGGAGAACCGTGCACAGATGTAAGCCTAGCCTAATATGCCAATATAGCTGGTCTTTAAGGGGCTCTGTCACCATTTCTGACATGTCCCTATTAGTAAATAATTATTCTGGGGAATGTTTTTCTCTTACAACTGTGTTTTGAGATTCCTCTGCTATTCCTTTTAGAAATTTAGTGGCAAATTAAAGTCTGTATTACCATTCCCCTTGTCACAGCCTGATCCTGTCAGCAGTCACTGGTGTATGTGAGTGTATAGTAACACACCCACATCTGGTAACACCCAGGTGTCAATTTATTCATGAAATGTCTCATAGGAATAACAGAGGAATGGCACAATGCCGTTGAAAAGATGCTCCAGAATTGTTGTACTGTATAACTACTGTAACAGACATATTAGGAGAGTGGCCTGGTTCTCTAAGATTTGGTCTCAAAGGCTGACCTTGAGGGCAGTGGCTGCAGGGAGGCAGGCGATATTGACATGGGATAAAATAACAAAAGGAATAAAAAATATGATGGATTTTGGGTGAGGTTACATCACAAATAGCATCTATAACCGAACATAAAATTCATAATACAAGATATGAAATATGAGTCGGTTTGTTCATTGCAGTGGATGATGAATGTGCTGGAAAACAATACCATTAACCTGCACATGAAGACACATGGGACACAAGCCTCAATGAAGCCAGAAATAACATATCCAAATCACACAGTTTTATACTATGAAAATCCACTAAATATCCCCCAAACGGCAGATCAGTGGGGGAATCAGATTCAATATGTAGAAGTACAAGGGTTCGTTCTTTAGCTTCTTTCTTATGCGTTAAAGTGGCTGTCTATGCAGAAGAAATGTAAATAGACTTCCTCAAGCACTGTACTTAGAGGTTATGGGCTGGTTCCAAACCCAGGTCATGAGACCAGAACCAGCACCACAGTCACTCCACCTCCTCCCTTTTTTCTCGTGTTCACCGACACCCCCCATAGCACAAGAATCTACCTGTGAATAGGGGAAAGGAAATACTGGGATGGGGCCAGGTGCTGGTTCCAATCATATGACTCAGGGTCTGAACCAGCCTGAAATCCCTAGGAATCCTTTACTCCAAAGGAAGTGTGAAAAAAAAAAAAACAATAGAATCCATGGACAACTCCTTTAATGCTTTAAAAGGTTGTCCAGGATTATTAAAAGGGTCTCTATTTCCTTAAACAGTGCCACATTTGTTCACTGGCTTTATCTGGCATTGCAGTTCGGCTCCATTCACTTCGATTTAGTTTAGCTGCAATACTAGGCACAACCCGTGGACAAAAGGGTTGCTGCTTCTTAGGGGAAAGGGGAAACTAAACATTCTTGTTTCTAAGGGTATAACCACACACGCGCAAAATACCATCCACCCGCAGTGGCCAAATGGGCAAACTATTTTGAAGATAAAAAGCCACAAAATCATTTGGCCGTTTGATGAAGAATGAACAGACTGAATGATGCCAAAGTATATACCAAAGTCTCCTGAACCTTTAAAGCATGGACACATGAACATTGCTGACAAAGAATGGCACTGTTCTATGTCTGGCCGCCTCTGCCTTACCACATACAATTTTAGATTTGTCTCTCAAATGTGCTGGTGTATACCGCCATCACTTTCGATATCTATTACAACCCTCCAAGCTGCTTTCTCCAGCTTAAAACAGCCTGACGTAAAATGAAGCACAGATGCTAACGTGTATGCAACCCTTACAAATGCACGCTCCCTCTGTCATCGAATCCTACTCACCCTGTCCAATATCACCTCTATGGGATTAATTTTATATATGCCCACCCCCACCATATGCTTTCATATTCTGAAAATTGTGGAAACTCTCAAAGGCCTGCCTCCTTACCATCTGTGTCACTGTGTAGATCAGTAGCATTGCAGAAGATACCTGGTGTCTCATAAAAGAATGATTACAACATAAGAATAAGCTCGAAAACTTTGTAACTATGTATAACAAGAAGCTCATCTCCGAGGATCTATTGTCAAAAGAATACAGACTGAGAGCGCATATTAAAAGTGACTGCTGCTCAGACGTCTGGAAGTAATTATGGCCGAAACTTCATGGTGAATACATTACTGGTACAAGAGAGTCCTGCTGCCAGTGGAAACTGTCCTCTGAACGCCAGAATTTGCAGACTACTTACTGATCTGCTCAGCATGTGCAGAACAATTTGGTGGAAAAGACAGAAAGTTAGAAGAACCTGTAAACCATTAATGTATTTTCTCCCCAGTAACTGTCAAATACTTGGCTTCAACACACGCCACGAGCAACCCATGGTTTTTGGAGTTGGGCCTTCAAAGGGGTGTAACTACTAGACTTATGTTCCTAATAATCATCACTAGTTAGGAGTTGGCAATTCAGTCTAGCACTGCTGTGATATGCAGAATTTATATGCTAATATATCACTTCATTTATTACAGGGATGCACCATACCGCAGCTCAAACCCTGAGCATTTTATAGTCTAAGAAATACCAGCCTCACACATTGCAAGACAAGAATTAACTTCAAGATCATCCAATATTGACTTCTGACTCTCCCTTAACTCTCCCAACATCTGCTGTTGGTGATCGGGCTGCTGAATTTCAACACACCCATTCTTTTTGTTCTCAGGATGATAAGCCATCGACAGACGTGTCTGAAGTGACCATTCTCCCCCTACCCCATTCAGAACAGTCACACACTTGGCCAAGCAAAGCATGGATGTGTATAACAGTATCAGGAGAGATAGCTGTTGGCTACATGAGTGTTCGGGTATGTTCACTTGGTGGAAATGGAAAAGGAATTTAGGACGGACTTCTGCCTCAAATTCCTCTCCATGTTGCATGCCTCTAGCTTCTGCCGTGGCTTTCACTCTCTGATTAGGTTCATAATAAGCAGAGTGGCTCATGCTCAGGTCCCATGGATGAATCAGCTGTGGAATCCACAGAAAGGGTATGTTCACACAGAGTTTGGGTTTTCTGATTTTTTTTTTTTTTTTTAACAAGATGCAATTTTTTGTTGCGTTTTTCAATGCACTTTTTTGCTCAAACACACTGTATGGACCTGGAAGCTTCCCTTTAAAAAATGCTCACCGTTTTTGATGCGGTTTTTGCAAAGAACGCATAAAAAACCGCAACAAAAAACTGTGCTGCGTTTTTCTGCCTCCTGGTGATTTCAATGGGTTTTTCAAGACGGAATCCGCCTGAAGATAGGTCATGTTGCTTTTTGTTTCCCCTCTAGCTGCTAGTTTTGAAAAAAACTGCTACTGACTCTCATTGAAATGAATGAGGGCCGTTTTTTGAGGCGGACTCCACCTCAAAATCAGCCTGCAAAAAACTCTGTGTGAACATAACCTTAGATTGAACAGGACACATTTTTTCAGTGTCCTGTCTTGATCTCTACCTCCTACTGAATACAATGAGAAGCAGAATCAGGGTAGAATTTGGCGCCTAATTTCAAAATTTTAATTATGCCAAGTGAGCATACCCTTAATATGCAATTCCAGCTTAAAAATTCCCATACACGAAAAAGTCGCCAGATTCAGCTGACAAAATTAGGTTTATGGGGATCTCCTAACTTTCCCCTGTGTATGGGGCAGTCGGCCAACAGTTACTGAAGGTGTATGGGCAACTTTAGATCTCTATAAAAAGGTTAAAACATAATTACATTAAGTTATTGTCTGTAGACCTTATAAAAATAGGCAGTACCCACTACCACTCTTATCTATATCGGAGGCTTGTTATCCTCCACTGAAATATATTCTAGCTGATACCCATTTCCTTTTTGTTGACAAGCAGCACAATAATTATACAGAGGATTAAAGGTCGTAAAATATTCTCAATGTGCTTAGTTTGTCAGAAACAATAGGTTGGGAAAGGAAAACAACACTTACCCCCACTACTAGAACTAGACATTCTGCCAGCCCCATAAAATGAGACTGTCAGCACTATCTATAGGTAACTTTACCCTATAGAATAAAGGTCACTCAAGAACATTTCTCCAAACGATCAGGATAAGCTCAAACAAAAATCTGCTAAACACTTGTGCATAAAAGATATTCTGCAGTTGTCTTCATCCACAGCTGAGGATGGAATAACAGGGGCCAGCAGTCATACGGGAAGCGTTCCAAACATACATGCTCAAAGTAATATACAGAATTAGTCTAGAATCAAAGCGTTACGCTACAACATGACCTTAGTTCTTCAATCACAAGCTCAGCAGATATGGAAACCAGGAGCCGCTAACTAAGAAGACCAAGACAGGTTTGCAGCTGATGGAAAGTTAACCTAAACAAACATTACTGTATAATCACAGGGCATCTTTGGATAGGCAATTATAGTCCGCTTGGAAGGGGGAGGACGGAGATGTAGGATTCTTGAATTCCTCAACTTTAGTGTTTATAAAGCCCCTGGGCAAAAAGTTGGTCAGCCATTAAGGCGTCTGCCAGATGCTGTTTAAGAAACGGCATAAGTAATTGAGGGGAAAAAAAAAAAATCAAGACATTAAAAGTTTACAAAATGCTAAGCACAAAACATTTCTGAAGTGCAGAGAACCCTTAGGGGATAAATATGGATGAGGCAACACAGTGATAAGATTTAGGGCAGAAAAACAGTTTTGCAGAGCTAAAATTTAATCTGAAAACCAGGTGTAAATGTCTTCAGTTTATTATCTTGATACCAGGAGTGTATAGGATGGCATACAATAAATATGAATTGCCAAATTAAAATGCTAAGCAATAATTATCTTTTATATTAAACATTTTTGTTTTGTTCATAGATTCATGAAAGCTCAATCATAGGGAACCTCCCATGGAAAATACAAAGAACAGACAATGAATTATCAAAAACAATCCAAAAACATGACATACAATTGTGTGTACTGTCACCTTAGGTGCATCTTCCCCAAATAAACTGCACAAAAGTAATGTAGGCCTTACTATCAATGCCATCCGCAGATGCCCAAAGAAACACTGAACTCATTGTTGGTATAAAGTGCTAAAGGATGTGGTAAAAAAAAAAAAAAAAAAAAAAAAAATCAACAAGGTGTCATTTATTGCTATTTTAGTATACAAGAGCACTAAGGTCCATGCACATTCGGGAAATCAGGCCCGAAAATGTGGTCCATACATTGGCTGGATTTCACGTATTTTACCTTTAGGCACATTACACAGGCAAATCTGGGCAAAAAAATCCAGTCCATACATCAATGGGATGTCTGAACCCAGTCAGGAGATAGGGACTCCTTGCGCAATAGTGACCTACAATGTTGGGTGTTCCTGTCTGCAGCATCATTGTCCAGTACTGTAGGACGCAGGGAACACTAGCAGCATTGATCACCGACTGTCTCCTGACTGGGGTCGGACTAGGAAATCCCACCCATGTATGGAACGGAATTTTTGCCCAGATTCCCATGTACACAAGGAATAAAGGTTAAAGGGAGTCTGCCACCAGAAATCAGCATATTAACTCAGCCCTGCAGAGAGAAGCATGAATGCCTTGCTGCTCCATAGAGTTCATTTGCATATCAACAAAAATGTGTTTGGTAGCAGTGGACACACCAATTTAGAAAGGGAAAACACCACATGAATCAGGTGACCCTAACCTATTTACCTGCGGCGCTGGGTTCTGCTAACAGACTCCAAGCTCCAAGTGAATCGGATGTGAAACCAGCCTAAAATCTCTCTATGTATAAGCATCAAATGGGGGGCACAATAGTATGGGCCTATAGAATTCTATGGGTGCTGTATGGTACAAATCCATACCAAAAGACCATAATACAGTCATGTACATTTGTTCCTTGTTGGGTTTTATTTGATGACAAACAGAAAAAATAGAGTAGAGTAGACAGGTTATAACTTGCCTACATATACATAGCTAACATTTGTACCCTAAGCTTTGGTTATTGGATTTGTTGCTATTGCAGTATTATATGGGTACTATGTATTTGCAAGTACTATGAACACTACTGTATTTCCGTCCACGAATGTCATACATATGTAATACAGTTTAGGGAGGTTATTAAAAATATTAAGCCTTTAAGGGCCTTATCTAGATTCATAAATAGACAATGCATCCTGCATATTGCATTAATACTATATCAGGCTTTTGCAAAGTAAAAGCAATTTGATAAAAGCAAGTTATAACAACCAATTTACATACATATCAAGATTATAAAAAAAAAACGACTCAACATAATTTCGCCTACACAATATTTATTACAAGATTGGCTGCTATACAAGAGATGCAACTAAATGCCACAATCTGGATATTTTATGGGCTTTTTGCTTAGGAATGAGCTTGTATCAGTCAGGATGCAAGATTCATCTTTAGGGAGATCATGATACTTGGCAAGCAGCGTCATTCCGAGGAATCCACAGCTTTATAAATCCATGTGGACTTACTAATCGGTCAGGGATTCTACCTTTATATGGACGACTAAACAAAAGAATACAACTCAGAAGCTTAATATTGGGTACACAAAAGTCAATTTCTAAAAAAAAAGCCCCAATATCGTAACTTGCCTCTGGCATTAGAGAGCTGATTAAAATGTATGGGATCATTATTGGTTACATCTGTGATATATACGGTACTCCAATGGCAGCTGCTAGCTATGAGTGACACGAACGACAGGCTTCGGTTAACAGAGCAAAGTAAGGGTATCAATGTTACATAGTGCACATGCTACACCCGAGCAGTGGAAACTGCACACAGATAACCGACAAAAGTTGGGGCGACTTGTACTTGCCATTGTTTCACATAGCAAGTACAGATGCAGCAGGGTAATTAAAGCAAGTAATTTCGGGCAATTAAAGGCAAGTAATTCACAAGCGGTTACAGCAGATTAAGCGCACTGGGGGGGGTTATCAACGCATCTACAGCAGTTATTGTGGTGCATCTTTGGTGCAGGGCCCTTTCATGTGCCAAAGATAAGCCACATGCCCCCTTCTGTGCCTCGCTCACCACTTTCCCCAGATGTGGCTCAGTAAGGCACAGCATGTCAGCCTGGCATAGACTTCCATTCTGGAGCACAGGTGTGAACCTGATCTATTAAGAGGATGGAGCCAGAGCAGGCGTGCCTTGTGCCAGTCAGGGTGTTCACGAATACTGTCACTAAAACGACAGTCAACAAATCTGCCCCATTGTGTATGGGACTTTTAATAGTGCATTCAGATTGTGCAACTGAGTAGTTATTCCATTAAAAAACACATGCATTTTTACACCAGTTTTTAGAGCAGTTATAGGCTAAGGCTCCACATTGCGGAAAAGCTGCTATATTTTTTTGTTGCAGATTTTGCTATGGTTGTTTGAGCCAAAGCCAGGAGTGACTACAACGGAGCTCTTCTATTCCTTTCTGCTCAGTCCAAAAAAACAAAGCGAAATCTGAAGAAAAAAAAAAAAAAAGCAACTTTTCTGCAACTTGGGGCCTTAGCCTTACAGACTAAATACATCCATTTAATGTGTCTCAAATGTAAAATAAAAAAAAACTGCACTAAAAAAAATTATATATCTATTTACACAAAATAAAAGGTTCAATATCATGTCCAACAATTAAAGTATATCCTATTCATGTGCTATGAAAAATATCTGAAAAACCGAGCGCATACTTTATTTCCCACAGATTTATACTGAAGTGGTTGATATTTGCATCAAAATCCGCATGATTATCTTGAGCACTTTGATGCTGGTGAAGACAAAATTCGTCATGAATAATAAAGGGCCTTTTATATACCTCTTCTAGATGTTCTAAGGGAATAAGATACACCACCACAGCTCACGTGTCAAATATGCAGTAAATGAGCAGATGGTGACCACTACTACCCTATAGGGCTTATAGAGGATAATTATATTGATATCATGAACCTTCAAGTAAAGCAATCTTGGCTGATCCACATGTTACAGAGAAAGTGTAATTCATGTGACAATCTATCTTAACCTACCAAGAACAGACAACCGTAATATAGGATAGTGACACGTAAGTGACAAGAAGCCAGAGAACAATGTTAAGCGACTGAACAGTGTAATTTTACACCATAGAATGTGAATACAAGTATAGACGGACATAATAGCATCCAACATGAAATAATAAGCACATCCGACTGACGCATACAATAATTAATACAATTACAATAAACATAGCAGAAGCACATGGTCTACACGTGAAAATGGAAACCGCCCTTAAATTTTCACTTGACAATCTAAATGTAATGGTGATTTTTTTTTTTTTAATTCAATTAACAATGTATTATTAAAAGGGATTGTCCAGTTTCAGCAAATAAATGTTTGTGTAATGAAAGGTTCTATAATTTTCCAATATACCTTCTGTATCAATCTGTTTGCTGTCATTCTTTATTTACTCCCAGTGGATAAAAGTCAGTCCATGGTCATATGAAGGACACACAGGTGCACAGTTCGTTACAAGTCGCCTGAGCTGTGCGCCCGTGTATACATCACATGGCCATGGGCCGTACATATCACATGGCCATGGGCCGTACATATCACATGGCCATGGGCCGTACATATCACATGGCCATGGGCCGACTCACGGGCGGGGGGTACATATCACATGGCCATGGGCCGTACATATCACATGGCCATGGGCCGTACATATCACATGGCCATGGGCCAATTTTTATCCACTGGAAATAAGCAGAATGCATAACACCAGTCAGGAACTCAAATGATGCACATATGTTAAAGTTAGTACATACAGGGTATCATTATGGGCTACTTCTTTAGTTTAGGGTTTTCTGATTGGCTGCTTTTAACCGCAGCTCCATTACCGAAGAGCTGTGACCTGTGACCACAGTTTAGCTACAGTGACTACAGGGAGTCTGAGATACGCCCCCTCCTCTATCACTGATGTAGATTACTGCTCCCCCCACCCCCAGGTCTATCCGTTCACATACATTGTTCTCAGCCATGACACGGCTGCATTAAATTCAATGTTCATGTGAATGTAGGCCTAGACTGGCCAAGCCAAGTTTATTACAATAAAAGCAGAATAAGCAACCAACAAATACCTCTGGAAGAAGATATTTTATTGGGCACACATTGTAATTTTACATGAAGAGCAGCTTCATCTTGAGAAGTAGATTACTAGATTATCTGGTGATTTCTAAACTAAACCTCCCCAAGTAACTAACAGCTGCTCCCATGTAATGACACAAATCACGGCGTACAGGCCTATTAAATTCCATGCTTATTTTGGGTAGGTCTTGCAGAACAATTAACATAGACAAAAGCTCTGGGAGCTGTGGAGGAATGTCTGAGTCATATTCTAGGTCACAACATAAAGGAGTTGCATGTGATTAGCATTCATTGTTTGTTCCCCGGGGTAAGGATCACAACCTAACTTGAGCATCATGACACAAAAACATCTATCTTCTTGAGCGTGTTTTATTTTTTTATATGACAGAAGTATGAACTGTGCTGGATTGTATCCACAGAGAGCAACAAAACATGACCTCTTGAAATCACCGGCTCTGCTACATCCATGGGAACACCATGGATCTGAAGACCTCTTGTAAGGAACAGTCATACATTCCAGAGGTTTTAGCTTGTCAGTAGTGAGCCATTCTGAAATCTTAGACGTGTGATTTGTCCAGATGATTGTAATACTCCAGATGCACCCAAATTATACTACCCATCATCATGGCCATCTTCAACTCAGATAAGGACACCAACTCTCTAGTTTTAAACAACTAATCCAAAATAAAGACTGCAGAGTTATTTTTAGTCTTGTATTTCTTGAGAAACCCATGTCTGATGATACAGCATTTAAAACGCAGAAGTGGGCAAACTGACCCGGGTATAGGGAAATCTCACTCCCTCCAATAAAAACTTTCTACACTGGATCTATGATGCGTCTCAAAAGGGGTTTTCCAAGGTTATGGTATTGACGACCTAGCTTTAGTTTAAGTCATCAATACAAGATCAGTGGACGTCCAGTTCACTTTAATGGGACTGAGCTCCAAAAAGCTCATGTGAGCAACAGATGCAATGTCATTGGCCTGAGAAGAGGAAGCAGCCATATCAAGTTACTGATTTGCAAGAATTCAGCTGTCAGATTCCCACCAATCTGATGTAATGATCATCTATGCTAAGGATAAGACATCAATATCATAGTCTTGGAGTATCCCTTTAATTCATAGCATGACGTTTTATTAACTTATAAATTGGCACTAACAAAATGCATCTTTATTCCTCCTGGATGGGAGTTAATTTACATATCCTTTACCCCAAGGAGCATTGCATGGCCAAACTCCCTATGCCAACTGGTCTCTTCAAGAAAAAACAGTACCACCCATTACTGAGACCTTCAACACTTAACATGGATGTCAATATAAAATAGATGGACCCATCTCTCTGGAGATCAGTAGAAACATCTGTACACAGGTTATGTCTGGTATTGCAGCTCTGTCCCATTCATTTCAATGACAATTAGCTGCAATACCAGACACAAACTATGGACAGGTGCAACACTGTTTCTGTCCTCAGGAGCCATGTTATTACCATCCTGGACAACCCCTTTAGGATTACAGCTCCAAAACATCAGGAATAAAAGTTAAATGTATTGTCTTACTTTTCAATAATATGACCTATCCCTAGAATAGGTCATCAATATCAGATCAGTGCCTGTCTGACACCAGGTACCTCCACAGATCAGCTAATCGGTGAGGGATACTGGGTGTTAACTCCCAACAATCTGATACTGATGACCTATCCTAAGAATATGTTGTCGATATCAAAAGTCAAAAATCATTCCCATCTTCACTTTGGGTAAGTGCACAAGAGGAAGTAAGGGAATTTACATTTAGCAACTACAATTGGCGGTTTAGGGCACCCATCAAGGTTATCCCTGCACTTCGCTCAGGAATGGATGAAGGCTGCAGAGCTTCTAGCCATGAAGAAGAGATAATGGGAAGATATATCAGCTGGTTATAGCTAGTTAAAAATGCCTAGACTGCAACTCCAGCACAAGTATCTGGTTCTATTAGTTATCAATAAAGTCTTGTGACAACCATGTAAATAATACTGGGCTATATAGGGTTAACTCAATAGAAAATATATTTTGGCTTTCAAATGATTTCTTTAAAAGAACAACCCAAATGATGCCAAGATTTATACACTCGCACATCATTACAAGTCAAGTGTCACTAGTCTTAGCACATTATTCATATATAGTGGTCAAAATGCCCATTCCCAAAGACATTATTTCACTGGCAGGGCCACAGCAAAATCTCACTGCCAAAGCCAAAAGAGGCAAATGCCAAAGTGCTCAGCAATTATTAGTATATTACAAATCTAATTAATCTCAGTTGTAAACTGGCATTAATGTTAAAGAGGATCTGGAAAGGCCAATGACATACCTCATCGGATAGGTAATTTGGTGTTTTGTTTATCCAAATCTGTTCAGCTACTCCAATGATATAAACCCTTTTAGTGTTGACGCAAATTAGAGTATACTAGCCAAGTGGGTGGTAACAATGCATAACAGAGACTCCGCCCCATAGAAACCACAGTGTTTCTACCCACTTGGCTAGTACACCCTAATCTGCATCAACAATAAGAGGGCTTTTATCTTTGGACTGGCTGAATGGATTTGGATAAACAAAACAAAATGCTCAGGGTGCCAGTGCCTATCTGATGATGTAGGTCATTGGGCTTTTCAGACCTGGTGAAAGTGCATTAGTAACCACTCATGGATGGGACTGGGTACGGCCCAAGGTGAAGTGTGAAAATAAGCCGATGCCAGATACCTTTGGAGACAGCTCTCGCTCTAAGAACAAAAGGATCAGCCATGTTCCCATCCAGCATGCATGACCCTTCTTTCCAGACGTGTTGTCTGGGGAGAATCAGTAGACACCCATAAACATTAAACAGCCACACGAGAATAGTAAGATTCAGCTTCCATAATATAATATTTATGGCTACCCTAAACCTGGACAACCTCTAAATCATTTCCTTCCAGTAGGAAGCCAGTCGCATAACATGCTTTAGAGTCTGCACATTTAATAGTGAGCAAAAGCCAACATCTCATTGTTTGTATCAGGTTAAAACCGCCATAAACACTTAGAAATGTTATTGTGCTGTTCCTGCACTAAACAATACTTGCTACTTTTAGATATTCAGGAGTGGAAAAAAAAGAAATAAGCCATATTGTACAGGCATCTCAGAGCAAATAATGCCTTGATTCTGCAGTGGATGTCTCAAGGCAACCATAAAACAGCTATTAAACAGCAATAAACCACCTCAAAAATGCGTTAGAACAACTTAATTTTGACATGCAAGGGAAATGAATATGGAAAGTTCAATATTGTTAGACAGGGCCTGTGGGAATTGGGAATATCGAGCACGAGAGTGTCTTGCTGAAGAGACAAATGTTTTATTAAAGACGGCTGCAAGAGACGCTGCATTTGTATTGCCAAAACCAACACAGGTTCATGACATCCTTACCCTCTTTCCATTTATAATAGGTTATGTGTAAAAATCACACTGATCCACAGTAACATAGACTGAGACAAAAAGAGCATATGGAGCCCACAGTGCCAGACTTAAAGGGGTTTTCCGGGCAAAAAAAAAAACAAAACACACACAACTTTGTAGGTTTGTTAGGCCCGGTTCATATCTGTGCATGGGTTTCCGTTTGGGAAGTCCGCTTGGGAACCCCTCGAACGGAAAGCTAATCCGCATAAAAAAAGCGGTTACCTTAGGAAACCTGCGGACCCCATAGACTATAATGGGGTCCGTGTGATTTCCGCTTGATTCCCGCATGAAAAGTGCGAAGAGGGGAACGGAATGGCCCAAACGCAGATGTAAACTGGGCGTTAGTGCTAATAATGGGCTTTTTGGAGTGATGCCTGGGTTTCTCTGGGAGCTCCTGGCACCCTCTACATTTGTTTACATGGGTAGCTGCCTGCTCTTCACTCTGATCACCCTCTCCCTCCCCTCCCCCCTCTCTCACACCCCCTCCCCGTTTCCCTAGCTAGCCCGCGGACTACTAGCCCTACCTAACTCAACCCCCCACCCCCACCCCTCATCATACCTACCTTTCTTCCTGTCCTGGAGATCTTTTTATTCTGTGCCGCCAGCTCCTTCTTCTCTTTACATCTTCCGGCGCAATAGACCCCGAGTGTGGCTCTATTGCGCATGCGTGGGAGGCCAGATCCTTCTCCTTTTCAAGTCTTCTGGCGCTTGAGCAATAGAGCCGGACTGCTGGCATGCCGGCACTCCCGGCTCTATTGCGCAGGCAGAAATGAAGAAAGTGACGTTTCGTGCCCAGAAGATCCAGACATGAAGACCGTTAATTATGATGAGGTTGGGGGGTGGGTAGTATTGGTGACGTTCTGTGTCCGGGAACGCAACGTCACCGGATAATCAGAAAATGTACCTGGGGCAGTCACATGACCGCCTCGGGGACCTGGGCAAATATACATATTTTATAAGTAAGTTGGAACTTAGGCAAGGGGGGAGGGTGTTTAGTTTAGGGTTAAATTATTTTTATCCCGGACAACCCTTTTAATATAAACTAGTTCATACTAAACCTTTATCAACTAAGCAAGTTACATTATGATTTTGTACATAATATGGGTTATCTCCCATCTATAAATATATGTATGAAGAATTCATTCAGCAAATGATTACAATTTTTGAGATCAATGGAAAATTGCTACACTAACAGTCTACTAGTGTTTTTTCTGATTTCCGTCGTATTATACTAGGTGAATGGTGCAATAAATAACAAATGGAGTTTCACCATTAGTATAACACCAGCTGCTGAAAAGCAACAGTATTTTTTAGATGCTCAGATACTGTAAAACTAAAAAACTCAACCCACTAACTCTATAGATGGTGCTTCAGTCATTCTTCAACACAAAGTGTATAAGGGGCAGTTCACATTGCAATTTCTTGTGGCTCTGTTATTTTATTACAGCCAATGGACCCATAGTGGGAATACTTTTTTCAGGTTTCCAAATGTACCCCGCAATCGCATAATAAGCAGTCAAACCATGATGTGAAAGGCCCTACAAAAGAGAATAATTCTGCAAATGTCACCCATTCCCCTTTTCTATTGAGTTCAAGTTACATTAGATCTGTCAAAGACCTCAGAATGAAGTATGAGAAATAAATAGAGAACACTCATAATGAAACACATTTAGCAGCTTAAAGGGGTATTACCATCTTAGAGAAGTATGGCCTATCCAGAGAATATGCCATAAATAACTGGTATGTGCAGGATCCAGGAATGTAACCCGCCATAAATCCTCACCCCCATTCTGCCTGGTAATATTGTTGTGGGAAGAACACAATTGAGCAAGAAATTTGGAAACAAATGGAGAAAGTCAAGCATGTGTGGCCACATCTCTATTCACAGTGGCGACATCACCAGTTGGAATAGGGGTTTGGGAACCCTGTTCTGGAGATAGGTAGAGCTCAGCCTAGACTCACACCTATGAGACATCTGATACGCTACGGATGTCTAAGATGGAATATTCCTTTAAGTTTACTAAAGATACACTATCATCTTTAAATAAATCTTTACTATGGAAATCACAAGTTCGCCTGTGAAGTAATGTTCAAGCCCACAAGGACATTGACCTTGTAAGAAGGTTCTTACATGTTTTACTTGGATATCTTGCAAATACATCCCCAGATGTTCCGCCTAATAAATCAGAATATTTCACAGTTGCTGAACTGTAGTTTAGTTCTATAAATAATTATAGCTCTAAAATTCATGTGAAATAATAATGTTGCTATAGCAAGAAAATATGATTTACTTTTACAATCCTGTAAACTTCAGGTAACCCTTCATCTTAAAAAATAGCAGGACTGGAAAGCAAGATCTGTTGCTATCTGGGGTTTTTTTGGGTTTTTTTTAAGGATACAAAAACATACTATACCATCCAAAAAACAAACAGCAATAGATCAGTTTTTTTTTTTAACATTGATGTCTATGTAAACGGATGGCCATCAGTTTGCGTCCAATTTTGACGTTTTTTGGATCCATTAAAAAGATGTAAGAAAATGTGATCTGGATAGAGCCTAAGGCTTCATTCACATGACATTTTTTACATCCATTGAGCATATCCGTTTAACGGATGCAAAAAATAGAAATACAAAACCGTAATATACACTGATCTTCATGTAAACTGAAGGCCATCAGTTTTTTTGCATCTGTTAAACGAAGTAAAAAAACGTGATGTGAATAGACCCAAACATACATTATATGGGACACAAGTATTTGGACACCTACACATTGCATCTGCAGGAGCTTTTATGGCATCTCATTCTAAATCCATAGGAATTAATATGGCGCTGCCCCCTCTCCCTGCAGCTAAAGCAACATTCACTAATCTTTCTATAAGATTTTGGAGCGTGTCTGAGAATTTTTGCCCTTTCACTCAGAAGAGCATTAGTGAAGTCAGACAATGATGTTGGATGAGAAGGCTTAGCTCACAATCTCCATTTTAGTTCATACCAAAGGTGTTTAATGGTGTTGAGGTGAGGTCATAGTGCAGGCCAGTCAAGTTCTACCACACCAAACTCCCCTAACCATGCCTTTATGGACCTTGCTTTGAGCTCTGGGATATAGATGTGTTGTACAGGAAAGGACCTTCCACAAACTGTTCCCACAAAGATTGAACCATACAATTATCCAAAATGTATTGGTATGCTTCCCTTTCTCTAAAACTACGGGGTCTTGGCCAACTCAAAATTGTATACAATACTCCATGTGACTAGTGATTTGTATTGGGGCAAAAACTATGAATTCCTCCTGAGCATATATGCATCTTTTGATGCATCCCATCATTTTATTTGCTTTGGCAGCAGCCACCTGGCACTGGTTGTTAATGTTAGAATTTACTGTCCACTAACATCTCCGAGTCTTTTTCAGTGCCAGTTTTAACCAGTGTTTTACTATTTGATACATAATTGTAACACTTGCTTCCACGGCTCAGGTGAATGACCTTCCATTTATCTACATTAAACTTTATTTGCCATTTAAAAGCTGGAGACTTACTCAACATTTTTAGTATTTGATAATTGCTTTGGGCACCAAATAAAAGTTTACAACTCCTGTCAAGTGGAATCTTCCAACCGCACAGAGACAGCTACGAAGATGGAAAAAGTCCTCAGTTTGGGTCGAAAACCAGTTGGATCATGAGAGTGCTGACCTCACACAGTGGAAACTCAAGGCATTAACTTGTCTCCCAGCTTGCACACCATGCATTTTATTCTCTTCTCCTCCATTTTTTAACACAAGTAATAAATCTCCAATAATAGCTTTTAAACCAGTGTTCTTCCATCCAAGCCTATGGCCAAAACTGTATAACATGTTATGCGATGTAATGGTATGTGAAAATCCGTGTATACGTTTCGCCATCAGCAGTTTCTTGTCCATGACCTGAATAAAATTGGCTTACCTGCTGTAACATTGTGTTTCTGGATGTTCACTTTGATATGCACTGCTTCTGCTTAGCATCTCAAACGTCTACATGAAGCCCCATTTACCAGACCCTAGAGAAATAAAACAAAGCCACCGTTTTATTAAATGCATCGGCTTTCCACCGCTTTTCTGACTTAATATCAGCTTCACGAATATATAGCAACTGTACTCCATCATCCCTGATCTGTATACGCAGGACAGGTCAGCTGACATAAAATGCATTATACCATAATGTAAAGAATATTATAGTGCCGTAGGCATAATGCCGAGTCTGAAATATTCACATGCTGGATTAACTGAGCATATGAATGCAGCAATTTATCTTAATTTAGAAGTTATTAGACAGGCAGTACAACACAATGAGAGCAATGATATTACATGAATTTTCCTGCATGGATATTGAAAGGCATTGGATTGGAGTAGCAAAATATAAAAATGCTCCACTTACAATCCTATCTAGTTTAGGTCTTCAATTTGCTCAATTTATACATATTTTTTATTTTTTTAATGAGGTTGTGTCTAATAGCGTATATAGTCAGCTCTTCTGACAAAACTGACTAAATAATTGCATTCACCACCAAACACATTTCAAGGGGATGATCAAATGGCACAAAAAACTGACATTGTGCCATTCCTGTTATTCCTGGAAATTTATGGATAAAGTGACAACTGGGTGTTTCCCTCCCGTGTGGTTTTTACTTCCAATGCATAGAAATCAGTCTATGATCACGTGATGGGTACTCCATGGTCATGTCATGTACACACAGGTGCACAGCTTGTTACAGTCGCTGCACAGTAATCAGGGCTCTGTCTTGTAATGATCTGTGCCCCCCTTGTCTGCAGCACTACAGGTTGCACATATGGTATATCCACCAAGGTGTACCACATGTAAAGTCCCTAAGCAAGCAGGTTCCAATATGTGCAAGGTTATTTAAACCATATTTACTAAAACTGTAGAGCCTCTCCAAAATAATGTATATCATATCTGAATAATCGCTCTAGACAGGTACTAGAGTGAGGGTAAGGAAATGTATACAACTGCATATAGTTTCCCATATTGTTCAAAACAGGTACATTTATCTTGTCACTCTTCAACAAATGTCTCCACATGAATCCTCTGCTCCGCCAGTGAGCCGCACCTTCCTCATACCAAGAGACAACATTCTAATACAGAATAGTTCTACCATACAACGCTCTACTCATGAAAAGCTAATGTACTGAAAAAATGACAAATACACACACACAGAAAAAACAAAAAGTGCTGTAAAATGTTACTTTGCAAGCCATGGCTAAACAATTGATAGATCAACATAGATTTCTCCTTTTCCGTGGATGCATATAGCTTTTTTAAACTAATGCCACCAGAAAGTGAAAGCTTCGCAGTGTATTCTGCAGGTGTATTAATGCAGATACTGATTTACTTTTTTCTGTGTTTATTTTCTGATTGTAGATTTTGTCTGTGTTTTGTACAGGATAATTGCAGAAGCGATCTTGCCTTACCTGCTGTCAACAGCAATCAGGGATATGCTTTACAGCAGCCAAATAGTGCATAAGGACCTGTAGTCTAGCTGACTTGGGAGAGTGTTGTGGGCATGCTCTGTGACCTGTGCCAAGTTCTCTGTACTGGGAGGGGGGGGGGACTGTAACACACAACCTCCTAAGCCTGACTTTTTTTTTTTTTTTTAATTTCAGCTAAAAAGAATGGACATCCGACGGACCCCATTATAGTAAATGTCGTCCCTCGAGCTCCGTTGGTGCCTGCTATTGCAGTGGTCAGTGTGTCCGTTCCTCTGGTCCTCCAACAGACCAGAAAAATGGACACCCGCAACAGATGTAGCATCATGTTCTGATACCACAGTTCTTTCAAAAGTGTAGGTTTCAATGTTCAGGGGGCTCTTTTTGCTTAGAATATACTATAGATTGTCAATGCCCTTTCTTTACAATATAAGAAAGGACTAAACCTACAAACTTATAAAAGTTAGGGATGTTGTCATTTATCTGACACTTTATAACCACAAGTGTGTGTCGATTATATGTGGATAATTATTACAAGTGTGCAAAAAAAAACAAAAAAAAAAAACGACAAACTAATGTGATGGAAATGTGAATCAGATAATGACTAGGCTTGCATCAACATTTTGGCAGAAAAGTAACAGCCAGTGCACTAAATTGGGATCTTCAAGTACATGTCACATCAAGTTTCACAATCGTTTATTTCAAGAGACTCATTTAGAAGCGCGATTTGATGTTTCTTTGTTTTTTTACACTGGAAACAAAGCTACTTGGCATAATGTCTCAAAAAATGTTACAAGCCATATAAAAGATCTATGCTAGTCAACAACACAAATATGAGAAGAAGAAAGTCATACAAGGTCAAACATTTTTGGGTCGTTGTCTACTAAAGTTAGTCAACTAAATAGTCCAATTGGCTCCTGGAATGGCCTTATTGACCCAAGAAGTCAGTAGGATGTCTATAGTTCGTCTTCAACCTGATATTCCACAAATGACATAAACCTAAGAAAACATAAAAAGTAGAATACCAATGAAGGTAGTGATGTACAGCAGCATGATAATTTTCAGGTGTGGACACCCAACACGCTCAGTAGAATCTGTCAAGCATACAATCTGCCCACACAAAATAAAAAAAGGAGGGGGGGAGCTGCCATAAGAACCCCGAGCGCTATAGATGTAGGCGTTGAAAGGGAAATAATCAGAGAAATGTTTTAACTTTTCCTGTGCTGGAACTTACAGAGAACATTACTAGGTCTACGCTATTCTGGCACATTAGGATACAATCCACATCATCTCTCTATAAATACAATGGATGGAACTGTTTAGCTATGGAGAAAAGGTTTGTGCTAAAATTACTAGACCATTAATAATTAATCAGGATAGCGATAAAATAGGATAGCATTATCCACAACCCGTATACAAGGGGAACAGTAATCTCTCATTCGCATGATTGTAAATGAGCTAATTTCAGCCAATAAAAAAAAATCTGTAAACCAAGTTATAATGCACCAAATAAAATGAGATTATTTCAGAAAAGTGCAGCGTGTTTGCAAAGTATAGATAGATTTCATCCCCACCCTCAATTGGCTGTGTATTAATACATTCGGAGTCAAAGGTGCTCTTACAAAGAAAAACTTAAAGGGACCCTAAAGGTCAAAATAAAATGGTCACAATTAAATCATATTTATGATTTATACCTATATATCTCTATCTATCTATCTATCTATCTATATATATATATCCTTTTTATACTCTCTGGTCCAATCGATCTTAATTTCTTTAAACTAGTAACTACTCTATGCACGCTGTCTTTGGCAGCCAAAGACACTCCCTCCTGATCTCCACTGGGCCTATCCAAGAGCAGGAGGAGTATTTTAGACTGCCAAGCACAGTGTGCATACAGAAGAAACTGGTAGCCATTTTACAGAATTGTGGCAATGAAATGCCCCACTGTGATGTCACAATGCCCCACTGTGACAAGTAAGAGAGAATGAAGCCATTACACAACATGTCACTCACAAGGGGGGCAACTGTATCATATGTCCTCCTCATCACTAATATCTGGATCAAAGTTTGGTGTAAATCATGCAATGGATGTCATAACTGGATGGAGTTTCAAGGACATATGAACACAGACAGCCCCATGTACCTCTACTTACATATGGATCCATAATACAGGTCTGTAGGGACTCTACTATTGTACATGCATGCAATTCTTCCATGTGCATAGACTCTCTTGCAAAAGACTTTTGAAAGGGAACAAAGAAGCAGCATCTTCAAAATACACAGATTCTACAGAGAATTTATGGCTTATATGAGGACACAATGCCAGTTGCGAGTTTCGATAGGCTTTAAGGACAATAATTTTAGAGACACTGGAAGATAATTGTGGACCGCTCTGAAAACCCCTGCTTCCATCTAAGCAGTGTTTTATAAACCATTACAAAGAGATGTTATAGGTAAAATTGCCTTCCAGATTGCAAACACCCAAATGGCAGCCCTTCTGTACAATACATAAATTGAATCCTCTGGAATATACACTTTTGTCGCAGCTGGAAAAGGAAATGGAGAATAATAGATCAGATCACAAAATAGATGAACAAGTGTACTCGGTAAAAGAGAACAGAGGACACCAATGCTAATACAAATATATGTGGGATAGGAAATTTGGACCATTTTAACCAATCCTGAGGTCAAGCCAAGGGAATATAAACAAGACAGGGTTATTTGCAGGCAAAATGATGATTGGATGGACTACACTACTCACATATATCTGTAGAGGAGAAAGAGGCTACATAAGAGCTCTATAAATATTCTCTAAATCGCTCAAACAATGCAAACTCATGAGGCTGCACACAAGGTGACCTTCACGTTAAGAACATAGTCTAAACCTAGAAATAAATGATACAAGTAAGCAGAAGAGGATCTTGCCCCTCACTGTTTGCGTCAGGATCATGCAGAAAATGCTGTACGCCGACAGTCTTGTAGAAATCCTGTAGAGAAAACAGGCGTTATCCTGCTGCAGGTCGTGGCTGGTCTCATGGACACAAATACAGACACTGCTCAAAGACGTTAACGGAACAATCTTTACCACCAATGTCTCCAAAATAGACATGTATAGGACCTATCTTGAGTTTTATCCCAGACTCCATACATGGACTCGAGTATGTATGAGATCATAGAAAATAATGGGTCATTGTGCTAGCCATTAATAATACAGCTAGCACAAAAAAAAAAGGTTCATGTGTATGGAGCCCAACTCAGAGTACTCACAGCTAAGTGATATCATTCATCCAGTGGTTGCAAAAAAAAAAAGCTAAATGTGTAGAAAACAGGTAGACATTTAAGAAACTTCAGGAACTCCTAAATCAAGCCACATACTAACAACTCTAATTTTAGAAGATTTGGTCTATCTTAGAATTCAGGAAAGCGGTGACATCACTCTCTCACAGTTGCTAGGATACCTGATAACGATGAAAGGTTTACGTAAAGTAAGCAGTCACTTCTGGGAAGGAATGTAACAAAAATATCTGATATTTAAAACATATGATATGTTGTAGCATTTGCAGGTTACAATGTGAACCTGAAGAGAACATGATGCAGCTTCCACCAAGATTACAGTAATTTTGTTACAGGAAGGGCAGCGGAAAAAATCAAAGTCAGATAATGTATAGGTCAGTGTTGCACGGCTGACGGTGACCTTCTCCGCGCGGTACAAATTGTGGCACAGTGGCAGCCAGAAGGCAATCAGCCGGCAGAAAATATAAAGGTGACTTTCACCACAAGATTTACATGTGAGCATGTGCGCTAAGTAATTAACATGGAAGTACTCTCACATTAATTGGCAGAGAGCAGATGGCCCTGATAATAAATTGCAAAGAAGGATTTTCAATCAAGGGACAGCGTTGTCAATAAGAGTTAAAGTTTACATGTTGCTTACATGCACTGATGGCAGAATTTGCTTTTTCGGGTCAAATCAATACAAATAACGTGGCAAACCGATACACAAACCCATGACTGACGCACAATTCATCTTTTGATGTTATTGGATTCCAGGGCTTCATTTATCAAAGGAACACTGACAACACTGTGACATGAGGCACCTTGAGATGGCGCTCCCTCCAAGTCGATAAGTTAGCCTAATATTTATTCAAAAGAAGGTCATAAAATCAATAGGGACAACAGACATCCCAGACAGAACATCAGCTTTATCTTAAAGTGGTTGTGGTCTGGTAATTTACCAAGAAAAAAAAATATACACAAAAGATGCCATATCTCCCCCTGTCATTGTCACAATGATCAGTCCCAGCTGCTTCTATACTGCCTAAGCCTTATCAGCACCACTATAATTTATGGAGTCCAGAGGGACCACTGAGGTCCGAGAAGCTCTGGAGTGGGAGAGGTGAGGTATTGCTTAGGTTTTTTGTTTTATGTATGCCATTAAGATTTTTTTTTATTTTTTACTCCAGTGCTTCTTTAAACAATCTAAAATCATACAACCTTTTCAGCACAGGATTAAGTCCACTTTTAGATAGTTGTAATACAGCACATATAAACATCTTTATGGCCATAATAACTGGTCCTTTAAAAGGTATAAGAAGTGAACTTAGGTCACCAAAGGGTGATAAAAATGTATCCATACAATGGCCATCCGAAAGCAACCTACTGCACAATGGTGGGGCATCACTAACCTCCTATAGCATTTATTATCACCAAGGGGTCTCTACTCTAACTCTGCCTCCTATTTTGTTTTCTACATCATTCTGAAATAACTATGCCGTGCTCTATCGTATGGGGTATGTACAGAGGTATTCTCCCTCAGAAGCATTGATCCTAGAGAAGAATTAACCCATACAGATAGCATCCAATCAAGTCTGTACAGTCTGCAGCACACTGAGCCATGTAGCCAGGGGCGCACCTCTAATGAGACGGAGTGAGGCGGCCGCCTCAGGCAGCACTATCGGAGAGGCGGCATTTTAAATTTTTTTTTTTTTAATCCTAAACAAGCCCAAGACAGGCTGCTCTGAAAACAAAGCTGCGCGGTACCTGTCTTGGACTGGCTTACGAGACCTCTGCATCTCAGCGCAGGCGGCGCTGCTATGACATCATCACGCACACGTCTTATGCGCCCATGAAGCAGAGGCAGTGGCTCCATCAAGGGATCCCAGGTGAGGATAACTTTTTTTTTTTTTTTTTAAATAGGCTGTTACCTGCGGGGGTTACTCCAGCAGGTTACGGACTATTTACAAACCAATCTCTGCTCCTGCGCATGGCCGCCCCCGCTTCCCCCCAGAAGCGGCTGTGAGCGGGAGATCGCTAAGTGAGGCCGCGAACCCCCAAATACTACTATTATTATACTCTGACATCTTTTTAGACCCCAGAGTATCATAATCGGAGACCCAGGGGAGGTGAGGGAACATAAACAATGTTACTAACCTATCCTGGATCCGGTGTTACTCCCAGCAGGCTTCGGGCCTTTATGGTGACGTCCCAGACATCTCGTTGGCCAGGCTGACGTCATTATGCGTCGCGATGCTGGCCTGGCCCAAGTGATGTATGTGCCGACACTGAAGAAGGCCTAAAGCTGCAGGGAGTGCACCGGAGTCCAGATTGGTAAGTAACAGTGGTTTTTATTTTTGTCACCTCCCCGGATCTCCGATCATTATAGTCTGAATAGACCCCAGAGTATAATACCGCGTGCAGGGGCGGCCAAGGGACATAATACCGTGTGCAGGGGCGGCAGAGGGACATAATACCGCGTGCAGGGGCGGCTGAGGGACATAATACCGCGTGCAGGGGCGGCTGAGGGACATAATACCGCGTGCAGGGGCGGCTGAGGGACATAATACCGCGTGCAGGGGCGGCTGAGGGACATAATACCGCGTGCAGGGGCGGCTGAGGAACATAATACCGCGTGCAGGGGCGGCTGAGGGACATAATACCGCGTGCAGGGGCGGCAGAGGGACATAATACCGCGTGCAGGGGCGGCAGAGGGACATAATACCGCGTGCAGGGGCGGCAGAGGGACATAATACCGCGTGCAGGGGCGGCAGAGGGACATAATACCGCGTGCAGGGGCGGCAGAGTGACATTATAGTGTGTGTAAATGGGGCGTTATACTGTGTGTGGGCCAGGAAAGGGGGTGCCCCATGTCAAAAGTTTGTGGGGGGGGCCCAGTCTTTGCTAGTTACGCCAACTGATAGTGGGTTGTTAGGAAGGGGCATATCATATAAGGGGGCTTAATGAACTTAAGAGGTGTTATTTATATAAAGGCATTATTAATACAAGGAGGGTTATTTAAATAAGGGGCCATTAGGGAGCATTTGGGGGTGGTCAGTTATAAAAGAGTTCATTAGGGGACATCAATTATATAAGGGGGCATTAGGGGACATTATGAATAGAAGGGGGCATATCTATCTATCTATCTATACCCCACTACTGATCTGCTGTATGAAGGGGCTATGGCGCCTGTTTATATTATACGCTGTCTGTAATTACATCACACGGTCACTATAAACAGTCTTGTCACATAGACATGTATAGGATGAGGCTGTAGTTACATGACATGGCCGCTATGAGATGAGTGACACTATGGAAACAGAGAAGCAGTCATGGCGCTTACACAGGTACCACGGTTCATTCAAACAGCTGATCAGTGGGGGTCCTGGGCTTTTGAGCCCCACTGATTATTTTATTAATGACCTGGAAAACCTTTTAATTAGTTAACACCTGGGGCATTATTAATAAGGGGCACTATTTATACAGGGTACACATGCACATTATTAATATAAAGATGCACTTTGGAGTATTTTTCATTATGGGGGGTTATATCATATATTTTATAATTGGGGTAGCAGCAGGATGGGTGTGCAGGTGAGGACAATGTGGGTCGGATGCCTGGAAAAGTGAGGAGCCAAAGATATCTGTGCTGCAAACTTTACAGAGACAAGTCACATCTGGAAGAAGTGGTCATGGCAGTCCAGAGGGAAGAGAAGGGAAATGTGAAGGATTAGTCAGAGACGTCACCTGTAAGTCACAAAATGTTACTGCCCTGTATTCACCTAAATGATAGAGGATAAATAGCTGATTGATGGGGGTCTGTCTGCTGAGAGCCTGAGAATTGGGTTTTTTCCCCCCACTGGGTGGGAATCCAGCCTGGCTGTAGCCATATATAGGTGTGTCGCTTGGTGGATGGACGAACCCGCGTGGCTCTCATTCACTTCAATGGGAGTGCCAAAGATACCCGAAGTCCAGTACTCAGCTATCTGCGGGGCTCCTATTATAGAGAATGGGGCCCACGTGGGCTCGTCCATCCACCAAGCAGAAGATGTGTGAAGTGATTGTCATTGTTAATGCCGTGATGTTGATCTGATACTGAAGTAATACAGGAAGAAGAATTATTTTATAAACTGTTTTATAACTTTGTGTATATTGTGCAACAATAGCAGCGTGTGAAGCTAGTAGCATGGAAACTCCATTTTTTTTTTTTTTTTTGGGGGGGGGGGGGGCGTCTTTCTATAGTCCGCCTCAGGCAGCAAAGAGGCTAGGTTCACCACTGCATGTAGCTCCATACTAGTGAGCCGTATGACCTCTAAAGCATAACCCCTAAAAACCAGTGGTTCTTCTGCATGTCAGATATTTCAATACTTGACAGCAATAATCTATGCAGAATGATACTGTTGAAAACTGTTGCAGAAGTGTAACAGGGTTGCAACTTGCACCAAGGATACGCCACTGTTTTTTTCTGCATACCACTTGTCACTTTGTAAGAAGGCACAAGGTGGGCCAGGGACATCTCGGTCTGTCAGATTTGCTAAAAGTCACACTAGTTAGTGAATGGTGTGTATTTCAATTCTGGCGTAAAGGACATCCTGCTGTGCGCCAGAATTATTAAGAAGCCAGAACCTCTTAATAATTCTGACATATCTGTGAATCAAGATTGGAGTACAAAATCAGAGATATAATACCGCCAATGAATTGACAATGGTTTAAGATCAAAGTGTCTGACAATGCAGAACTGTATCTAGGGTACAACGCTGCGGCAACTGTTACACCCCATACCGTTAAAGCTAAGCACAATGTAAAAAAGAAACAGGGGGACAAATACATGGCATGAACTGTACAGCAGTCACATAATGTGACAAGTAACACATAACTATGTAAATCTAGCCTGGGAAACACTGCACAAAATTTAACAAAAGGTGCAGTTCAGGACTAGACAAGACCTCTACATGTACAGAAGTAACAGATCCTTGGCTGGCTTCTAATTGATAGATCGAGTTTCCTTTTCACTTTGTAAAGCCCTGACAACAAATCACGCACAGGGTACACCAGGCAAACCAAGTGTTCTCCAACCAAGCACTTAAGAAAATACACACCAGCTCATTTATAAGAACTTCAAACTCACTTTCAATGACGGCAGCCACTTGGCTCTCAGTCAATAATTTATTTACTCCTTCCAATTGTGGATACAGATTTTCTCAGAAAACTGAACTATCTGCTGAGTCTAAGACGGTAATCGTCCTTAAAAATAAATACTCAGATCTATGAATCGTGCTAAGAGTTTCTTTTAAGTTTTTGCAAATTAGCTTGGCGAGACCATGGCTGGATTACCTTCCATGAAAGGAATGCTGTGGTTTTTCAGCCAACATTACAACATTGATACGGAACTTAAATAACAGACAAACACACCTGAACAAGAGAAGATCACGTATTGTGACTGTAAAGGTCATCACCAGCCTGACATCAGCACCAAATCATCTCCTATAGTAATATTAGAATGAATTACATCAGTATGAAATAGGTCTTCAGATGGTCCACACCACCGAGTTGTGGATTGTCATTGGCAATCTCCATATAATGACCAAAGTACCTTGGAAATTTCTAATTTATTAGAAAGATTCTCTGCATATATGCGGATGTTAAGGTGCCCCATTGCTGGTACCCCCAGTGAACATCTACCACTGGAGGGCAATCTGGAAACAAACATACAAAGGGTTTGCCCAGCCAGCAAGAAAAAAAATTGAAATGAGCTCAGAATGGGTTAAAATAATAAAAAGTCACCATACTGTTCCTGTTGTAGTGAGGACGTCCAAACACAGACAGGTTACCACTGCAGCCAAGAGATACGTTTATGAAGGAGAGCAGCTATTGGTCACATTATCTTATGACCAGCCTAAAGGTGTCTGACAATGGTAGGAATGGCCAACTATCTATGTATGTATGGGGGCTGCCAGATGCAAAACAGGGTGCAAACTAAAGCACAAACTAGAGCCTCAGGATTCTGCTAGGGGCTGCACAGAAAAAGTATTGCCATGTGAACATACCCTTAAAATAATACTTTTGAAGTATCTCATAAGAGGACTACAAGTATTTACTAAAATAGGCATGTTAGAGGACCAGACAGCTCCAGCTCGAGACACTAGAGTCTTTTACACAGCCCAATGATGAGGCAATTATCGGGAATGAGTGTTCCTAGGAAAATAATTGCTTTGCCTAAGGGTGCGATGAGCATTTTTTTTTTTTTTTTTTTTTTTTTTTTGAGTCAAAGTCCCGGAGTGGATTTAGCAGAAAGGTGTACTTGCTTTATATTTCCTATTACTTACCATATAAAAATAGGCAGCAAAATCTGCAACACAAAAACACAGCTTTTCCACAATTTGTGGCCTCAGCCTAAAGGGATGTTCACAACTACTTTAATCAGTTGTGGGATGAGAGCAACAGACTTTTAAAGTGATATAGTGAGGGACACAGAAGGAGCCTGTGTCTGTTCCCATTGACTTTAATGTAGCCAAACTAAGTTTTGTAATGGAGGAAAGCTTCCGACTTTTTTTTTTTTTTTTTTTTTTTAAACAGACAGACACTAGATGGAGGGTGCTCCATCTGAATTCTACAATTAATGTAGTGTAAACCGACCCTAATAAGATTCAGGGCAGGCACAAGATAAGGGTAGAAATGTATTATAGATTATATCTACATCTACAATGGTATTTAAAGTGTGCAAATATACTTTTAATCTCCTAACATATGTACTCTGTATGGAACATCACAACAAAAAGAAAAATGAAGCTGTAAAAGTAACAGAAAGGCAAGAAGGATTTTAAATGAAAACAAATCTATGGCTTGCAAGCTGTCTACACTGCACTTCATGACTTATAGGCTTTAAATGAGTGCAGCTTTACAAAGATACACAGCCCTGAATGCAGAATATACAGACATAAAATGTAATATACACATATATAATCTATACACAAAACAAGTCTCCAGGCTGTATAAATAAAACAGGAACCCAGAGGATTAGGCGAACATCGCAGACATAACTTTAAAATATTGATGCATAGCCGTTCCAAAATGTCCTCTGTATGACTGGCAGGCGCCGGTACTGCGGGGGAGGGCTGGCTAAATGATATCTAATGATGAGCTGTGCGGCCCATGACTAATGACACTGGCCAATGTGGACAGCAGCCAGGAGGAATTAGCATAGTATAAGAGAATATCCAAATATAACCAAATGACAAAACCTTCTCTAATAAATCTATTACACTAAATTCTTTCTAATCTTCTCAGACTGCGTTCACATTTGCATCCTAATGTCTGCCTGAAGTCATTGGAAGAAAGTCCTGCAAGCATTGCTTTTACAGCCTCTGCTTTCAGCTTTAAAATAGCAGACACCTGGTGAACACCATTATAGTCAATATGGTCCGTCAGGTTACGTGTGTAGCCGCTATTTTAGCAGTTTGTCTGCCCCGTTGTTTTGGTCCTCCAACACATGAGAACTACAGACGGGCGACACTAATGTGAACCTAGCACAAGGCCAGTATTACACGGACAGACAGAAATCAGACTACTCATACATGTGGAGGTCAGTATGTCCAAGAAAGAGACAAATGTCGCATTACGCTGAGAATTTTTTCCCCAAAGCAAACCATGTATAAAAATAGTCTTTCGACGTTCACTATTGTGAGTCCGCGTAAAGTCCATTGTAGACTCTAAGAGTCTGGGATTCATCTACTATAAAGAAATCCCAGACGGTCACTTAGTGAATGGCAGACTAACCTATCCCTTCTCCTTTGTGTTGACAGCAAGTATTCCAGATAGGCAGAGCAAAATTTCTATCTGTATGCATCAGTGGGCACAGGCTAGACGGAGCACCTTGCTAAAAAGTCTTACTGCACAGTGAAGTGTGTGGAATGAAATATGAGGCACCTGGGTGACTCACCGGCGTCTCCAGCAGTCTGTGTAAGCAAGACTCACCTTTCTGTGAACTGCTACACTATAGGGGAGTATCAATGTAAACAGCTTTTACTCAAAAACAGTGAACACTCCTGAAAAAATATCAATTATATATAGTCCTAGTCTACAAATGGACCCAATTCAACTACATCAGCCTATACCTCTGAGGCCAAGGTTCATCTCAAATGTTTTGTAACGTGACAGCCGGGAATGCCATGGTCATGCAACGTTTGCTGTCTATAGGGACACACTGATATGCATGTATATGCAACAATGAGGAGATTAGTTATGCAACTTAGTACACAAAAAAAATAAATAAAGGGGAAAACAAAGGCACAGTGGCAGTTTGTAGGGAAGAGAAGTGAGGTGGACTGTTCTTGGCTTAACCTGTGCAATGTGACCCTAAGGTTCACACCTGCACGCAGGACTTGTGTCTGTGAAAAAATAACTGTTTCATGTCCGGGGCATGGAAAAAAAAAAATGCATACTCGCCTGTCTCCAATGCTCCAGTGTACACCAGCGCGTCCCAGTTCTTCTGCTCTGGCAGCTTCTCCCGGGTCTCTTCCGGAGTCCCGCTGAGGCCAATCAGTGAAGGACCTGCAATGTCACTACCTGTGACATCACAGGTCCTCTTCCTGAGGCCTGCCGAGGCCGCTGATTGGCCTCAGCGGTCATGCGGAACTTCAGCAGGACTCCGGAGGAGACCCGGGAGAAGCCGCCGGAGCAGAAGAAGCGGGACGCACGGGAGGACACCGGAGCATCGGGGACAGGTGAGTATGCATTTTTTTTTTTCCATGCCCTGGCTAATTTAAAAGTTAAAAGGGTTATCCATTTTTGCCTGGACAACCCCTTAAAAAAAAAACAGACACATTAACATCAGTTAGTGTCCATTAATGTCTGTTAAGATAGGTGTCCATTTTTCTCTTTTTTTTTTTTTTTTTATTGGACACTATCAGAATGGACAACCAATGATAGTGTGAACCCACCCTTAAAGGGTTATTCCCATCTCAGCAAATTGCTGCCAAAATAGGAATAACTGACTCCTTAAGTCTTTACCCCAATGGACTGGACCTACAGGAACACCAAATAAATGCTGCTCCGCCCACAGTACTATGCTGCTTCCATAACTCCCATTTACCTCTATGACAGTTATGCATTCGGCTGTCTCCATAACCCTGTCCCAGGGAAAGGGAGAAGGAGCTCTGTATTCCGTGTCTCGTCCATATTTAGCCAAGATGGAAATACCCCTTTAAAGCTTGAGAAGCAAATGCACAGCAGTTTAGAACTACAGGGAAGCTTACACACCTTCAGATTTTCAGGAATATGTAGGGTGCCCACTTTTTCAATTGAACAAAAAGGTCAGCTATACTAAATGTATTCTGCTCTACATTACAATTGGAACTGTAGTGCTAGCGGCAATAGGAACAGATATACCTTTAAGCCCTCAGTGATGCACCAACAGAGCTTATGCTCTACAATGTATACAGCATCCATCATTCTATGAACCCAAACTGTCATTCCTGAGCTATTTGCCCCTTTTGTATAGTTTTCTAGGAAAATATTCATTATAACTTGTATCCCATTCATTTTAACCTCTGGGTTCAGGAGTCCAGTGGGAGGTCTTATCAGTGACTGGCTGCTTTCACTCTATCTTTTCCAAAAAACAAATATAACTACACATCAGTCTGCTCAGGTCCTCCTGCTCTATAACATGCTACCTGCAGGCAAGACTACATTTTCAGTGACAGGATCCCTTTAAAATTTCCAATAGGATACCAAAATAAGACCTCTCCCCAAAGAGCAACCATTTTGTGCAGAGAAAGAGTAATATAAAGTTTCACAATGCCCAAGGGAAAGACAGCAAGACCTTATAGTTCTCCATTAACAACCTTGTTTGCATGACTTTAGAGGTCACCCATGCTGCTAGGTAAACTGTAAAAGTCTCAGCACAGAGCACAGTAAGCCCACGTCCTCAGTATATTTTATTTCTATCAAACAGGTTACATTTTTATATTCTGACAGCCCAGCCCTGCCCATAAACTTTGCAAAATTGTATGCTACAAAAAAAATAAATAAATAAAAAAAAACAGATTGCTGTAGAATTTAGTTATAGTGCTTTTTGTTACGTGTCCATTTCTTTGAATATTCGAGTATCTGCGTATACACGGATTCTTTTATCAGCACGACACAAAGCAATATTCTGTTGCCATAGTGACTGCAGATGTCAAATAAAAGTGACATGCCTGCTACTGGCTCCACTTATAGAGATGCAATTACCTAGGACTGCCAGGAATGCTGAGTAAAGCTGGGGTTCTCAGATAAACACTATCACACATGCACATTTCCTTGTTTGCTTATGTACAAATATGTAGCTCCTTTACTTTGCCTCTTAAACACAAGGAGATCCAATGTGTGTGCATTGGAAGGGGAGTCTCCATCATGGCCAGAGTACCGTATCTGGAGTCACTGTTAACCCATTGCCCTTCTTAGACTCATCAGTCTAAAGAGGATCTGTCCTCAACCCTGACATGACTGCTTTAGCAAATGCTTGTATTTTCCATTAAATACATTTTGGGTACATCCCTACTTATAACTTTGTGCTGTTCCTGACTTATTCACTTATAAATTGACAACTGGGGGTTACCATTCCACTTGTCAAAGAGGTATGGCCCTACACAGTCTGACACTGACAGCAGAGATACCCCCAACTGGTCACATATAGCTGTCAACTATTGGAAGAACAGAGGAAATGTCACAATCCTATGAAAATTGCTCCAGAATTGTTATACTATCTGAACTATTTCCTTAGGCTATGTTCACATCTAGGCAGCTCTGTCTTTTGTTCTGGTCCAAAACAATGGACGCACAGACCACTAAAGCAGTTGACACCAACGCTGTCAAACTGACACTACTGAGTATAAAGGGATCTGTCGGGTGTAAATTCTTTTAAACTGAAACTTCCAGACGATAAAGTCGGAACTTGCAGTATTTTTTCGATCAGCGATATTCGGCGCACACTGCGAAGGAGTCTCCAAATGCAGATGTGAATGTAGCCTAAAACGCTCTTACATTATCTTCTGACTTTACAAAATCTTTTTGTTTCATCAGTGTTAAAACGTTGCAATCCTCAGAACCTTTTAGACCCCATTCACATGATGGAATTTGGTGAGGAATTTGAGGTGGACTTCTGAACAGCTGATCCATGCATGGGCCAGCTGCTGACCCCCCAACAATCACATATTTATGGTCTAAGGATAGGCCATAAATATAACACTCTCGATCAACCCCTTTAAACCCAATTACAATATGCCATCTGCACGGTTTCATGACCGATAACATGAAACATATTACACAATAGACAGAACCCTTGTGTACACTTCAAAAATTGTGATACATTTTATGTAAAACTGTCCTGAAAACACAAAATAACCCTGTTAAATCCAGCAGGCACCTCGGTAAAGGTTTTGTTATGTAAGTGTGGGGGAGGTTTGGTTAAACACAGGTATAGCGCTTCTCATCTACTGCGCATATTAATTAGTCTGACGATTTCCATTCTCAGCTCATATGGAAGAATCTTTTATCAGCACCTCTGAAACTCCCTCTCCGAGCTCCCAATATCTTCATTAGAGGCGAGAACGCTGACAGTTCCGTTCAGAGACAAAGTGCTTCCTATGGTTCACACATTTTTCATTTGGCTTTAAGTGGCATGTTCATTAGAGCTGGTGCAGTAAAGGCTGCTCTGTCGGGCACATAATAAACCTCCCGGATAGTGTCCTTTCGTCTGCTGCACTTATTACTTGGCATGTACCAGAAGACTGGCCTGCTGTAAGGGGGGTAGCAAATTGTTTACCAGCTGGATCATCCTGTACGTTATCTAAGACCATTCATGTCTATTCCAGGACTACACTCTATGAATGAGCTCCACACTACTGAGATACTGGAGTGTAAAGAATGCAGTGACCTCATCCTTAAAGGTAATAAAACATAAATGTGCAAAAAAAAAAAAAAAAAAAAAAAAAAAAGAAGATCACTATAAAATATGCTGCTTTAGTCAATCCATATGTGAACTGACAGTGAAGAATATATGACATGACAGTTTAGATAGCAAATCTTGCCAATGGCAGACAATCTATACCGCCATTGGCAAAGTATGCAGCATATTTACAAAGGTATCTGAGGTCAATTTAAAAGGCTGCACATTGTAAAGCCAGGTTCACACAGGGTGATAGAGGTAACAATAGCTGCAGAAGAATAAGGAGGGGCTGCAATTGGCAATTAGAGAAAGCATTGAAGAATACAATGTGTAAATTGGAAGAAATTTATGACATTGTTACTGCCATGATATTATACTGCATGGTGACACACTTATTACTTTACACTATTTCTGTCTGTGTAGTGACTAGGAGTAGTTGAAGAAACTGAGCTGGACCAAAGCTACTTCACCAGATTTTTCCAGGAGCTCATGCATTAAAAAGAGACAGCATCGACATACATATATATTTCTACAGAAAGCTATACCTGAAATAAACATCCAACTTTTCAGACAATTTAGTCTTATTTAATAGAGCATGTGATTCTGGAACAAAATGTAATGTACTTTATTTAAAAATGTTGCTGTTTTCTGCCTGAAAAACCTCTATAACAAGTTCCTGCCACTAGGTATCTCTATATCACAAGGCATTATGGGAAAGGAGCTGGGGAGCTCATGCGCCCTCTATTGGATGTAACAAATCCTCAATTTGCTTTTGACTCACCGAGCCTTGAGACAGCAAAAGGGATTCTCTATTCTAGCGCATTTTCTGTTTACTGCCTGTTACTAGGGAAGTCCTGTAGTTAGTTGCTACAGACAGACGGATTCACAGCGAGTGAAGGGAGGATGAACTAGTCTCTTCATATAGAGAATGAAGAAGTGAGGGGCTGATTTTACTCACAGCCCCCACATATCTGCAAACTGCTTTCTCTACACACTGGACTAAGAGCATTCGGCAATGTCTCACAGTCTACTATGTACTTGTATATACTTCTGGCTGTTTGCATTATTGCTGATGAGAAGTTAGTCATAGACAGTAAGCAGCTTTCCTTATTGAGTTCAGATTTCTCTTTTTCTGTGCCAGTGATCTGTTCAGCTGCTCCTAACACTTATTTGCAGTCCAATGATGGATTTCCTATATTATGGTCTCTGACTTTTTCTCAGCTACTTGTTTGCCATTGTACAGTTACTCCTGGCAGAATTACATGTTAATAAACCAGTATAAGTAATAATGCATAAAGGGAAAGGGGGGGGTGGGGCTGCTCCTTATTGTACATGTCCTTTGCCTCAGGAAGAAATGCAAAATTTGCTGCAGCCATAACAGGGCTATAAGAAACAGAAAAACTGATATGACACCATGCATGAAGGATTACACAACCAGAGAAGAGTTTGCCCAGCAAGACCCTCATATTTCAACTTTTCATAAAAACTCAGGTACCCTTTAAATTCACCAGGAAACAGTTTCTATAGAACAAAAATATGTCAAATGAGTATCCATAGAGAATGGTTGTCAGATTTAATGAGGTTTTGCAATATCGATAATACCATCAATATCAAATTGGTGGTGGTGGTGGTGTGTTCTCTTCATTGTTCGTTAGACACATATCTGTGGCGGTGCCCACTACTGCAGTCTAGAACAATTCATTTAAAGGAGTTGTCTAGGACCTAGCTGTTGGACACTGATTAAATATCCACAGAAAATTGCCTACTCTTGATACAGATTATAGATATAGTGACAGATTTTGTTTTTTTTTCCCACATAACTACCTATATTTAAGAAGAAAAAAAAGAGGGGGAAAAAAAAAAAAAAAAAGTACTAATGCAATTTTCTCTCCGGTCACCAAGCCTAAAAATTGACCGCCACTTGACAATTCTGTAGGGTTTTTTCACAGCAGTGATCTTATTTACATCACAGACATGATTACAATAGCAGATAACACCACCACAGATAACAGCCATCATTATATCCACTAACAATAGATGATGTCACAGCTTATATGCTCCCCTTCTCATGTCTAGAAAACGCTCCCACAGACCTCGGAGTCAGCTCCTGCCAGTGGCCATGACTATGATGTAAAGAATATCACTAAATTGCTGTCTGTTAAGTAGAGGAAAAGCTCAGGTAAAATGCTAGTTGCTAGAATCACAAACAGAAAATAAAAACAAAACAAGAATAAAATAGGAAAAAAAAGTGATATTTTACAATATGGTTGTAAAAAATGTTAAAAATGGCAATTCATTCCTTTTAAGAGAGACTGGGCTACAGTGAGTTGTAATACCAGTCACAACCACCAACAAAAGTACAGCACTGTGCCTTGTAAGCATGAATGTCAGGAGTCGGAGCACCGCCGATGTTATATTAAGGGCCTATTCTGAGGACAGAAAACTGGCGTTCAATACAAACACAAAGCAACAGCGATCACATGAGAATGTATGGATATAGATGACTGTGGTATACCATATCTGGAGAAAAAAAAAAAAAAGGACATAGTTGATAGCCTACACCCTTAAGTTTTTCTCTCAGAGGTAGGGTGTGAACATGGTGCTAACAGTAAATGAGTCCACCGTGTCCAGTAAGTATTTTCAAATGCGCACAAAGTTGTACTATTTATGCAAACAAGAGGCAGAAGGAAGCTAGGAGGGAAATTGGTCATCCGAAGAGTCAAGTAAAAATATCACTTCCTACTGAAAATCAGCCACAGTGACACAGAATAGAAAATCTGCCTGTGCTTGTTGACAGCATTCTCCTCTACCGCTCCCATTAACAGGATTGCCAATCACAAGTGTAAACGCTTCTGGCTGATTGCTCGGACGCTGGGATTGCTTGGCTTGCATACATTTGTTCTAAAAGTAAGCCAACAACTGTGCTAAGAAAAAATATTTTACTGCCTTTGTCAAATCAAAGCAGACATGTTGCAACCAAAGGTAGAAACTGGGCTAGAGGACAACAGCCAAACTGATAGAGCCACCATGTAAACACAGAGCCATACATATCGGGGGAGATTTACTAAGCAAAATGTGCCAAAATGGCTCAAATTGTGGCAAAAACGGATAACCATGCAGTACAGAAATTTGAAAAGACCAAAGGGAGTCACAAAATGCATCATATTTATTAATGGTGTGTGCTGTTCTTTTGGAACAAAATACTTGTGCTAATAAACCATGAAGTGGCGTAAGGAAGAGAAAAGCATCCGACATGTCTAGCAGAAGGCGCCACATTTATCATACAAAATGGGCCATTGTGATAAATGTGGCGTAGCTTCTGCCTCTCTCAACTACTTTTATGACAAGACAGTATTAATAAACTTCACTAAATGGGTATCTCAACAAGACTGCAAGGCATGACTGTCTGATGCCACGGAAGTAAGAGAAGTCCTGCTGACTGTACTTATTAAGAATGGCGTATAGTACACTAGTCTTCATCATAAGCAGTTCCAGAGTAAAATGTGTCTAAATTAATTTATTTTCAGGATAGCTGTGCACTAAATTTACATAAACTTCAAATATGTTTATGTCTATTTTTTGGGGTTATCCAGCTTTTAAAACTTATGTCCTATCCGTAAGGCTATGTTCACATCTGCGTTTGATCTGCATTTGGGGATTCCATTACCCCATTCCACTTGAAAAATGCACAGGACTTTTCTCTCCACATTTTTAGGGTGGAAACTCGGAGGACCTCATTATATTTGATGGGGTTAGCGGGTTTCCGCAGGTAACCGCTTTTTAAACGGATTGGGGTTTCTGTTTTTTGGGTCCCCAAGAATGGAAACCCCAACGCAGGTATGAACCTAGAGCAAGCTAGGACCTCAATTTTAGATCAATGGGGACCTGACAGCTGGGACCACCACAAATCAGCTGCTTCCCTGATCCAGCATGATGTGCAGTGCTCTCTTGCCGCACTTTTAATAGTGGTCATCGTGAGTACTGCAGGGGTTGTCCTAATCAAATCTATGGAACAACCATTGCAGCACTATAGCTGTTAAGTACAGTGAGTGAGCATGGTAGTTTGCAATGGCACAAACAGGGGTAAAGTCACAAAATTTTGCACAAAAGTGGCCTTGCACAAAAATGTATGACTTCTGGAGAAGAATCAATAATACATTCCTCCCTTTGTATTGCATGGGCTTGAGGTGCAGAATTATTCCAAGACAGAATTTTAACCCAACCATACTTGCTACAAATCCTCCCTTTCTTTTGTACACCGGAACATAAAAGTACAACAATATACAGCTCAAACTTTAAAATATAAAGAAAGAATGTAAAACAAATATTGACATAAGCATTTCTTAATAGAAGAGAGGACCCTGCCCATTAGGGCTCACAGCCTATTATGGGTGGAACCTAAACCTTACAGAATACCGCCAACTTACTATAAACAAGTTATCATTACAAGGTCATACCAAGGAAATATAAAAAGTGACATAACAGCAAGTCTTCTCCTCAACAATAAGCCGATAATCTAAGGCTCGGAGCGGACCTGTAAGGAGCAGGTCTAATGACCGAAGACAGCTGGTGTTTGGTCACTTACTGACTGCTGACTATGTGACCCTGTAAAGAATAACACTTCCTAGAGGTCCTGATGCTTTCACCTCACATCTCCAGGGCTTATGTCAGGCAGTGCATGCAGAGATAAGAAGCAGACAATGAGGGGGTTAAGCTCATGCTGACTCTCCTCGTCTCAGATGGCCCAACTCACAAATCATAGCATTATCTTATATCCATGTCTCTGCAGCTGTGAAATTGACATAGAAGGCATGTTAAAAGGCATTTCATTCATACACCCTGGACTAAAAAGATATATGTGTGTAAGCCACATTCTGTGTATACCACTACTTCATATGCATGTGCTACATGCTTATATAGAAATACAAAAAACACAAACCGCATAGAAAAGATGTCTCCTAACATGTTGCTTGACACCATATGCAGAGGATCTTTTGATGAAAGTTTAAGGGCATGTCCACATTGCCATTGGGGGTTCAAAAAGCAGAGTTCCAACACATTTGGGGATAAGCACAACTTAGCATATATTAGTGGGGTTCTTTCGGCACCATCTGTTATATGACAAATCAAGCATAGCATCTGCCTGTAATGTGGTCCAGCAGGTTTCCATTGTTGACAACTTTATGGTACCCAGATGAAAAGAACACAACAGAAGTGTGAGCAGAGTCTCAGAGTATTGTGTATAGTACTTAGGTGCTTACACACTTTCACTGAAGAGATGCATTTTGTGTATGGAGACCTATTTCCAGGCAATATTCCATGGAAACAAAAATATGTAAATATCTCATCCAAAGGAAGGCAACTAGCGACTCCATAGGCTCCCCCTTCCATCTGGAGAAGTGTCTGGTTTGGCTGGGGTGAGATAGTGGTCTTCCTTTGAAGAGGAGCCAATTTGCATACTTCTAGTATAGTAAGAGATCCAGCCATTTAGTAAAAATATACGTCATATAGATTTACAATACAGTGTAATGCTTTAGTCACACGACCATGCCGTGTGCTTGGCAGAGAATCAGTACTTTTTTCATGGCCAAAAGTACACCCAAGAGAAATCAGTCTATTGCGGGATCCGTGAAAATGGCCTGATATAGGCTAGGCTCCATTTCACGGATTGGTCACAGGGACCGTTAATTCAACGATTGCGTGAATAAATCCTATATTTACAATGGACTAGCATACTGGCCCATTATATTCTATAGCCCCATCCACACGGCCGTGCATTAATCACAGGCCCATGTATGGGGCAAAACTCAAGACATGTCCTATACCTGTCCACTTTGCAGGCCAAGCTCACTAAAGTAAATTAATGGGGAAGCTGAAGGACATAATCCATGTGACGATCAACCACGGAGCCGGCTCATGCAGACATTCGTGAGCATGAGGCCTAAGTGTAAAAAAAAATAAACAAATACACATAAAATATGTTTTAACTACCAAAAATAAAACACTTGAGTAATTTAAATACAGCAGACATTACGCAGTATAGAAATCCTGGGTGATGGATTGCTTTAAGAGGAATGAAAGCCGCCTGCGATCACCTAGGGGCATGTAGCAATGCATATATGATGAGAGCAGACGACTAATGAATTATAAGGCATCGCTCCTGAATTCCAGAACATACATTAGGTCTGGGTGTGGTGTAATGAAATGGATAGGCTGAGGTTTTCTCATAATAAAAGAAAACAAAAATAGAACACCATCTTTATACCTCTGTATTAACTAAATCAGAGTAAAGAAAAGTACTACCGATGCCAAATATACACAATTGTATTACAGGGCACATGCAACACCTTGCCATACATGGCACTTACAATATGGTCTTCTATGCCGGTAGCACAAGAGCATGCAGCGAGAACAGAGATCATGGATACTACACATCCAATTCAATGTTCAGCGTTCCCTTTGACATGTCTCTAAATAGTAAATACAACTGAGACCAGACAAGCTCCAGGCACAAAAAAGCCACTATATATGCATTAGCTATAGATGTGTGTACTAGAAACCTGTGACAGCAGATGATGAGAAAGCCACACAAGATTTCCAGGTAGCTGCAGAGGCCAACATTAGTCCAGCATATGAATAAATATAGTGAACGAATATAGTAACTGGGAGATTACTAGCAATGTCCAAGGTGATTTGAAGGGGGAAGAAAAAGGATACAAAATAAAGAAACACCCTATACTCACTAGTTAATTCTCCTGCGGATCCTGCAATGATGATATCGCATATATGATTCACCTGGCCAAAGCGGTCAATCACCGGCCTTAGCTGCAATGCTGGCCTGCACAGAAAGTGACCGATAAAGCCAGTCCTGGCTGTAGCGATCACATGAATGACATCACTGCCACAAGGCCAGGAGCGACCATTACTGCAGCAATAGAGCAGGAGTGGCAGCGGATTTAACTGTAAGTAGAAGTTATTTGTTCATTTTATGTCAAAGAAATGGAAGGCACTCTAACCATACAATGATGGTGCTCATAGAGGAATGTGCATAGTCTACACCAATACAGAAGAGATCCGCAGCACTCAAAATGCTGAAATTGCTAAAACATCATCTTTATTAGAAGACATATCAATATTTCATGACTCAGTAAATAATCTTACGAATGGCTATTTAATCAAGGAACTAGATGTTTTGGTCTAAAAAACCTTTATTGGCGGTATAATACCATTACTAGTGTATTAGAAGAGCCAAAGTAAAAAAGCAGCAGCAGCTTGGAGGACATTATACAGCAGTTTAGCTAAGAATCCAGTACCTGTGAGACAGCAAAACAAGAATGAATACAGACATTCAGGTTGAGTGCAGTTAAAACTGCCACAGTAAAATTTGAGTGATGTTTTAACGAGTTTTTGGTTTTTTACAGAAAAAAACATTTAAAATGTGTTACGCTAGGTTCACACCTGAGTTGAGGTTTCCGTTCGGAGGGTCTGCTTGGGGACCCCCCGAATGGAAACCTAATCCGCTTAAAAAAATGGTTACCCACGGACCCCAAAGACTATAATGGGGTCCGATGGGTTTCCGCCCGAAACGGGTGAAAAATGCAGAGGGGAAAGCGCTGCTTACAGCACTTTTCGCTCTGCATTTTTTTTTTTTTAAGCGGGTTCGGGAACGGAATCCCCGAATGGAGTACATGCACAGGTGTGAACCCAGCCTTACCTAAAAAAAAAAATGCACCAATCACTACATCAAAACTGCTTAGTTTTTTCTGATTAAGTTTGAACTGCACCCATCATGACTGTCTGAATGTACCCTTCCTATTAGCTGTGGTAGCATGGGTTTGTCATTCACTGGGCTCCCCCTCTCATTTTTATAGACTTCTATGGACTGCATGTAATCTGATCTGTGAGCAGTCTGTCTCCTCTCACAAGACAGATTTAGCAATTAATTCATAATAAATATATTGGGGGGAAACAATAGAACCTGATAAGTGGATAAAAGACTTTTTTTATGATAAAATAGTACAAGGGAATCTAAATGGAAATTCTAATCTATTGATTGAGTTAAAGTTTCTTGATAGAACAAAGCCCATTTAAGGAAAATGTAGACCTCTGACCATTTCCAGTACAGCAGAAGGTAAACTACTTAGTCTCTGCACATTACACACGTATTTAATTGGTAGGGGTTGGGTATGTTGGATTTCAACATTTCCATTTTTATGGAAGTGTTCCCTATTACTGTAAACATGAGCACCTGGCATATCCATGTATTCATGTAGGTGTCAGAGAAGATAACTGGCTATGGCTATGTGATTCATCTGGCCGACATTACATACGTCCAGACACTGGTATGTCTGCTGTACTGGCAGATTACATAATGTGTCAGAGTATATTAGGATTTACATGCTGATGTGCTGTGTGCAGTCATCTCCTTTATTTACTAGATCCCAAACAACCCAGCACCACTGTAAGCAAGGAACAAGGAAAAGCAGTCCTGAAACCTAAACCTTTGTGAGAACCTTATAACACATTTACAGACACAGGGTTTCCACTTTGTTTTCCAATTGAGCAAACAGTCAATTAAAATCCACTGTAGCTCCAAGGGCAGATTTATACACATGAAATGTAGCTGTTCCATAGGTCGTAATGAGTTGCCTTAGAATATGTGGGCAAATCTATTCAAGATAGCTTTACTATTGATTTTCTTTCTCCAGTCTTTTAACCTCTTCCTGAGTAATACAAAGCCAGTGATGGCTTTATTTGAAACCACCTAATCCTCTTCTTGTATTATTCTTAAGGGCGCAGTTAACCCATTCCCCTCCGGTGAACACAGATGATTTGCAGCTCAATAGCAAGCTATAGGTTTATTTGGATTTCAAGGGGTCACACAGTCAGGAGGAATGGGAGGCTCGGGACATCATTCTGATGATCAGTAGGGGTCCTGATAGATGAGAAATCTCTCTTTGTGGGACAACCCCTTAAAAAAACGTGGCCAAAAAAAGTTTTACATGCAAAGTTTTTACACATAAGCTCTGTAAGGTGGTACATGGAGTACTTATGGGCTCACAGTTACTAAAAGTGTTAAAGTACATACACATGACCATAATGGTTTTTACTGTCCGTAAATACTGATCCGCAAAAACATGTCAGTATGTCCCTGTAAAAAAGACTTGTATGATGCCCTACACTTCTCTGTTCCGCAAATGCGGCCAAGTATAGTATAAATAAGCATAAATAAATAAATAAATAGGACATTCTTCATAATTTGTGGTCCTTGTATAAGGCACACGTGACCTCAAAAACTATGGCTGTGTGTATAAGCCCATAGAAATGAATGGCAGATAAAAATTACACTTGTGTCCATGAGGCCTTATAGTTTGCACAGTCTACCTTTAGGAAATAATTATCCCACTTTATGATTCTGGCACAAACCCTTTCAGAATTATTACAAAACTTTACATTTTAGACCAACTCTAAATTGGTCTAATCGGCGCCAACCACTTTTTTTGCATCTGAATAATGGATTTCAGCTCCCCATGGAGTCTAAAAGATCGACAGATGCTGACAAATTAGTCAGAAAACAGAAAATGTCAAGGATGTTGGAAACTATTTTTGGCATAACTTAATATAAAATCTAAATATAAGTCTCAAATGTGATGAGCCAAGATAAACATTTGTGTGCCATAGTATGGCCTCTGTTAGACACTGTATTCCTCACAAAACCTAGTTCTCCTAGAGAATACCTTTGTAAAACTATTTGCACACATTGGGGAGAAATTATCAAGAATAGAGTTTTCTACACGGTCTTTGATGTTCCCTGCACCGCCTGAGGATGTACACATCATAAATGAAGAGCATACCCTGGAAGTCCATGCTCCTAGTATGAAGTCAGTCATCACTTATACCAGAAAAAAACCTTGTAAATGATGATAAATCTGCCAAAACCCGAAAGACCTGCTTACACCACACCCCAGGGGCACTGGGGTGTAAAAATGCTATTTGCACAAGATTTTTATTTTTTTTTTTTTTTTGCACAAATAGCATTTAAAAAGCCAAAAATTATTTATGACTTTTATGGGAATTTTCTGGTGTAGTGGTTGATAAATCTACCTCTACGAGTCTTCACCTAGTGCAAACGTTAACTATATTCATAGGACTCCAGCACCCAAAAGGTGACAAAGAGATCCTTCTAGTCTCTTTCAGGGCAAGATGCGCTGGCATACATTCTTGTCTACCGTACAGGAAAAAGTACAGAAGACAGCACTTTCCTACACAGTGAGCCAAAACAACTGTGGCATTCATCATATAACTCTGATGAAAGGCTCAGCACAGTGTGCATTGTACCTAATGCAGCATTCAATAAGCCAACCTGAATAAGTAATGTGTATCTAGCATGGGCATTACTACAAGGGTAGCAGACAAACCACCTGCTATTGGGCAGAACAAATAAGGGGACCCATCGCCACTCAGACCTAGGGTGCAATTAGTTCTAACTATGGATGATGGAAAGAAGTGGAAAACTGAATGTGCCTCCATTACTTTACTGATAGGGAATGTAGATTGTGAGCCCTATATGGGACAGTGACTGACAATGTGTGTAAAGCGCTGCGGAATATGATGGCGCTATATAAGTAAGAATAATAAATAAATAATTATTATTATAATTACTTTCTTCATATTAAGTCACAGTGAACCCAGTCATTTTTCCCGTGTGCATTTACCCTCTGCTATACTGTTAGTGTACTGTGACATCACCGTGTGCTTATTATCCCTGTACTGTGACATCACTGTGTGCTTATTATCCCTGTACTGTGACATCACTGTGGCTTTTCCCTGTACTGTGACATCACTGTGTGCTTATTATCCCTGTACTGTGACATCACTGTGTGCTTATTATCCCTGTACTGTGACATCACAATGTGCATTACTGCTGTCTGTAAAGGAGACCAAAATAATTGTACAATTTTCAAGTTCTGAACTTGCGGCTCGAAAAGTGGCCATTATAGAATGGGATATTCATTACAAGTTTTGCTATGGAACCCCTTGGTTACTTGTCACCTCTCCCTCCTTCACATACCTGGGTTTGCAGCACACAGCGGCAACTGAAAATCACAGATCTATTGACCAGATAATTTGCATATATACACACAGATATAAAATACTTTCTCAATGGAGATTCATTGGTCACTGTTGGACAATTTCGTTACATTGCTCTGTACAATAGTTCAGTACATTTAGCAGCAAGTTTCTGCCATCACTTAGACTGGGCATGTTTGGCCTGTCAACAAAAGATGGACTTTGATCCTGCTTTTCCAATGTACACATAGCCTGTCTAGACAACCCCCTTCCTTTATAATTAAGCAAAAGGAAATTGTTCCAATGAGGCAAATTAAAGAGTCGGATGCAGCGCTGAAGGCTAAAGGATATTCATTGGTTCAATGTGACATTTCATCAAACCACCAGAATGAAGTCTGAGCGATAAAGAAACCTGCAGAGAAACTGCAACCTTACATGAGCAGCGAGCTAATTCTTCATCAACAAGATCACTACTGCAAAGTGTGAATGAGCCCTAACAGGACCAAGGTTTGGTAATTCCAATGATAACAGAGCTTCAAATAAACTTGTCACCTTGAAAAGGCAGGAGGAGCTGAACAGGTATATTGTTTTGGTAGGAAAATAATCAGTATAACTTGTATTTTATTCTGGGCTTATGAGTCCAGTGGGCGGTCCTACTCAGTGACTGACAGCATTCCCTGTACAAGTCTGCAGAGTGACAGCATTAGGACCGCCCACTGGACTCCTAAGCACAAAGAGAATGGCTTGCAATTAACAAATGACAAATTATACTGAATCTCCACCCACAAACTATATAGCAATCTGCTCAGCTCCTCCTGTTCTATAACATTCTGCCTGCAGATTGCACTGCTATATATCTCACCATCACAAAATGTACAAAAAAGAGGTCACTCATTAAACGAGTTGTCCAGGACTACGATACGGATTTCCTCCCAGGACAGTGGCGTCAATTGGCCATGATGCAGCTCAGTCCCATTTAAATGAATGGGGCTGAGCAGCAATACCTAGCTTAGCCACTACACATTGCATAACGCTTGTAACTCCTACTTGCGGTCTCACATTTGCCATTATTGACAGCTGGTATAATGGGTCATAAAGTCACTGCTCTGAAAACACACTGGTGGATAAAGAAGTGAAAAGAATGCTGTAAAAACATTGGGTTGGGTTACTCCCACACATGGATTAAGTACATACTAATAATAATGAAACAATAAGGAATAGGGAAAGGCAATAGTTCCAATGATCTTCATCCAACTCATAATGTTAACTGCAAGGGAGTGGTCAAGAAAAAATATGTGCAGAACAGCAAATTTCTTACATCTTCATCTAATGTTCTCCATCATGAGTAGGAAGAAAACATCTGGTTACTGATCTGCTGTTAGAGCGTACATTAACCTGACCTCAAAGGACAGTTCAGCTGCTATCTAACAACTACAAGGACAGTAAGGACCACCAAAGTAGAAAAAAATGACTCACTCTATAGAGGGAGGAAAAAAGCCAGGTACACACACACAGACCTCCGCAGTAATAGTGATGTAGTCTCATGTTTTAGGGTGTAAACAGTTACAGGAAATGTTCCATGAACGGTTTCTAAATGTAACCACATCAGTGGTTTTCACATGTAAAACCTTAGACACACACACATATACATGAAAACATATATTTATTTTTTAATTTTTTTTTATTATTTCACACATACATACACATGCATATTTGTTTTTATTTTTGACACCATTTAAGACCATAGAGGTGGCCACAGAAACACTAAGCACAGAATAATGCAGACACCCTGTAAAAAATTGGCCTAAAAACGCTCCCGATAAGTTAAAGGGGTGTTCCAGTTAACCAATATATTTTTCAGTTGTCAGCCAAATGTCTACTGTCATCTCTGTGCTTTCCAAATAGTAGTCCTTTTCGGTGCATATTATAACTATTATTACTCACCTGTTTAAACATTCTAATGAAATTTGACCCACTAAAGGACTATTTGTTGCTTTCTGGTCTCTGAGCTCCTTTTACATATAGACAAAAGCTCATCCCCACTTCCAAAGCTGCCCATACAACTTCAACAGTTGACAAAATGCTTGTGTGGCTAACAGCTATTCATCCACCCCTCACTCATAGACAAATCTCTCAAATCAGGCCACGCCCCCAATGCACTTGCTGACTGAGTTGCACATCTATAAAAAGATCATCATCTCCACATTACTTTATCAGTTTGTGGCCACAATGGTATGCTTCTACTCCTATGAAAGGCCCCTACACTGCATTATTATTGGTTTGGAAATCATTATGGACCTGATAGACTCCCTTTAAAAATAAGATTTGTTTTTCCCCAAAAATGTGTACCTCCCTTTTATGACATACTCCACAGGGATGAAAATAAAATTTGTTCTATCCTTAGAGTTTAGTAACACTCATGTAAAACAGAAACACATTCACTAAAGCTAAATCCAAACACAATCTGTCCTCAATCAGTCCGATTCATAGAGGCTTGTTTTCATCAGCCACCTGCAGTAAGCATCCCGAATGGAAGGGTCAGCAGCTGCCCGTTCCTGTTTTCTAATAGTGTATCCTTCTCCAATGCAGAACCAAGATAGAAATAGCTAAAAGTATTAACCGTTCCAGTGTTCAGATAAAGACAAACAATGGCGCACAATCAGGCTTAGAAAGCACTTCCTAGACAGCCAAACAGTGTACAAAAGTCCTCAATAGAGGATATGTCAATCCTATACAAACCATAAAACTATTTTTAAAGCATATTAACATTGTCAACTGACATTACAGCACTTTGCAAATAGTCCTAAATAAACACTACACTATTTAGTGTCTACAGCATGTATGAAGACTCATGTGTCTCCATGGTTACAGACTACAAACAGGGACTGTGTAGTCTAATCACACAATCACGCTCCCTTTCATCTATTCTCAAACTTTACTACTTTCTAATATGTACAATTAGAATTTTAGATAGAGGACAGATGGAAGGGAATAAGACTTTCACATCAGCCTATGCAGGGTTTGTTTGTAGTCTGTAACCATGGAGACACACAAGTCTGCAAATTCAATATAAATATTAAACAATAACGTATGAGTTGCTTATGTATCTTAGATTTGCTGGACATCTTTTGAATATGCTCAGGAGAATAAAAAAGATCCAGCATCCAGAGCAAGACCCAGCTTGGAGTGTACATACAAGAATATGTAAAAGATCAGACTTCGGCCTTATGCACATGACCGTGTATTAAATACGGCACGGATGACACACATGTTGGTATCCATGTGTCATCCGTGGTTTTCACTGACCCATACATTTCAAATGAATGGGCAAAGCCACAAATACGGACAGGCATAGGACCTGCTCCATATTCTGCAGCTCTTCATTACAGCCCAGAAACACAGTGGCAAAAACTGCGTCTGTGTGTATGGACCCATAGAAATGAATGTGTCTGTACTTTAGCCGCAATTTCTCAACCACAATTGCGGATAAAAACTACGATTGTGTGCATGTACTTAAGCAAGTACTATCATTTTAAACCAACTTATAAGCACACATTACAAGAGAAGGAAGTGGCTTCTTATCTGATACTTCTCTTGCACATCTCATGCTAGAAGATAAAATGCATAATACATCAAGCCTGTTTCTGGTTTCCTTTTCTTTAGATATTGCAAAAGAGAACAAGCTGTTTAACAATATCCTCTAAACTGCAATTGTTTACTTCATAGATAATGTATTGACACACATGCAAAATGTAATTTAGTAGCTTCAAAACAAAGTTCTGCCAAATACAACAAGCATTAGCAGATGCTTCAATATTAAAAGGGGTTCTGACCAGGGCTGTGGATTGGGAGTAAAATTTGGACACAATAAGAAAAAAAAAAATAAAGTTACTGACTCCAACACTGGAGAATTAGATGAGGCTTACAGCATCTGTCTGAGCAAGGCTATCAGCCATTTATGAAGGAGTTAGAGTTGTGGTTTGGTCTAACTCTACAGCCCTGCAAGTGACCATCCACTGACAGTGTCACCACTCATGAGAAGATGTATCCTCAGTCCTCCTGTTTAAATGGAGCCATGATCATACTTGTATGCTGCTGCTCCATACAATTCTATGGGTCTGCCAGAGGTAGTCAAGAGATGAATAGAGCAGCAGCACTCCTGTTTTGCCATTCAAATGGCGGTACAAGGTACCCTTAAAGATTCAAGATTGTGGGGATCCCAGTGATCAGACCTCAACTAATCAGATGCTTATCTTATGGACAGGAGATGGGTTGTAAACATGATTCTGGACAAAAATATAATGTACTTTAAATATTTTGCTGCTTTATGTCTGAAAAGCCTCTCTAAAGTTCCTGCCACTAGGTGTCTCCCTTCTAGCTAATTTGCAGTTCACTCCCTGTTACTAGGGAAGTCCTGTCCATAGACGCAAGACAAATTTACAGTAAGTGGAGGGGGTAGTACTGGTCTGTCTTCACACAATGAATGGAAAGGCGAGGGGCTGATTTTCCTCACAGCATCCACACACATCTGCAAACTGCTTTTTCTGTACACGGGACTGAATATTCTGCAATTCTCACAGCTTACAATGTAAGAAAAAAAAAAAGTCTTCTGTGTACTTGTATCTACTTCTGACTGCTTGTGTGGTTAAACATGGGATATTATTCATAGACAGCAAGCAGCTTCCCTGACTGTTCTCATAGATTTCTACTTTCCTGTGTCAAGGATATTTTAGTTGAATCATGCCTGCATGTATTTGCCCTGTAATTGCAGTCCTATATTATGCTCACTTGGGCTTTTCTCAGCTATTTGTTTGCTATTGAACAGTTACTTCTGGCAGAATTACATGGAAAAAATGCAAACTAGTTATAATGGATAGGGGAGGGGGCAGAATAGTCCTAATTGTACACACCCACAGCCTCAAAGTCAAATATAAAAACGTAGCCATAATAGGGATATTAGCAGCAGAAAGAGAGATAGGACACAATGTATGAAGGCTTATACAATCAAAGAACAGGCTGCCCAGCTAGACCCTGCAAATATTTCAACGTTTCATGACAACTCAGGTACTCTAAGTTTTCATATTGCATAGCATACTATGAACATAAGCAGAAACCACATGCACTGAAATGGGATGAAAAGTGTAAAAATCAAAACAAGAATTTACATAAAATAAAAAGGCTTTCCAATTCCAATTTCCCAGTAAAGGAATTCAATCTGTTCTGCAACCTTAAGTAGACTGAACTCACAAGCAGCATAATAGTGGTCTTGTATAGCCGGCGTACTCACATGCCAGTGTAACTGACAGCATGACTCTCATAAACAAGGCCACTTGAAGACATTACAGCAAAATGACAGATAATTTCATTTAACAGCTAAAAGGTAAAGAAAACAATTACAGACAGCAGCTGACTGACATATTAAGATGAGAACATTGCCCTGCTTGAATGGGACTGGGCCTTCAACAGAGATTAAAGGTGTGATCCCATTTTAAGGGACTGAATGTACTGGAATGCTGCATGGCCAGAGACAACAGGTAAAATGAGCCGTAACCCCCTATTGTAGGGATTAGACCTCATCTAGTAAATGTGGGAGATTACAGAGCAGGGTGACTCACATAGGAATTTATTTTGCTCACAGTGAGAATGGGAGTCTGCACAAAGCAAACGATTAAATAAGACCTTGTATGGAACAATAAATGGAAGTCACAATGAGTCAAAGCTGGGCCGTCCTTGCCATGCATGAGAGAATAAAGGGAAATTATATGTTCTGCTCAAATGCATAGGTAGTGAACTCTAAATGAATATCATAACCTAGAAATAAGAAATGGTGAAATGTGCACCCCGTTTAGAGATTCTTAAATGTAAAATAGCAGTGCTTACCACAATTTATTCTATCCAGTCCTCTACCACAATAGTACAAAAAAAAAAAAAATACACCCATTTATCCTTCCCTCTTTCATTATGCAATGCATGTGAAACAAAGTTTGGGTAAAAAGGTTGCCAAGTGGGGAAGCAGCTTGATGCAGCAGAAAGCTCCACCCCATCCATTCAACCACCAACTTTTCTGTTAAAAAGACTGAATGAGTGCAGCTCTATAATATAATAGTAATCCTACAAGGAAGAGATTTACATGAAGAGTACTAAAATATTTAGTACTATATTGCCATATAAACAGTTATTAGAAGTATTAAAAAACTTCACACAAGAAGATATACTGAGGGTAAAATATAGTTGCATGCATGAAGTTTTGATCTGTTGGGTAAGATTTATGAGACCCCAATGACTGTTCAAATGACCAAGCTGAAGCGCTGAGCTGAGCACCAAGCCCCTACGGCTGCGACTGGCTCTGCTCGGGGACATACTCAGACTGGTATATTGATCCATACAAAGCAAATAAGGAAATACTTTGTTCGTACATGTTAAGTGACACACCAGTATGGTGTCATGTTTCTATTGCTCTGATAGTGCAACAGGCTGTGACTATTCTAACCGAGTTGGACCCATTATTCCCTAGAATTTGTTATACAACAGATTTCTCATTCTTTATCTTGTGATAAAGGAAGCTACAATGCCAATCTGAACAGAGCCTAAAAAGGTTATTCTCATCCTGGCAAATAACTGCCTAAATGGGAATAACTGCTACTAAGGCCCCTTGCAGACGACTGTGGCGTGGTTCAGTGTGTTATCCGGGTTTTTCCCAGATAGCACACTAACCCATTCATTTCTGTTGGTCCACGCACACGGCCGTGAATTACAGGGTCCCATGTGCGGGCAGACAGTCTGGACCACAAAACTCAAGACAGGTCCTATTCCTGTCCGATTTTGCGTCCGTGCTTCCGCGGCCTCTATTCACTGAAAGCATGGGCGGCACATGGATGACATCTGTGTGCCGCCCGTGCCATTCAATCATGATGAACGAGTATTCCTGATCATTGTCCCATATAATGGTGTTCAGTGATAAGTGAAAAAACAGGCACACAATTATTTGCTGTTAATCACGTTTTATGTGATCATAAAATTGATTATTTTGATATATATTAACTATATGAGAAGTGGGGTAAAAGAATGAGGTGCCATTGATTCAATGAAATTTAGCGAAGATCGACTTGTATATCATCATCATCAATCCACTGCTTGCAGGGAACTGTCCCTTGTAAAAGGAATATTGGTGGCATGTAAGTGACTAAACTGGCTATAGTTAAATATTTTTTAAATAAAATATAAACTTTGAAGTAGTATTCCAGAAGAGAAATGCAAACTAAATTAACAAAATAGCACTTATGAAAACGTATAGGATTTTTTTCCCCCATACTCCTTCCCTAATATCCTCTCCCATCTCTTGGTTGAGCTTGATGGACATTCAGGTTTTTTCTTAACCATACTATGTACTATGTAAACAGCTTATTCAATAGTCAAAACGTGAATGCCATCAGACAAGACCTGTGTCCACAAAGAGCAATAGATTTCCAATATATTTATAAACTGCATTCTGCTCACTGGTATTTCATTTTCTTACAAAGAGAAGCTTTTAAAACCATGAGTCACATCACCTTGGAAACACGATGAAGAGAACGCAGTATGCGGTGTACCATGCCTCTGACAGTATGCGATGGGCACCTACACATCTACCGCAAAGATACTCTGTATACATTGTATATACAGTATGTTAATGCCAGGATATAGAATACCTATCAAAACTAGTTACCAAATATTTCCTAGAGCCAAGCGGCAGGTATTAACCATACCCAACTGTAAAAGAGTATCCACCATGAATGCCTTTCATTTGTAAGAGAACTTCATCGCAATCTTGTAGTCTTCGTAAAATAACAATTCTGGGGCAACTTCTCTTATACTATTGCACTGTGCCATCCAGGTTATTCCTTCTAAATTGTCAACTAAGTGTTATTGAAGGAGGGGGGTCCTACAGTATGTTGACTGTCCTGCGCTGTATAGGAGTATAATGTTGTACCGTGTTAGCCATTGAAAATAGTGGAAGAGTGAAGAAATCAGGCGATACCTTTTAGAGGCTGAGTATATTTGATGGTAAGCTTTCGGGAGTACTAGCTCCCTTCATCAGACATGGTGTTCTACAAGAAACTGAAAAAGGGACAGACTCCTTTCACAAGAGAAATGGTAATGTCCAATTGTCAATTTATTAAAAAATATTTAGGAGAAATTACAGAAAATTATATAAAAACAGGATTCAGAATAGTTACATCATGGGGATTAGAAGCACTTATGAAAACAGGCAAGCCAGGAGAGATGAAAGGTCACCTTCAATACTTTTGAGAGACAGTCTGGTTTATAACACAAAGAATAAGTTACCTTATCTGGACATGCTGGAATAGTGGAGGGGAATCTATCCAATTCAGGCCTGTCATGGATTCCACAGACAGCCTAATGGTTTATGTGGCCTCCATGTAAAAAAGTGTTCACATCAGCGGTGGAGTCTCCATCGCAGAGTCAATCTAAGAACGCTGGATGAAAAAGTCCTGCGAGAAATTTTTCATCCGCTACAATCAGTTAAATAAGACGGACACCCGATGAAACCCCATTATAGTTAATAGGGTCAGTCTGGCTCCATTACTTTAGCAGTCCATTTGACCATTGTTCTGGTCTTCTGACGCACCCCGACGCTAGTCTGAACCTGGTGCAATACTTAATTTTTCCATTGATGGCGCTGAAGTGGAAAAGGACAACAGCTGCAATGCTTCCTAATAGATTATACACCTGCTTTTCCCACTGGAGACATGACAAATTACGAGATCATTTTTGGAGGACTCTTCTAAAAATGGAAGAAGAAAACAGATAACCCCATCATACATTTTGAGATAAATGTTCTTCAGAACAACTTTCCAATCAAGTCACACTTGCAGACAAGTTCGTTCATTCACAGCCACTGAATTTAGCAAATTTCAGTGCTACTAACTCTAGGTTCACACTAGCGTTAGAGTCTCTGTATGAGACTCAATCCCAGAATCCACTTAAAATCGGTGGAGAGAAAAGTCCTGCAAGGAGGACTTTTCCCTCTGCCGGTTTCAGTAAAAAAAAAAAAAAAAAAAAAAATCGGCAGACCCCATTATAGTCTATATCACTATTGTAACCGCTTTTTAAGCGGACAGGGTTATTGTTTTGCGAGACCCCATACAGACCCAAAGGATGTAAACCCAAACACTAGTGTGAACGTAGCGTAAGGCGGTTATCAACTCATAGAAGGATTGTGTGTGTAAATCCAAAAAAGTAGTAGTATCAGTCTAATCATTCTGAAGTCAAACAATAAGACCTTACTATAGATGCAATTAAGCAATTCATGTACTTAAACAGATGCTTTTTACTGATTGTATTAACCCTCACCGATGCCAAACTTCCCTCTTTCAAATAACCACATACACAAACCATGAATCCATTCGACCTCTCCAATCACATTGGAATATTGGATCAAACCATCATGCCCAGATGATGTTCCTGGTTGGTTTTGAAGAGCGCCACTGCCGACCTCAAGATTGATATTGCACCGAAGGTGCATTGTTGCTCCAAAGAGTTAATTTGCACATTGACAAAACCAGAGATCTCTCTGCAATGGAGCCACCTTTTCACAAGGGGAAAACACTGTTTGATTCAAGTGACCCTAACCTATCTGGGTCCATACACTGAGCTCTGGTGACAGACTCCCTTTCAACAATGACATCTTATTTGAATAACCAGCTTTATACTTCATACCATATCATATTCATTTAAATGAAAAGCAGCCAAGAAAGGATTTAAAAAAAAAAAGTTATGCCATACTGTTAATCAGGTGAACAAGTGAAAGTTTACCCAAATGTGTAAATCACCAAGCAAAATAAATAGAATAAAAATAAATATAAAATACAAGTTTGAAAAAACACTCTGGTATTGTAATGAGAATTCTGTATGCCTGGAAAGACAGTTTCATTCCTTCTAAGGCTAGGTTCACACCTGCGCCCAGTCTCCATTCGGAGATTCCGTGCCTGAATCCGCTTGAAAAATATGGAGAGAAAAAGTCCTGCAAGCATTATAGTCTATGGGGTCCACAGGTTTCCGCTTTTTTAAGTGGATTGGGTTTCAATTTTTTGGGTGCCCAAGCGGACGCAAAGAATGGGAATCAGAACACAGGTGTGAATCTAGCGTCAGAGTATTTTCACACAACAAAAATACACATCAGAAAAAAAAAAAAATTTTGCTGCAGTTTTGAACTGTCACTGGTGAGCAGCGACACTTGAGCAAGTGCCTCTACAGCCTCACAGGCCAGGGACATCACGTTTACCTATCACCTTCAAGTAAATAGGGATGAGCTACAAAACCAAACACAGCTACTATACAATGTATGGAGCTGTGCCTGATAAGCAATGAAGAGGGTCTTCAAACTGCTGATCATTGAATGTGCCAGTGTCGGACCCCCACTGCCCTTATACTGATGACCTAGTCTGGACTAGGTCATCAATATCAGGAAAACCCTTTTAATTCTAGGCATAACCTATAGAATCCTTCAAAAACCAACAGGCTTAGGACAGAAGATAGGAATTGGAGAGAGAGGGGCAGGTCATGCTTCATAGTCTGTGCATATTTACACATAGATCTTCTGCTCTGTGCTCTCTGTCTACTGTGTGCACTGCTCAGAGAGAAGTCTGCAGGATCTCAAAGTGAGTGCATGAAGAGTCTACCTCTGACTAGCTGCTTGTGTTATTTCTGATAGGATGTCAGTCATAGGCAGCATGCAAGCTTTGCTTTTTGTGCTCAGATCCCTCTTTTGCTGTCAGGTATCTTTTTAGCAGCATCATGCCCTGGATTTGTAGTCCAGTGTCCCTGGATCTCCTATAGCTGGTTACTTGAGATTTTATTAGCTATTTATTTGCCAGTTAAGTCTGACCACAATGGGGCTATATAAGCAGCAGAAAAACTGACATGACACCACATATGAAGGCTTATACGACTAGAGAACAGATTGCCCTGCAGATACTTCAACGTCTGTGAAAATCCAGACGTGAAAATTATGCATGTAAAATTTTAAGAATGGCATTTGCTATGCCCTTCCCCTAAAGTAGGCCATCCTAAGATTTATGTATCCCTTACAAAACATCTTTGACCTATGGCTTCACGTGAGAACAGGAGAATGCAACCATGCAAACTTTAAAAGGGAAAAAATACGGCCAATTTCCCTTCATTGTTGGAACCACTACACAAACCCTGCAGTTTGTGATAAGCTGGATCAATGATGGTAAACACCACAAGGCAAGTCACAAATCTCAACACGTGTCCCTATGAAACACATTCTTATAACCAGATGACACAAAGCACAATTAAAAACGTCAATCCCATAGCCATAAAGTTTCTAAATAAAAACAAGGGTTATATAGAGCCAGATCTCATTAACAAAATACCAACTATTTCCTCCTTGCTCTAAATGGCTTTCCACCAAGCCAATCCTCAGACTGATTACATGTTCCATCTGTCAGAAGATCAGGAAATATAAAATTGTGGCATTTGGGTAATTACAACTACGAAGCCTTAAAGAGAACAGCAATAGTTGTGGACTGGAGCCCAATCTTCTTCCATGGTGTTCAGTCCTTAAATAGAGTCATCTTTTTGGATACTTTGTTTTCATGGTCATATTCAGATAAAACTCTCCATTCAAGAGCTCAAAAACAATACGCAAGTCAATACCTGTAGGTGACAATTTGCTGCAATGTATTTCCTCAGATCTCAGCTACATTAGAGCAGAGCTGTGATGTGTGACTATACTGTTAACTACAGTGTCGGTTCTTTCTGTATACAGTGTCTTCAGGGAGTCTCGAGGTAGTCTAAGACACACCTCCAGTCTGATCATTGGTTCAAGCAACGCATGGAGAGCAGATTTAATGAATAGCAAAGGAAGAACTGATGAGGGGGGAGTCTAGGGGCTTACTTTAAACATAGAAGCCTAGCTATCAAAGGTAAAGTAAGCCTAAAAATACATTTGCAATAGTGCCACACTACAGAAGCAAACACTGTAGGTGTGATACAGTATACAAAAGTAGAGACATACAATAAATTAATCAAGTAAGAAATTTTTTTTTTTACTGAAAATTATGGAGGTTTTTCACCCCAGACGACAAGTCTTACCAACATAAGAAAGAAAAAAAATTGTGGTGTAAGCCACTCTTTACAGCAAGCTCCTGAAACAAAATGTACTGCAGAAATTTGGGATAGAAAACAGGGTTTTATCCTTTCCTGATCACCACATCTTAGCCTGCAACACTATGTTGTCTTTGTTTTGTTTTTGTCCTGTTATAATCTGGGAGGAGCATAAAATACTGTCTTTTATATAGGTTTTAGGAGACCAATTTAATCTTTGCGTTTACATAATTTTAATGTCAGATGTAAACCACCATACTGTAGACTGGAGTGGATTCACTAGCACTGAAGAGGGGCTTCAATAGGATCCGCCTCACTGCCTGCTCCAGCCCAGCACCGCCCACTTGGGAGTAGAGATCCTAATTAGCATATTGGTGCTGACATTCATTTCCCTGATTGCTCAGGAACAGTAAAAGCTAGAGAAAAAATTCCAACCGGACCAGAATCAGTGGAATTGGTGGAGGTGGTGAAAGGTTCTCTTTAAGTTGGCTTTTATTCTTCTGGGTACCCAACCCCCATTTTATTACGTGTCGTAGGTTTCTGTTACTTAGGTGTGAGCTCTCTTTTAGCCTTCAGATTTGTTAGGAGTAATATTACTTCAAACACTTTGTGCACTTTTTACAGGAAGCACAACAATGACCCCAGTAACAACCCATTCAGTAATGGAGAAAAGGACTCACAAGGGACATCGCTCTGCCAGTACAGCATTAAAATATTGCTAAGGGAAATGTGACAAAGAGACAATTCTTCAAAAAATGCATGAAAGGAAAATAGAAAATTCAGCCTCTCGGAAGCTATTCGTAAACCCCTAATAATCTCTGGAACCATCACTGAATGTTACAACCAGGATACCAGAACCAGGAAATGACTGAGGCACACCAAGACGCAGACAGGTCAATAGAGCAAATATTCATTTTATGTACTAAGACAGCTCAAACATAAAGTGTACTTTTCCATGTCTGTACAATCCTGCAGTGTTGATAGGGTGACAAGTCGAGTGATGGATATCACCTGATAAAGGGGACGGTTAATTCTGAAATGCGTCCCTTCATCTCATCTCTTAATACCGGCCTTTGACCTGTTTCTAAATACAAATGGATCCCAGTAACCCAAACCAGAACCATCTGTTCAACCACATGTTCTATATACCTCGGTTTGGAAAGCATTTAAATCGATTTTACAGGTTTACACTACTAAAGGCTTAGGATAGGCAACAATATCAGATTGGTGCGGGTCTGACTCTGAGCAGCCCTTATCATTTTTGTAGGGGGCACAGCACTGCAGCCTCTTTGTTGTTTCCACTACATGCCATAATGAATTTGGTCAGGATTAATGGTATCCTCAAATGCTGAGAAATGCAAGCAGACACTTATCCCTCTTGCAGTACCATTAGGGAGGCGCCTAATGTGCTGTATTGTTTGGGGTCACTGGACTCATTAAGAACTATCTTCAACGTAAACAAGCAGATCATCCAGTCTGTCTGGGATTACAAGAAGGATTTCAGGAAGCATACATCCACGGAAGATCTGTGCTTGGATCAACCTCCCGGCTGAGTTAACGCAAAACCTGTCTGCAAGTGTACCTAGAAGAAATGATGCTGCTTTGAAAGCAAAGGGTGAACACACCAAATATTGATGGGATTTAGATTTCTCTTTTTAACGGCCTTTTTACATCCGTTCTGTTTTTGATGGCCGAGTGTTATGTATTTTGCATCAGTTTTTAATGGTCAGTTAAAAAAAAAACAAAACGGATGAATTTCATTGGTCATAATTGCATTTAATATCTGTTAAAAACTGATACACTGATTTCTATTGGGTCTGTGAAAACGGACAAAGATAGAACATGTCAGTTTTTAGACGACTATGAAAAATGGTCAGTCAAAAAAGCAGACGTGACAAGAGATAATGAAATCAAAGTATTCTCAAAAAGGCCGTGTGATGGACGTTTTTCACTGTCCTGTGAATAAGATCAACAGTCCCATTTAAATGAATGGGCTAAACTGCGATACCAAGCACAGTCGCTATACCCATGTATGGCGCCGTAGTAAGTAGTAAAGAGGCTGCAGTGCTAACCCAAACATTGCAGCCTCTTCAAACAGCGCAGGGTGTCGGGTGTTGGACCATCACTGATCTTCAACTGATGATCTATGTTAAGTTTAGGTGAACAATTATTAAAGGGATTGTCCAGGATTTAGGTTAAGGCCTATCCTTGGGACAGATAGCAAATGACTGATCAGTGGAGGGCCGGCAGACAGTCCCTGCACTAATCAGCTGTGGGGGGGAGCACTTCAGATGCCAATACTATACACATGACTGAGCCGGAAGCAGGTAGCTTTGCTCTCCATATTTTGGCAAAGTAGAAGCTAAACTGCAGTACCAGCAGTAAAACACTCCCCTTTTTTTTTTTTGAAGACTGCATACTGTTGTGAGCACTACAACCCATAGAATAAATGAAACGCGCATCGACACAAAAATCGCAGTCATGTGATGTCAATTTGTAACCTGAAGTTTCTTGGACTACATGCTTAGGCAGCGATAGCCACATGTAACCAAAATCCTTCCCAGGTGTGGCCTCCAATGATCGCATGATTATACAGTACATTTATACGATCACTGGCACCCACATGAGGTTACCAATACAAGTGCGATCACTTAAACAAAATCAAATATTTTCAGTCCTTTGGCTGAGAATTTCCTAAAAAGTAGTGATGTCAGGAATGTCCTCAATGTGACCGGTGACTGTATTAGTGATTGTCCCCCACCTCCACAGCGCTTTCAATCACTCTCTCAGCCCACACCTTCTATCCTCTTTGTTCTGCTGCTCCTTTGAGATGCAAGTACTTATGCTCAGGGCCCTGCTTACCCTTTGTTTAAGCTGCAGTCTTCGCACAAATGTCACTGAATAACACTGTGTAAAACACTGGTGCATTATATATTCTGTATAAAACAATATACACCACCACCTTTGGGAAATTAAAAAAGCAAACACTGAAAAGACCTTTTTATAGCGTTCCCAAAACAGTGCTACAGCCCAGTATGCAATGGGAAGAGATAATATAGACCTTACAAAACCCATTTGCAAATTGTGTTTCTCAAGCTGTTGAAGAACTACACACCCCAGGATACATTGCTAGGATAACTGGAATCACTAGATCTTCATTAAAACTATATTTGATCTGGTATATACTCATCATATCTTGACACATAGCCTGCAGCTTCTGTGCAAGTAAACTAAATAGTATGTAGCCGCAGGGCAGATTTGCTTCAAACATAGTGCATTTGCCTTACTGGCCTTTAGCCTAAAAAAATAATAGCATCCATTCCTTGGCTGACATAATTTGACCCGGTTGGTTTAGTCTGGAGCGCTAGAAACAGTCAGTAAGGACAAGTCGTATGCAAAATGATATATTACCCCTTTGAAGCATGTAGCTGGATACAGTTATCCTGGTAAAACCATTACTTCACTGTCAGAGATCACACATACATTATAGCACGTCTTCCTTCACTGGTGCCCATAGCCAGAGGAACTTTGCCCTCCTGGGTCCTGTCACATCAATTTACCATAAATGCTTCGCAGGAAAGATCCAAGACTATGCCACAGACACAACCTATCCATGGTCACTACATTCCCCAGTGATCAACTAAAAGCCGCTTTCACATTTTCATTCCCAAATGAAATATATCCTTTAGCGATATGTTAAGTCAGTGTCTGACATATGACAAATAAAAGACTTGCTCTAACTATTTAACCCTTTGTCCACAGTGCCCTCCGTCTTCACCCTGTGATGCCATGGCAGGAAAGACAAGGTTCCTCCAATGATAGATATGATACAAAATGCAAACCAGAGACATGGCCTTTAATAGCAGCAAAACATACCACTGTGGCCACAAGCCATTAAAGCAATGCAAAGATAACCATCTTTTCATGGATATGCAAATCATCCACAAGTGCACCGGGGGTGGGTCTAATACGCCAGATGTGCCTACAGACAGCCAACGTGATCATCTGGAATTACTTTCTAATGCCATCTCTTTAGCCTTACAGCAGTCTATAAGTAGATTAGTCCAGCCCCCAATGCACTTTCAAGCCAAACTACATATCCATAAAAATAGATAAAGAATATTTTCTCAGCACTACATTTTGTGGAAGCAAAGGTATACTTCTGCTCCTATTAAAGCACCTACTATATCAGTATTGTATGTTTGGGAGGCATTCTGGAGCTGATAGGTCCCTTTAAAGGGACCTTTCACCACCTACCTATTTGCATCCTGTGTAAACAACCAGTGATATCTCTAAAAAATAACTTAGGTACTGGCATATAAAAATGAGAATCCCCTCTTTCACACAACACCAGAACCACATTTCTACATGTTATAATGCCTCAGATATAACTATTTGAATTGACCCGCCCCTTTTCTCCCCTGCATTAGACACAAGATCCTCAACCATGAGAAGCAGGGACATCTCTCAACAGAGAAGCAAGGGAAAGAATAAAGAAATGCAGTCTCTCACAGTAAGAAGACAAAATTTGTTAGCAAAGTATATGACAATTTATTAATGATACAAATACTTCCAGAAAATAAAGAGTTGTTCGAAAATGTAGTTACACTTTAAAAGGGAGTGTCAATGGAACTCAATGTATCAGCCCAGTCCTGCAGATTGTTTTTGGTGCCTCTGATGCTGAGATATTGCTGTTTTTCTCAATAAACAAATAAGCACTTTGGAGCAACATGGGTGTTACCATTGCTCCAAAGAGGTAAGGGGCAACACCCTCATTGCTCCAAAGAGCTTAATTGCATATTGACAAAACCAGTCACATCACAGCAACAGAGGTAGCGATTCACAAGAGGAAAGCACAGTTTGATTCAGGTGACTAACCTACAGTGTCCAAAAAAAGTATTTAGTCAGCCACCAATTGTGCAAGTTCTCCCACTTAAAAAGATGAGGCCGGCCTGTAATTGTCATCATAGGTAGACCTCAACTATGAGAGACAAAATGAGAAAACTAATCCAGAAAATCACATTGTCTGATGTTTTAAGAATTTATTTGCAAATTAAGGTGGAAAATAAGTATCTGGTCAATAACAAAAGTTCATCTCAATACTTTGTTATATATCCTTTGTTGGCAATGACAGAGGTCAAACGTTTTCTGTAAGTCTTCACAAGGTTGGCACACACTGTTGCTGGTATGTTGGCCCATTCCTCCATACAGATCTCCTCTAGAGCAGTGATGTTTTGGGGCTGTCGCTGGGCAACACGGACTTTCAACTCCCTCCAAAGGTTTTCTATGGGGTTGAGATCTGGAGACTGGCTAGGCCACTCCAGGACTTTGAAATGCTTATTATGAAGTCACTCCTTTGTTGCCCTGGCAGTGTGCTTAGGATCATTGTCATGCTGAAAGACCCAGCCACGTTTCGTCTTCAATGCCCTTGCTGAGGGAAGGAGATTTGCACTCAAAATCTCACGATACAAGGCCCCATTTATTCTTTCCTGTACACGGATCAGTCGTCCTGGTCCAGTTCTACTTTGGTTTTATCTGACCATATGACATTCTCCCAATACTCTTCTGGAACATCCAAATGCTCTCTAGCAAACTTCAGACGGGCCCGGATATGTACTGGCTTAAGCAGAGGGACACGTCTGGCACTGCAGGATCTGAGTCCCTGGCGGCGTAGTGTGTTACTGACGGTAGCCTTTGTTACATTAGTCCCAGCTTTCTGCAGATCATTCACTAGGTCCCCCCGTGTCGTTCTGGGATTTTTGTTCACCATTCTTGTGATCATTTTGACCCCACGGGATGAGATCTTGCGTGGAGCCCCTGATCGAGGGAGATTATCAGTGGTCTTGTATGTCTTCCATTTTCTAATTATTGCTCCCACAGTTGATTTCTTCACACCAAGCTGCTTGCCTATAGTATATTCAGTCTTCCCAGCCTGGTGCAAGTCTACAATTTTGTTTCTGGTGTCCTTCCACAGCTCTTTGGTCTTCACCATAGTGGAGTTTGGAGTATGACTGTTTGAGGTTGTGGACAGGTGTATTTTATACTGATAACAATGTCAAACAGGAGCCATTACTACAGGTAATGAGTGGAGGACAGAGGAGCCTCTTAAAGAAGAAGTTACAGGTCTGTGATAGCCAGAAATCTTGCTTGTTTGTAGGTGACCAAATATTTATTTTCACCATAATTTGCAAATAAATTCTTAAAAAAAAATAAAATAAAAAAAACAGACAATGATTTTCTAGATATGTTTTCTCATTTTGTCTCTCATAGTTGAGGTCTACCAATGATGACAATTACAGGCCTCTTTCATGTTTTTAAGTGGGAGAACTTGCACAATTGGTGGCTGACTAAATACTTTTTTCCCCACTGTATCTATCTGTGAGGCTGGGTTGATATGCTGGGTTCTGGTGACAGACTCATTAAAACATTCATTGTTAAATTTGAGCCAATGAGCATTCATTATGGTTGAAATCTATTTTTCTGATGTGTATGGGGATATTTAGTCACAGAATAAAAGCTAATGTGAGAGATTTATCAAAACCAATGCAACCTCCATAAATCGAGCACAACCCCAACTGGGCAATGCGCTTGCGCCAAAACCTACACCAGCTTGTAGCTGGTGAAAAGGATGATGAATTGGTCAAAGCCAATGGCGCCATCCCCAGCACTAAACCCCTTCCCTTTTGGAAAGTAGAGAAGGCAGCATACAGAATCAGATATTGCAGCTCAGATATGTACAAGTAAAGCCAGAACCACAGTGATCAGCTGATCACCACCCTGGCTTCAGTTTGAAAAGGGGTTGTCGAAATGAGACAACTTATATAAGGATTTATACATACATGGGTTTGACTTTTCTACTCTGTACCTAGGAGTGTAGCTAGAAGGGGTGCACAGGTAACAATCACTGCCAGAACAAGGGGCCCAAAGGCAGCACATGGTAAGCGAGGACCTGATAGCAGATTTTGCATTGGGGCCCAGTTACTCCTTTACCTGTAACAGAGACTGTCATTCGTCAAGTTGCTATAGGTGCCAATGGCAAATTTCTTGGCAGATTGGCCACCTTGTTCCTAGAATATGCCCAGCCTTTCCAATGATCCTATAAAAATAGGTCTAACCTGATCAGTGTGCTGCCCTGCAGTATGTTCCACAGTCCTCTAACTTTGGTTATATTTATATGGAAATGATGTATTTTTAGTCAGTGTCAAACAAATGCTATTCCGGTACTCTACTTAGAGGAAAACAATAGTTGAAAGGTTAACGCTTTTATTACACATCCACAGGCAACTGCTAATTGAAGGATTAAAGCCACATTAGCCCTAAAGGCATGTTCACACTTACAAAAAGACGGCCACAAAAAAGGTTTTCACTCCATTTTCACTCCATTCACTTAGATGAAAAGGATGTCCTGGAATGAAATCTATACATAAGAATCGCTGTCTGTAAAATGGTTGACTGATATAACTATGAAAAGTAAAAAGTAAAATAACGAACAACTGGTAATAGCGCAAAAAAAGAAACATTCAGACTTTGTTCACACAATGCAGAATTAGCTCAGTTCTATGTGTGTTTTCATCTAGCCAAAATTAGGAACGGAGGCAAAACAAAAACAAAGCAAGAACTTATTTATGCTCGGACTTTTCTCTCTACCGATTTTCAGAGGTTGCTGCGAGACTCCGACGCAGATGTGAACCCAGCCTTACTGTTATTTTATGGATCCAATCCTTTGCCTTGAGCCAAACACACACACAGCAACAAACAAGACCCGCTCTCTACAGTCATATGAAAAAGTTTGGGCAACCCTATTAATCATTTTTAGTTCTAAATATTTGGGTGTTTGCAACAGCCATTTCAATTTGATATATCTAATAACTGATGGACACAGTAATATTTCAGGATTGAAATGAGGTTTATTGTACTAACAGAAAATGTGCAATATGCATTAAACCAAAATTTGACCGGTGCAAAAGTATGGGCACCTCAACAGAAAAGTGACATTAATATTTAGTAGATCCTCCTTTTGCAAAAATAACAGCCTCTAGTCGCTTCCTGTAGCTTTTAATCAGTTCCTGGATCCTGGATGAAGGTATTTTTGACCATTCCTCTTTACAAAACAATTCCAGTTCAGTTAAGTTTGATGGTCGCCGAGCATGGACAGCCCGCTTCAAATTATCCCACAGATGTTCAATGATATTCAGGTCTGGGGACTGGGATGGCCATTCCAGAACATTGTAATTGTTCCTCTGCATGAATGCCTGAGTAGATTTGGATCATTGTCTTGCTGAAATATCCATCCCCGGCGTAACTTCAAATTTGTCACTGATTCTTGTACATTATTCTCAAGAATCTGCTGAAACTGAGTTGAATCCATGCGACCCTCAACTTTAACAAGATTCCCGGTGCCGGCATTGGCCACACAGCCCCAAAGCAAGATGGAACCTCCACCAAATTTTACAGTGGGTAGCAAGTGTTTTTCTTGGAATGCTGTGTTTTTTGGACGCCATGCATAACGCCTTTTTGTATGACCAAACAACTCAAATCTTTGTTTCATCAGTCCACAGGACCTTCTTCCAAAATGAAGCTGGCTTGTCCAAATGTGCTTTTGCATACCTCAGGCGACTCTGTTTGTGGCGTGCTTTCAGAAACGGCTTCTTTCGCATCACTCTCCCATACAGCTTCTCCTTGTGCAAAGTGTGCTGTATTGTTGACCGATGCACAGTGACACCATCTGCAGCAAGATGATGCTGCAGCTCTTTGGAGGTGGTCTGTGGATTGTCCTTGACTGTTCTCACCATTCTTCTTCTCTGCCTTTCTGATATTTTTCTTGGCCTGCCACTTCTGGGCTTAACAAGAACTGTCCCTGTGGTCTTCCATTTCCTTACTATGTTCCTCACAATGGAAACTGACAGGTTAAATCTCTGAGACAACTTTTTGAATCCTTCCCCTGAACAACTATGTTGAACAATCTTTGTTTTCAGATCATTTGAGAGTTGTTTTGAGGAGCCCATGATGCCACTCTTCAGAGGAGATTCAAATAGGAGAACAACTTGCAATTGGCCACCTTAAATACCTTTTCTCATGATTGGATACACCTGGCTATGAAGTTCAAAGCTCAGTGAGGTTACAAAACCAATTTTGTGCTTCAGTAAGTCAGTAAAAAGTAGTTAGGAGTATTCAAATCAATAAAATGATAAGGGTACCCAAATTTTTGCACCGGTCAAATTTTGGTTTAATGCATATTGCACATTTTCTGTTAGTACAATAAACCTCATTTCAATCCTGAAATATTACTGTGTCCATCAGTTATTAGATATATCAAATTGAAATGGCTGTTGCAAACACCCAAATATTTAGAACTAAAAATGATTAAGATTAATAGGGGTGCCCAAACTTTTTCATATGACTGTATTTTCTGGGTTTGATGAATAATGCAAGATGGGACAAAAGATCTCCAAAGAACAGTATGGCTGTTCATGCACATGGCTATATTATAGTGTTATACAGCTTATTATTGCACAGCGCCATATTACTGAGCATGTGTAAGCACAGCAGGTGATCTCCACTTTGGCATGCACCATCAGATTTCATATTACAAACTTAGACCCCTTGCACACGACCAATGTCAGGCCTAGTATGCAGTGGAATACACACGGATGACACTCGGAGTGATATCTGACGGCATCCCGTTATGCATTCACATCTATGGGGGCTTCGGAGTCATTCCATTCTGATGACACAGAGGAGGATAGGACCAACTCTATAATCATCTGTGTCATTGGAACGGAATGAATTAGAAGCCCCCATAGATGTGAATGTATAACGGGATGCACTTGGATGTCACTCCCAAGTGTCATCGAAGTGCATACTGCTGCAAACTCACTCACCCACATTGGATGCACACTCAGTCATGTGCATGGGATCTTACTCTTCTATAGAAGTATGGGGGGGGGGGGAATTTATTAACCCATCTAAGCCAATTTTCTGTCGAAGATTGCCATTTATGTGGTGCATCCACCTGCTCACCACTTTTTGTGTAAATGGGCAGAGACTAGCCAAAGCCAGCGACAACTCAGCCCAAAAAATGTATTAGAACTCACCAGAAAACTGGCATGAGTTGGGCATGAAACCTATTCCAGTTGCTGACTAGCACAGATTTCAATTCTGGTGCATATGGTCGAACCTAACTTATTAAGGGGATTAACTCAGGGGCACCACGTAGTAGTTGGGAACTTTAAGACTGGAAAAAGAAACACCAATCTTAATAAAATCCCACCAGTGTGTCGTCAGGAAAATATACAAAAGGCACTGCACGGAGCACCATACATTGAGTGCACACATGTCTACAGTACAGAACCATAGGGATTCTGTGATCCTCTGTAAAGCCTACTGCATACATCACTGCTGTGTACATAAAGCTTAAATATACATACGCTATCACATGACCAGGATTTGCCATCACCATATGAGAATAAAGGGTACACAGCACTGTAAAGGGATTCTATCATTGGGAAACCCATTTTTCACTACCATCATGTCGGAATTTCCTTTAGAAAGACTATTCTTCTCCTACCTTTATTTTTCTGCTATGCGCAGTCGTTTGAGAATTTTCGTTTTTTCCTTCTTTATGCAAATGAGTCCCCTGTGCTCAAAGAAGATGCTCGTCCAAAGATCTAGCGCCGCCTCTCTGCCGCCGAGTCTCTGTTCGGGATTCAAACCCCGCGCATGCTCAGTCGGCTCTGCCATTTCGCGTTGGACAGAGCCAACTGAGCGTGCGCGGGATTTGACTCAGCAGCTGATGATGTGGCGGAGAGGCGTCAGCAGAAGAAGAGAGAGACGGCGCTAGATCTTCAGAAGTGCGTCTTCTTTGACCACAGGGGACGCCCTCTGTGCTTTCTGAAGACTCATTTGCATAAAGAAGAAAAACGAAAATTCTCAGAAACAGCGGCACATAGCAGAAAAATAAAGGTAGGAGAAGAATAGTCTTTCTAAAGGCTATTCCAAGGCGGTGTTAGTGAAAGATGGGTTTCCCAAGATGAATCCCTTTAAACACAACATCCCTTTCACTGCTTTTCCTATGCACAGTGGTGGCCCAGCCAGCCACTTGCCAAAAAAATTATTAGAAATGGAGACATCACTAAACCAGTGCTGGGTCCCCTGAAGGCTAAGGCCCCACGTAGTGGGCTACAGCCAAAAAGTGCTGCAGAAAAGACCGTGACAGAAACACAGCCCTTTTCCCATAAAGTCTGCAGAGTTTTCTTCTGCAGACTTTCTGTCCCTATTATACCTATAGGGAAAACACCAGCGTTTCCATAGGTATTATTGACATGCTGCGATTTACAACAACGTGACGGTTTTTGAAATCACAACATTTCCGCTACGGATATTTTTCCGCAGTGTGTGGATAGGATTAGCCAGAATCCCATTTACTTTGTAGGTAATGTAAAACGCCGCAGTTTTTGCTGCAGCGTTTCTGCCACAGACAAATCGCAGCGTTTTTGCAACATGGGGCCCCGGCCTCATGGGTTTTTTTCAGCCCTACCAGCATTTTTTATACTAGTATCCTATTTAGAGGATAGGTTACCAGTATTTGATTGGTGGGGACCCCACACCCCCAGCGAGCAGTCTCCAGATTCCTGAAGCTACTGCTGTGGGCAGGGCCAGAAGCAGCACTGCTCCTATTAAAGTATCACGGTCTCTCTAAAGTGGTGGTGCTGGGTTACTGCAGCTCCGCGCCTGTTACTTGAATCAATCACTCGTCACCCATTGAACTCAATGCCAAACTAAACTGTTCACAAGAAATCCTGTAAGAGAAAGTTGACGGAATAGATGCAAGCTGGCACCAATCTATAAAGAATTAAAATGAATATGACCTGTAGACAAATATGAACCTAAATGGTTGTCCGAGATTAGAAGGAAGAGTATGAAAGATTTTTTAGCAGGTATCTGCTACTTTTGCAAATTCATCATCCTAAACCATTTTACAGGTACAATCGCTGGTCATCATAGTCTAATCTTGTAAATCTTTTATCTTTCTATTCTAGATATTTTTAATAAGTGTGCGTTACAGAAAATGGCTAATCCAGCACAAAGAAGGTGTTGTATGTATGGTATGAAAGGCTGAATGATTAATGACACCTCTTCAGAGCTCACGTTATATGATATCGGGCACAAATACTCAGAATAAGTGGTTCTTAGTATTTTAGCTATAATACAATCACCCTGACCTCCCCCCCACCCCATTCAAGTATGCCAGCACTTTATAGCAGAGGTCATTAAAAGTCTGTATCTGTATTATACACCAAAATGTGATAGGCCATCTCCCACATACACTACAAACAGTCTCTTTCAGACGAGTGATAAATGTCTATTCCAGATTCAATAAGCGAAAGCCAAGTGATGTTGTTTTCCTGTGAATGCAGCATAAATGAGCGGCTCGCGCTGCAGACAGACAGTGCAGTGTTCATAAGACACCAGCTCCAGCCCTGGCATGTCAGAACGCTGCGAGACCCACTGGTTACACTGCCCGCAACAGCAACCATTCAGTCCCTGGCCCTAAACATCACAGTATTGCAATGTTCCCCATATACACACACACACATACATATACACATACACATACACAACTGTGAAGAGGTTGTAGGAAGCCCAACTTCCATTTTTGATGGCTATATGGGTTCTTATAGTCTGGCTACATAAAAGTAGAAAATCGGCCTCTGGTAATATGGGTTACGGTTTATGCAATTCCAACATGATACCCACATTACATATGTTAAATAAAGGAACGTGCAAAGCTCTGTGCAAATTGAGTCAAAGCCCTTGCTATGCAAAAAATCTGCTTCCCATTTATCCATACACCTGAATGAAAGAGTCTGGACAGGAATAGGACCTGCTCAATGTGTCACTTCGTCCTGCGGCCACGATATGCAATGAATGGATGTGCACGGGGCTTTAAACATATGAATACAACTTTTCATACAAAGATAATAAAAAAGTGGAAGTCTACATTCATATTTGCGTCTTTGCAATGCCCACCGGAAATAAGCAGATGAAAAAGTCCTGCACACACTTTTTGTCCACCGCTTTCAGTTTTCAAACAATGGACACCCAATGGACCCCATTATAGTCAATGGGGTCTGCTGGGCTCCATATGTAACCTCTATTTTAGCGGTCCGAAAAACAGACAGGTGATGCAAGTGTGAACCTAGTGTAACTTTGTCATCCATTGGGGTGGCAAGAGTTGTAGAAACTCAGTTTTCAGGAATAGATCAATATAAATTAGGCACATCGCCACAGCACAGCCCTTTCTTGCACCAAAGATATGCCACATTGTTCCTTCTGCACCACACTTTTCACTTTATACAAAAGTGGTAAGAGCAGGGAGAAGACCAAAGGGGTAGCACCTGAATAATTATATAAGTGGAAATGTAAATGTCAGCTCAGTCTATACAAAAATGCAAAGCTTTAAGAGATGGTCAATGGATGCCAAGGTTGATGGGAATACTTTTGGTGGTACTGGTATGAGCAATTATAAGTGACTGATCTAAGTAATTGATTTTAAAAGAGGGTGTAAATTTTTAGCCATAAGCTCCCTTGCATCAGAAAAACCTTCCTTGCAAGTATACAGCAACTATCTTTGACCCTATGTCCTGCCATTTGGGTGGAGGCAGCCAAATGTATACAACCCTGTTGGTCAACTGCATCTATGAATATTTGTTATGTCAACTATATGGATGCCATTCCAGTGTTAATAGGAAACACATCAAGATTAAGGTATTCCTCTAACCACCCTTAAATATCATCCATTTTGGAGCCTCCAGGTATCTCAAGCATTGAACGAATGCTAAATTTAGTTATGCACAGGAATTACATAAAAAACATTCTCTGCACAGTTCACTGTCTGCACCAAGAAATGTTCCCAACTCATGAGGAAAGAAAAACACCAAAAAAGTCAAGCAGGGCTGTAAGAAGTGTTGCTGTGAACGTATGGCAGGATGGAGAAAACAGAGCTGTGGAGGAGAGTGCTGAAAGACTGCTGGTGGCCAGAAGAATGCAATAAATCACCACACTGTGACAACTACTCTGCTGTAACACAGCTGGGAATGAGATTACACTGCTGTCTACTGGGCACACAGAAACAAAGCAGCAAGTTACTGGAGGTTAGAGCACTGGATGGGCTCAGGGAACACTCTGCACTATGGAGAGTCACACAGGGCACCAATGTCTGCAGAAGTAAAGGAAGGTGGCAAAGGGGAGGAAGGCTGGGTGCTGATGGATGCTGTTAGTATGGCCATTGTGGTCTCAAAGTGTCATGGATAGGTAATATAATGCCGGTACATGGGGTCTTACATCAATACATGCAGACTGGCACCTGCATAGTGCATATGGAGAGGGCACACTGCCTGGCTGTGAATGGCATGATGTGCAATGAGGGGCGACGAGTGCCACAGCACATTGTCTGGTCACAGATGAAATGTGGCAAGCTATATATGAGTGCCAATGTGTGGTTCTGCAGCAAGGACACCATAAGGGCTGGTGTGTTATATGGCATACTGTGTGGTATGGGCTGTTTGCCATGGCACACCATATAGTATGGGCTGGTATGTGGTGTCACAATAGACACTGAAGCCTGTCATCCAATTCCAGAAGTGGGTACCATAAGGGTGGTCTGGGTTGCACCATTCAGGCTCCCATTAGCCAGTAGGCACAGTGTGCAAGGCTGCAGCATGAAGCTGCACATAGGGTTAATGAGAATAACACAACTTTTGTGCAGAATCTCAGCTGTGGCGTGCCACCCTACATTGTGCCGAGGATGTGGCGTGCCAGTGCTGCCGGCTATTGTGTGATGAGGGATGCTGCAGCCAGTGCAGGCTGTGGTGAGGGCACTGCCGTGTATTGTGTGCTGAGCAGCAGCTGCTGGTCCTCTCCGCTGTCCATGCCGCAGCTCTCACTCACCTCTCCGCTTCTGTCACCGCTCCTCCTGCGGGCTGCGCTCCCGTCCACACGTTAATCCAGCAAGGGGGCAGTGCTCCACCATACACCCCGCCGCCCACCCTCAGCAATCCTGGGGTGCTCCCAGAGCCCCGAGATCTCGAGCGGCCTCTCCCTTTCCAGCCAGGATCCGCTCTCCGATCATACAAGTTGAGAACAAAGTTATTCCCCGCCCGCTTGCACTGAGCCCCTGCGGCTGATTCTCGCGAGACTTCCCATTGGCCAAAATGGCGGCAGGCGGTACCGAGGGCGGTGCGGGTTACCATGGCAACAGATCACACCTTCTATCGCTCCCAGATATGGTTCCTCAGACTGAAGTCGGGGCAACCTAAGGGACGACTGAATGCAGCTCCTGCCATTATGGCGCCCGTGTCCCACCTACCCTGCATATATCATACTTACCGATATGCTCTTTAGTATATACTCAGCCCTTGTCTAAATGATGCAGATGATATTGGCTAGAGTGGTGGGCTCCTTATTATGTAGGTAGTTAGGGAAGTTTCCTGTTCCATGTGCACAATGGGGAAGATTTATTGCGCTTGTATGCCAGTTTTCTGTCGTACGAGGCATAAAATGTCGCAATTTTTTGAGACTGCGCTGCCTTCGCCACTTCCCCGAAAAGGGAGCTTGGGCAGGGCCATCTGCCCCACCAGATTTATCATCATTTATGCCAGAAATAGGGCAAAAATAATGTGAAAAAATGTACACCAACTAAGAGGTGGCATACATTTCCCCTCCAGCGCAGGGTGTATGTCATTTATGAGGAGGTTTGTCTAGGGTTATGGGGACTGGCGTTAATAAATGTGCCCCAGTATGCAGAAGGCAATAGCAGTTCCTAAATAAGAAAGGGAGTATTACAGTGATGACTTATCCCCTGTACACTGGATCAACGTCAGTGGGGTCTGACTGTAGGGATTCAGAGTGCCCCCATTGGAATAAAGCAAGAGTAAGCATAAGTGACCTCATTCATTAAAATGGGGGGACTCAGGGCCACCATTCTCATGATCAGAGGGGTCCTCCAGTGGATATAACCTATTTTACCACAATACTCCTTTACAGATGTTGCCTAATTTGGTCTTGAAGACATAGTTATTTTTTAGTCCCTTCACATAGCCATTTGAGGGCTTGTTTTTGCAAATAAGTTATATTTTTTTAATGGCAACACTTTGGGGTACATACACAGTAATGTATAGAAAAACCTTTAACTGCTTTCTTTGGGTGGGGACGAGGAATGGAAAACAAAACTAATTTTGAAATTTTTTTGGGAATCATTTTTTAGTGTTTATTTTGCTGTATTAAATGGCAATGTACTACTTTTGTGCAATGAAAACACTTGGGACAGAGGGAGCCTTCTCTGTCTAACCATACTACAGTTGCTATTGTTAACAGCTGGAATTAGTCCTAGCTCTGACCCCATTGTAGCAGGGTATCAATCATCAGAGTGGGACTTGCCCATCAGAGTGCCAGGGGATTCTCTGGTGGGCTCAGGCTCTAACATAATAATGGTCCAGCAGAAAACACAAATTTGAGGGGTTCTATGGTTTATTTCCTGTTGGAGGGTGGTCCCAGAATCAGTTTATCTGGTGGGCCCTAGGAACTTCGGGTCTGAAACTATCAACCATACACCGGATGTCAGGAATGACTGCCACTGCAATATGCATTTAGGCTGAGGCCTCATGTTGCGGAAACGCAGCTTTTTTTGTTGCAGATTTTGCTGCAGTTTTTTGAGCCAAAGCTAGAGCACATTGAGCAGAAGGGAGAAGTATAAGTACTTCCTATATATTTCCCATTCCTTTTGTAGCCATTCTTGGCTTTGGCTCAAAAAAACGCAGTAAAATCTGCAACAGAAAAAGCTGCGTTTCCGCAATGTGGGGCCTTAGCCTTACATGGGTTTTTTATGGGTTTGGACCAAGTTATCGGTTATTCACAGTATAGGTGACACCTTGCTGATTGGTGGGACCCCCACTGATCATGATAACAGGGACCAGTTTTTCCAGTATGAATGAAGCTCGGCTGTCTGGCTGTCCCAACATAGATAAATGGAGCAGCAACACAACCACACAACCTGCAGCTCTATTCTCATGACTGGTTAGAGTCCAGTGGTGATCAGTAGATTGTCACCTATCACATGAATAAGTAATAACTTGTTAACTTGATCTAATCCCTTTAAGGGTCTAATCCCTTTAACAGTCACAGAGTATGTTGGTTAAAACTGAAGAATTTACTTTTCCTTTCTTCACACAGTGGTGGCACAAAAAGTCTTGATGGTTACCATTCTAAAAATATAGCTTCCTTCGGATAAGTCATCAATATCAGATCACCAAGGTTCTGACACCCGGGTCCTCAGCTGTTCTCATCAGCCACTATACAAGGAGCAGAGTCGGAAGCAGGAAGCTCTGTACTCCATGTAGTGGCCGTACGTGCACAAGTGAATAGGAGCTGAGCTGCAGTAAATCAGCATGGCCACTACACAGAGAGTAGTGGTATCTGGTGCTCTGTTCTCTGTATGGTGGCTAGTTAGAAAAGCTGATCGGCAGCAGTACCAGTTGTTAGACCTCCATGATCTTATGTTGATAACTTGTTCCAAGGATAGGTCATCAATATCATTTGGCCAGAAAACCCCTTTCCACGTTTCAGGTAGTTAATTTCGTCATATTAGACTATGAATAGAGGAGGGGGATTAGAAAAGACACTCAGATAATTCCTTGCTTTTTTAAAACTGCTAAGTTGTACATAAGAAGCTTTGAGTGCACAAAATGAGGCACAAAATCAATTAACCATAGGTTAGGAGAATGTTACTCTCTCCTTTCCCTTCCATAGAGTTGTATGTGTGACGCTGAATACGGAGACTGACAGAATGTAAAATAAGCAGTAAAATTGACGATATGGAGCAGGAGAACAGCTTAAGTAGTGAAGGGAACAGATCTCTTTAATAAGATATATTAGAAAGTTTCATATATTTAAATGTATTATTCATTTATAAAAGTTGTTTATAACTGGAGGTACGCTTTAAGACCTAGGAAATCTTACAGGCCAACCACAAGTGCAACACTCCAGTATCACAATGTACACACCCATGTCAACATCACACTCTTTGTGGACATATGCAGATGTTGTCATCTCCTCACATTAGCTGACAAAAACGTAATCATTCTCGCTGACTGCTACTGTGGCAGAGCTTGGCAAGACTGATGAGCACCATGGGCCACCAATCCAGCAACCCAAGACCCAGACTTCACAATCATTACATAATACAATATCACAGGTGCACAATATAACATACATTGGGGCAGATTTACTAATACTGTCTAAAAGTTAAGAAATGCCAAGTTAGACTAGTCAGTCTTAGGCTACATGCACATGACCATAGTGGTTTTTATTGTCCGCAAAAACGGATCATTATTCCACAAAAACATATTTCATCAGTATGTCATCTGCAATCACAGATCCACAAAAATATTTTTTATCCCTATACTTGTATGGGTGAGTCTGTGCCGCAGATGCAGACAGAAATAGTCCATATTTTGTGGAAGGTTTCTGTGACCCGGATACTAATCAGTAAAAACTACGGATGTGTGCATGGGGCCCTAGATATTAATGGGTCTGTATACTATCCGCAAGCAGATCTGTAATTGTGGACAACATACTGAAGACTACTATAGTCGTGTGCATGGGGCCTTAAACTGTGCCTGTAATGCTGGATATTAAATCTGTTGCATTATTAGACTTTCTAGTCTAACTACACCTCCTATTAGTTTGCTTAGTTTATGCTATAAAATTTGCCAAATTTTGCTGCAATTCTTAGAACATTGTGTTGCAGCTTAGGCCACCCCACTTTCAGCAAAGACACCCCCCTAAAAAGTGTCTAAGTGGCATGTTAGACCATTTTTTAGTGCATGAATTAGTCACTTTCCCCCAGCGCCCTTGCTCCTAGGCGTAAATCTACTGCAGCCCCAAAACTGTGATAGATTCTGCCATCATTTACGCCTCAAAAGTGGTCAAGAGAGTGGTCAAGAGTGGTGCAAAAACGCCACTTGCAATTATTTTATTTGCAAGTAGTGTTAAATAGCTGCAAATTACCAATCTATGACTATTATTTGTTAAAATAAAAGTGGTGTAACTGATTTGATAAATCCCCCCATTGTATTTACAGTGCATATACAGAGCACTATAGCTGAACAGTCTCTCAAGCAGTCTCCTAAAGTGAAACAAGTACTCCCTTTCCCTGAAATGGGAGTACATGCTTAACCCTCTTACATTTTGGTTCAGTGTCATTTACAACTACCTTACTAGTTACTTATGGTTTGTTTATGACCCTGTTTTGTATTTTATTGTATCCAAAATGTATAGATTGATTTTAGTTGCTTTGCTTCTAGAAACTCAATATATATATATTTTTTTATAAATACAGCTTTGCTTTTTTTGTGATGTTTGCCTCTAACAATGAGAGTGAAGGGCATCCAGCTGTCTTTATTACATGTGGCACGTTTGCGTGCTTAATGCTTTTTATTGCATTGCTCAGAGCACATCTAGAATGCTTCCTTTAATCACATCATATCCCATTAGAAGTATTGAAGGGCGAAACATCTCTACAGAGGAATTTGCCTTTTACAGCAGCCATTTTGCACATCTTATATGATTGCTAGTTATGTGGATTATATCATAAAATGATCAGCATCATCCTTAAACAATATGAACCTAAACTATAGATACTGCAGTAGATGTAATACCATAGTAGCACCAATTTATTAGCATATTGTTGGTAGGCTGATGGGAAAAAAATACAACCCAGTAGATTTAAAAGGATTGTCCAAAACTCAAGGTTAATGGATACTGATGACCGATCCACAGGTTAGGTTACCTGTATCTGATCATTGGGGGTTCAACACTGCACTGATCATCCACTTTGGTTGTCAGAAGCCATATACAATGTATACAGCTAGAAGCAGCTCTGCTCCTATTGAAGTGAATGGAAGCAGAAATGCAGTTCCCTGGTGCCAACGCTACAGTATGCATCTCCCTATACATACCTCCCAACCTTTCCTGATTCAGCGGGATAGTCATGGATTCCGGGTCTTGTCCTGCTGCCCCAGTTGGCAGGAGGCATTTACCAGCTTCTACTCATCTGCATCCGGAGGACTCAGATAAGTTGCATACAATGGTGAAGCATGGAGCCATCCGCTTCTTGCTTCACCATTCGGCCCGTCTCTGCTTTGGGAGTATTAGGCGGGATGTAGTGACATCGCTTACATTGTGCCTGCAGTTCCCTGAAGGTTCTGGACCAGAGACAGAAGAACAGCAGGAGAACTAGGAGAGGTAAGTATTACATAGTTACATAGTACGGTTGAAAAAAGACATATGTCTATCAGGTTCAACCAGGGATGGGAAGTTATGACAGTCTATATATTTCCATAACAATCAATGCTATTTGCTCTTAAAAAGCATCTAATGCTTTTTTGAAGCTGTTGCCTGTCACTACCATGACCAGCTCCTGGAGCAAGATATTATTTGTTTTTATTTTTGTTTTACACTGTGGGAGGAACCAATAGAGGGACATAATACTGTGGGGGCAACTGTAGGGGAAATTTATACTGTGGAGGCAGCTGGAAGGGGACATTAAACGGCAATTGGAGGGGGACATTATACTGTTGGGGCAACTGGAGGGGGACATTATACTCTAGGGGCAGTTGGAGGGGAACATTAAACTGAGGGGGTACGGCTGGAGGGGGACATTAAACTGGCAGCAACTGGAAGGGGACATTATACTTTTAGGGCAGGTGGAGGGGTTCATTAAACTAGGGGCAACTGGAGGGGAACATGATAACGTGGGGGTAGCTGGAGGGAGACATTATACTCTGGTAACACCAGGAGAGGGAGTTTATTCTGTGGGGCAACTGGAAGGGGACTTTATACTGTTGGGGCAATTGGAGGGGGACATTATAATGTGAGCGCATACCATGTCAGGGTGACTGTAGGGGCATTATACTGTGTGTGGGTACAAAGAGAAATTGATGGGAATGGGCGGAGTCAAATTGGAAGTGGATGAGGCTAAATTTGCCAAGGCTTTGCATAGTGCGGCAAACATTCTGTCCCTCTTTCAGTCCTTTGAAAGTTGGAAGGTAAGCAGTATATTGTATATGGCTTCTGGCTTCGTACACAGTAGCCGTGACACCAGAGAAGGGCGTCTCTTCTCCCATTTACATGAATAGCAGCAGAGCTGCTTCTGACTATATACCTTGTACATGGCTTCAGGCAGCCAAATCAGCTGATTGGAGAGGTCATCAGTATCCATTACCCTTATGTCTCAGACAACCCCCTTAAGGCAATGTAAATTAGACGGCAAAAATATTTTTAGGCATGTCAAAGTTTCCATTAATTGAAGCCACTTAGTCACTAGAGACATTGGGGTAAATTTATTCGGGAGTATATAGGTGTAAATGTGGTGCTTCTGTGGTATACAGTCCTTTCTTGCGACAAAGATGTACCACATCATTCCTTCTGTGCCCCACTGGCCATTTTTTACAATAGTGTGTGGAGCAGGGCAGAGACCAAGGCGGCCAGGGCAGGGACGCTTCAGACTATCACATTTACTATATAACTCACACCTGAAAGCTGGAGTGAGTTATACCAGAAATCTATGCCAGTTTGTGACTGCCATAGATCTCAACCTGGCAAACGGGAGTTGCCTGAATTATTAACCTACAAGGAAGTTGGGGCGAAACACCCATTTGGGGCAAAATACCCATCCTTTTGGGTATATTTATTCACTTATTTCATATTTTAAGTGTTTTTAATTGGATTTTTTTGCTCAGGTTATTGCATTAATAAAGTATCTATTTTTACATTATTTGTTGTTGGTATTTATCACCTTGGAGGTATTCTGTGCACCTGAATTATTTAGAGACTGGAGCGCAGTTAGCGCCATCGTGGGAAAGGAATAGGACTAGTGTACAGAATGCCAGTAATAATAATTTCTCCCATTCTATTTATTGGTCACATAAAACCAAATGACCAGTGCTTGTATGACCTGATACAGATATACATTTGTGTTCTGGGAAACCATAGATTATGGAAGACTTACAGAGTAAGTATGACAACATACAGAGCTTTGTTGCTTATTTCAAATGTATATAGGCATGCAAAATTTTAAATATATTACCCACCTTTCAGCTTGGAAGCAGGGCCGTATTTGCCACTAGACACTAGAGATTGGTTGGTGGGTTGTTAGGGGTAGCTACAGATGGCATGAAAATGACTTTTTAATTTTTTTTTTCTGCATTTCAATCCTTGATGATGTGGGTGAGGCGAGACTGTCTGACACATCAAGTAGTACTCCACCTAGGCAGGTTATGAGACATAAGAGAAGTACCGTTGTTGTTTTTTAGCATTTTTAGAGCATGATGCAGCATCTATAATGCATACAATTTGAATAGGTTAAGTGTCCATCATATTATTTATGTCTAACATATTAATTTTATAATGTAGCCCCTATTGTATATTATACTCAGCAAAATCATGTATGTCGATTTAAATCACTATTTAATAGATGGGGAACCATAAGGAACATTCTGTAATTGAGGGGGTCAAGGGGAACATTCTGTGTGACACAGCATGATGAAGCAATCTGTGTGAGGGAAGGTTGGAATAGGGAGAAGTCTGTAAAGGAGAGGCATGGGGAGCAGACTGTGTGAGAGAAGAAAGAAACACTCCATTCTAGTCTCAACCTATACATTATTTGAGGTTGTTGCATACCACACACCCAAAATGTAAAGATATCAGTGTGACATTACAGCAGCCTTCCCAGACAGTACAGAAGAACAAGCAGTGGTGGTGTCCTTGTGTAAATCCATATTGAGAATTAGGCAACATTACATAGGGGAATACATTTATAATGGGTACTGAAGAGAACATAATTTATTAGGGGCATTATGGGTACATGAATCAATTATCTTATATGGGAGCATAATTATATATGGGACAGGCATGGTATGGTGGTATTGCCAGTTACAGTATGGATGTTTTATCCAGTCACTGGATGGTGATGTAATTCAGTTTTGATATGGTAGTATTATCTAGTCACAGTATAGTGGTCTTCAGTTACAGTAAAGAGGTGTTATCCAGTCACAGTTTAGATATGACACTATATATACAGTACATAGATAAAGTAGGTTGGGTTCATTTCTGTGTTGTTCCTATGATGAAACAGAAAAATGGAATGAATGCTAAAGACAGGCCCATCGAATGATCTAGACACAAAGGGAACCCTACAGATCCCATAGACTATAATGGTGTCCATCAGATATTCTTTATGGTGCCCTACTCATTTCTTCAATCCACCGATGATAGAGTGATGATGCCATGTCAGTTCCCATCCTTGTTTACAAGTAGTTACCCGTTGACCACTGCAACCATTCAATGGCCTCCGGATTCACCTTCTATACAGACTACCATCACTTTTCAGAGCCATAAGCCATGATGCCAATAAGCACTGCCCTATTTGGATAACCCCTCCTAAAATCAAAGTTACCCAGGGGTAACCTGCTGATATAGCCAGTCAGTGGCTGCACATTTCCTAACATGTCAGAACACCTTTGCAAGTAGAAAAGTGTAGAATTTAGGGGCAATAGGACAATGCCAGCCATATGGGACTATATGCTATATTTGGCATACATTTTTTAAAGCAAAAAAAAAAAATTGTGTATATAAAATAATTATGAGAAGGCAGAATTATTAACCTATGGATATGTGAATATTGTGTGAATTCCCGATTGGGCCTACATGACCTAGTCATGCCATTATGTCACTAAATGTCAGTTTGAGCACAGTGGGACAGATTTATTAAACTTTCTAAAATAAAAACTAAAGCAACCAAACTCAGCGCAGCTTCCATTTTGTATTCTACTCTCAAAAAATGAAAGCTGCACCTTGGTTGATTGCCAGGTGCAACTAAGACAATTTTTCTTTCATAAAAGTTAATAAATCTGCCCCAATATGATCTCCTTATATGTGATTGGAAACTGTTTAGACCTCATGTGTCTGAATGTGACAGCATTAATAATAATTGCATAATGAGATCAAATGCATATTAGATGTTTAATGAATTATAATATGCTGCTGACATTCTAAATCCATTTATACGTATATGATACAATCATCTGTTCCCACTCATTATATGGACATTTATCTGAGCTATTTGCCATATACAGGCCTACCAGTCATCCTGCAATTCTGGGCATACATCCCACTTAGAGAAGAAAATATCCTCCTTAGCATTGCAAATTGTCCCCGAGTTCTTTGCGAAATTGCTGAAAGGCTCTGTATACAGCAGAAAATGGAAAGTTTCTTTCTTTCTGTGCATGTAATTTGCAGCTCAGGCTCATTAAACATTTTATTGCTCATGGGTTGATCTGAAATAACTGGCAGATCGATTTGCAAGACTTGTTTTTCTAAAAATATAGTGCAAAAGAAACCTTGATATTTTGGTGTTTTCATCCAGTCTTTTGGGGTGTGTTGATATAAGCACAGCTTTCTTATTTCTAATTCTTGTAACCTCAAGAAAAAAAAAAACATGTAATGAAAAGAGAGGCGCTAATCGCTTTAATGGAGTTGATATGCTTTGCTAAATAGCATTGTGCTCTGATGCATTTAAAAGTGGCACTAATGTTTTCTGAAATGCACATCTAATCTGTGTCTGAAATCCCAACAAGCCTTATTTATGTCCCTTCAGCATTTGTGGCTTTTTAATAAATTCAATGGCTTAGCAGACCTTTATCTAATATAAGTTTATCTAATATTCCAAGCTTGAAAATATATAAAGTCTAGGTAAAAAATATAAATATTTATTACACAGTCAAAAGTGTTGCTTGAAGATGCCTTGTAACCTCTCCTGACTGTTTAAGGCCGGGGCCCCGGAAACGCCGCTGCAAAAAACGCTGCATTTTACAGTACTTGCAAATTGGATGGGATTCTGCTAATTCTATCCACACATTGCAGAAAAAAAATCTGCAGCAGAAATGTTGCGATTTTAAAAAGCTTGAATTTTTAGCAAATCGCAGCATGTCAGTTATACCTACATGGAAACGCTGGCATTTTCCGTATAGGTATAATAGAAGCAAAATATCTGCAGAGAAAAACTCTGCGGACTTTCTGTGAAAAGCACTGTGGAAAAAACGCAATGCATTTCTGTTGCGTTTTTTTTTCCGCAGCGCGTTTTGGCTGTTACTCACTACGTGGGGCCTTAGCCTAAAGTAGTTTTCCAGAATTTTCCACACTTATACTTACCTGCATCCTTGCCTCCATTCCTGGCCATCAGCTATACTGCTTTGTCTGTATACAGAGCAGCTGCAGCGGTGATGTCACTTCAATTAGACTGCTGCAGCCAAACACCAATCTCAATAGTATACATCGACGTGACATCGCTGCAGCTGCTCTGTATGCAAATACTGCAGCATAACTGAAGTGCAGCCAAGAGCCGGAACACTGGGTAGTAAGTATCAGTGTATATTTATTTTATAGCCCTCCTGTCCTGACTGCATGTAATTTATGAATCCCAGACCTCCCTTAAGTAAATGTTTATATTCCCCATCTTTTTTTCTTTAATAAGTCTGCATTTAGCCATTCATCTGTCATTCCTCCTAGAAATGTATAAATAAATTGACAACTGGGTAGGACACATCCATGTGACAAGGGGATGGTAACACCCATCTGTCAATTTGTGCATAAAATTACCAGAGGAACAACACAATGCAAAGTGTTAAGAAATGATGCGCCAGTTTCTTATATTGTGTGAAATGCAAGTCTTATATGTATTAAATTTGGTAAATTTGGGTCAAATCCCATTTGTTCTAAATTGGTTCGCTCATCTCTACTAATGACCTGTATTGATGCAAAAAAAGCACTTGGAATGTGATAGAAACTTCTTATTTATCTCTAGAATCTTCTGTCTGAGCATGTGTCATGGGAAGGAGCAGGAAAAAAGCCAGATAAGATTTTAAAGAAAAATTTTTCTCTAAGATATATGACAAAGTTTCTTATATTTGTCTGAACTATATATTTATTTAAAGTTTGTTTACGTGAAGTAGTTTATGCTACAATTCTTGAAAAAATGATTGTGTAAATTGCAGCACGCACTACTGTGAGTCAGTGCGCTGTCCAGTGTACACATGCACAGATCATGACCAAAGATACAGCCTGCCTGAATCAGCTCTGAACTGTAGATTGATGCATTTAAGGCTATGTTCACATCTGCGACAGAGCCTCCGTTGGAGACTCTCACAGTGTCCGCCTGAAAATCAACAGAGGAAAAAGTCCCGCACGGAGGACTTTTTCCTCAGCCGGTTTCAGTTTCAAAACAATTGAAACCTAATGGACCCCATTATAGTCAATGGGATCCATCAGAATTTGTGTGAAACCACCATTTTAGTGGTCCACCTCTCCGTTGTTCTGGTCCTTCGACAGAGTCAGCGTGAAAGTAAGCCTAGCGTCACCTGCCCTTCTACAAAATAAACCCTATGGATAGAAGAAATAATTGCCGCTGACTTTAGAGCATTGCAGATACTGGATACAATTTTAGGAAATTCTCATTGTTAGGTTTTCATTTTCTGTTTGCTGTCAGTAAATTGTAACTTTATTGTTTATATTCAGAGATCTGGTGAAAGTCAATCTATTAAAAAGTAGGAAAACCTGTATTTTACAGTGATTAGTAACTTAGGTAGTCAGAATCTTTCAGATTCCCATGAATTAATGAGTGATGCATCAAGATTCCACAGGATATGAGTCTTTTGAAATCTTTCTGTATTACACAATAGTTAGGCTTCTTCTTGTATGTATTACCACACACTTCATAGATCTAAAACTATGGTGATGCTCTCCAGACACCCACACCCCCAACCCATCTTGTTTCTTTGGCTACCTCCTTTATATCCCACTGCCTTTTACACGTCTCCCTGTTTCCCTCCTCTTTCTATATGTGCCAATGTATTTCAATTTATTTTACTATATCTATATAATTTATAAAGGATGCATTGGTCATTCTAACTTGTATTTTTTGGAGAAATAGCATTTTTTTGTGGGGTCAGGTGTACTTTTTAGTTATGCCATTTTGGGGAATGTTTATTGCTTTGATCACTTTGATGCCGTGATCCCGCTCCTCTGCCTCCTCACACATTCGTATTATAAGACACACCACCCATTTTCCTCCCAAATTTGTTGGAAAAAAAGTGCATCTTATAGTCTGAAAAATATGGTATATCTCAGGTTCTGTAATAACTAGTACTTAAGTCTTGGTATCATATGAAATCTGAGAATCTCATTTTTCTAGGTGGTATAAAACCAAAGATAAAGCCATTTGAAGTAACCATTCCCCCTTTGGCAAATGCTTCAGCTCTGCATATTTACAATACGACTGTGTACGGACTTTCCCTATTTTATAATAAAAAGAAAGTTTTAGGATAGTAAATTATATTACAATAATGGTGACCAACCACCCCTCAACATAATAGCGAAAAGTAAAAAAAAAAAATAAGTGAGTTAAATTTTAATATTGATGAAAGACTTGTGCAGAAAATTAGATTTTAACATTTGTTGCTCACAATAATGTTAGTGGAGCCATAATGATATATTAGGAAATCGCATTCATAACAACTTTAATATATATTGTGAGAAGGTGACAGGTAAAGTTCTGGATGGTCTCTATATCTCCCCCCAGATTCCTCACTTATGTGTGGTAAGTGAGTTTACAACATTGATGTCTGTAGCAAAACCTCAGCTGTGAGAAGGCCTTTCTGTTAACCGTTTCCTGTCCTACAGCAGGAAGGAGCCTTCAAGCACAGGTGGGAGCTGGGCCTCATTAAAAGGCCCATAAAAGGTTGTCAAGACCTCAATCCTGGGCAGTTCCTGGAGAGAGAAGGAGGTTCTGTCCTGAGGTGCTATCTGCTGAGAGACCAGTGTGAACTGTTGCCTTTATTTTTGCCCTGTGTATTAACTGTGTGGCTGAAGCAAGCCACACATATAGTGAGGGCCTCTTTGTTTAGTTAGTAGCTCAGACGAGCAGGATTTCTGTTATCGTTTTGCCTGAAGTTAAGGCTTATTTTGTTCTGCTGTTTTGGAAAAATAAATGCACGGGGTAAAACCTGTTTATACCTGACTTTTTTGTGTCTGGGTCTGCTGCTGGTACTACTGAGCCAATCCTCCCACACTCTATCTATCTATCTATCTATCTATCTATCTATCTATCTATATACAGTACAGACCAAAAGTTTGGACACACCTTCTCATTCCAAGTGTTTTCTGTATTTTCATGACTATAAAAATTGTAGATTCACACTGAAGGCATCAAAATCTATGAATTAACACATGTGGAATTATATACTTAACAAAAAAGTGTGAAACAACTGAAAATATGTCTTATATTCTAGGTTCTTCAAAGTAGCCACCTTTTGCTTTGATTACTTGCTTTGAACACTCTTGGCATTCTCTTGATGAGCTTCAAGAGGTAGTCACCTGAAATGGAGTTCCCAGAGATGCTTAGCACTTGTTGGCCCTTTTGCCTTCACTCTGCGGTCCAGCTCACCCCAAACCATCTCGATTGGGTTCAGGTCTGGTGACTGTGGAGGCCAGGTCATCTGGCGTAGCACCCCATCACTCTCCTTCTTGGTCAAATAGCCCTTACACAGTCTGGAGGTGTGTTTGGGGTCATTGTCCTGTTGAAAAATAAATGTTGGTCCAACTAAACGCAAACCGGATGGAATAGCATGCCGCTGCAAGATGCTGTGGTAACCATGCTGGTTCAGTATTCCTTCAATTTTGAATAAATCCCCAACAATGTCACCAGCAAAGCACCCCCACACCATCACACCTCCTCCTCCATGCTTCATGGTGGGAACCAGGCATGTAGAGTCCATTCGTTCACCTTTTCTGCGTCACACAAAGACACGGTGGTTGGAACCAAAGATCTCAAATTTGGACTCATCAGACCAAAGCACAGATTTCCACAGGTCTAATGTCAATTCCTTGTGTTCTTTAGCCCAAACAAATCTCTTCTGCTTGTTGCCTGTCCTTAGCAGTGGTTTCCTAGCAGCTATTTTACCATGAAGGCCTGCTGCACACAGTCTCCTCTTAACAGTTGTTGTAGAGATGTGTCTGCTGCTAGAACTCTGTGTGGCATTGACCTGGTCTCTAATCTGAGCTGCTGTTAACCTGCGATTTCTGAGGCTGGTGACTCGGATGAACTTATCCTCCGCAGCAGAGGTGACTGTTGGTCTTCCTTTCCTGGGGTGGTCCTCATGTGAGCTAGTTTATTTGTAGAGCTTGATGGTTTTGGCCAATGCACTTGGGGACACTTTCAAAGTTTTCCCAATTTTTCGGACTGACTGACCTTCATTTCTTAAAGCAGGGGTAGGCAACCTTTTTTGTTCGGCGTGCCGATTTTAATAAAAAAATCAAAGATGAGGTATTCGGAGTGCCGGTCAATAATTGTAAGTCTGACGACCCCTAAACTAAAGTCATATACCACAAACCATAACACAGAAGTGCTGCCACAAGATGCTTTAGGACACATGCGTTTACTGCTATTTCCTGGGACGCTCCTGTACTTTCTGATTAGAAGCAATGAAAGTACATGTGCATCCCCCAATTAGTGGTAAATGTAAGTGTCCAGGAGCACCGTATGGCGGCATCCTTATGGTGAATACACACTATGTATCTGGATGCAGCTATATTTGGAACTTTTTCATTCGATGTAAAACTGGTGCATTTTTGCACAAAAAAAAAAACAAAGCCTGAGTTGTCTGTGCAAAAACACATCCTTAATATAGAAAACACACCGTTATTCAGAATAATGTCCCATAGTGGTCCCTGCACACGGTATTATGTCCCATAGCGGCCCCTGCAACATGATATATGTCCCATAGCGGCCCCTACACACGGTATATGTCCCATAGCGGCCCCTGCACACGGTATATGTCCCATAGCGGCCCCTGCAACATGTTATATGTCCCATAGCGGCCTCTGCACACGGTATATGTCCCATAGCGGTCCCTGCACACGGTATTATGTCCCATAGCGGTCCCTGCACACGGTATTATGTCCCATAGCGGTCCCTGCACACGGTATTATGTCCCATAGCGATCCCTGCACACGGTATTATGTCCCATAGCGGTCCCTGCACACGGTATTATGTCCCATAGCGGCCTCTGCACACAGTATTTGTCCCATAGCTGCCTCTGCACACAGTATTTGTCCCATAGCGGCCTCTGCACATGGTATTTGTCCCATAGCTGCCCCTGCACACAGTATTTGTCCCATAGCGGCCCCCTGCACACAGTATTTGTCCCATAGCGGCCCCTGCACACAGCAATATGTCCCATAGCGGCCCCTACACACGGTATATGTCCCATAGTGGCCCCTGCACATGGTATTATGCTCCATAGTGGCCCCTGCACACAGTATTATGTCCCATAGTGGCCCCTGCACACAGTATTATGTCCCATAGTGGCCCCTGCACACAGTATTATGTCCCATAGTGGCCCCTGCACACAGTATTATGTCCCATAGTGGTCCCTGCATACGGTATTATGCTCTATAGTGGCCCCTGCACACGGCATTATGCTCTATAGTGGCCCCTGCACATTCACTAGCTATTATTATACTGTGGGGTCTCTTCAGACCACAGAGAATAATAAGTGGAGGGCAAAGAGAGGTGATGAAACATAAAAAAAATGTACTCACCATTCCACGCTCCGCAGCCGCTCTGTATCTTCGGGAGCTTCTGCCTGTAGTCAGCGACCGCTCATTGAGTCTCAGGGGTCACGTGGCGTCATTATGCGTAGTGACGTCAGACGCAGACGCGACCCCTGAGGCCCTGTCAGCTGACTACAGGCAGAAGCGCCCGAAGAGTACACAGCGGCTGCGGAGCATGGAATAGTGAGTAACGCTGTTTTTTATGTTTGATCATCTCCCCGGGGGGCTCCGCTTATTATACTCGGGGGTCTGAAGAGACCCCACAGTATAATAATAGCAGTTTCGTTTCGGACGTGTTTGGTCCGATCGAAACTGCTGGGTGAGGAGTCCGCTGCCGTGCCAGGGAAATATGCCTCGTGTGCCAAGAGTGGTACGCGTGCCATAGGTTGCCGACCCCTGTCTTAAAGTAATGCTGGCCACTCGTTTTTCTTTACTTAGCTGCTTTTTTCTTGCCATAATACAAATTCTAACACTCCATTCAGTAGGACTATCAGCTGTGTATCCACCTGACTTCTGAACAACACAACTGATGGTCCCAACCCCATTTATAAGGCAAGAAATCCCACTTATTAAACCTGACAGGGCACACCTGTGAAGTGAAAACCATTTCAGGTGACTACCTCTTGAAGCTCATCAAGAGAATGCCAAGAGTGTGCAAAGCAGTAATCAAAGCAAAAGGTGGCTACTTTGAAGATCCTAGAATATAAGACATATTTTCAGTTGTTTCACACTTTTTTGTTAAGTATATAATTCCACATGTGTTAATTCATAGTTTTGATGCTCTCAGTGTGAATCTACAATTTTTATAGTCATGAAAATACAGAAAACTCTTGGAATGAGAAAGTGTGTTCAAACTTTTGGTCTGTACTGTATATCTATATATATATATATATATATATATATATATTAGATCTCCTTCCTCTAACCTTTAATCCTGTTATTTTACATCCATTAACAGAGCATTACATTTATAATGTTCTCTCACTTTAGAACATTTAACTTATTTATTGTACCACAACACTAATTATATCAGGTCTTTTTGGTTCCCTGTAAAGATACTCTAACCCTCTGACAGCTTTCACAAAGATTCTACCAAACCAGTATTTTGGACGGCATCCAGCGCTGTTATTTGTTCATCGTTGTGTGATGTCAGCTATGTATGTGGGATGAAGCTATCAGCTATTGGGTTGGAATACACAATATGAGAAATGCTATACAAGTTTATCTAGTGATAGTAGTTTTGACCTCTGGAATTGATCCCAGCATCGACTTGGCAGCAGTCAAAGACTCTTGCTGAACTTCAATGGAAATTTAATGTATTTGCCCAGTTGTGGGATTTCTGTTCTTTGTTCCTGATACATGCCATGGAAACATTGTATTTATACAACTACATAACTCAAAAAACTAGTTGGAAGATGCCAGAATATTCACCATAATATAATGCAGTGGGAATGGCACAACATTGCCATCTATATAAGATGATGATTTTCTAGATAGACCTGGCCAGAATTCACAGTAATGCTAGTTATGGAACAGACCTATAACTATGCATATCAGTTTTGTGGGTGTCTTTTAACCTCAAAGTGCCCCTTACTTTTTAAGACTACTTCAGCAGTGCATGTTATACTTAAAGGGGCTTTCCAGACAAATTATATTGATGACCCATCCTTGGTCCGACACCTAGTACCCCTGCCAATTAGCCATTCTGACCAGTTGCTATATGGAAAACAGAGCTGGCTGCAGATAGCTGCTGTGTTGTTACTGCAGCTTGCCTCTTACTCACTTGTATAGGAACTCAACTGCAATAAATCAACACAGCCAATACATGGAGACCAGAGCTATCTGCTTCCAGCACTGTGCTCCATACAGCAACTGGTGAGAACAGCTTATTGGTAGGAATTCTTGCTTTCGGACTAATTTGATAATGATGACCAATCCTAAGAACAGTCATCAATATCTTTTAGGGTGGGTTAACACTTGCGCTTGAGTCCGTCCGCTGCCAATCCGAGTGAAAATCTCGGGAAACAGGATAGGCATACCAAGAGGTTAGCGACGCATTGGTTAAAAACCCATTCATTTGGGTTTTTAAAGCAATGCGCGGGTGTGCGCTTAAACCCTCTGCGCCGCAAAGCCGTTTTTTTTTTGTCGGACACAAAGTCCTGCATGTCCGACTTTGTTTCCGATGAAAAAACTGGATTTGCAGCGCAGAGGGTATAAAGCGCACACCCGCGCATTGCTTTAAAAACCCAAATGAATGGGTTTTTAACCAATGCGTCGCTAACCTGTCGGTATCCAATGCCTATCCTGTTTCCCAAGATTTTCACTCAGATTGGCAGCGGATGGACTCAAGCGCAAGTGTTAACCCACCCTTACCTGGAAAAACCTCCTTTAATCGACCTCCTTCTCAGAAACCTAGTGAGGGGTATATGCAGAGGCGTAGCTAGCGGGGGGCAGAGGGGGTGGCTGCCCCAGGCCCACTGACTCTCTGGGGCCCACCCCGGGGCCGCCATTAATACATCCTTTATTTCTAACTAGATCGGTGTTTGCAGACACCGATCTAGTTAAAACGCTTCCTGCAACTTAACAGTATTGTAAACCGCAAGCCAATACATGCCTGCGGTTTACAAGACGCTGAGACCACAGACCGATGTCAGCTTCTCAGCACGGGCGGCGCGATGACATCACAACATCACGCCACCTGCGCTCAGACACAGACGTCCTGTGCATAGACAGGGAGGAATCAGCGGTTCCATTCATCAGGATCGCAGATAGGTGAGTGTGACTTTTTTTTTTTTTTTTTTTGTGGGTATATTAATAGCATAGCTCCCAGTGGGGGAGTCCCGATTTTACACTGCTGTCCCGTGGTGCCAGATAGCTTGCAGTTTGTCCTGCTATGCCCCTGAAGTGTTTTGCTGTTAACAAACTTTATTAGGGTAGTGTAAAGGATAGATGCTAAATCCTAGTGGGTAAAAGACCTTTGATGACGTCATGACCAGGTGATCAGATTCTTGTGTGGGCGGAGCTATTCTGGATACTGCGGGACAGACTGTAATGTTACACAGAAAGCTGGGAACAGAGAGTGATTGAAGAGACAGAGACACAGAATGTGTGAGCAAGAGGGGGTAACTGGGGGGCAGATGTAGGGGCCAGTTAAACTGAAGGCAGATGAAGGTGGCAATTAAACTGCTGGCAGATAAAGGGGGACATTAAGCTGGTGGTAGATGGAGTGGGCAATTAAACTGGAGGCAGATGAAGGGGGCATTAAGCTGGTGACAGATGAAGGGGGACATTAAGATGGTGGTAGATAAAGGGAGACATTAATCTGGGGGAGCAGATGGAGGGTGACATTAAATTGGGGGCAACTGGAGGAGGACATTAAACTGTGGGGGGTAGCTTGAGGGGGAAATGTCTGCCTCTAGTTGCCCCCAGTTTAATGTCCCCTTCCAACTACCCCCACTGTTTAATGTCACTCTACAGCTGCCCCAGTTTAATGTCCCCCTCTAGTTTCCGCCAGTTTAAACTGGGGCACGATTAGAGGGACTTAATACTGTGGGGCAATTGGAGGAGAACATTATAATGCGGGGGCATATAATGTTAGGGTTACTGTAGGAGCATTATACTGTGTGGGGGCACATGGAAAGATAGATGAGAATGGGCGGAGTCAACATAGAATTGGGTGGAGCTAAATTTGCTGCGGCACGCATAGCGTGCCGTATATTTTGTCCCTCTTTCTGTCCTTTGAAAATTGGAAGGTATGTAATAGTATAAGGGGTGGTTAGGAGGGGGAACTATAACTATAAAGGAAGGATTCATTAGGGGGCATTATGACAATGGGGGTTCATTTATATAAGGGTTATTGGGGGGCATTAAGAATACAAGGGGGAGTTTATTTATATAAGGGGCCATTAGGGGGCATCATCATGCAGTATTTATGTCAGGGGGAATCAGGGGCACAATATGAGGGTCAATTAATTTAATTAAAGTGGCACTTGGGCTTTATTAAGACTAAGGCCCCACATAGGGAGCTCCAGCAAAAAAAAACGCTGCAGGAAAAACTGCGGCGGTAACATTGTGGTTTTTCCCGCAGCACTTTTCACAGAAGGTCCGCAGAGGATTCCCCTGTGGACTTTCTGTTTTTAATACACCTATACAGAAACCACCGGTGTTTCCATAGGTATAATTGACATGCTGCAACGGTTTTGGAAATTGCAGTGCGTCTGCTGCACATATTTTTCTGCAATGTGTGCATGGGATTTGCTAAAAAGCCATGTTTTTTCCTGTGGGTTTTAGCCACATGGGGCCCCATCCCATCCCTTCTATGCAGTAAAATATGCGTAGCGGATACGCTGCGATTTCCAAAACAGTCGCAGTTTTGGAAATCACAGCATGTCAGTTATACCTACGGAAATGACAGCAGTTTCCCTATAGATATAATTGAAGGAAAAAGTCCGCAGAGGAAACCTCTGCGAACTTTCTGTGCAAAGTGCTGCAGGAAAAACCGCGATCAATAAGAGGAGCTAAAGATATCTGTGTTGCAAACTTTACAGAGACTGGAAGAAGTGGTCATGGTCGTCCAGATGAAAGAGATGGTGAATGTGAACGATTAGTCAGAGACGTCACCGGTAAGTCACTAAATGTTAATGCACTGTATTCACCTAAATCGTCTGCAGAGCCCTGTGTAGAGCCACTATATACCACTATACGCTCACCGTATACTGATAGTATCAGTATACGAACATGTCCAAGTTGGGGGCTCACTTGGACATGTTCGCCCCCCCTGTGCTGAACCCCTAGCTACGCCTCTGGGTATATGTCAACAAGAACTACTGCACAGTAGTATGAAACCCAACGTTCAGATGTGGTGGATTTCCTGCAGATTTTCATTGTGATTTACAGTGCAGAAAATAGCATATTTTTAAGATGCAGATTTGATGGCTGTGTGTCTAATACGCTTCAAATTTCTTGTGGATTTTCATCCTGTACCTGTAATTCAAAGCAAAAAGTGAAATCTAAGACACATTCTACATGTCTAAACTTACTCTTGTAGTAATATGCTGCTATTTGAATGAAGTCTAAGGCATAGTAGGGGGCTTCTGCACCTCTATAAAAGGATGATTCCGTACAAAACAAAGCAGTAAAGCTACTTTCACATCTGTATCTGAGTGTCCAACAAAAATCCTGGATTAAAAAGTCCAGCAAGCTAGACTTTTTTGTTTAGCAATGTCTGTTACAAAATAACAGACAGCGAACAGACCCCATTATAGTCAATGCGGTCACTCAGGATCTGTTGCTGTCCGTCAATAGACATTCCATTTTTCCATCGTTCTAGTCCTGTGATGGACCAGAAGAGCAAAAACTCTGATTCTGATTTCAATGTAAAGTAACAAAGTCTTGGGCATGAGCCTTAACCATCCAATATATATATACGCTGTTCACAATTAAAGATATATTCCATATTATAAAAGGGGTGTTTCTAAGTCATAAATAACCCAAGGGGTATTCCCATTTCTGGGTCCACAGTGGATCCTAAGAATGAAATAGTGGCATTGATTCACATTCACAACAGTATAAGGGTGACACTCTGCTGGGGAAGTCTGTGAAAGGACTATAGCACTGAATCAGCTTTGTTGCCTCTTCATTCTCAAGGGGTCCCAGAGGTCAGAATCCCACCAATGATGAAGTGATGTCCTATCCTAGCAATATACCATCACTGTACTTTATGATAGGTATATCCCTTAATGGTTACCAAATATTCAGATTGTGGTACAATATTTGTGCTTGTATGGCCTGGTCAGAACATATTGTTTGTACAGCGTGTTCAGCTGAACAGGGGGCCTGAATTGTGTTTTATCAAGTGGTTGGCTACAAAAGCAGGTCCAAATGGGGTTGGCTTCTGCTCAATTTTTGGAGCTTTTTTCATATTACAACATAGGCTCACCAGAAGATCCTCTGGTACTCTGGTGGGCTAGTCCAACCCTGTCTTAGGTTCCCATATGATTGAGACGCTGCACAGGACACTTTAGTGCAGTGCATTACCTCCAAATCCTAAATCTTGGTGCACCCTTACTTGTGATAGATAAAGTGGTAAGGTTCCTCCACTGGTTTCCTATTGTCACCAGCGTTTTGCCACTGCTGAGGAGGCCATGGAGAAGGTGTTCTGTCAGGGGCTGGAGTACAATGGACATACTCACAGTTCTGGTACAGGGTCCCTTGTCTGTTTGTGTCCACCACTGGGTGAGACAAAAAAGGACTCTGACAAAAAAAAGAATCTAACTACAGAGCTCTGCTTCATACTGCTCAGGAAGGTAGTTCTCGCCGTTTCCCAACCATTCATGGTCTAGGTCAGGATACCTGAAACAAGTTCTCATATAGTTGATCTTGCCCACTTTAAATAAACTGCATTGCATTGAGAAATCTGAAGTTTAGTTTTCCTGTGAGGTGAAAATACAGGAAGTTAAACAATCACTTGCAAACACAATAGAATTAAGGCTATAGCATCAAATTTCCTGTGTGGTCTTACACTTGAGACTGTATAGCACTGGCCAATAAAGTATATACACATTTTAAGTACATAATCACATATCTACACATACATTATATATGTGTTGTGAATTCTTGGTAATGAAATCTATGTAGATCTCCAACAATATTATAAGAAAGCAAGCAAGCAAATTAAGTTTTACAAACCCCATGTACAGGTACATAACAGATTTTTATTATACACAACAGATGTAACTTGAAGTTCACAGGCCCCAATGCAAAATCTGTAATGGGAACTCCACTTATCTATAATACTGGTGTCTTCTTACGTTGCTGAGAGGCCTTTGGGTTCCCAGAGGCTCCAGGGCCCAGTAGTAATTGCTACCTCTGTACCTTCTTAAGGTACACCCCTGATCCACAACATTCCATAGCTGCAATGCAATACATGTATGACTTTATCACTATACGGGACTATAAATCCAGCATATAGTAGTAGACTGGAGATTCCTAAATGCAGATTTTCCAGCTTTGGTGTAAAGGGCTGGCAGATGTTATGTTGCCATCTGTCAACTGCTTTTAATCATCAATTATTAAATGAGCATTGTGGATTTAAAGGGCACTGGTTTACAAGAAGTATTAACTAAGAAATCTAGCACCGGCCCTGCATGCTAAAGTGACCTATATATTTTTTTTATTAGTGCTGATAAAATTCTATTCATATCCATTAGTGGGTGGGGAAGTGCAGAAATATAATAATAATAATAATAATAAAGCAGATATGTAAATAATTACAGGATCCTTGCTTGCTAGCCATGCCTCTATGATACACTCAAAGACATTTTGCTCAGTTGACAGACTTTGAGAGGGGGTGCATAAATGGATGGTGAGAACCAAGATGGCCATTTCGAAAAGCTGCGCTCCAGCTAGGCAGTTCTGTTCTAGCTGTTAGGAGATGTTTGGAGCAGTGGCAACATGGGGGCACTCACACATGATGAACAGGCTTCATATGGACCAGACAGACCACCAGTAGAGAGGATTGTCTGGTCCGCCGACAAGTACGAGCAGTCCCCCCAGTTTCCTTGTCCACTAACATTAACATGCAGTCACTGTCGCCTTGGTTTACAGTGGTGTCGTGAATGAGACATCTGGGCTGCTATGAACTAGAACCATATTGTCTTTAGCAATAAACTCAAGTTCTATTCGGGATCCAAACTTGTTCAGTTTTGAGTATAAAGACTTTGTGGTGAACGCTTCAATCCTACATTTGAATGACATACTGCCCCAACTGCTGGTGATGTTCTGGGGACCCATAGCATATGACAGTCGGTCACCCCTAGTAGTGATACACTAACAGTTCAGCGATATGTGCAGAACATCCTGCACTCACATGTGTTGCTTCTTATGACAGGGCTTCCAACTGGCATTTTTCAGCAGGATAATGCTCACCAATACACAGCAAGGGTTTCCCAGAAATGTCTGCACCAGATTGCATCACTTCCTTGGCTTCCTGCCCGTCACAAGATTTATTGCCAATTGAGTATTTACGGGACCATATGGGACGCCAGTTTTCGCCACCTACAAGTAGGCAGGATCTACAAGCCTTGCTGCATGGGCTTGTAGATCCTTCAAACATGTCTTACACCAAATTTATCATGTATTTTAGAAACTTTTTCTCACTAGACAAGAGAGGTGGCTTAGTGGGAAGGTGTGGCTTAAAATATGCTCCAACATTGTGCCAAAATGTTGAAGCAGCATATTGTCACAAACAATGGCAGCTCATAGGTGTTATAAAGTTAGACAAAAGTGTCTAACACGCCTAGCAAGATATATATCATACTGCATGAGTCACTGTGGTAAATTTATCACGTTTGTGGTCTATTTTCATTATTAGACACGATTAGTAAATCTGCCATATTATGTCTGGACTTCATTGACATTTTGATTTGAAAACAACTTCTGGAGCTGAGACACTGTTGTAGTAGAATAAAAAAAAAAAAAAAAATTATATATATATATATATATATATATATATATATATGAGTCTAGCTCACTGTTCTCACATGCCTTTGGTAAGCCAATAAACCATGTAGCTTATGATTAACACAGTTTTCTTTCCTTGTTTATTGCACATTTATTGACATTGCTAATAGCACAAAATTGCCTAATAGATTTCCTGAATGTATGGTTATGGGCTCTAGAAGAGACATCCACACCCAGTCATTAATAACTCAGATGTGCAGATGTTTTTTTACCTAAACAAAAACTTTGCATGTATGGTAAATAGCTATTACTTAACACATTGTCTTTCAAGACTTTGGACATCTATTGCCAAATTACATTTACGAAAATAGTTCCCAATTCTTTAATGAAAGTTGTGCATGAAAGAGCAGTAACAATTTTTAAAGCAACAAGACAAAGAGTGGCACAACAATATACAGTTGTGCTAAAAAGTTTACATGCCCCGGCAGATTTTTTGTTTTTTTGGCCTTTTTTCAGAGAATATGAATGATAACACAAAAACTTTTTCTCCACTCATGGTTAGTGGTTGGTTGAAGCCATTTATTGTCAAACTTTTGTGTTTTCTCTTTTTAAATCATAATGACAACCAAAAACATCAAAATGACCCTGTTCAAAAGTTCACATCCCCCAGTTCTTAATACCGTGTATTGCCCCCTCTAACATCAATGACAGCTTGAAGTCTTTTGTGGTAGATGTGGATGAGGCTCTTTATTTTCTCAGATGGTAAAACTGCCCATTCTTCTTGGCAAAAAGTCTCCAGATCCTGTAAATTCCTGGGCTGTCTTGCATGTACTGTGCGCTTGAGATCTCCCCAGAGTGGCTCAATGATATTGAGGTCAGGAGACTGAGATGGCCACTCCAGAACCTTCACTTTCTTCTGCTGTAGCCAATGACAGGTCGACTTGGCCTTGTGTTTTGAATCGTTGTCATGTTGGAACGTCCAAGTACGTCCCATGCGCAGCTTCCCGGCTGATGAGTGCAAATTTGCCTCCAGTATTTGCTGATAACGTACTGCATTCATCTTTCCTTCAACTTTGACCAAGTTTCCTGTGCCTTTGAAGCTCACACATCCCCACATCATCAGTGATCCACCTCCGTGCTTTACAGTAGGAATGGTGTTCCTTTCATTATAGGCATTGTTGACACCTCTCCAAATGTAACGTTTATGGTTGTGGTCAAAAAGTTCGATTTTTGTCTCATCACTCTAAATTACCTTGTTCCAGAAGTTTTGAGGCTTGTCTCTGTGCTGTTTGGCGTATTGAAGGCGATATTCTTTGTGGCATTTGCGCAGTAATGGCTTTCTTCTGGCAACGCGACCATGCAGCCCATTTTGATTCAAGTGCCTCCTTATTGTGCATCTTGAAACTGCCACACCGATAGTTTTCAGAGAGTCCTGTATTTCAGCTGATGTTATGTGTGGGTTTTTCTTTGCATCCCGAACAATTTTCCGGGCAGTTGTGGCCGAAATTTTGGTTGGTCTACCTGACCGTGGTTTGTTTTCTGGGCATGTTATCAGGCCAAAATCACCAGGGTATGTGAACTTTTGAACAGGGTCATTTTGATGTTTTTGGTTGTCATTATGATTTAAAAAGAGAAAACACAGAAGTTTGACAAAAAATGGCTTCAACCAACCACTAGCCATGAGTGGAGAAAAAGTTTTTGTATTATCATTCATATTCTCTGAAAAAAATGAAAAATCTGCCGGGGTATGTAAACTCTTAAGCACAACTGTATTTTGATTTCTATTGAATTCAGTGTCAGTTATATATATTGACTGAGAGTTATATATATTAACTGAAAGGATGCCCACATACTTGCACAATGAATTCAGAAATTCAACAGCAATAGTACATACAGTACATAATATATAAAATATAGATACATTATTACATAAAGTGAAAGTTCAACAGCGAGTAACATATGTATCTCATTATGTTCCCGCAAGGTCTTCTGCTATCGGCCTCCCCTTGGTTCTTCTTCATTTTCTACCATCTAAATGGGCCCTTAGGGTTCTAGCAGGTGCATCACTGCTAAGCAGATACCGATGGTATGTCTTACAAATATGCCAATCTCTTATTACAATGGAAAAAGCCTTTTAAGGCTAAGACCCCAAGTTGCAGAAATGCAGCAGTTTTTGTTGCAGATTTTGCTGCGTGTTTTTTAACCAAATTCAGGAGTAGCTTTAACAGAAGGAAAACATCTAAGAGCTTCCTTTATATTTCCCATTCCTTTTAAAGCTACTCCTGAGTTTGACTCTCAAAAACTGCAGCAAAATCTGCAACAAAAAGCTGCATTTTCGCAACATGGGGCCTCAGCTTTAAGGTTAAGGACCCACGTTGCAAAAATGCGTCGTTTTTTATGTAGATTTTGCTGTGTGTGTGTGTTTTTTGTTTTGTTTTTTTCAGCCAAAGTCAGGAGTGGATTTATCAAAGGGAAACGTTTAAGAGCTTCCTTTATTTCCATTCCTTTTTAAGCCACTCCTGATTTGGGCTCAAAACAACACAGCAAAGAAAAGACTTGCAGTAGAAGCACAACTTTCCATCACTGTACTCTTCTCTTGATTGTCTATTAAGTTCTGGACAACTTTTATGTATATTGTAGTAAGGCTAGGTTCACATCTGCGCACAGCTCTCTGTTGTTCAGGTCTGCTGGAGGACCCCAACGAAGAGGAAACAAACCGCTAAAACAGCGGTTACCCACGAACACTGGTGGATCCATAGATTATAATGGGGTTTTTATACTAAAACCAGTGGAGAGAAAAATGGCCCCATCCACTTTGTACCGTCTCTCCCCAAGCTTATAAACGATGGGGGAGATGAGTCCCATTTGGGGGACTCCTTCTACTCACTCCATCTGCTAATAGCATATGGCAAGGGCTTCTCTTACATTAAACATGCTATTTTATGACTTTGACAATAAAAAGTGATGGTTCCAGCGATTTCACATGAAGTTACATAACGATTCCCAGTTTGTGACAAATGGCAAATAAAGTACAAGGACGTCTTGTTTGCTGACTTGGCCTCTTTTTTGACACCTGACAACTTCAGGCATTTTACATTCCAAGATGAAAATAGAGATAAACATATTCAGAAAATAAGGGTTGGAACAGAGAGTGGGAGTGATGTTGCTTAGCAACCAAAATATGTGAATGAAAAGGACACTGGCATCATTGAAAAACTCTTCATATACTAGGAAGCAGGATCTGTGAGAGCTGGCTACAGGAATGGTCTGTGTACACAATGGTCCCACAGGGAAACAAGATACCAGTGGCACAGAATGCCTGCATAGATTCACACAGCATTCAGGAAAGCAGTGTTTATGTGCCTGCTGAACAGTAATCTTTCTGATGAGGAGAAGCGCTATATTACACATATACTGTATTCAAGGAGGTCATGCCAGTAACCCTACACTGTAGTTGCAAATGCATGGTATGCATACATTGTGGACCTTTGTATAGGGTTCATCACCTTGCTACTCAATCAGTGGCAGGCTGGAATTTTTTAGACTCACCAGTGATTCTGAGGGTCCATCAACTATACAAAACTTGTGCACCTTTACTTTTTATTACATTGTAATCTTTGTTGTTATTATTGCACACATAGGAATGACATACACACGTGGACAAAATTGTTGGTACCCCTTGTTTAATAAAAGAGAAACCCACAATGGTCACAGAAATAACTTGAATCTGACAAAAGTAATAATATATCAAAATTCTATGAAAATGAACAAATGAAAGTCAGACATTGCTTTTCAACCATGCTTCAACAGAATTTTTTTAAAAAAGAAAACTCATGAAACAGGCCTGGACAGAAATGATGGTTCCCTTAACTTAATTTTGTTGCACAACCTTTTGAGGCAATCACTGCAATCAAACGATTCCTGTAACTGTCAATGAGACTTCTGCACCTCTCAACAGGTGTTTTGGCCACTCCTCATGAGCAAACTGCTCCAGTTGTCTCGGGTTTGAAGGGTGCCTTTTCCAGATGGCATGTTTCAGCTCCTTCCAAAGATGCTCAGTAGGATTTAGGTCAGGGCTCATAGAAGGCCACTTCAGAATAGTCCAATGTTTTCCTCTTAGCCATTCTTGGGTGTTTTTAGCTGTGTGTTTTGGGTCAAGACCCATGACCTGCGACTGAGACCAAGCTTTCTGACACTAGGCAGCACATTTCTCTCTAGAATCCCTTGATAGTCTTGAGATTTCATTGTACCCTGCACAGATTCAAGACACCCTGTGCCAGATGCACAAAGCAGCCCCAGAACATAGCAGAGCCTCCTCCATGTTTCACAGTTGAGACAGTGTTCTTTTCAAGATATGCTTCATTTTTCCGTCTTTGGACATAGAGCTGATGTGCCTTGCCAAAAATTTCGATTTTTGTCTCATCTGTCCATAGGACATTCTCCCAGAAGCTTTGTGGCTTGTCAACATGTAGTTTTATATATAATTACTTTTGTCAGATTCAAGTTATTTCTGTGACCATTGTGGGTTTTTCTTTCATTAAACAAGGGGTACCAACAGTTTTGTCCACGTGTGTATGCTAGGTTATTTGTGAAGCACTAAATCCGAGTAGTTTCAAATTAGGGTGTCTTCTATTGGACCATTATTGTGTCTGAGGCTGCACCCCACAAAGTATTTGGTGATGTGCCATTCAGCCCTACATCTTTTCTGCAGTTTGGAGCAGACTGTTTGTAACAGTGTTATACAATGTAAAGTGGCTAGCAGTGTGGAGATAACACTGGGAAGGAGTCCCAAGATGGCACTGGCTTTTGTTGCTGCCTATGATAAGATATCACACTGTGGCAATTTATCCCGCTGCCCAAAATTGGGTTAACTCTGCCACATCTGTAGACCCTAGGGTGGCAAAGTGTTGAGGGAGTCACACCTGGGTGATATATAGATAGAAAAAAAGAAAATATATTACTATTGCTACCACTGACCTACGGCCAAGTAGTCCTGGGGTGAGCTGCAGCTTATCACACCAAGAACGGGAGAGTATCCTACCGGACCTCCCTGATTGTATCCAGCACCTACAAGGTGCCAATATTACACTAACCAGAGGCGCCAGTGTGGGCACATGCTTTTTCTACACCTGGGTGATGGCAGAGGTTTTACCCCAGGGCACTTCCTGCTGCGAGTGTCCTGGCTGGTGGTGTTTCAGGATGCCACAGTAGCAGTTGAACAGGTAATGCTGCAAGAACACAGCTAGGAGGAGCACAGCATTTGGCTGTTCTCACTACTGTCATAGACTTTTAATGAAGCAGCAGGTACCTACTCAACCGCTGCTACATTTCATTTTCTTCCAGTCTTAGTATTGGAGTTGGGGGAAATTGCAGTACCAGGGTACCCCACTCTGGCAAGGTTCCCATCATTTGGAACCCCACTGATTAAGTAATTTAGGTTTCAGGATGGAACACACCTTTATGTAAAGCTCCATAAGATTACACTATGATAGCTCTGTGAATAAACTAAGGCTAGTTCAGTGCTACTGGTACATTTGCTCTACGGCTCCCTGCAAGGCTGTAGTGTTCAGATTTTGGGGCAAATTAGAGACAGGATCAGTTAACCATTAATGTATTATTTTCTATATCCTTTTATTTTCTGATGGGCAAATCATTCAGCAATTACTGTAGCACTTTCCCATAGTATCTTCTTTCTGATACCAATACTTGCAAAGGAGAAATATCATGACATTTTAGAAATGCTTCTTTTTTAACTATGCTCCTGATTTAAGAAACATATCTGGGGTGGCCCAATTGGTCTTATTTAGCTAAAATTGAATTGAATTGAAAGAAATGCATCTGTACTACGCTTATATATAATTGTTCCAAATAAACTCCTCCCCCTTCCCTTATTGATTGTAAGCCCTTGGAGGCAGGGTCCCCTCTCCCATTTTGCCCCTTGGTCACTAAGGCTACATTTACATTAATGTCTGTTGCTGTCATCCGTCAGCAATGGACATTAACGGTAACAGAGTGACAGAGACAGACGGAGCCCTCTTACTGTGTCTATACCCATGAACTATAATGTAAACAACTTGACGGAGACTGTCTTCCATCATGATTCCTTACTTTTGTAATGAAAGAAAAAGTCCTGCATGCAGAAAGAAAATTTCCATCGTGTATTTTACATGGGGGTGAAAGACAGACTCTTTGGAGAGGGCTCCATCTGCATCTTTCATTTTATGTTAGTTGCTCTCATCCTGTGATGGATGAGAGCAACAGACAATGAATAACGGTAGTGTGAACTCACCCTTAGTTTGCCAATTGTACCTGTTTTTGTATTGTGTATATAAACCATTTCAATATATGCAGCAAAATAGAATAAATGGTGCTCTAAAAATATATAATAATAATGATAATAAAAAAATAAGCAACTGTACCTGATAATGGATAAAGCCTGGACCGGGAGCTAGAGCTTTTTCCCCTGATTATGGGCTACTAAAGCTATCTTTAGGCCAGTTTCAAAGCATTTGCATAGTGTGGCCATAATACAGATGGTGAAAAACTGTTTGAAACAAACCTTACTGTAATCTTCATTTGCCATATACGGGCTGAGAATATAATTCATTTTATTTGTAATGAAAAGTCGAGTTAACTGAAATTGTGTGCACACAGGCATATAGGAACCTGCCCTTAATGCCCTTTCTGCTAACATCATTTAATGTATTGTGCTCTCAGATGAGTAACTTAGGATATGTTAAGACACTGCATTAGGTGCCCAGTGGACTGTAGATGGGTAAAGATCTATTCTGAAACTTAAAGTTTCTGCCTGAGGAGTTTTCCTCTGTTAGTTTGACCTTTTAAAGAGTGTCGGCAATAGGATCACTGAAAACCACAAATAAGCAGTCATCTGTTCATTCCCACTAAAAAGCATCGCAATTATTCTGCCCATAAATCTCATTAGAAATCTATTATGCTGCTGATTCATCTTTTGGTTGCTAAAATACCCTAATTCATAGAATTAGATTGTAGTGCTATGTATCTCATAGTGGAGCACCTCCATGTGACTGCAAACATAGCAAAGGCTATCATGACAGCCTATCCGTGTATAAATAAATTAAACTTCTTGTGCAAAACATCATCCCCCTACACTTTCTGGCATTGTTTTCTTGGTTTCTTTTGGGAATCATCTTCTATGATGTCCATATACCATATTAGTTCAAAGTCCATCCTGTGGCTTGGTTATTTCTAATACACCCATTTTAAATATGTTTACAGCCAAATCTAATGTGTGTGGAGAAAACAATCAGTCAAGTGAAAAGAGGATTGGACATACTGGTTATTCAACATGGCCAATCCCTGGTTCTGCTAGGAACTGACTGACAGATATGTCTGGTAAAGGCTCATCTCCCTCTCCCCATTGAAATTAATATACATCTTTATAAGGAAGCCAAATGAGATAGATGTTCAGCTGACAGCTCTCGTATGTACAGTGGGGAAAAAAAGTATTTAGTATTTAGACCTCGACTATGAGAGACAAAATGAGAAAACAAATCCAGAAAATCACATTGTCTGATTTTTAAAGAACTTATTTGCAAATGATGGTGGAAAATAAGTATCTGGTCAATAACAAAAGTTCATCTCAATACTTTGTTATATATCCTTTGTTGGCAATGACAGAGGTGAAACGTTTTCTGTAAGTCTTCACAAGGTTGGCACACACTGTTGCTGGTATGTTGGCCCATTCCTCCATGCAGATCTCCTCTAGAGCAGTGATGTTTTGGGGCTGTCGCTGGGCAACACGGACTTTCAACTCCCTCCAAAGGTTTTCTATGGGGTTGAGATCTGGAGACTGGCTAGGCCACTCCAGGACCTTGTAATGCTTCTTATGAAGCCACTCCTTCGTTGCCCTGACGGTGTGCTTGGGATCATTGTCATGCTGAAAGACCCAGCCACGTTTCATCTTCAATGCCCTTGCTGATGGAACAAGGTTTGCACTCAAAATCTCACAATACATGGCCCCATTCATTCTTTCATGTACACGGATCAGTCATCCTGGTCCATTTGCAGAGAAACAGCCCCAAAGCATGATGTTGCCACCCCCATACTTCACAGTAGGTATGGTGTTCTTTGGATGCAACTCAGCATTCACTCTCCTCCAAACACCACGAGTTGTGTTTCTACCAAACAGTTATACCTTGGTTTCATCTGACCATATGAAATTCTGCCAATACTCTTCTGGAACATCCAAGTGCTCTCTAGCAAACTTCAGACGGGCCCAGATATGTACTGGCTTAAGCAGGGGGACACGTCTGGCACTGCAGTATCTGAGTCCCTGGCAGCGTAGTGTGTTACTGACGGTAGCCTTTGTTACGTTAGTCCCAGCTTTCTGCAGATCATTCACTAGGTTCCCCGTGTGGTTCTGGGATTTTTGTTCACCAATCTTGTGATCATTTTGACTCCACGGGGTGAGATCTTGCGTGGAGCCCCTGATCGAAGGAGATTATCAGTGGTCTTGTATGTCTTCCATTTTCTAATTATTGCTCCCACAGTTGGTTTCTTCACACCAAGCGGCTTGCCTATTGTAGATTCAGTCTTCCCAGCCTGGTGCAGGTCTACAATTTTGTTTCTGGTGTCCTTCCACAGCTCTTTGGTCTTCACCATAGTGGAGTTTGGAGTGTGACTGACTGTTTGAGGTTGTGGACGGGTGTCTTTTACACTGATAACAATTTCAAGCAGGAGCCATTACTACAGGTAATGAGTGGAGGACAGAGGAGCCTCTTAAAGAAGAAGTTACAGGTCTGTGAGAGCCAGAAATCTTGCTAGTTTGTAGGTGACCAAATACTTATTTTCCACCATAATTTGCAAATAAATTCTTAAAAAATCAGACAAGGTGATTTTCTAGATATGTTTTCTCATTTTGTCTCTCATAGTTGAGGTCTACCTATGATGTCAATTACAGGCCTTGCTCATCTTTTTAAGTGGGAGAACTTGCACAATTGGTGGCTGACTAAATACTTTTTTTTTCCCCACTTAATGTAAGCAGCTGTAACCCATATTTATGACACTCTCCCCACCAAGGTAATTCCCTCAGAGGATTTAATGCCATTTCTACCATTTTTGTGGTATTGTAGCTCATTGCTATTACAATGAATGTGGGTCAGCTGCAATACTATACGTAACCCATAGATTGTTTTTAAGAAAAAAACTAACATATCATTCACTAAAACTGTGTGTCTATGGGATTTCATAAACTCCAGTTCACTTACAAGTAGTAGTATCCAAACACTACAACAGAAACTGCTGAACAACATGGCCAATCTGGTCTAATAGAGACCTTTAGCAAACAGTAGAAGTAATAAAACCAGTCATAATATAGATATGTTCTAATAATCACATAACAGGTAAATAAATATGGCAGCCATGTTGGAAAAGTTATGAGATGATTGGACCTTGTGATTACTCCTGTACATTTCAGACAACAGAAGCAACTGGATCATTTATTACGTTAGGACATGCATGATCTCAAAACGCTGTCTGCAGATTCTCCAGAATTTATCTGCTCTAAATGGACAAGTTTGCAGGGTTAACACTTCCTACAACATGCTGGCACACCCACGGCATTATCACAGTAAATGCCACACAAAATTGTATCTTTGAGACCCAGAATAATATTATAATCTATTATAATATACAAATAATCTGAATACTGTATCATCCAACACTGCACCAGGTTTATAAGTAGTGACATATAAGCCAGAAAAATCATTTTATTAATAGCAAAAATTTATACCAACCACTTCTAATGGATTTATAACAAAAGCTTTTTCCTACTGAGTTAAATGAAAGACTAATTCTCCAATTACAGCTTCAGAGATAAGTAGGTATCCATTAGGATGTGCTTCATGAACTGTGAAGTATGCCCTGATAGTCTAGTCAAGGCATTTAACAAATGGTAAGCACTCTTGGGCTTATCTACATCAGAATCTCCACTTTCACTCTCTCAGTCATATGGGCATTAGCACAGAGACAGTTTTCTGCCTTTCAGAGGAGAAAAATTAGTCATGATATGGACCCCAGCTCTGTTCACCTGAACATGTTTCTCTATTTTATTATGTTTCATTATTTTATCTACTTAACCAGTCTTTTACCAGATGCATTTTAGGAACTGTGCACACATGGTGATTGAACAGCCCTGGTGTTTTTATTTCTTGGGCTACCAAAATGATTTATTTATTTTGCTTACTTGTATAGCTACAAAATATTCCATAGTGCTTTACAAACATTGACAATCACTGTCCCATAGGGCTCACAATCTACGTTCACACAGTATGTCTTTGAACTGTGTGAAGTACCCAGAGAAAACCCACACAAAGACAAGGAGAACATACAAACTCTTTGCAGATGTTGTCCTTGGTTGAATTCAAACCCAGGACCACAGTACTGCAAGAGTACAGTTGAAACCATTGAGCCACCGTGCTTTTTTGGCATTTATTTTTTTTATGACACATAGGACTGTTTTCTAAATAACTTTTATTTAGTTATATTCTTTTTTTAAAGGGTTTTCCCAACTCCCTGTTTCAACACCTTTGCCTGCTCTCTCTTCTTCTCACTTCCTGTATTCTTCAGCAAGCTGATGAACAAGACACTATGAAGTACCACAATAGTTTATAGACTTTGCATTTGCCATGAGAGATTATTTTGAATACTAGAAATCTAATATAAATGCAGATCAGAAATTATGTACAGTAAATATATACACACGTGGACAAAATTGTTGGTACCCCTCGTTTAACAAAAGAAACCCACAATGGTCACAGAAATAACTTGAATCTGACAAAAGTAATCTCTTATATATATAAAAATGAGTTCCTGTCTGTCTGTCTGTCTGTCTGTTCTTTATGCGCGACCAAACGACTGGACCGATCCTCACCAAATTTGGCACACATGTACATCAGGTGTCCGGGAATATTATAGACTGGGTCTCAGCTCTCTTGGACGTACCGTTCCTGAGGTACAGTATTCCCAAAAAATGACCAGAATTAGTCTATACAAGCCTGCAAGTCTTTCACTCATATTCCAACTGCCATACACACGGTCACATGTCCCTTATCAGCCAATAACAGCTCGCAGGCGCTTACTCTCCTCAGGCACATAGGTTTCCATAGCAACCAAGCTATGTATGACCTGTATTAGTGAATAGCAGTTCACAGAACCTTAAATATTCAGTCATATCACGTGTATCAGCCAATATAAGTTCACATTTAATTTACCAGGTTTCCATAACAACACAGCCATAAATAGACTGTACCTATACTGGACTCAGTGGAGTAACTAGCAATGGCAGGGCCCCAAGGCGAACATTTGACATGGGACCCCCCCCCCCGCAAAAACTGCATTCCTGCACACACTATTATGCCCCATACTCTCCTCAGGCACACAGGTTTCCATAGCAACCAAGCTATGTATGACCTGTATTAGGGTGGGTTCACACCTGCGCTTCAGTCCATCCGTTGCCAATCCTAGAGAAAATCTCGGCGAACGGGATTGGCATCGGATACAGACAGGTCAGCGACGCATTGGTTAAAAACCCATTCATTTGAATGGGTTTTTAAAGCAATGCGAGGGTGTCCGATTGCACCCTCTGCGCTGCAAAACCGTTTTTTTTTCCTCGGACACGAAGTCCTGCATGTCCGACTTTGTTTTTCGGACGAAAAAAAAGGATTCGCAGCGCAGAGGGTGCAATCGGACACCCTCGCATTGCTTTAAAAACCCATTCAAATGAATGGGTTTTTAACCAATGCGTCGCTGACCTGTCTGTATCCGATGCCAATCCCGTTCGCCGAGATTTTCACTCGGATTGGCAACGGACGGACTGAAGCGCAGGTGTGAACCCACCCTTAGTGAATAGCAGTTCACAGGACCTTAAATATTCAGTCATATCACGTGTATCTGCCAATATAAGTTCACATTTAATTTACCAGGTTTCCATAATAACACAGCCATAAATAGACTGTACCTATACTGGACTCAGTGGCGTAACTAGCAATGGCAGGGCCCCTAGGCGAACATTTGACATGGGACCCCCCCCCCCGACAAACCCCCCCACGCACACAAACTGCATTTCTGCACACACTATTATGCCCCATAGTGGCCCCTGCATACACTATTAGGCCCCATAGTGGCCCTTGCACACAGTATTCTGCCCCATAGTGGCCCCTGCATACAGTATCATAGTGGCTCCTTCATATAGTATTATGCGCACTTCCCGCTACTTCTTCAATGTTGGACCAGATGTCACGTGAGCCAGGCATGTATCGCAACGCATAATGACGTCGGACTGGCCCACCGACATCTGGGACGCCACCAAGGAGGCCCGAAGTCTGCTGAAAAGACCCCAGAGTATAATGATAGCAGTGTTTGTGGGGTTCACGCCCACAGGCCTTACTTACCAATCCCCGCTCCTGCTCACAGCCGCCTCTGCAGAAGGTGAAGTGCAGGCGGCCGTGAGCAGGAGTGGGGATCGTTAAGTAAATAGGGCCCGTTACCTGCTGGTGTTAAAAAAAAAAAAAAAAAACATCAGAGGCCCGCTGGGTCCCCTAATGTCCCGGGCCCTGTGGCAGCTGCTACCACTGCTAAACCGGTATTTACGCCACTGACTGGCCTGCCATACTGGATTTCAGCATTCTTATAAATTGAAATGTTTTTTAAACTACTCATGTCCCCTGCAGCAAAACGCAAGGCTGCTGCTCGAGCTAATGAAAACTCTCTGCAGACCCAAGCCCGTCTCCAATCTGACAAAGCATTGTCAGCCACATGCACACAGCTGCACTCCAGGTTTCAATAACAACCCAGCCATTTTTCTTCACTGCTGTAGGTCAGCTTTAAAGGGGCAGGGCGCTGTGGATGACACTGTTACACAAGGTCACATACACACAGCTTTACTCCAGGTTTTCCATAACAACCGATGTCAGGTTTTTCACTGATATCCAAATTGAGATGCACATGATCACATGACACTTATGGACCAATGGAAAATTGCCGGATCAGTCTTGACATACACACAGCTTTACACCAGGTTTCCATAGCAACCAAGCTATTTATGTCCTGTATGAGTCAATAGCAGTTCGCAGGTCCTTAAATATTCAGTCATATGACGTGTATTAGCCAATGTAAGTTCACATTTCATTTACCAGGTTTCCATAGCAACACAGCCATAAATAGACTATACCTATACTGGACTGCCATACTGGATGTCAAGTGCAAAACTGGCCAATTTTTATGGGGTCACTACACAAACAAAAAATGAAATATACCCGTGCGAAGCCGGGTCCTTCCTCTAGTCTCTTATATATATAAAAATGAGTTTCTGTCTGTCTGTCTGTTCTTTATGCGTGACCAAACGACTGGACCGATCCTCACCAAATTTGGCACACATGTACATCAGGTGTCCGGGAATATTTTAGACTGGGTCTCAGTTCTCTTGGACGTACCGTTCCTGAGATACCATATTCCCAAAAAATGACCAATATTAGCTAATACAAGCCTGCAAGTCTTTCACTGCCATACACACGATCACATGTCCCTTATCAGCCAATAAGAGCTCACAGGCGCTTACTCTCCTCAGGCACACAGGTTTCCATAACAACCAAGCTATTTATGACCTGTATTAGTCAATAGCAGTTCGCAGGTCCTTAAATATTCAGTAATATCACGTGTATCAGTCAATAAGTTCACATTTAATTTACCAGATTTCCATAACAACACAGCCATAAATAGACTATACCTATACTGGACTCAGTGACGTAACTAGCAATGGCTGGGCCCCAAGACAAACATTTGAAATGGGACCCCCTCCCCCCAGCAACCGCCCCCCACACAAACTGCATTCCTACACACACTATTAGGCCCCATAGTGGCCCCTGCACACACTATTAGGCCCCATAGTGGCCCTTGCACACAGTATTCTGCCCCATAGTGGCCCCTGCACACAGTATCATAGTGGTCCCTTCATATAGTATTATGCGCACTCCCCGCTACCTCTTCAATGTTGGACCAGATGTCACGTGAGCCAGGCATGCATCTCGACTCATAATGACGTCGGTCTGGCCCACCGACGTCTGGGACATCACCAAGGAAGCCCAAAGCCTGCTGAAAAGACCCCAGAGTATAATGATAACAGTGTTTGTGGGGTTCACGGCCCGCAGGCCTTACTTATTGATCCCCGCCTCTGCAGAAGGTGAAGCACAGATGGCCATGAGAAGGAGTGGGGATCGGTAAATAGGGCCCATTACCTGCTGGTGTTATACCAGCAGGTAACGGCCTTTAAAAAAAAAAAAAAAACATCAGGGGCCCACTGGGACCCCTAATGTCCCGGGCCCTGTGGCAGCCGCTACCACTGCTACCCCGGTATTTACGCCACTGACTGGATTGCCATACTGGATTTCAGCATTCTTATAAATTGAAACGTTTTTAAACTACTCATGCCCCCTGCAGCAAAACGCAAGGCTGCTGCTCGAGCTAATGACAACTCTCAGCAGACCCAAGCCTGTCTCCAATCTGACAAGGCATTGTCAGTCACATGCACACAGCTACACTCCATTTTTCCATAACAACCCAGCCATTTTTCTTCACTGCTGTGGGTCAGCTTTAAAGGGGCAGAGCACTGTGGATGACACTGTTACACAAGGTCACATACACACAGCTTTACTCCAGGTTTTCCATAACAACCGATCGCAGGTCTTTCACTGATATCCAAACTGAGATACACATGATCACATGATGCTTATGGACCAGTGGAAAATCGCAGGTTCTTCAGTCTTGACATACACACAGCTTTACACCAGGTTTCCATTGCAACCAAGCTATTTATGACCTGTATGAGTCAATAGCAGTTCGTAGGTCCTTAAATATTCAGTCATATGACGTGCATCAGCCAATATAAGTTCACATTTCATTTACCAGGTTTCCATAGCAACACAGCCATAAATAGACTATACCTATACTGGACTGCCATACTGGATGTCAAGTGCTAAACTGGCCAATTCTTATGGGGTCACTACACAAACAAAAAATGAAATATACCCATGCAAAGCTGGGTCCTTCTGCTAGTTATATATAAAACTACATGTTGACAAGCCACAAAGCTTCTGGGAGAATGTCCTATGGACAGATGAGACAAAAATTGAAATTTTTGGCAAGGCACATCAGCTCTATGTTCACAGACGGAAAAAATGAAGCATATCTTGAAAAGAACGCTTCCTATTGTGAAACATGGAGGAGGCTCTGTTATGTTCTGGAGCTGCTTTGCTGCATCTGGCACAGGGTGTCTTGAATCTGTGCAGGGTACAATGAAATCTCAAGACTATCAAGGGATTCTAGAGAGAAATATGCTGCCCAGTGTCAGAAAGCTTGGTCTCAATCGCAGGTCATGGGTCTTGCAACAGGATAATGACCCAAAACACACAGCTAAAAACACCTAAGAATGGCTAAGAGGAAAACATTGGACTATTCTGAAGGGGCCTTCTATGAGCCCTGACCTAAATCCTATTGAGAATCTTTGGAAGGAGCTGAAACATGCCGTCTGGAAAAGGCAGTTTGCTCATAAGGAGTGGGCCAAAATACCTGTTGATAGGTGCAGAAGTCTCATTGACAGTTACAGGAATCGTTTGATTGCAGTGATTGCCTGAAAAGGTTGTGCAACAAAATAAGTTAAGGGTACCATTTTTTCTGTCCAGGCCTGTTTCATGAGTTTTCTTTTTTAAAAAATTCTGTTGAAACATGGTTGAAAAGCAATGTCTGACTTTCATTTGTTCAGTTTCTTAGAATTTTTATATATTACTTTTGTCAGATTCAAGTTATTTCTGTGACCATTGTGGGTTTCTCTTTCATTAAACGAGGCGTACCAACAATTTTGTCCACATGTGTATTACACTACACAGGTTTGTATAGAACACTTATCATGTTCTGAACTCAGTGTTACCTTTGGATTTACATATAGAAATAAGAAGCTCTGTACGAGCCTTTATCAGCAAACTGCAATTAGCTGACCTGATTTTTCTGACGGCGGATCTGTACATAACATTGACAGCACTTAGCCCCCCAAAAAGCAGTGACTCATCCTCCGTCCTGTCTAATCAGATACAGCAAGGGCAGGAATGGGAAGAATAATCTAACATAGCAGGCAAAGGAAGCAGTTAAAGCAATGTATTTAGGAAAACTCTTTACAAATATACAGAATCTAGCAGTATAGACAGGATCCTTGAGATGGGAATACCCCTTTAAATTTTGATTATGCATATGTACAAAATAATGTAAAAAAAATGAAATTTAAATTTATAGTTATTTTTTACGTTAAATTTGCACTAGAGTTAAAATGGCCTTCCTATTATGCTTAAGTCATTTTGATATATTATATTTATAGGTTCAACTTACTGCTGAAGATGGTGACATTTGTGTTGGTAAAGGAGGAGTGTTATTCTCTTTATTTTTTATTCCTTATTTTCTAATTTGTTTTTTTTAGCATTATCTATAGATATATGTCCAGTTATGAGGTCATACAAGACTTTTAAGAGACACTCACTTTTTTTTGTTTTTTTAAATTTATTTTTGCAGTTTTCCACTGTAACTCCCCCCTCTCTTCCCGTTTCTGATGTAAGCAGCCCCATTATAACAGTAGTCACTGGCAGTGCTAATGATCTCCGGGTTAGGCAGGGCAATGGCATTGTCACTTCCTACATTCACTACAGCGCTCATTAAAGGGGTATTCCAACGAACATAACCATTTTTAAATTTGTAGATAATTAAAAGTTAAACATTTTTGCAAATTAATAATTAATAAAAAATAATTAAATATTTTCAGCGTTTTAAAGATTTTCTCTAACCATCTTAGTGGTGATATCTGTTGTCTTGATTGGTTGCCAATGGATACGACCATGAATACAGAATCTTTCTAAGGTCAGAAAATCAGCCATGATTTTCTTATTGTGACGGGGATATCTTCACATACATGTAGTCAGTGGTGTAAATACCGGGGTAATGGCTGTCACAGGGCCCGGGACATTAGGGGGCCGAGCAGGCCCTGATGCTGTGTTTTTTTTTTTTTTTTTAATAGGCCGTTACCTGCTGGAGTAACCCCAACAGATAACGGGCCCTATTTACTTTACGATCCCCACTCCTGCTCACGGCCGCCTGCGCTTCCCCTTCTGTGGAGGCGGCTGTGAGCAGGAGCAGGGATCAGTAAGTAAGGCCACGGGCCCGCGAACCCCACAAACACTGCTATTATTATACTCTGGGGTCTTTTTAGACCCCAGAGTATAATTGAGTATAATTATTGGAGGCCCAGGGGAGGTAAGGGAACATAAAAACAATGTTACTTACCTCCCTGTGCTCTGGCAGTATTCGAGCCTGTCACGTGGGCCAGGACATCGTCATTATGCGTCTCGACACCGGCCTGGCTCACGTGATGTCTGGTCCAACACTGAAGAGGGCCAAAAGTAGCGGGGAGTGTGCCGGAGCCAGGGAGTATAATCATTTTTCATGAGTGATCCACAATGGGGCATAATACTGTGTGCAGGGGTCACTATAGTGCATAATAGTGTGTGCACGGGCAACTATGGGACATAATAGTGTGTGTGCAGGGGCCACTATGGGGCATAATACAAAAGTGTGTGCAGGAATGCCGTTTGTGCGGGGGGGGGGGTCAGTGGGGGCCCATGTCAAATGTTTGCTTTGGGGCCCAGCCATTCCTACTTACACGACTGCATGTAATGTCCCTGCCTGATAACCTAGCTATAGTAAGAAAATTTTTGACAAGTCCCAGACCACAGAAAATTTCTGCATTCGTGGTCGTATCCATTGGCAACCACTCAAGACGACAGACTGTTACCACTAAGATGGTTAGAGAAAATCTTTAAAACTCTGCAGAATTTTTAACTACTTATATTTGAAAAAATGTTTAACTTTTATCTACAAATATAGATATGGTCATGTTCATGGGAATACCCCTTTAAGTGTTCATTAAGACTGAAGAGATAATAAACAGTAGCAGGACCATCATCAATACTAGGCTAACCATATAAACATAGAGATCAGTTTCTGGTAAAGATACATCTGTTGCCGCCCCTGCTACCTCTTGTGTCACCCCCTCTACCTCATAGATTGTAAGCTCTTGCGAGCAGGGCCCTCAGTCCCAGTGTGTCAATTGATTATTTCTTTGTAATGTATCTTTTTTGTCAGTAATTGAACCCTACAAATTGTACAGTGCTGTGGAATATGTTGGCGCTATATAAATAAAATGTATAATTATTATTATTATTATAAAGAAACCAAGCATAAAAATACAGAAAAATAATATTTTTTTTAAAATAACAATTACATTTTTTCATATCCTCATCTTCAAAATTACTTCTAAACCACTCATTTGCTGCTGTTAGTGGCACAGTGAACATAAATATATTGTGTCAAAGTGCAGTCCTTCTGCTAGAAAACAACCTTTAGGCTAAAGCCACACGTTCTGAAAACGCAGTACCTGCAAATTGAATGAGATTCTGACTAATCACATCCACACATTGCAGAAAAAATCTGCTGCAAAAAAGCTGCATTTTCAAAAACACTGGTGTTTTCCCTATTGGTTTAATAAGGGAAGAAAATCCGCTGAGAAAAACTCAGCAAAACGCTATGAAAAAGGCTGCTAAAAAAACTGCAATGTGTTACCGCTGCATTTTTTTTTTCGCAGCGTTTCGCTACATGGGGCTTTATTTGAGCTGTACAGTGCACTGCCAGAGCACCCATTTTCACCTGTCACTGTCAACAGACACTACCACTAACATAAAGATTGACAGATCCTGATGTGTGGAAACCACAGGCAAGTATGGGTGCTTTGGCAGACATTGCCAAGCCCTAGAGGCAAAGAACAGCTAACTTGCATACAGATTTAAAGTTGCGGTTTGACACAATAAAGGTATGTTCACTATGCCAGTAGCGGGCTGCCCCTACAACAGCACATAACTGGTTTACAAGTGAATTTGTTGGTGGTAGACTCCCTTTTGTCCCATTTAGTTTGATATTGCAGTCAAATCTAAGAAATATGTAATGAACATATAAATGTGATATGTGATTCAGAAGATTTTCCTCTCCTTCTTACCATTCTACTTCTGGCTGTAAGACAACTAAATACAGCAGAAGCCCTCCCCCACTGCTCTCTTTGCTAAGCTACGCCCCCTCAGCCTTCTGCTAGCCAAAAATAGATGAGAACAGAAGGAAATTAAAGGAGAACATATATATTAGACAAAACTCAACTAAACACAACGATCGAATGTGCATGAGGGCCACCTGATGGTAGATATTGGGGAAAGCGAGCATATGGAAATTCAACAAGCTCGAGACTCTATCAACACAGGTTATATGCTGCTGTCAGTTGTGTCTGGCAGGAGCTTATTTCCCTCTCCCCATTGAAGTAAGCATGAACACTTGACGTACAAATCTATGGTGGTTTGGGAGATATAGTTTCTGACTAGTACTTATTTAATGTATTTAGTGTATTTACTTATTTACTGTATGGCCACCATTACACTTGAGATCTCTGCAAGGGTTCTACAAAGCTGTGTCAGGAACATGGAGAATATCCTGCACAGTGACGGTATAAGCAAGACTATCCTGTTTGCTTTTATGATTTATTTCTTGAGTTAGCTCTTTTAAGTGATTTAAATGGGATTTTCATTGATTTAAATGAGGATTTATCATATGACAGACGCCAATAGTCTCCATCTGTCCAGGAACAAAAGCTTTAAAGAGAATGTGTCACCAGAAAATAATATATATTTTTTAAATAAACATTTATGCTAAACTTATTGTTAAAGAATTTTTGATGCTTTTTTATTTAAGTTCCCATGTTATTGTCTCTATTTTTAAAAATTCCAAAATATTCAGCAGTTCTGACTCTGGCCACTAAGCCACATAATATACTGACACTTTCTGTTTTCTGTAGGAGTTCTCTTTGCAGCAGCCTAACTTTCTCAGCACAATGATGATTCCAGTTATCATGAATACTGTAACTGTCTGTCAAGTGTTCAATTTACCAACAGCTATTCCTTCCAACTCCCCCAATACACCCATACTTATGCTAACCATGCATGTATTCTCAATGGGGAGAGAGGAATAAGCGGCTGCCAGACACATCTAGTGGTGTCTTTTCTCCCATTAACCCCTTAAGGACACAGACAAAAAGTGCGTTAAGGACCAGGCCTTGTTTTTCAAAACTGACATGTATCACTTTATGTGGCAAGAACTTTGAGACGCCTTAACTTACACAAGTGATTTTGAGTTTGTTTTCTCGTGACACATTGTACTTCATGTTAGTGGTAAACACTAATCAATATTTTTGTATTTATTTATAAAAAAAAATAGGATATTTGATGGAAATTTGGAAAAAAAATCGCAATTTTCAAAATGTGAAATTCTCTGCTTTTCAGACAGTCATACCACCCAAAAACATTAATAAATGTTATCTACCATATCTCTGCTTTATATTGGCATAATCTTTTAATCGTCCTGTAATTTATTTTGGATGTTAGAAGGCTTACAAGTGTAACAGCGATTTTCCAGATTTACAAGAAAATTTCCCAAACTAATTTTTTAGGGACCACTTCAGTTCTGAAGGGGATTATAAAGGCCTATATATTAGAAACCCCCCCCATAAATCACCCCATTTTCAAAACTGCACACCTGAAATAATTCAAAACAGCATTTGGGAAGTTTGTTAACCCTTTAAGCATTTCACAAGAATTAAAACGATATCGAGGTGAAATTTAGACATTTCATTTTTTTCCACTAATCCCTTCATTTAGCCCTAAATTTCACACATTCACAAAGGGTTAAAGGAGAAAATGCATCTCCCAGTTTATTATACAATTTCTCCAGAGCACAGAAATACCCCACATGTGGGTGTAAACTGATGTTTGTGCATTCGGCAGTAAACAGAAGGGAAGTAGAGACACTGGATGTTTGAAAAGCAGATTTTGCTGGAATAGTTTTCATGTGCCATGTTGCATTTGCAGAGTCCCCAAAGTACCAAAACAATGGAAACCCCCTAAAAGTGACCCCATTTTGGAAACTACACCCCTCAAGGAATGTATCAAGGGGTATTATCATTTTGAGCCTAAAAATGCTTCCCAAAAATTAATGTACAAAGTGAAAATTGAAGTTTTTGAAGAAATATCCAATTTCAGAATACGTTGCGGCCACTTTGTGGCATCACAGACATGCACTCCTAAAACTATTAAGTGGGCTATCCTGGGGGAAAAAAATTATATATGTGGGTGTAAACAGCAGGGCTCAGAAGGGAAGGAGCACTGTTTTTTTTTAGCTTTTGGAGTACAGATTTAGAGGGACTTTCTGGACGCCATTTTGTTTTTGCAGAGCCCTGGAGGTGCCAGTAAACTGGAACTCCCCAAGAAGTGACCCCATTTTGTAGGGGCAATTTTAGGGTCTCTGCAAATGTGACATGGCGTCCAAAATCCAACAATCTAAATCTGCACTCCAAAAGTACAGTGGGAAAAAAAAAGTATTTAGTCAGCCACCAATTGTGCAAGTTCTCCCACTTAAAAAGATGAGAGAGGCCTGTAATTGTCATCATAGGTAGACCTCAACTATGAGAGACAAAATGAGAAAACAAATCCAGAAAATCACATTGTCTGATTTTTAAAGAATTTATTTGCAAATTATGGTAGAAAATAAGTATTTGGTCACCTACAAACAAGCAAGATTTCTGGCTCTCACTGACCTGTAACTTCTTTAAGAGGCTCCTCTGTCCTCCACTCATTACCTGTAGTAATGGCTCCTGTTTGACATTGTTATCAGTATAAAAGACACCTGTCCACAACCTCAAACAGTCACACTCCATACTCCACTATGGTGAAGACCAAAGAGCTGTGGAAGGACACCAGAAACCAAATTGTAGACCTGCACCAGGCTGGCAGTTGATGCCCACATGTATGACACTGGTGTACCCAGGATAGTGTACTTAGCAACACCATATGTGGGTATAAACTGCTGTTTGGGAACAGCTGGGCACAGAAGGGAAGGAGCGCTATTTTGGTTTTTAGAGCACAGTTTGCTTTTTGCACACCATGCCACTTTTGCAGAGCCCAAGAATTGCCAGTAAAGTGGAATCCGCAGACATGTGACCCCATTTTGGAAACTACACCCTTCAAGGGATTTATCAAGTGGTGTGGTGAGCATTATTAACCCTTACGTATTGCATTCTTTTAATTTTCAGAAATGAATGCACAGATGATAATGAAAAGTTAAAAATAAAATTTTTTCCATAGATTCGCCATTTCAGTGCCCAATATGTTGTGCTCAGCTTATATTTGCACAGACACACACTCCAAAAACTGTTAAAAGGGGATCCCGGGCACAACAGCTTTTGGAGCGTTCATTTCTGATACAAGTCAGGCACAACATATTACACACTGAAATGACGTATTCCTGGAAAAATTGTCATTTTCACCTTTCACAATCAGCTGCATATTCATTTACGGATAATAAATTATAGCAACACTTGGTGGTTAAAAATGCTCACTGTACCCCTGGATAAATTCCTTCAGGAGTTTAGTTTCCAAAATGAGGTCACATGTCAGGGGATTCCACTTTACTGGCGTTTCAGCTCTGCAAAAGTGCAATGGCATCCAAAAACCAAACCATCCAAGTCTGTGCTCCAAAAACCAAATGACGCTCCTTCCCTTCTGTGCCCGGCTGTGTCCATACAGCAGTTTATACCCACATATGACATTAAGTACGTTAACCAGTGTCATACATGTGGGCATAAACTGCAGTTTGGGCACACAGCAGGGCGCAGAAGGGAAGGAGCGCTATGTGGCTTTTGGAGTGCAGATTCAGATGTTTGGGATCTGGGTGCCATGTCATGTTTGCGGAGTCTGTAAGGTACTAGAACAGTGGATTCCCCAAAGGAGTGACCCCATTTTGAAAACTGCACCCCTCAAAGAATTTATCAAGGGGTGTAGTGAGCATTAGTATCCCAGACGTGACTGCACAGCGGATGGGGAAAAGTGAATATGTAAGCTGTGCGGAGTACATTGGGAACACCAAATTCCCTACTATTTCCCCAGTAGTTCCTATTATTGGGGAGGTCACTCTGGGGGTCACTTCTGGTTTATTTTCCCTCATAAGCTCTAAATCTGGTTTGTTCCCTGATATAGGCTCGCACAGCTTATACATTCCCCTCTGCCGCAGCCAGTTATGTTCTAATGATTAGGTGATTTTTGGGGTTTTTGTCTTCACATTGTACAAGCTATATTTTCTTTATTTCTCTGGTGATGTAGCCATATGAGAGCTTGTTGTTTGTGGGGTGAGATGTATTTTGTAATGACATCATCTTTGGGCACCTATAACTTATTGAATAAATTTTATTAACTCTTTCTTGGTGGATTAAAAAAAAACCCCATCAATTCTGGCACTGCGTTTTACCTTTTAAATTTTTCACCATGCAGCATAAAGCATAAGTAACATGTTACCTTTATTCTACGGTTCGGTACAATTACGGCGATACCTAATTTATGTTGTTTTTTTATGCGATATGACTTTTTGATCACTTTTTATGGCATATTTTGTAAGGTGAGATGGCGAAAAATCATTACTTTTGGCATGTTTTTACTGTTTTTTTTTTTCCCCGACGTTCACCGTGAACGTTAAATATTATTTCAGTTTTATTGTACAGGTTGTTACGGATGCGGTGATACCAAATATGCATTGTTTTTATTAATTTTTAGGAGTTTTTTTATATAATTCATTTTTATATAGGAAAAGGGAATTTTTGGAGCTTTATTCTCTTATTAATTTTTTTTCAAACACTTTATTTTATATTTTTTTCACTTTTTTTTTATTTTTTCATGTGTCCCATTAGGACACCTGAGCCAGCAATGCTTTGATTGCTGGCTCTGTACTATAGACTGCAAGACACGAGCATACAAGTGTCTTGCAGTCTATACAGGAAGTTAGCGCTATGCAGACGCATAGCCTAACTTCCGGAGGTCTCGGCAGGATCAACTAGGTAGTGGGGGCTCCAGGCAGCCTGGGGTCACTGGGCAGACCCCGGGCTGCAGATTATACATATCGGCACCCTCTGATCTCGCCGCGGGGGGTGCCGAGGGGAGCGGCAAGATGGCGGAACCCCTTGGATGCCGCGGTCATGTTTGACCGCGGCATCCAAGGGGTTAAAACCTCCGATCGGTACTCAGTTCTGACCAGGGGTTATGGAGTAGGGTGCTAGCTGTCAGTTACAGCTAACACCCGGTTCCGATGCCGCCCGCTCACTATCTAAGGCGTAGTATTACGCCCTGTTGCGCGAAGTACCTAGCGCCCAGGATGTAATAGTACGTCCAATGTCATTAAGGGGTTAAAGTACTGCTGGCTGGAAAGGCCTTACAGTTGATGCTGATGGTGATGTTGACTGGCTCATTTTACTTCTATTTTCACAGGCTGCAATATGTTCTTGGAATGGCACTTGAAAAAATGGGTGATATGTAAGATGGAACTGAATGTTAATATGTTCATATATACACTGGTCACCCAGACAATTTTGTGTTTTCCATGAAAACTCACACTTTTATTTATCAAATGAGTTGTAAAATGAATAGAAAATATAGTCAAGACATTGACAAGGTTAGAAATAATTATTTTTATTTGAAATAATAATTTTCTCCTTCAAACTTTGCTTTCATCAAAGAATGCTCCATTTGCAGCAATTCCAGCACTGCAGACCTTTGGCATTCTAGCTGTTAATTTGCTGAGGTAATCTGGAGAAATTTCCCCCCATGCTTCCAGAAGCCCCTCCCACAAGTTGGATTGACTTGATGGGCACTTGTTGCGTACCATACGGTCAAGCTGCTCCCACAACAGCTCAATGGGGTTGAGATCTGGTGACTGCGCTGGCCACTCCATTACAGATAGAATACCAGCTGCCTGCTTCTTCCCTAAATAGTTCTTGTATAATTTGGAGGTGCTTTGGGTCATTGTCCTGTTGTAGGATGAAATTGGCTCCAATCAAGCGCTGTCCACAGGGTATGGCATGGCGTTACAAAATGGAGTGATAGCCTTCCTTATTTAAAATCCCTTTTACCTTGTACAAATCTCCCACTTTACCAGCACCAAATCAACCCCAGACCATCACATTCCCTCCACCATGCTTGACAGATGGCGTCAGGCTCTCTTCCAGCATCTTTTCAGTTGTTCTGCGTCTCACAAATGTTCTTCTGTGTGATCCAAACACCTCAAACTTCGATTCGTCTGTCCATAACACTTTTTTCCAATCTTCCTCTGTCCAATGTCTGTGTTCTTTTGCCCATATTAATCTTTTCCTTTTATTAGCCAGTCTCAGATATGGCTTTTTCTTGGCCACTCTGCCCTGAAGGCCAGTATCCCTCTGTCGCCTCTTCACTGTAGACGTTGACGCTGGCGTTTCGCGGGTACTATTTAATGAAGCTGCCAGTTGAGGACCTGTGAGGCGTCGATTTCTCAAACTAGAGACTCTAATGTACTTGTCTTGTTGCTCAGTTGTGCAGCGGGGCGGGGCCTCCCACTTCTCTTTCTACTCTGGTTAGAGCCTGTTTGTGCTGTCCTCTGAAGGGAGTAGTACACACAGTTGTAGAAAATCTTCAGTTTCTTGGCAATTTCTCGCATCGAATAGCCTTCATTTCTAAGAACAAGAATAGACTGTCGAGTTTCACATGAAAGTTCTCTTTTTCTGGCCATTTTGAGAGTTTAATTGAACCAACAAATGTAATGCTCCAGATTCTCAACTAGCTCAAAGGAAGGTCAATTTTATATCTTCTCTAACCAGCAAAACTGTTTTCAGCTGTGCTAACATATTTGCACAAGGGTTTTCTAAACATCCATTAGCCTTCTTACACAGTTAGCAAACACAATGTACCATTAGAACACTGGAGTGATGGTTGCTGGAAATGGGCCTTTATACACCTATGTAGATATTGCATTAAAAACCAGACGTTTGCAGCTAGAATAGCCATTTACCACATTAACAATGTATAGAGTGTATTTCTGATTCATTTAATGTTATCTTCATTGAAAAAAACTGCTTTTCTTTCAAAAATAAGGAATTTTCTAAGTGACCCTAAACTTTTGAACGGTAGTGTAACTAGTGGTACAATACACTCTAGCATGGAGACACAAGAGCAGGTAGACACTGCATCACCCCATGGGTAGAACAAAAGAGCATGTTATATATGGGTGCTTTCCTGCATTTCAACCTTTGGGAAGGGGTTGTACCGATTAGAGAGCAGCGCTTACCAAGACTGGAACTGCTGGAGCAGACCAGGCACAGTGAGTTAAAGAACAAGGCAGAACAACTGTAGTAGAGAGCAAAGAAGAGACAGAACCTAACCCACAACCACCACTTCCACAGTAAAGCAGTGTTAGAAACAACAGTTATTTTTCAATACCTGCCTGTTGGAAATGTCAAGATTGCTGTGCTTCCACAGAGAGAGTAAATAACTGTCAGGGTCATTGGGTAGTGAACCCAATGTGCTAAGTGCATTATCTAAGCAGCCTCCCCGGTATTCACCCTTTAACCCCTGTATAGAGATGTAGACCTCATTGCAGGGAGACTGCCAGGCTACTTCCTCTTGAGATGGTCGCTGTGTTGGTAGCAGCTGACCCAGGCCAAGAGAAGTCCATGCAAGGCACCAGGGAACAGGCAGTAGAGTTGTCAGGTATGAGCTGGTGGCCAGGGAAGGTGGCAAGGTTCAGGAGTCAGGTCCAAAAAATTTGTCAGGACAGGCCACAGAGTTTGAAGATCAGGTACTAGCTAAAGGTGGAGCACAGGTAACTGGCAGTACTGGTACAGCAGACAGGGATGAGGGAAGGAACAAGCTAAAGGTTAGGTCACAACTAAAAGTCAGGACTGGTACAGCAGACAGATGCAAGGTCTGGAACTAGCCAAAGGTCTGGTTAGATCTGATACAGGAACAGCTTACAACAGGTCTATCTAGCAAGGAACCTTATTGCTCAGGTGCAGGGCAGAGATCTGAGCAAACTTAAATATCATAGGGCCAGCAGCGATTGGCTTGGGACAGACTTACTGTTGTGTGAACTGGCCCTTTAGGAGACCAAGAGAGCCAGCACACACACCCTACATGCAGCATTGACAGCAGAGGGAGAAGAAAAGGATGCAATCTGGGAGTAGGGAAGCGTAAGGCAGCAGGATACTTTAAGATAGGTGAGCAAGTGGGTGTAGGAGTTGGGAGTGACAGGGCGCCAGTGACAGTGAACCTTTAGCATAACAAAATGTTTGTTGTAACTGCAATGGTCTCTGGAGAACTATTCGTGCCATTACAACATCTGAATATTTCCAGAGATATAGAAGCCGTGTTTTCCTTCTGATGTCATTTTTACATGTTTTGATGAATGATGATAGAGCAGGGGTCCCCAAACTACGGCCCGCGGGCCGCATCCGGCCCCCGGAGGCCATTTACCCGGCCCGCGTCGCAATTTCCTTGTGTTATTTCAATTGTGAGCGCACAGGCGCTTACAATTGAAATAACCCCGCCGAGCGCTACACGGGAAGTCTCGTTCCTGTGTAGACGCTCGGCGCTCGTCGTCCGGACCTAGAATGATCACGTCATGATGCACGACGTGCTCATCTAGGCCTTACAGCCGAAGACAGAGGAGCCGGGACCACAGCGCGGGAGCGGCTGCAGTGCTAGGTAAAGTATATTTTCACTTTTTTTTTTTTTTACTGGGCATGGAGGGGGATCAGAGAGCTGGATCTATATGGGGAATGATGGGACCTATATGGGGGAGAGCTGGACATATATGGGGGAGAGACCTGGCCCTATATTGAGGGAGACTGCATGGGACCTATATGGGGGGGGGGCATGGGACCTATATGGGGGGGCATGGGACCTATATGGGGGAGAGACCTGGCCCTATATTGAGGGAGACTGCATGGGACCTATATGGGGGGGGGGCATGGGACCTATATGGGGGAGACTGCATGGGACCTATATGGGGTAGAATGCATGGGACCTATATGGGGGAGACTGCATGGGACCTATATGGGGGCATGGGACCTATATGGGGGGGGGCATGGGACCTATATGGGGGAGACTGCATGGGACCTATATGGGGGGGCATGGGACCTATATGGGGGAGACTGCATGGGACCTATATGGGGGAAGAGCATGGGACCTATATGGGGGGGGCATGGGACCTATATAAGGGAAAGAGCTGGACTTATATGGGGGCAGAGTGCTGGACCTATTTGCAGGAAGAGAGAAGCACATTTCAGAGGTGCACTGTGCTGTATTTGTATTTGTATGTATATCTCATTAGCCAAAAGCAGGCCCATACTTCACATTGAAATAATGGTGAGTTTGTTGACTTAAATTTACTATTTCTTTATTTTGAATGTTGTATTTGTTCCCTTTTTGTTTTACTTTAAAATGAGATACGTGTAGTGTGCATAGGGATTTTCATAGTTTTTCTTATAGTCCGGCCCTCCAACGGTCTGAGGGACAGTGAACTGGCCCCCTGTGTAAAAAGTTTGGGGACCCCTGTGATAGAGGATGAGGAATGAGTGGTTTCAGGAGTGGTATGTAATGGAGCTATTCTATGTCATCTGTGCATAAACCTTACTGTAGCAAGTATATATTTGTAACATACATTTCCCTTCCTTCTTTTAATAGCAGCCCCAATTGTTAAAGATCATATAAATAAAAAGCCATTAAAATAAACACATGATCTAGTCATAGCCAACCATATGTCTAATGTCATACATGCATAATTTATCATTCATATCCATGTAACAAACTGAACTGCATAGTATAGCTTAGATAAAATAAGCTATCACATATCAGATGTGGTTAGCGCTTAAATGACCTGGAACATCTTATGCTACGTTCACACTAGCGTTTGGATCTCCGTCATTCGGGTCTGAATGGGGACCCGAAAGAAAGAGACCCTGTCTGCTTAAAAAGTGGTTACCTGTGGACCTCATAAATTATAATGGGGTTCTCCAGGTTTCCGCTGGTTTTATACAGAAATCCTCCTTGCAGGACTTTTCTCTCCTCCAATTATAAGCGGAATCTGTGGAATCTCTCCTACAGAGACTCCAAGGCAGATGCGAATCCAGCCTTATGTGGAAGCATCCTGATGTCTGTCTTCTATTGAATCTTTGTCGGAGCTTTGTATTATCATACAAATTTAGAAATCTGTCTACAATTGCTAAAAGGCTTTGCAAGTGTTCCCAGTATGTCAGGGCAAAAAGCTTTCAGCCACATGGTATATTGTGGTCATTGCAGTTTTCCACTAGTCTTAATTAAATTCCACACACCACAATGGAACCCAGAAAGACCCCACTCTAAATCAATGTGGATTGTTGGGTGCTGTTGGTATCTATTGTATGATGGATCTGTCTCTGCATTGTGGCTTCTGTTATAAACTACTGTAAATATTAATGTGTAAAAGTGTTAGGAAGGTGTGAAAAAATAGAAGTGTTAATAGTTTATTTTTGTCATCTAACAAAATGAAAAGTGAATGAACAAAAGAGAAATCTAAATCACATCAATATTTGGTCTCACCGCCCTTTGCCTTCCATCAATTCTTCTCAGTATATTTGCAGTTTTTGAAGAAACTCGACAGGAAGGTTGTTCCACTTGTGTGGTGCCTTAGCCTCGATGTAGGCTGGCTGAAATCCTTCTGTTTCTTCATATACTCTCAGACAGACTGGATGATTTTGAGATCAGGGCTCTATAGGACCATATCATCATTTCCAGGACTTCTCCTCCAAAGGGTGGTCACACCAAATATTGATTTGACTTAGATTTCTTTTTTGTTCTTTCACTCCATTTTGTTGATTGACAAAAATAAATTATTAACACTTCTATTTGTTAAATCCACGTAGCGAGCCACAGTCAAAAAATGCTGCGGAAAAGACCGTGGCGGAAACGCATTTCCTTTGTTTTCCACAGCATTTTTCACTGAAAGTCTGCAGAGTTTTCCTCAGGGGACTTTCTCCTTCTATTTTACCTATACAGAAACCACCAGCTTCCATTGGTATAATTGACATGCCGCGATTTACAAAAACGCAATCGTTTTTGAAATCGCTGCATTTTCTCTGCGGATTTTTTTCTGCACTGTGTGGATGGGATTAGCCTGAATCCAGTTTTTGCAACGTGGGGCCCCGGCCTTACTTTGCTGCAATTTTCCCACATGTGTATGTGCATGGTGCGCACTTGAGATCTTGGTATCACTGAGGTCCATACAGTAACATTGATAATGACTCCAGATGTACAAGCACTTCCTTACTTTACAAGTCAGAAGCTCAGTGGGTGTTTTCTATGAAAACGGTAAGGAAACTGTTATTCGTCATAATAAACAAAAGTGACTTTTACATTGATAGCTCTGCTAACTATTCTACAGAAATATCTGAGCTTGAAGACAGTGACAGCTGAAGGTTTCTGGAAATGGTACAATTTAATCCCCGGGAGGCTGACGGCTGCTTAGATACTCATGGTGTTAGTACTGAAAGCAGCCTACATTCTGGTTACTAAGGCTTCTTTTCCTCATTTTATACTAAAAAAATATCTATGCAAACTCTAGACAGCTGGCATTTCAGGGTTTCTTGTTTTTGGACTGAATGTATTAAAGGTAAAAAACTAGTGAATAAAATGACTTTGAACTAATAAAATAATTAAAAATCCTGCAAGGAAAAAATACAATCTGCATCAAATTTTATGTCTGAAAAGTACATTTGCAGTTGTTTGTTCTAACTTCCAATATACAGCGGCATCTAACATATTGTTATAGATGTTTTCTAGCAGACTGTACCCGCTTATAAAATGAATGGAAGAGAATGGATGATCGCATTTCTAGCTTCAGGGCATTCATGGGGTATTAGTACCTTAGTGCCTTCCCCATGTGAAGTCATCTAAGTTAGAAAGGAAACCACATGAGCAATGAAACAACTATGAAAGTAATTTATAGCCCTTTAAATTAATGTATATCTCTATATATTCACAACAGGTCAAAGCTTAAAGGGGTTGTCTAGGATAAATCAATATTGTAATTACAAGTCCCCATGTCCCCCCCAACTTCCTAATGTACATCTGTTTTCAATGTTCCTTTAATCTGTAATATATGTAAGTTGTGTGACCTACATATATAAAATTTTTGCCTTTCCACTGACGTAGCATGTGCTCGGTCTAATCGATATCCTGATCCACTACGTCATTGTAAAGGACCTGCCCCCCATCCCATTGTACTCACCATTTCCTCTTGTGAGATCCGGACCTGATACGTCATCTTCGGAAGGCCGCCTCCTCTTCTTTGTGTGTGCCGGCCCCTCACACAATAGTACTGGAACGCCAGCATGCGCAGTGCAGTGAGAAGCTGGCACACACCAATCTCTACTCACCAGCTTCGCCTCTTGCTTCCTGTCCGGAGTGGAGCCGCCACGTCACTTCCGGAAGTTATGTTGTGCCGGCTACTGAAAGCACTGCCTCCTTCAGTACGTGTGCCGGCATAGTGGAATGCTGGCATGTGAAAGTGGGGGAGATGCCAGCATGTGCAGTAGCCGACACTTCAGCTTTATTGTGCAGGCATAGAGGCCTAGAAGAAGTGATGTCCCCTGCCCAGAAGGAAGACAGGTAAGTATGATGGGGTGGGGGGGTTGAGTTAGTTAGGAAGTTAGTTAACGAGTGGTGGGCGGGCTAGCTAGGGAACCAGGGAGGGGCTGTGAGTGAGAGAGGGAGGTGGTGTAAGTCAGCTCTTCCATGGTAGTTGTAGGAAAACAGAACAGGAAGATGCCAATGTACACAAAAGCAGAAGATGCCAGGAGCTCCCAGAGAAACCCGTAAATCACTCAAAACACTACTAAAGGTATTTGGGTGCACTTATTAACCTATTAATAGCACTAACAGATGTTTTTCGAAAAATGTTTTTTTGCCCAGAAAACCCCTTTAACCACTTCCGTACCCCACATAGGGGTGGTTGCCTTGTAATGCAAGGACGTACCGGTACGTCCAAGCAGAATTCAGCAGCTGCACAAAATCGTGCAGCTGCTGAAACTGGGAGCCGGTGGTAACTTTAGCCGGAGCTCCCAGAGAGAAGGCGGGGAAGGTTTATTACCTTCCCTGCCATCCCAATCGCTGTGTATACAGCGCTGAATGGGCTCTGTATACACCACTATGGGCGCTACCATCTTGTGGCTGCCCTCTGATCCAGCAGTCACATGATCCGCCGGGTGCAGTGTCTGTAAGAGCTGCTGGGTCCTACAGGAAATAAAATAATTAAAAAAATAAATAAAATAATACGACAATAACGCACCCTAATTAAAGATTATAGCCCCACCCCCGACGACACCATACAAAATAAAAATTACCGTAATGGAGAATAAAAACTATTTTAAAAAGTTTTTTAGTAGTACTTTGTTTTCTTAAATAAAAAAAAATGAAAAGTGAAAAACAGACACGTTTTCCCTCCTCTTTTGTTTAGATTTTCCTGGATATAAAAAAAAATTAAAACACATGCAAAAATAAAAACAACATAAAAATAAAGCCCTATGTGTCACTGAAAAAAGACGTAGAAATTAGTTGAATAATGCAAATGATAAAAATGTTACAGCCCTCAAAACCGCACATACAAAAAAAACAAAAATGTGTCTGGTCTGGAAGGGGGGGTAAAGCATTTGATATGGAAGTGGTTAATGTAAACCTCCAAATAATAAGAAAATTATTTCTGAAACCAATAAATAATTCCTTAAGAAAAATACTATAGTAACTCCATATGCTTGAGTGCTGTGTCTATACTCATCTCCCAGGAGGGACTTTCGTTGATTATTATGCTAATCTGTTTTTCCTTAGTCCTAACAGCAGCACAATATGGGGTATTTCTGCCCCTGTGTGTTGATAGGACAGGCGGAATTTTTAATTAACATAATTTATGCATGACTATGGTACCCTATAAGAGGGCAAAATAGACCTCTCCTCGTGTTAGTTATAAAGAAAATAATCCTAACTTAGGGAGGGAAGCTTGTGCTGCTGTTAGGACTAATTTAGGACTAAGGAAAAACAGATTAACATCATAATCAACAATTCCCTTACGTCCTATAGCAGCACAATATGGAGATGTAGCAAGTAATTCCCCTAGGGAGAGTTTCATCGCTGTACAGTACCTAGGACTGCCTGTCCAACGGCAGTTGCCTCTGAACTCTGGACATTTAGCCGGTAATGTTTTACAAAGGTCTGCTGAGATGACCAAGAAGCGACTGCACAAATCTGATCAAGAGGTACTGCACGGCTCTCAGCCCAAGAGGTTGACACAGCCCTAGTTGAGTGGACTGTAAATAATTCAGGTGGAGTTAACCCTTGAGCAGAAAAAGAAGTTTTAATCTCTTCCTTGATCCATCTAGATAAGGTAGGTTTGGAAGCTCTGAGACCTTTGTCTCTACCATATATTAATAAGGAGATTCTTGGATTTCCTGAAAGGTTGTGTACGTAGAAGGTAGGTCTGAAGACACCTTACTACATCCAGTGTGTGAAGTCTTTCCTCTTCTTCAGAGGAAGGAGCTGGAAAAAAACACTGGTAAGGAAACCATCAGGTTGATATTGGCACGAGATGGCACCTTACGGTTAAAACCAGGGAGAAATCTGAGCTGGACCCTATCCGCAAGAATGAAGTATATGCTTCCTCGGAAGAAAAAGCCTGGAGCTCACCCACTCTCTTTGCTGAAGTGATGGCCAACAAAAAAGGAAGTTTTAAAGGCTAAATACTTAAGATCCACGTCCTCTAACGGCTCAAATGGAGGACTACAAAGACCCGAGAGAACTGTAGCAAGATTCCACTGGGGAACAGGAGCTGAAACCACCGGTCTGTCTAATAGCACCCTTAAGGAACCTAGAAATTAAGGGATTCTGAGACAATCGTCTGCCTAAACAGGCGGATAGGGCTGAAATCTGTACCTCGAGTGTGGCAGGGGAAAGGCCCTTATCCAAGCCATCTTGAAGAAAGTTTTAGAATCTCTCCCGTAGTAGGATTTGAACTGTTAGCTTCCTGTTTGGAGCACCACTCTTTGAAGACATTACCTATCCTTAGGTAGCTCTTATTGGTAGACTCTGCTCTGGCACAGGAGAGCCTTCAAGACGGCTTCTGACAGTCCTCTAGATTTACATAAGGACTGGTCAACCTCCAGGCTGTCAAGCTGAATCTCCTCAGATCCTGGTACTTCTGAGTTCCTTGGGAAACCAGGTTCTGGGTGGGGGCAAGCCTCCCAAAGATCCTTCGACTCATGTACATGAGCTGGGAAAACCAAGCTCCTTTTGGCCAGAATGGTAGAATGGCTATCACAGAGGCTTGGTCCTGTCAGACTTTCATCAATACCCTTGGTATCATGGAAAGTGGAGGTAAGATGTATGCCAGCCTGAACCTCCATGGGATGGACAAGGCATCCACTGCCAAGGGATAGACCTCCTGATACAGTGAGCAGAACGTCTCCACCTTGGCGTTGAGTCTGTTCGTCATAAGGTCTACTTCTGGAAGACCCCACTTCAGGGTAATCTGATGGAAGATCTCTGGATTGAGAAACCATTCTCCTGATACTGTGAGACCCCGAATCAACTGATCCGCTACTATGTTCAAGGAGCCCCTGATGTGAACTGCAGATAAGTGGGTCAGATTTTCCACTGCCCAGGTAAAAATCAGACCTGTCTCCCTGAGGAGAGATAGCGATCTAGTGCCTCCCTGTTTGTTCAGGTACATTACAGTCGTCATACTGTCGGACCGGATCTTGACCGCTCTTCCTGTGAGGAGAGGAGAGAAATGAAGTAGTGCCAGGTAAACTGCTCTGAGCTCCTTCCAGTTGGACGATATCCTCTTTTCTAGCCTGCTCTAGACTCCTTGTATGGTCTTCTAATACAGTTGGGCTCCCCATCCCAAGAGGGATGCATCGGTAGTAAACAGGGTCCAACAAGGTTGGATCATGGACATCCCGTCTTTCAGGTGTATCCACCATCCTGATCTTCCTAGTTTATAAACAGTATTGCCAGTTCTGCAGTAAAGAATGACACTCATACGCCTATAATATTTCTGTGAAAGTGCTGATTGGAACCTTCTGCATGTGAAGCTGGAGACCTACTGTATGCTGTATGCTCCAACCCATCAGCTTCCTTCTCATTCCCTCTCATAGTATGAGTCTGAGTTCACAAAAACATATGAAAACATTTTTTCTTCCGTTCAAAATTCTGTACTGAATGTCCACGGAGGAGATGGACTTCAAGACCACTGGAGACAGTAACCAATGGTCTCCAAGATCATGTCCTCCACACCACAGACTGAAATAATGCATGCTGCAAACTTAGTCCGCATGGAAAAATAGTTGTGTGACTTGCAGCATTCGGTACTAGAGATCCATGTGCTGTCTGTGTGAGGCCCTTGTATGAAAAATACAGTAACGTGCACAAGTTTTATGCTCAGTTCACATCTGTGCCGTGGACTGCCGGGGAACCCAAACAACGGAGCTGTAATGCTAACACAGTGATTACACACGGACACCAGCGGATCCCATTGACTATAATGGAGTCTGCTGTTTTCAAATTGAAAGCGGCGGAGAGAAAAGTCCTCCATGCAGGACTTTCTTATCTGCCGATTTTCGGCGGTTTTTGTAACAGAGCTTGGCGCAGATGTGAACCTAGTCTTAGGGTCTAAAACCTCTGCACAATACTGTACATACGGAAATTAACCCTTAAAGGCAGCTTTATCCTCCTCCCCTCCCGTCTTCCTTGTGTCTCCTGTGACTGTGCTACTGCACATAAACCTTTTAGTGAGGTTTTAGAATATTTACAAAAGCTGCAATGTGGAAAAGTACAATTATGGGGGCTGGGAGGTGAGGAAGATTCCATTTTTCCCCTTATAAAATACACATATTCACCTGTACTATTGATACTATAAATGCAAAAACACTATGATGACAGGCGCACTTAAAAATAACCTATTACTGTACAGTTTCACTCTTGTAGTTGGTTCACTGCTCTTACTTCTTATGTTTTTGGACAGCTCCTGGATGCAGACATTTGCATCTTAGACAGATCTTTTAATAGATATTTACGTCATTTCCAAATATGTAGTAGTTATTTACAGTGAGGAAAAAGGGTTTTATGGTTTCTATTAACAGCTTCTCAGAAACCGTCTAGAGTAGTCTTGTAAAAATATGTAGCAGGTTACTATTGCTAAAAATATATATTCTTCAAGGACTATGAGACTCTGGCGGTTCAGTAAATGAGAATGAGTGATACGTTAATTGCGGCAAGAAGGCCAACCTATGAGAGCTCAGGAATATCTGCCAGGGCATAATTATGTCTTATGCACCAAGTGCACACAAAAAACACCACAAGATCAAATTACAAGTATTCCCAGTAATGACATATCCCTTAAGTGATTTACTGTGCACATAACATCGGAATGAAGACGTTATCTGTCTGATTGCAATCGAAGAAAACCCCGGAGAAAATTTGTAATTCATCTTTATTCTGTTTCCTCTTCCACTAGCTTATTATTACAATCTATACGTGTTCTGCCCTGTATAGTTATAATATGCCCCCCCCACCTTTAGTCGCAGCTTGTCAAAGCTAAAAATTGTAGTTTTTCTTTACAAGCTACTTGTCAATTTAGTAACTTTCATTGCCTTCTATCCACATCTAGGGCATATTATTGTGAAATGATGCCCAGAATCAGTGGTGAACCTAGCCTCTTTGCTGCCTGAGGCGGACTATAGAAAGGCATCCCACCCCCCACCAAAAAAAAAAAAATTGAGTTTCCATGCTACTAGCTTCACACGCTGCTATTGTCGTACAATAAACATACACAATACACAAAGTTATAAAACAGTTTTTAAGAATTCTTCTTCCTGTATTAGGGCCGGTTCACATCTACGTTCGGTTTGTGCTCGGGGAGTCTGCTTGATTTCCGCACGAAACATGTGGAGAGGAAAGTGCTGCTTACAGCACTTTCCTCTCCGCATGTTTCGTGCGAAAACCACACGGACCCCATTATAGTTTATGGGGTCCGCAGGTTTCCTTAGGTAAACCGCTTTTCTATGCGTATAGGTTTCCGTTCAGGGGAGTCCCCAAGCGGACTCCCCGAACGGAAACCGAACGCAGATGTGAACCGGCCCTTACTTCAGTATCAGATTAACAACACAGAATTAACAATGAAAGTAACTTCACACGTCTTCTGCTTGGTGGATGGACGAGCCCACATGGCCCCCATTCTCTATAATAGGAGCCCCGCAGATAGCTGAGTACTGGACTTCAGGTATCTTTGGCGCTCCCATTGAAGTAAATGAGAGCCACGCGGGTTCGTCCATCCACCAAGTGACACACCTATATATGGCTGCGGTCAGGCTAAATTCCTACCCAGTGGGGGGAAAAAAACCAATTCTCAAGCTCAGTGGGGGTCTCAGCAGACAGACCCCCATCAATCAGGTATTTATCCTCTATCATTTAGGTGAATACAGGGCAGTAACATTTTGTGACTTACAGGTGACGTCTCTGACTAATCCTTCACATTTCCCTTCTCTTCCTTCTGGACCGCCATGACCACTTCTTCCAGCTGTGACTTGTCTCTGTAAAGTTTGCAACACAGATATCTTTGGCTCCTCACTTTTCCAGGCACCCGACCCACATTGTCCTCACCTGCACACCCATCCTGCTGCTACCGCAATTATAAAATATATGATAAAAACCCCCATAATGAAAAATACTCCCAAGTGCATCTTTATATTAATAATGTCCGTGTGTACCCTGTATAAATAGTGCCCCTTATTAATAATGCCCCAGGTGTTAACTAATTAAAAGGTTTTCCAGGTCAAAAACCCAGGACCCCTACTGATCAGCTGTTTGAATGGCACCTGTTTAAGTGACGTGACCGCTTCTCTGTTTACATAGTGTCATTCATCTCATAGTGGCTATGTAATGTAACTACAGCCTCATCCTATACACGTTCATGTGACAAGGCTGTAATTACGTCACACGGTCACTATAAACAGACAGCGTATGATATAAACAGGCGCCATAGCCCCTGTTTATAACGCCCCATTTACACACACTATAATGTACCACAGCAGCCCCTGCACATAGTATTACACAGTATTATGGCCCGCAGCAGCCCCTGCACACGATATTATGCTACGCAGCGGCCCCTGCACACGGTATTATGCTACGCAGCGGCCCCTTCACACGGTATTATGCTCCATAGTGGCACCTGCACACAGTATTATGCTACGCAGCGGCCCCTGCACACATTATGCTCCATAGTGGCACCTGCACACGATATTATGCTACGCAGCGGCCCCTGCACACGGTATTATGCTACGCAGCGGCCCCTGCACACGGTATTATGCTCCATAGTGGCACCTGCACACAGTATTATGCTACGCAGCGGCCCCTGCACACATTATGCTCCATAGTGGCACCTGCACACGATATTATGCTATGCAGCGGCCCCTGCACACGGTATTATGCTATGCAGCGGCCCCTGCACACGGTATTATGCTACGCAGCGGCCCCTGCACACGGTATTATGCTATGCAGCGGTCCCTGCACACGGTATTATGCTCCATAGTGGCACCTGCACACGGTATTATGCTCCATAGTGGCCCCTTCACACAGTATTATGCTACGCAGCGGCCCCTGCATACGATATTTTGCTCCATAGTGGCCCCTGCACACAGTATTATGCTGTAATGTAACTACAGCCTCATCCTATACACGTTCATGTGACAAGGCTGTAATTACGTCACACGGTCACTATAAACAGACAGCGTATGATATAAACAGGCGCCATAGCCCCTGTTTATAACGCCCCATTTACACACACTATAATGTACCACAGCAGCCCCTGCACATAGTATTACACAGTATTATGGCCCGCAGCAGCCCCTGCACACGATATTATGCTACGCAGCGGCCCCTGCACACGGTATTATGCTACGCAGCGGCCCCTTCACACGGTATTATGCTCCATAGTGGCACCTGCACACAGTATTATGCTACGCAGCGGCCCCTGCACACATTATGCTCCATAGTGGCACCTGCACACGATATTATGCTACGCAGCGGCCCCTGCACACGGTATTATGCTACGCAGCGGCCCCTGCACACGGTATTATGCTCCATAGTGGCACCTGCACACAGTATTATGCTACGCAGCGGCCCCTGCACACATTATGCTCCATAGTGGCACCTGCACACGATATTATGCTATGCAGCGGCCCCTGCACACGGTATTATGCTATGCAGCGGCCCCTGCACACGGTATTATGCTACGCAGCGGCCCCTGCACACGGTATTATGCTATGCAGCGGTCCCTGCACACGGTATTATGCTCCATAGTGGCACCTGCACACGGTATTATGCTCCATAGTGGCCCCTTCACACAGTATTATGCTACGCAGCGGCCCCTGCATACGATATTTTGCCCCATAGTGGCCCACCCATGAACTATTATTATACTCTGGGATATTTTCACTTGGAGACTCTCAAACCATCCCTGCCTTCTCTATGGGAGGTCCATATAACTGCGGCTCCCTGCTTTTGCAGCTGCTTAAATCTGCAAGGACGTACAGGTACTATATACAATAACTATATACATATTGGCGGTTAGAGAAGTGAAAAGTATGATAAGCTATATTGTCTACATGTAATCCAGAAGGATGCTACTGGCATACATTGTGCCCATTATGGAATATGGACACATTTGCTGTATACACTAAATGTATGGTATGAACAGTCTACAGGGTTTGTCTAGTTTACTGACTCACTATATAAACCTATCATTCTTTCATAAAGAACCAGACGTTGTGTTTCTCGTCCTGAAGACTCTTATCTCAGCAGTTTAATCCCCATGTCAAAACAGTTTATAAATTCAGAGCTGGCAGAACATTTTTTTCATGTAGTCTATAGGAGAACACTGCCGTACCATGAATATTTCTGCATCTCCAAGCAAGGCCTTCACAAGGTAAACCAGCAAGAACAACAACAAAAAATCAATTCTTCCTTTAGGAAAAATAAATAAATGCATATAAAGCAGAATAACAATTCAGCTAAGAAAAGCAGAATGCTTTCATGTGTTTCACGTCTCTCCTGCTCAGTCATTCATGCTGGACGTGCTGCTATTTCTAAGGTAGTGTAAGAGAAGCCTGGCGGGAGGTATCATGGTTCCATTTGATGCTCTGTTTTGATATTCACATCTACAATTATATATCCAGAATCTTTGTTATGTCAATGATGTTATTCTTTGACTAAAAACTTGTCAATGGTTTCCCACACACAGTGCCTCCTGAAAGTATTTTATCAAGGAACCATTTCCCTCCATGCCTGAGCGCCCAGTCCTGCTAAATTGCTTTTAACACAGAAAAATATTCCCAACCCCCTTGCTCATGATAACATGGCATACTTAAAATTCCCCGGTGCACATACAGCAAAACACTGGAAGTATTATATACAGTGACAAGCTCTGCCTTGAAGTGAAGGCATATGCACATGACAAGTAACCACACTTGGCGCTGAAGCTTATCTTGTGTGTAACACCAATCCAAGTCATTATTTTAATCATATTAGTCCAACTGGGCTGTAAGCAGATATATGATCACTTATAGGATTACTACACCTAAATGTAAAGACAGCTTTATGTGTAATGTAAAGGGGTGTTCCGAGAGTTTAAGAAATGAAGCTAGCAGCAGGAAATCTTAAAAAATAAAGAAAACAAGCATTACTCATTGTTGAATTCCCTGGTGCCCGTGCGCTGGCGCTCTAGTGGTCTCCATTAGCCTTTATTTATTTCTTTGCATCTACAGTATAACATGCCATATGCCCACATGACTGCTGCCACCAATCCTCAGCTGTCCTGTGCAGTACTTGCTAACATCATCACTGAGGCCACTGATGACCTGAAAATAGCTGATTGATGGGGGTGCCGGATGTCAGATCTCCGCCAATCTGCTATTGATGACTTGTCCAATAGTTTTGGCCTGATAAACCCTTTTAATGCATAAATATCCATAAGACATTTTAACCAAACAGCCTATACCTCTAATACAACTCATACATTAGAGGCAGTGGTATAGCTATTGGGGGGAAAGAGGGGGGCACTGACTCTGTGGCACCATAAACATAATCAATTCTTTCAACTATATCAGTGTCCAAAGGACACCAATACAGTTGAAATGCATGGTAGAGCAGGAAGCATCCTCTGTATATAATGCCTTTCTTAAATCAAATAATATTTAGTAAAGTTGATCACAATATGACTCCTTGCATGTTGTCTCTGTCCAGCGTACACAAGCCTGGAGATTTGTGTATTATGTCATGACAGGTAGGATTGGGAATGAAAGATTGACCCTAAAGCTGGCAGTACGCATAAGTTTAAAGTCAGCTGTGATGTAGATGATCAATTGTATGAACAACCCCACCAATAACATAATGAACTAAACTACCCGATCAGGGGGGCAGTTTAGGAAGAAAATGCTCTGAGTTTGTGCAAAAAGGCAAATGATCGGCCAAATTTGGGTCAATATGACATACACTTATATTTTCTGCTGACCCATGTTGCTCAGTTTTTCATCACACAGAAGTCTGTCATCAGTCATCGAGAACTGTCATTCATGGAAAGTTTTGATACAACTGTTGACTTTTATCTCCTGTATGGCCAGTCTAAGGATAGCCATCCATATTATACTAATGTTGGCCAACACATTAAACTAATGTTGTCGAGACAGGCTAACTCATGTTGATGCCAGGGAATCGGCTTTTGGATTTCAACATACTGATTAATTCTTCCATACTGTGGCAGCAACTTTCCCTACTCTCCCCATTGCAAACACATGTCCATGTGGAAGAGAAGGTTGGGAGGAACAGCTGAAAAGTTGAACAAGTGTTTGGCCAACAATTAGCAGATATGTATGACCAGTACATGAGTTTCCATACACCTTAGAAAGCTGCCATGTGACTCCCTATTGCTCCTGATTCCTGAAGATGGAGGCTGTGAGCAGGAGCTGGGATCGGTGAGTGAATGCAGATAGTCTTCCTTGGTTCTTCCGATCTGGTTGTTAAAAATACAACCAGATCACAGAACCAGGAAGAAGTTGCACCCCTACCCATTTCTGCTACTGGTAGAGCAGGAAGCCTGTGGATCTACCACTCCTGACTTGTAGACCACAGGCCTACACCACATTGAGCCTGTGGCCTACAAGTTCATTGCAACTTACTTATACTTACATTGCCACTTACTTGTACTTACCTGTCTGTTCTCCCACTCCTTCCTGCACTGTTGTGATGTCCTGTGCACCTGGAGCAAGAAGGAGCAGGACCAGGGAGCTGACAGGTACGTAATGACCCAATACTACTATAAGGGGGACCAGTGAAGAGGTCATCGTATGACCCTTCACTATTCTTCCCCATAAAGTGGCCACTGCATTGGTCCACACCCCATACAGTGACAACTTCACTGGTCTTCCATACTGTATGGGGACCAGTGATGGGGCCACTATATTGTGAGGGGGCAGTGATGGAGGATAATATCCTGTGTTGGGACATTAAAGTGTATGGGGCATTATGGGGGAATATTAAATTGGTTGTCTTGGCTTAATTTTTTTATGGTCTATGTGATGATTCCACTTAAATATGGCTATAACTCAAAGATGTATTTTGATCTCTGGGTATCGTATCTCCATCTTAATTCTATTTAATTTAACTATGCGTAGCTCTAATCCTAGGTGTATGTTGTCAGTAGTGGCAACAATGTAACAATAGGGCTTTGTTCTCATCCCAGAATGGCTCCATTGAATTCCTACATAGCCCTGGGTGATCAAATACACATGTATTGTTTGGCCTGGGCTATTGATCCGACCTGGTTGATAACATATAGATGGCATTGTGTCATTCCACTTGGTCCCATCTCCTTACAAAGAATCTTGACTTGAGTGTGTTAGTCAATCAGACTTGCCGTCGCCGGTGACCTCATTCTGGGTGGTGTAATAAAGGGTATAAAAGATGAGGTAAGAGAATACTGTGTGAAGACTAGAGAGAAGACTGTGCTGAGACTACTGAGGAATATACTGTGATGAGCATGCAGGCTGGAATTCTGTGATGCTGATGCTAGGAGCCTCCACTGGTTATCTCCACATGCTATGTGTGAGTGTTGGACTATAGAGCCACATCAAGGATATGTGTGGTAAAGTAATTATTTCACTTTTATTCCCTTTTTATTTTAAGTGCTGTATATTGTAACTAGTAACTGTTAATGCTTGCATACATCTGCATATCTGTTCTGAACTGCATGTGTTAGATGTTAATACCGACCCATTTAGGGGTTAATAAATATATAAAATTTAGAAAGCTTGTCTTGTATTTATCTTGTGGACCCAGCACTCACTGGCGGTGAGTGTGGTTTTTATGAAAGAAGTCTCAGGTATGGGCCAAAGCGGTGTTGGCGCACTGAGTATCTTTCACAGTCTATCTTCAGGATCAGCCATAAATACGTGATTGATAGGGGGCTGACACCTAGCTCCTGGACCGATTAGTTGTACAGAGCCGCTTACCGCTCCCGTCCTGTACACAATATATACTATTGAAGTCAGTGGGAGCTGAGCGATACCCGTGGTGGCCAGGGCGGTGTAAAATCAAAATAGATAAAAAGCATACGTACCTGTACCCCGCCAGTGTCTGTTCGGTCTCATGGCAATGCCTCATTTCTTGAAATCCTGGTCCTAATTGGTCTCAGCGGTCACATGAGGTGCAGGACTCCCAGCAAGAAGGAGCCAGTACTGAATGGACACTGGCAGCGGACAACGAAGCACTGGGGACAGATGAGTATTTTGTTTATTTTTTTATTTTTATTTTTTTGTACACTTCCCGTCCACCACATGGGTTGCTCCAGTTCCTGGACAACCTTGTTAAAAAGTTTATTCATCTTTGTAAGATGGCATTCACATGACCAACTCCAAGCCATGCTGTGATTGAACAGCACAGACTGCACATGGATCCCGTGCACCGCTTGTGCTTCTGCGGCCCTGTTCATTGGGGCCAGTGAGCACAGTCCACAAAACGGGCAGGAATAGGACCTCTCCTGAGTTTTGCTCACAGCCCCATACACCGGACCGTGAAAATACACGTGAGGCCTTAGATTGATGGCCTGTCCTTAGGATAGGCTATCAATATTAAATCTGCAGGGGTCCTGGCTTTTCCAGGACATTGCGGCTACAGGTAATGTTGACAATTCCAGGAGCCATGGTGCTCGCTTGCCATACAAAGAGTAGCAGTGTGTTTAGGTAGTGCAGCGGTGTACATCATATGATGGGTGAGCAGCATGGCATTGTTATTACCTCTAGCCGCGCTGTCTCGGTACAGCTGGCAGTGGGCCCTAGACATCCTAGTTTGGCACTGGTTGGAACATCTCCATGTACATTTGATGGTTGGTTGATCCTGCTGAAAATGGCGAGTTTCGCTGAAGTTCATCTAATGTGCCTGAACACCTTAACCTGTTCTACAAAACGTTTGACTTTTTGCTGAGTAACAAAGAACAATGTAATCCATGTATCTAAATTGCCGCTGATAGTCTTGGCCTAGATACTGTAGATCAGTGATGTAAGATCAGGCCACCTATTCAGCTGTTTGAGGAAATGTTTAGCCACTGTCTTCGCTATTTTCTTCAAGTCTCAGCTCTGGAATCATCACCCCGGAACTTTCTCACACCTCCACCTCCGCGTCGCTCACTGATCAGCTTTATGTAAGTGTTTGTAATTATTTTAGAAGGGCTTAAAATTAAAACAAGTGAGAATCAACACATTATAAATTGCTCTGCGCATCACAATAAGGAACCCGAGGTGAATCTCATCACATTAAGATAAGCTAATGTTAAGCAATAATGCATTCTTCACAGCTGAATTAATGTCCTTCATCCAGTGAAGCAGGAAATACATTCACAATGAATTAAATTTTCTTCTTGGTCTGGGTAGGTACAAACACTGGATTTCTGCCAAAAAATCCCTGTGAGCTCATGCACCAAAATAGAGCCAGTGAGAGTCTGAGCAATTTAAATTCTTGGTGCAGACTGGGGACGATGCGCTGCTTCAAATAGTCTTCTCAACTGCAGGCTACACTGTCATTCCATTCATGTACTTGATCTTCTCATGTGCATTCCTTCCCGTGAAGGCATCAGAGGAGCTTTGTTCAAAAATGATTGCTCGGAAAAGGAGCCCTAAATGAAGGGTATATTAATGAACCGACATCTTGTAATATTAAGGACATTCACACAGGACATTACTAAAGAAAAGCACTTGAGCTTATGTTGTCATCTACAAAATGTAGCAGAAATAAAGCTGCAAACACTTCCTAAAAGGATTCTGTCAGTGCCTTGTAGGGGGCTTTAATAGGAGCAGAGAAATACCTTTGTGGCCACAAACCGAGGAAGCAATGCATAGATAATCTTCTTTTTATGGATATGCAAATCAGCCTGGAAGTGCATTGGGGGCGGGGTCTGATTTCTCAGACTTGCCCAGAGACGGAGATGCAGACACATGCTAAAATGTGAATTGGGGCTAAAGGGGAGACATCAGGCACCGACTGCAGAGGAGAGCTGGAACATTTGCAACTGTATGTACAAACCTGACAAATCAGGCCCGCCCCAAGGCACTTGCAGGTTGATTTGTATATCCATAAATAGATGATAAATTCTGCATCCGATCTGTGGCCGCAAAGGTATGTTTCTACTCCTATTAAAGACCCCTACACAACACAATTATTTGAATGGCAGGCATATTGGACCTGACAGACTCCCTTTGATAATGTTTTACCAGAAAAGCCCCAAAACTGATTGTATAGTTGTTTATGCAATAATAATGTTGTTGCCTCCAGCATGGCAGAATACTTATCTTAAACATGAGGCTGTTTAATTGTTGTTAGGCTCCAACTTCTGGAAGCTGCCAGAGCATGCTGAGAGTTGTAGTTTCACAGCAGCTGCAGACTGGTAAGGAAACTCAATATCAAACCAGCCACAGTGCATTGTAGGGGACATTATGCTGGGCTCCATCATACCTATAGATAGTCCAGTAGATGCAACACTTTCCTGAAAATGATGTTTTTAGAAATATTTAAATGAGGCTGAAGTGCAGTGGGCGTGCCAGACCCTCAGGTTTTCAAACCTGAATACAAGGCCAGGGCACTTGAGCTTCATTTGTATATTTATAGACACATCTTTTCCAAGGAAATGGTGCTCTTATTGGGCTCAGCATAATGTCACCTACAATGCACTTTGGCGGGGGGTGACAGATACAAGACATCTGCAGCAAATAGTGCAGTTTTTGTGCTGCATTTTATTGCATAATTGTTGCAGTTGTGCAGTGTGTGGTAGGAAATCTTCAAAGTATAAACTGTATGTGGCTGTAACCTTGAGGTATATTCATGTGGTGCGGTCAAATCATACTTTTTATTGTCAGCTTGAAAAACTAGTGCTTGTCCATTATTCAGCAATGAATACAGCCTAAGGCTAAACCCCCACGTGGCGTAAACGCCGCAATTCGCCCGCGGTGAAGCGCCGCGGAAAAAATTGCGGCGTTTTACAGTCAGAGCAAAGTGGATGGGATTCTAGTGAATCCCATGCCCACTTTGCGGGAAAAACCGCGCTGCAGACACACGGCGATTGTCAAACCCGGCACGGTTTTGGAAATCGCAGCATGTCAATTATACCTACGGAAACGCCGGCGGTTTCCCCATAGTTATAATTGAAACAGAAAGTCCGCAGAGGAAACCTCTTCAAACTTTCTGTTTAAAAGCACTGCTGCCGTTTCTCCCGCAGCGCTTTTTTGCTGCGGAACACCACGTGGGGCCTTAGCCTAAGGCTAGGTTCACACAACGGAGAGTCAGACCACCAAAACAGCGGCTACATGTGGACACCGGCAGACCACATTGAATATAAAGGAGTCCGTTGGGTGTTCACTGTTTCTGCGGTGGAGTCTCCAGTGTAGACTCCAGTGCAGTTGTGAACTTAACCTAAGTTTTCTATATTTTTTAAATTCACAACAATGAGACACTAAAAATATTTATTCAAAGGGGTTGTCAGGAATAAACGTTTTTTTCATATGAGGTCGGGGAAGGTGAAAATTTTTTTAAAAAGCCATGCTCACCTGTCCCCTGTGCTCCTGTGTCTCCCAGCGCAGTCCGGTCCTGCTGCTCATATTAAAAAAAAAACAAACATTTATCCTGGACAACCCCTTTAAGGAATTCCAACGTAAATCCTAAAGTACTAATAGGGACAAACCTACAACATGTAGACTCCAGCAAATCTGTAGGTAAGTTAAAGGGCTCCTCAATTATAAAAGCCTCTCTGTATAGTATGAATCACAGGTCCAAAACACCCATTCTGTGTAGGTTTTAATATTACTGGCAGGAGTTTGCTGCCACCTACTGGCTCCTACTGGCTACAACAGACATTAAATATAACTATCACATTTACAAGTACCGAGATCTGCTCATTCTGACTATTGAGAGTTAGCAAAATAAATAAATAAACGGACGGGATTTCTGTATATTCTCAACATGTTTGCATGGGTTTCCTCCGGGTACTCCGGTTTCCTCCCACACTCCAAAGACATATTGATAGGGAATGTAGATTGTGAGCCCTCTATGGGACAGTGACTGTCAATGTCTGTAAAACACTGCGGAATATGATGGCGCTATACAAGTAAGCATAATAAATAATAAATAAATATATGTCCAATTGAATGTGCATATTGTAATGTACAAAAGTTGTTTGGGGTCATTGTCCTGCTGCAGAATAAATTTGGAACCAGACACCTTCCTGATGGTACAAACTGCTTATTGTTACAGTCAAATTTGAAGAAGCAACAAGAGACAGGCAACATTGAGGAAGACCATAGGCACAGTGGTCAGCCAAGGAAACTTAGAGTAGCGATGAAAGACATCATATTTACTTCAGTTTAGTTTTTATTTTTATTAAGGATGAAGCACCATATTGCAGAAACACAGCTTTTTTTGCTGTAGATTTTGTTACAATATTTTGAGCCAAAGCCAGGAGTGGATTAAGGATAAGGTAGAAGTATAAGTACTTCCTTTATATTTCCTATTACTTTTGTAGCCATTATTGGCTTTGGCTCAAAAAATCTATGGGAAAACGGATGGTAAGCAGTGGATACAAACTACTAGTTCAACAATTCACTACGCGGACACTTTGTTTTATGAATTTTAACTTTTAATACACTCAAAAAATGAGCCTGTTTTGGGGGAAGATGCTTGTCTCTGTTTTTTTATACACACATGATAATTATATTGCATAAAGCAATGGCTTTATATAAACATTAGCTCGACTTGTAAGTGCAGGCTTGTTATTATGGAGAAACAATTGTGGCTGTGTGCCGGGTTGAAAGTGATAAAGAAGAAGTGGATATTCAAAAAAAAAAAAAAAAAGATCCCTTCATGGGAGCGGAATGCCACATCAACATGGTGTTCATATTGAAAGAAGCAATGATGGGGTTGTTTGTGTTATTTTGTTGTTATTATGCCAACACTGTGACAGTAGCACTGGCAACTACAGAAATTGATGAAAAATTTGTGGAACACTGTCAGTGTGCTTGCAGTTGAAAATTGAGCACATGTAGCACCAAGGAGTTACAATGTGCAGAATTTCAAAGAAAAACTTCTGACACACCATCATTGTGCCAAGCCTGCCAGCTGAAAAAGCTGGATAATTTTCCAAGAGTGATCAGGATGTAGAAATTCTTTTTCTTCTTTCTCTCACTGCCTAACCTATACTATATATATATATATATATATATATATATATATATATATATGGGATGACATCACTAATGCTGCAGTTGTCCCAGCATCTAACACATTTGGTGGCCTCCTCAAAGGGCTTCAGAAGATGACACACTTCCCTCATGTGTCTGCATTGACAGATTTCAAAATAACACATTGTGCCTATGGTTTGCTGCATGCAGTAATCATTCACCACTTTCTGTTGCTCAAACAGTTGCTCCAGCATGTGCCACAGTACCATGCATTGTGTGCTTCACCTTACAGCCATGAAATGAGGGAGGGAGAGCAGAAACAATGGCTTGCCTAGAGATTTGGGGGTGGGAAATGGTCCAGTGAGGAGGAACTGCAGGAGGCACATGGGTCCAGTCTGGTATTGAAACTGGGCCTGCACCCTGGGGTGCTGTCCTTCTTGCGTTCATGGACAGTGGCTGCTGCTCAAAACACTGACCCATGGGCCATGAAAGCTATGCATTGTCCCTGACATTAATTGCTGCTCCATGTGTTGACAGTGGCATGCACCTTTCTCCACATGGATTTTACCAAAGTGAGGCCCACATGGCAATGTTAAGCAGGGATAGCTGTCCTAGAGAAATAATGGCGGATAGGTTTTCTCCATCAAGACTGTGATGTGCATGTCATCAGTTGGCATAATGCAGTGGAATCCACTAAGTAGTACAGCAGTGAGTGCCCAATAACTTGGCCAGGTGTGAGTTAAAATTGCTGACAAGGCCAGACTAGGTATATATTGCTGCTTCTTGGACACATATTCCCTTATGGCTGAATATCACTGGCATAAAGGAGGAGGAGGAGAAGCAGATGGAGATGATAATAATAACAACTATAACCATGTGCTAGGTGTGGATGTGGTCTGCCTACAAAGAACTTCAAGAGGAGAAGAATTAGGATGATATGGCTCTCTGGGCCATTGCCAATTATATTTTGCCAAATGAGCTGGTGACACCGTTTGATATGAGTAGGAAAGACCTAGTTCCTACATGTGTGTCTGCATGGCCAGGGCTAATTGTCTGCTTGCAGGTCTTGCACCTTGCCATGGATTCCATATGATGATGGCGCTATATAAGTAAGCAAAAATAAATTGAAAAAAAAAAACACTCTGCCCCACAACTTGGATAGTAGGCAAATACCTGTGTAATTTGCATACAGTACACATAAAATAAAAAAAGATAAAACTCACAGACAAAATAGCAAGGCCCCTGTAAGGGACTATTCACATAGCTTTGTTTCATCCATGAAACACAGGATTCCAGGCCAAGACTGACAATGGCCATGTGCATGGACCTCATAGTGAGTGAACTCCTGGATCGCTACTGTACTGAATTAGCAAAAAGCCATGTGTTTGGTACAGTAGAGGTCCGGTTCTTCAGTAGCTCACTATGATGCAATGAGTTCCATTTACAAAGCCGTAGTAAGTCTGGGAAATATGGCCTGCATCATGTTAAGAGCCCCTTATCTGCTGGAGGAGATAGAAGACTGCAAGGGCTCTGTAGGGGAAGGGGAGGAAAAACACAACTTGGTAGTCGAACAAGAACTCTGTAAAGTGAGAGGTAAGCAGGGTAAAAGAATAGCCTTGTTTGAGCTCTGTAGGGAGGTAGAAGGGAAAAATCTGGTCTGTACATTGGGCACATTTCCTGCACTGTACTCAGGAGAGTAGACTCCTTGCTTCACAGTGATCTATGATACTGGGAGTCCCAGCCTCCTCGCTGCCCTACTTTCCCATACTATATACAGTATGGCACATTGAAGCCGCCAGCAGGCAGGTCTTACTGTGCAAAACTACTGCTGCTGGCTACCTTACTGCTCAGGTGATCAGTTGAAAACAGCAGGCTAAGCCTCTCAATCCTCCTGTGATTTGTGTATTCACCTATATAATATAAATTAGGGCTAGTCGAGGCCTCCAACATGTAAATTGTGACTATTGTGTCTTTATTGAGGATTCTAAAGGAAATGCAATAAAGCCTAAAAATTTTATGCTTCTATCTTCTGGAATATCTACTGACCCCCTCCAATCTGACTGGTTCATGATGATGGAATGGCGCAAGGGTTATCTCTTACAAAACCGTCCAGATAAACAAGCAGCAGGCCGAGCTCCCAACTCAAGGTTATTTTTCAAAGAATATGCAAATCTATTGTCTAATGAACTGTGCAAAGTATTGTCAGCTATTGTAATATGGTATCAGCTATTGTAAGCTGGTGAGTAAGTGACGGTGGAATTCATCAGTTTCCAAAGACTTTGGATAAATAGTGCAATATTACCTTTTATATAAGGTTTCGTATCACGTGTGGTTCAGCAACTTATTTAGACTTCTTACATCTTACTGCTTTATATATACCAGTATTTGTACCCCCAGCACCGTGTAATGGAGTAAGTGCTGTTATGTTTATATATCACTATGCATGCATGTGTAATGTAAGGGTCCTCCTTTCTGAATACAGTAGGAAGGGATGGGGGGAGGGACAAGGAAAAAAAAAAATATTGTTCAGGATATTGGAGTGTCCTAGGCCTTGCTTTTTCTTCCTTCACAAGTGGACTTACCTAAGGAACTTGTGGGCTTACAGAAGATTCCAGCAGTTTCCAGATATTGGGGAAGAGGAGCAGGAACGAACATCCACTGTATATATATTCCCCATCTCAGCTCCAATGGTCAGCTTCCTGTGGACCAGGGGAGATTATACAGTATGGGGGCATTATACTGGATGCAGCTATATGGGGGCACAGGATAGGTTAGAGCTGTGTGTAGTTTATGCTATATAAATTTGCTGCAGTTATCATTTGAAAACAGTAGGCTGAACCCCCTAGGACTTCTCTCTTAATCTCTCCATACACACAATGACTACACAAGTTACGTCACCATTTATTGGGAGAGGAGAGGAGGAGGAAGGTAGGAGCCAGGAGGCATGATATGGTCACCATGGATCTTGTGCAATGCAGGTAGACACCTGCATTTTCCTCCTGCCAGCATATATTCCTGGCTGAGGTGAGCAGGCTACATGACCTGGGGGCTGGAGTCAGAAGGCTATGTGACTGGGCAGGTAGGCACAACTCAGTGGAGTGAAAGGTTTTTTAACAACCTTTTCAGAGCCAGGGCACCCCTACCAAATAATAGCAGTATATCAAATCCCACTCTGTAGTAGTTCACAATCAGTAGTGATAATGCACCCCATTAGCCCCCACATAGTACAAAGGTCCCTGAGACTCTTTGGAAACCTCCATTAGTATTTACTGCTGTGATTTCTGTGTCAGGAGGTAATACTAATTAAGTCGGCATCTACCTCATTTCCATGTATCTTTAGCAGAAACACACTTCGGTGCCAGCAGATGTCATGCAGGGGGCAGCACTGCTATCAGTGAATATTAAGTGCTGTGGTGCATCCACTGCAGAGTATTAGTAGGCTTTTGTCTAATGGCAAAGACTTCATTGGACCCCTTTCCGTTAGTGCTCTGCCTAGGCCCAATGATTGTATTGGGGCCCAATTGCAGAGGGTGAATGTTATCATGTGCAGGCCGTTTTGTTTTTTTTAAATCCCATCTGGGCCCCTGACAGCGGTACCACCAGTACTGCTTTCTCCCCATAAACCTCAAGTGGATTTTGTCCTCCGTGAATATTCTTCTAATGATCTGTGTCCATTACTGTAGCATTAGCATACCCCAATGAGGATTCTTTCAATTGAACATACCTGGTGAGTCAATAGTACAGTCATGGCCAAAAGTTTTGAGAATGATACAAATATTAATTTTTACAAAGTCTACTGCTTCAGTTTTTCTAATGGCAATTTGCATATACTCCAGAATGTTATAAAGAGTGATCAGCTTAACAGCAATTACTTACAAAGTCAATATTTGCCTAGAAAATGAACTTTATCCCCCAAAACACATTTCAACATCATTGCAGCCCTGCCTTAAAAGGACCACCTAACATCGTTTCAGTGATTGCTCCATTAACACAGGTGTGGGTGTTGATGAGGACAGGGCAGGAGATCAATCTGTCATGATTAAGTAAGAATGACACCACTGGACACTTTAAAAGGAGGCTGTGCTTGCCATCATTGTTTCTCTTCTGTTAACCATGGTTATCTCTAAAGAAACACGTGCAGTCATCATTGCACTGCACAAAAATGGCCTAACTGGGAAGAGTATTGCAGCTAGAAAGATTGCACCTCAGTCAACAATCTATCGCATCATCAAGAACTTCAAGGAGTTCCATTGGTGCCAAAAAGGCTCCAGGGCGCCCAAGAAAGACCAGCAAGCGGCAGGACCGTCTCTTTAAAGTGTTTCAGCTGCGGAATCGGGCTACCAGCAGTGCAGAGCTTGCTGAGGAATGGCAGCAGGCAGGTGTGAGTGCATCTGCACGCACTGTGAGGCAGAGACTCTTGGAGCAAGGCCTGGTCTCAAGGAGGGCAGCAAAGAAGCCACTTCTCTCCAGAAAAAACATCAGGGACAGACTGATATTCTGCAAAAGGTACAGGGAGTGGACTGCTGAGGACTGGGGTAAAGTCATTTTCTCTGATGAATCCCCTTTTCGATTGTTTGGAACATCTGGAAAACAGCTTATTCGGAGAAGAAGAGGTGAGCGCTACCACCAGTCTTGTCTCATGCCAACTGTAAAGCATCCTGAAACCATTCATGTGTGGGGTTGCTTCTCAGCCAAGGGAATCGGCTCTCTCACAGTCTTGCCTAAAAACACAGCCATGAATAAAGAATGGTACCAGAATGTCCTCCAAGAGCAACTTCTCCCAACCGTCCAAGAGCAGTTTGGCGCTCAATAATGCCTTTTCCAGCATGATGGAGCACCTTGCCATAAAGCAAAGGTGATAACTAAATGGCTCAGGGAACAAAACATAGAGATTTTGGGTCCATGGCCTGGAAACTCCCCAGATCTTAATCCCATTGAGAACTTGTGGTCATTCATCAAGAGACGGGTGGACAAACAAAAATCAACAAATTCAGACAAAATTAAAGCATTGATTCTGCAAGAATGGACTGCTATCAGTCAGGATTTGGTCCAGAAGTTGATTGAGAGCATGCCAGGGAGAATTGCAGAGGTCCTGAAGAAGAAGGGTCAACACTGCAAATATTGACTTGCTGCATTAACTCATTCTAACTGTCAATATAAGCTTCTGTTACTCATAATATGAATGCAATTATATTTCTGTATGTGATAAAAACATCTGACAAACACACATAAAAACCAGAGGGCAGCAGATCATGTGAAAATATAATATTTGTGTAATTCTCAAAACTTTTGGCCATGACTGTAGATACAATAAGACCTTATTCTTAAGTGCGTAAATTGCAGCCCTGCAATGTGTTTTCCATGACCGCGCAAAGTCCCATTGATTCGTGGATGCTTTGTGTGCACTGCTGCACGCTTTTTTTTTTTTTTTTTAAATTACCGGTCTTCTAAACTTCCTATGTGTTTCAGATACGTGAAAAATTGCACAGTCTGTGATTTTCTTGGACCTATAGACTCCAAAGGGCACAGCTGGCTTGTAAAATAAAACAAGTACATTGATATCTGTATACAGCCATTAAAATAAATGGGATTGGGTACTGTTCAAGTTGTTCACAGCCACATGAATAAGGTCTTACTTCTATTATGTATTCAAGCCCCATTCAGACAGCAGCATTGTGGTTGATATTTCCATCACTATTTGTAGGTCAAGACCAGGAGTGGATCCTAAACAGGGAAGGGGGCAAATCTTTCCATTATATTGTATTCCTCTGTAGGTTTCACTTCTGGTTTTGGTTTACAAATACTTGACCAGACAGTGTAAGTATTATCCTATTGGTTGTCATCAAAAGGAGTAGCTGTTAAGTCCTAAAGCAGGACCATTGACACGACCTCCCTCCTCCTCTTCTCCCTTTCATGTTCCCCATTTTTCCCTTTGGTTACTTTACCCCTCTGCTACCCCCAGTTGCTGACCTATTAAATTTCATATCCCTCTGAAGAAAAACTGGACTCCATCATATCACAGACATTGCTCTTACTGTGTGGATTGGATTCTGTTGTTTTTGACTGTATATTGGGATGCTTAGTCACTATATATTACCATTTTGTGACAAATTCTGCCTCTGTGTCTCTCAGTTTTGTAACCGGTAATACAATGTTTTGGCTATAAAGCCAGTTCTTTTCCTTCCCACAAAATGTAATAAAATTTGATAAACGAAAATGTGTATTCCAGGACTTATAAACTGATGACTTATCCTACCAGGCCAGCAGTGTAGCCTCTTCTTGGGGACTGACAGCCCACGCATCAGTCATAGCCATTCTGTAGTTTAGTCTTATCCAAGCGATTAGGGCTGAATTGCAAAACCAGGCACAGTTAATACGCTATGGATGGCGCTGTGCCTGATAAACAACAAAAAAAACTGCAGCAATTATCAGACTAACATCTGTATCTGAATAACACTGAAGCCAGAAATAAGATACCCACCAATCTGATATTTATTCTTTAGGATAGTTTAGGATAGTATATGAATAAGAGTCCTTAAACGGGTTTTCCAGGCTAAAACTATTGATGATGTTTCCTAAGGACCTAATAAACCTGAATACCTGAAACTAAAAATAAATAAAAGCCCAACTTTTTTTTTTTTTTCTTTAAACCCTATGGACGATTTTCTTATTTTTAAAAAACGCAAACAAATTATTTTAGTTGCCAAATTCTGACACCCATAACTTTTTATTTTTCTGACTGTACGTAGCTGTATAACAGTAAGCTGTTTTTTTGTGGCACAAGATGTAGTTTCAATTCATACCATTTTGGGGAGTGTCCATTATTTAGATTTTTTTTTTTTTTTAGTTTCGGCAATGAGATCCCTAATTGTGTTTGTTTTTATATGGGGTCTGACCATTAATGACTCCCCCCCCCTCCCTTCCCATTTTGAATTCTATCAGTGTCAGGTGGACATTCCTATATGTAACAAATCCAAAAATGAGAGACATTGGCTTGTCCATTTTACCATCCAGGTATTGGATTACATGAGATTACAGAGGTCACAGTTCATGGTGGATTTGAAGGTTGATATAATTACGTATCCAAAGCACTTTGGTTGAACAGATTCAAAGAGTGATGTATAAAGTTAACAAATACAATGAACACAAGCATCAAATAAAATAAATATTAACTCATGGGCACTTTTTTTTTTTTTTTTTTTAAATTAAATTATTTTGTAATCAATTGATAACATTCCAACGTTTGGCATTTCGCCCAAGTTTCTAAACAGCACAAGAAACATATAGCAAAATGATAAAAACACACAGCTTTTCCTGAGCTTCTATACCTAATTGAATACAAAATGAAAATCTTTCAAATAAATAAGAATATTTCCAGGATTAAAAAAAATGGAAAGTAAAGGCAATGTAAAAAAGAAAAAAAAATCAAAACATCAAAAAAAAAAAAAGAACATTCATATTAAATGGGCTGTTCTTGCAAGTGTTGACCACACTTTCTGGAGGCCGATTAACTCAAAAGCATCAATTTCAATAGAAAGACTGAGGCAGGGGGTATAGGAATCGTATTAAAACACACATCTACAAGGTATTCTCACATCCTGAAAATGCATGGATATCAATCTAATAAACATATTTGACAACACATATGTATAATTCATTGTCACAGTTATAAATACTCAAAACGTCCATTTTATATTGAAGGGAGTTACAAGGAGGAGGAAAATAGGAAAGGAAAAATAATCTGGATATGTTTACATAGTGGCAGAAGCTTTCCTCAGATTAAAGGCATTCATTCATTTCTCAAAAGCAAAGAGAAGGAGGCCCCTGTTTTATCAGAAACGGACATGCCTGCTGTCAAACTACTATAGACTTCAAGGATTAGTTGAAGATTAACCATGAGTGTGTGGAATAATTGTGGTTTTCTATATACCCAAACTCAACTCCTTTCAGAATCTAAATAATCTGGGGTGACTGCAGTTAACCCTATAGTATTCCAATAACTTCCATAGGCTAGATCTTTATTTACTGGCCTGAATGCGGTGCTGGGGGGTGGACTCCTAGCATTATGGTTATCTATTATGCTTGACGTCCTTGCCTCCTAGAGATATACGTTTCTGTAGTGTAATCACTATGGGAAAGTGTTTCTCTAGGAGGCAGGGACTCCTAGCATCATAGATATATTGCTAGGAGTCCATTTTCAGGCACAATGTTCAGGCCAGTAATTACTGCTCACATGCAGACAGTTTCACAGATGAAACTTGGTCATCTGAATAAGGACACATCGTAGCTGCCTTGTCTGGCCTTACCCTTACAGCTTAAACAGCATTGTTTTGCAGGTTTACCTGGAAAACCATGTGGCCATTAAAAGGTTTTCCCATCAAAGCACATTATCATCTATATGGCGTGGGTCCAACCACTCAGACTCCCCACTGATCAGGTGAGAGGGGGACTTTTGTGCTGCATTCTGAATAGAGCAATGTTAGGGAGCTTCTAAGCAGCAGACCATGCTCTATGATGTCCATTTGGCCTTGTAAGGCATTATAGACAAGGGTCAGCCTACTGGGACAGATCCTGATAAATCTGCAGAGGTCCTATTTAGTTAGTCAGCAAAAGAGCATCAAACTATACCCCAAGTGTGTATGCACCCTCTTTGGGCTATTTGGGTGCAACTGTACTTTTAGTGAATTTTAACTTGAGTTCAGTGAATATAAATGTATACAGTGTATATATAATGCATGTTTGGTACTGAAGTCGTTCAACATTTGCACACTTTCCTGAAAGTAACAAACACACATACAATGTGATGCAGTGGATTAGAAGCAGGCATTTTGTTTTCTGGAAATACTGCATTTTATTTTTTGGAAAACTGAATGAATGGCTACAGTAAGCCACTGCTCTATAGTACAATGGCAAAAGCCATGTATAGGAAGGATTCAAAGGGCAAGGAAGGCGGAGAGTAGGGAGGCTTAAATTCAATAAAAATCAATTTAAATTATGTTATTTCTGTATATTTATATATATTTATATATTTATAAATAAACACTCTGACCAATATCAGATTTTTTTTTCTCTTAGTGCACTGTTGTAGGAAAAATGGTTTAGTGCAGTTTTCTAAATTAAAAAACAAAAATTGAGAAGGGAACACAAAAAAAACCTATGCAGTCCTCTGCAGTGTATAAAATAAGTTGGAAAAGAAATCTGCACATTTAAAAAGAAATGTAATGTGAAAAAACACAACATGCTACAATATGAGACATGGCAATTGTTTTTGGCAAATAAATTAGAAAAATATGAAGATCATATTCTGCATGGAGAAATTCAATAGGTTTCTGACTTAAAGCATATGAAATGCATAGCATTATTCCATTGTACATATAAGATAATGGTCTTATAGTTTTTTTTTTTTTTCTGTTTATACTCTTTATGCAGGTGAACATCCGCAGGTTATTAAAACAAACGCAGAAAAATAATAATTTTACATGTTTGGGCTATGTCAGAGCCCTTCTCCATCTTGAACTCTGTCCCCAAACAGTTAAATGTTCATTCCTGTCTGAAAGCTTCAAAAGATGACTGAACCGCAGAATCACACTTCGGCCCCAAGCTCAAGCACCCCAGTCTCTATCACAGCAACATATTTGTCCTCAATCTTAATCAGCAGGATAGTTTTGTCAATGTGGGACCTATTACAAGGGTCTCTGCTGCAAGGCACCCAGCGGTGAATTACCTGTGGAAAGCGACACAAAAGAACAGAGCGAGAGAAAGAAGGGAAGAGAGATCAAGAGAGAGACTAGCGTTAGCATTAGATGTCTGTCTTGTGAATGTACTCACATTTCATTTGGTCCGTTTTGACATGGAGATTAAATCAATTCTATTTGTTGTACTATACGTTGTTTCTTATACAATGCTGCGAATCCATTAAAATACAGGATCTACTTTCAAGATTTTTACACTCAAGGGTAGAGGAAAATTGTAATTAACATTACATGTCAAAAATAGGCATAACATTTGCCTCCGTCAGGGCTTGCTACATGGTACATTGCCTTTACTTCCCCCTTTTCTGACTGGAATTAAGATTGGGAAATACCAGCTTTGACATAAAATCACAAACTAAAAAAAGTTACAGTTTTAGGCTAAGGCCACAGAGACTTCTGGCAGCACAACATTAATTTCACACTGCAAGTTGCAACTAATGTTTGTGAAAAAAAATCCTGCAGAAACACAGTAGGTCTGCATTTCTACTAAATGTCACGTTACAAGGGTTGAGTGCAACCACATTCACCATCATTAGTTGCAATGTAGTAGCAAGACATTGCTGTCTTAAGTTAGGCAAATACAAACTGATGTGTAGTCCTAGCAAGACACTGTCCACCTTTGCTACATTTTATTTAATTGCTCTAATGCATCTAAAATGTCTACCATTTTGATCTTACAATCCTATACATCTCCAAGGTAACAGACTGTACACATTACCTTTCATCAAGTCCTATTCTATACTGTGCAAAAATTTTAAGGTGGTAAGGAAAAAACTGCTGCAGAGTAAGAAGGCTTTCAAAAATACAAGTGCTAATAGTTTATTTTTGTCAATCCACAAAATGAAGCAAATGAATAAGAGAAATCTAAATCCCATCAATATTTGGAGTTTCCATTTAGAGGAGGAGTCTTGGAAGAGATGATATGGCCCCCAGAGCCCTGATCATCCAGTCTGTCTGGGATTACATGAAGCGATAGAAGGATTGGAGTAAGCCTACATCCACAGAAGATCTGTGCTTAGGTCTCCAAGAGGTTTGGAACAACCTCCCTGCGAGAAAACTGTATGCAAGTGTACCAAGAAAAATTGATGGAAGGCAAAAAGAGGGTCACACCAAATACTAATGGAATTTATAATTTCTCTTTTCTTCATTCACATAATTTTGTTGATTGATAAACAAACACTTAACACTTCTATTTCTGAAAGAATTCTTACCTTGCACACCTCCACACCTGGTCAAAAGGTTTTCACAGTGCTGTATATTTAGTAGGTTAGTGAGGAGTAGATGGCAGGTGGGAGGTACTATGACTGTGGGATCACACTACATACTGTTAAAGCATACCTTCAGTTATAATCAACTTTCCATAAATGAATAGTGTATGTGAAAATAAGAAACGTTGTAATATGTCTTAAGGCGATCTGTTTCCTTCCCCACTTATTAAGTTGTTCCCCTGCTCCTTATCTTGAATCTGACTGCTTGCTTACATTAGATTTGTCACCCTATTCAGCCTCACACAGAGCTCTATGGAGAAGGGAGTCTCATGGCTAATTGCAATATTGCCTCATTCTGTGCACTAGTACCCTCTTAGCTGTAAACCTGGTAGTGTTGAAAGTGAATGGAATAGAGTGTGAGAACAATTATTGGAGTGTCTTTTCAATCCCTCCTCCCCCCTTCATAGTCTAATATACAGAAAGTAACTCTGCCTGAAAAGCGAAGGAAACATTTCTTTAATAAGATATATTACTAAGTTTCACATATTAACCTGTACTTTTCATTTATGAAAAGTTGTTTATAAACTGGAGGTACACTTTAAGGATGTAGTCTGCAACCAAACTCAAAACAATTGGAAAGTTTTTAAAGACATTTTTTCTTGCTACATTTTAGGTGCATATAAGCCAACATAGCCTAAAAATTTTGGGGTATTTGACAACTTCAGGTGTATGTATTACAGGACACAATTGTGTGGTAGAGAGCAGCACTACTACTGCACTGTGACCAAACCATTTAATGAAAAAAATGTAGGCCCGCAACAAAACGATGCTTCTAATTACATATAAAGAACTCCATGTGGACACACCCGTAAAAGTAGTTAATTATATTAATATAGGCCTTGTCATTTATTGCATTGGGATCTAGACCTAAGTGTATTCAAGATGCCAAGCAGCCTGTAAATACATAGTGGAATTGCACACAGGTGACTCTTCTGTTGTGAGTCCTCCAACTTCTGGGAAAATAACGTAGAACTGAAAACTCATATTTACAAGTAATCCCTGTTTATTAAAGCAGCAGTGCAACAATCTGTCCCACTTGAGACAAATCTGAGTGATACCCAAGATATGCGGCACAGGAATTAGATTCTGACGAGCAAAAACTTGCGTCCTTAGCAACTACCATTAGCAAACAAAAAGAAAAACACTTTATTAATTTAAAAATATCCCGACAGATGGAACAATATAAATTTGTCATCAAGGATAAGAACAAAAGAAAAAAAAAAATGAGCTTCTCCCTTGGAGATATTAATAGTAATCATCATAATTGAAGAAACCTACATGGCCTTCCATGCCTTCCTGAGGGCTCCAGTCTTTCCAGCTATTTTTCCCGGCTTTTAGCCGCACTAGCTCATCTGGCCATTGCAGCTCTCTTCTTTTGGATATATTAACTCCTTCAAGCACCTGGCTTGGATCCACAATCTATGAAGGGCAAAAATAGAATATTAAATCAAAATATTTCCAAATACTGAAAAAGCGGTATCTGAAACCTACCAGGTGATTTCTGACAGCGGAGTGTGGTAGAGGGAGAATAGCTGAGATATATAGTTTTATAGGACTTGGGGCAAAATTTCTCATTAAAAAGCAGAATAAACGCTGACAGGACTTCTAAGAGTAAAACTGGCCATACACAAGATATTTATCTGCAGATTATTGGCACAACCAGCTTATTTTAGTCACATCTGCTGTTAAAAGAAACCATTTTTTTTTTTTTTTATTACATCCAGATAATAGAATAATTTTATTCTATTTTCGGTACATGATTATGGGGGCTGCCACCTTGCCCAGCATTTAATATATTTTACAGCAGCGGCTCACTGAGCTCTACGGGAGAGTTTTCTAGACATGCTCTGTGCAGGTAGAGGGAGTAGATAACAGGGCTGTAGAGAGTGAATCGGGGACAGAAAAAGTTACCAACTTTAAAGTAAAATTATTAATTACTTCCAATTATATTATAAGATTACTATTACTATATAACTAGATGAATAGCTTGTCACATATTTATTTCCATAAGCAGTCATTTATGAAGGAGCCGGAGCCAGGCTGTGGAGTTGGAGTCAGTGGTTTGGTCTACAGACTCCATGGCCCTGGTAGATAAACTGACAACTATTGTATGCAGTTGATTCAATGCTAGGTCAATGGTGTCATCACAAAAGTGATGGTGATATCATACATGTATGGCCAACTAAAGAATCCTACATACCTCACACAATAATTGATAGCTTTCTGTATCTGTGTGTACGTAGAAGGCACACAGAGTTAAGCAGGACTCTGTCAGGATTTATCCTGCCTTGTATTAAGAAAACCTGCTCCGAATCCTCTAAAATTATTTATTAAAGATCTCAGATTCTCTCTTATCATACCCTGTTCTTACATAGGGCAGATTTACTTTAAGACAACAGTTATGCAAGGCTCTAAAAAAAATGAGGGTTTTAAAAGGAAATTTCTTGCGAAATTTTCCTGACATCATTCTGACTCAACTGTGATGTTAACTGAGACCAACAACAACAACAACAACAACAACAACAACAACAACAACAACAACAACAACATCTTTAAGCTGCTATAATCTGCAAAAAAAAAAAAAAAAAAAAAAAAAGTACCTGCGAACACAACCCCAAGATTATATTCAGGTCTTCTCAGAATTAAAGGGGTTGTCTGGGTTCAGTGAATTAAAAGCACACAGCTCTGGAAGGCTAGAAAACAATGCATGAACACTTACCTGCATCCTCCCCTCTGGATGGCAATACCATCCATGAGCTGTCCATTTCTCATGGATGCAAAAAAAATATAATATTGCTTTAGACTTAACTTCTATATTAGTATATTCTATATTAAACTTAGAAGCAGATAGGCAAAAAAAAAAAAAAAAAAAAAATTGTTTGGTTATCCAGAACTGTGATTCTTCACTGAAATCACCAGAGGACAAGTACTGAACCACAGGGTGAAGGATAGAAGGTTTTTAAAGCTCACATAACTAAGGAGCAGTCAGGCAGTACAATGCATACACAAAAATGTTAAGCTGCCCATACACACGAAATAAAAAGCCAATTTTGATTGATCATCATAATCTGAAATTTTACATTAATGGTCCTTCCCTATAGCTGGTGGCAGACACTTGTCTGTGAAAATGTGATCTGCCGGGCTAGGAAATGGTGGGTGTATTATTCAGCTGATCACTTGCTTACTTTGCACATCTCCAGGGATAAAGTCTTTTTTTTTTTCCCTTCATATTAAACAGATTCCCTGATTGTTTAGTTTAGTCTGTTGTATGCACAACCTGGAGGCCGATCATTATCATGTGTATGGCTGGCTTAAGCAGAGAAATACTACATGAAAAGTGTCTTAACCTGTACTCTGTACATGACGTCTTCCTTTTTGGCTCTTGAATGTGTTGCTGGACTTGAATTGCCACATGACTGTGTTTCAATAAGATTTCCCCCTTCGGTTCCCAAAAACCCCACTAAAGTGTGCCGCTTGCATGCAGGTATACTCTGGCTGGAGCTGCTAGAGGAGGGAAGGCCAATCATAACTGACTGGCTTGTGGGGTCTGCTTGGTTTGCCATGGACAAACGTGACTGGATGGATGTTGGGAGATTACGAAGAGAGATCTGGCTGGTAGAGGATCGCCTACAAGGCACAAATCCTGTGTTGGACGTCCGGAGGGATGAGTGACGGCTGTTGTAGCAATAAGATGATTGACTGGCTACAGAGCCACGAGCAGGGGAATGTCTGACAAGGCTTGATTGCATGGAGTGAGAACTGTGGCTGGTTCCTAAAAACAGAAAGCAACTAAGTATTAATATATCGTGGCTTTAAGAAATTACAATGTTTTATGATATCTATTGAAACCAATATAAAATATATAATGGAAAATATAGGTCAAAACGCAAAAAAAAAAAAAAAAAGCATAGAAAATAGGCACATCTACTACAAAGACCATATGGCTAAATCTGTAAGTGCAAGATTTTACATCTACTCAAATGAAACTGTGACCTAGCTGTCATTTATTATCCAGGAATATGGGATCGAAAGAGCTAGGAAAGCATGTGAACACTTATCTCCCCTATTCTAAGTGACAACACTGGACCTTCACAGGAGAGTGAACATTTTCCACTTTATTATAGGCCACTTCCTCTAGGTCAGGGGTAGGCAACCTTTTTTGTTCAGCGTGCTGATTTTAATTAAAAAATCAAAGATGAGGTACTCGGAGTGCCGGTCAATAATTGTAAGTATGACGACCCCTAAACTAAAGTCATATACCACAAACCATAACACAGAAGTGCTGCCACCAGATGCTTAAGGACGCATGTGTTTACTGCTATTTCCTGGGACGTACCTGTACTTTCCGATTAGAAGCAATGAAAGTCCATGTACATCCCCCAATTAGTGGTAAATGTGTCCAGGAGCACCGTATGGCGGCATCCTTATGGTGAATACACACTATGTATCTGGATTCAGCTATATTCTTAGGCCACTGGAACTTTTACTTCGATGCAAAACTGCGTTCACATGGTGCATTTTTGCACAAAAAAAAAAATGCCTGTGTTTTCTGTGCAAAAACACATCCTTCATACAGAAAACACACCGTTATACAGAATAATGTCCCATAGTGGTCAGTGCACACGGAATTATGTCTCATAGCGGCCCCTGCACACGGTATATGTCCCATAGTGGCCCCTGCACAAGATGTGTCCCTTAGTGGCCACTGCACACAGTATAATGTTCCAATTATCGCCACTCACTAGCTATTATTATACTCGGGGGTCTCTTCAGACCCCCGAGTATAATAAGTGGAGGGCCAAGAGAGGTGACAAACACAAAAAAACAATGTACTCACCATTCCTACGCTCCGCAGCCGCTTCTTCAGGCGCTTCTGCCTGTAGTCAATGACCGCTGATTGGGTCTCAGGGGTCACGTCGCGTCATTACGCGTAATGACGCCAGATGCGGCCCCAGAGGTCACGTCTGCTGTCACTGACTACAGGCAGAAGCGCCTGAAGAGAACACAACGGCTGCGGAGCGTAGGAATGGTGAGTACATTGTTTTTTTATGTTTCATCACTTCTCCTGAGGCTCCGCTTATTATACTCGGGGGTCTGAAGAGACCCCACAGTATAATAATATCAGTTTCGTTTCGGCCGTGTTCGGTCCGAGAAAAACTGCTGGTTGAGGACATGGGCTGCCGTGCCGGGGAAATATGCCTTGCGTGCCACTCTTGGCACGCGTGCCGGGGGTTGCCGACTCCTGCTCTAGGTACTAGATTTCCATATACAGAGGATATGTATGATATGCAGGTCCCCTAAACTTAATTGGCCATTTTCAGAACTCTCAGAAATGGATGGAGAGATCCATGCACACATAGCCACCTCTCCATTCACAGCAGACTGGTTGGGGAAGGGGGGTTACACCCGTTCTCAAAACAGATGCAGGACGCAGAGTAGAAACCTACATCTATTCAACTTTATCAGACATAAAATGTCCCAGATGGGAATACCCCTTTAAGGAATAGCATGAAAATGAATGGACATCAGCAAGTTCAAGAGTAGATAAGGAACTTTTGCTGGTAACTTCCTAAACACAACAAGATTACCTTACCTAGTGTTGATAGATGAGGGACTCCTGGAGGTTGGAGGCGTGAAGTCTGTACATGTCCTGTACCCCCAGGAATCCCCCCTTGTGATACACTGATTTGAGCATCATTTGCATTAGAAGGGTTGTTACTGTTTATGGAGGTCCCGCCTCCAGCATCTGAGTCCTCTATGTTTCCACCACTATTACATCCTGCTCCACAGCCTTTCCTTAACCTAAAAATAATCAAACAAACAGCAAAGTCAAGGTAAAAGAAATTACAAGTTAGAAACTCTAAAAGAGGACCTCTGTTCTCTGATCTAATATTTTGCATAGAAAAAATTCTGAAGTCTTTCTTCGAGCTCTTTATTGTGCCACTCTTCTGTTACTCCTCCTGGAAATGTATAAATAAATTGCTAAGTGTCCATCACCACTGCCCTGTCAATAGGGAGTCTGTATACTCTCCACTGAAAGGACAATGTCTACGGGGAAGAAAGAACCACATAGACATGGGAATTCTTTACAATGAGCTATCAATTTACTCATACATTTCTAGGAGTAATAAGAAATTTAGACAAGCCTAAGGCTGGAATCACATAGGCAGCTTTTGGTGCACTTTAAGTGAAGTAGTTTATCCAGTTTTTTTTTTTTTTTGTTTTTTTTTAGCCTAAGCCAGAGCTAAATTCAAATGGAACAGAAAATATAAAAAAAAAGGATGAATTTATACTTATTTCTGCTGGAATTACTTTGGGATTTGGCTCAAACAACTGCCACAAATGTGTAATTTCTAGCATTCGAACTGTTCACTTGTTTTGAGGAATGTAAGCATTTACTAACAGACATATTCGGTGGAGTCTAGAGGTCCTCTGGAATAATCTAACTGCCTTCTCTGGAACACACATAGGCCTCAAGCATACAAACAAGTGTGCAGACCGAGGCTCTTCTGATGGGGTTTCCAATGTTCCATTCCGTTCTGATGATTATACAGCAGGTCTTATCCTGTTCCCTGCCATCAGAACGAAACCTCCATTGAAGTCAATGGGGGACAGAAGCCACTCTGTCATTTGAGTGCATTCTGCTATTAAATCGGCCTTACACTTGGTTGTGTGCATGTAACCTTATAATGAAGATTCCCTTTACCTGTGCCATGTAGAAACAATAAAATTCCTGATATTTGCCACACTTATGGGTCCTCCAAGAATTTCCTTGAGCTGGTCATGGCTGTCAGAGTATGACGTTGTTAGTGGGGACACATAAATGGGATATCCAATAGGCTGGTCACAAGAAGAGTTGATCATGTTCCTGAGAGCCTGTTTAGCATTTTGTATGCTGCCTCTCTCAGGGTTGCGGTTTCGGAGAAAAACTAGTTCCTGCTGTTGGCCAGCCCACAAGCCACGAACACATTCTTTGTTTACCTGTTGGAAGACAGCAAAATGGTCTTTCATTAAGGGCATATATAGCTAATATAGAGGTTTGTGTGTTGAAAATAGTGCAGGAGTATGCACAATAATCCTGTTCTGCCTCCTAGGCTTCACATTACCTCAGCCAAAAATTGTACAATATAAAAGCTATTTTTAAAAATCTAAAATTAGATTAGAAAAACATATTTCGCAAATATAAATAATTAAAAATTTTGCTGAATTTTTGCAGGAACTTTCTATGGTCTGACACTTGGCAAAAAAAAACAAAACGCATTTTTTTTTTCTTTTTTGTGGCTGGGACACTACACACACAAAATATGATCTTTGGCCAGTCATTGCAGCTATTTACAGTTTGTTATACAAGCTTTTAGAAAAAGGATAATTTCTCCATATGCTGGAATTACACTTTAATATGCAAGTCAGTTGTGGATTCTCTTGGACAGCAAAGAGTGAAAAGGGTTAGAAAAATTGGTCACCTTGATAACCCGGAAACTGAGATAGCGTTTATTTAACATAATAATCTTGTACTCATTAGTCCCATCATCCATGACATGGCGCAGGGCAAGCAGAGAAGGAGAATTTGAGAGAACAGCGCTTCTCCATGCTGGATCTCCCTCATGGGCAATTACTAAATTTTGCTCATGAGACATGATGGCTTCATATAACACTGCAGGGTCATCATACTCGTCTGGAGATGTAAAATGATCCTAAAGATAGAACCGCAGAGAAGACAACGCAAAAGATTAATTGGCAGCCTGTAAAAAGCAACATACATATTCCTTATAGCTGCACTCCTTCAATACTTTGCAGAAGCTGGCAACACACACTGAATTTTGACAGAACCAGCTGACCATCCAAAGTGTTTACAGTGCTGGCCAAAAGTATTGGCACCCCTGCAATTCTGTCAGATAATACTCAATTTCTTCCAGAAAATGATTGCAATCACAAATGCTTTGGTAATAATATCTTCATTTAATTTGTCTTCAATGGAAAACCACAAAAAGAATTGTCAAAAAGCCAAATTGGATATAATTCCACACCAAACATAAAAAAGGGGGTGGACAAAAGTATTGGCACCCTTTGAAAAATCAGGTGATGCTTCTCTAATTTGTGTAATTAACAGCACCTGTTACTTACCTGTGGCACATAACAGGTGGTGGCAATAACTAAATCACACTTGCAGCCAGTTGAAATGGATTAAAGTTGACTCAACCTCTGTCCTGTGTCCTTGTGTGTACCACATTGAGCATGGAGAAAACAAAGAAGACCAAAGAACTGTCTGAGGACTTGAGAAGCAAAATTGTGAGGAAGCATGAACAATCTCAAGGCTACAAGTCCATCTCCAAAGACCTGAATGTTCCTGTGTCTACCGTGCGCAGTGTCATCAAGAAGTTTAAAGCCCATGGCACTGTGGCTAACCTCCCTAGATGTGGACGGAAAAGAAAAATTGACGAGAGATTTCAACGAAAGATTGTGCGGATGGTGGCTAAAGAACCTCGACTAACATCCAAACAAGTTCTAGCTGCCCTGCAGTCCGAGGGTACAACAGTGTCAACCCGTACTATCCGTCGGCGTCTGAATGAAAAGGGACTCTATGGTAGGATACCCAGGAAGACCCCACTTCTGACCCAGAGACATAAAAAAGCCAGGCTGGAGATTGCCAAAACTTACCTGAGAAAGCCAAAAACTTTTTGGAAGAATGTTCTCTGGTCAGATGAGACAAAAGTAGAGCTTTTTGGGAAATAGGCATCAACATAGAGTTTACAGGAAAAAAAAAAAAGAGGCCTTCAAAGAAAAGAACACGGTCCCTACAGTCAAACATGGCGGACTCTGGCACTGGACTGCTTGACCGTGTGCATGGCATTATGAAGTCTGAAGACTACCAACAAATTTTGCAGCATAATGTAGGGCCCAGTGTGAGAAAGCTGGGTCTCCCTCAGAGGTCATGGGTCTTCCAGCAGGACAATGACCCAAAACACACTTCAAAAAGCACTAGAAAATGGTTTGAGAGAAAGCACTGGAGACTTCTAAAGTGGCCAGCAATGAGTCCAGACCTGAATCCCATAGAACACCTGTGGAGAGATCTCAAAATGGCAGTTTGGAGAAGGCACTCTTCAAATCTCAGGGACCTGGAGAAATTTGCCAAAGAAGAATGGTCTAAAATTCCAGCAGAGCATTGTAAGAAACTCATTGATGGTTACCGGAAGCGGTTGTTCACGGTTATTTTGTCTAAAGGTTGTGCTACCAAGTATTAGGCTGAGGGTGCCAATACTTTTGTCCGGCCCATTTTTGGAGTTTTGTGTAAAATGATCAATGATTTGACTTTTTTTTCATTCTCTTTTGTGTTTTTTCATGGCAAGCAAAATAAATGAAGATATTATTATCAAAGCATTTGTGATTGCAATCATTTTCTGGAAGAAATTGAGTATTATCTGACAGAATTGCAGGGGTGCCAATACTTTTGGCCAGCACTATATATGGACCTCAGACACTTTCCTGATGAAAGAGGTCAGGGAAGATAAGGATTGTGCATTTGGATTTCAGATGGTCTGGGGTCTCATGGTGTCTTGCAGCGGCTTTCTCCCCTCTCCCATTTATTACAAATTCAATGCTCAGCCAAACCGAGAACGCATGTGTATGGAAAGATTTGGATAAGTAGCTGTCATGATCATTCAACCAACAGCATTTCAAATGCATTGCAGCCTGATCTATTAGGTCCATTTTATTATGTCATCTGATACAAAAACTGCTCAAAACAAACCTGGTGTAGTTTTAGTGACATCCGGATTCCAGGGACTACTACTTTCCTGAGTAATTCCATATCTGCAAAAATCCACTCATCTCGAATGGAGGAGATGCGGAAATCTCCTTTAAACAAGGCATGTAGACCATATAGAAAAGACTCAAGGTTACTAAGAGGGGAAAAAAAAAAGTTATAAATTTATAGCAAAGAACAGACTGAAATTGTACAGTAGACAGCTAATAGCACAGGCTTTATACTTTATATAAACAAACAATGCTATGGGTTGTGCAGCCTCGCAACATTGGAAAAGGTACATTTATGTGTACCAACATATTAGCAAAAGCAGCAAAAAAAAAAAAAAACAGCTGTTATTCACATACTGCATATACCTTTCTAAAGTCAGTGTGATCCTGCTGCCAAGAAACTCCAAGTTTATTCGACATGCAAATGGCGTGGGCCCCACTTTGCATAAACGCTGCGTTTTACATTACCTGCAAAGTGGATGGGATTCTGGCTAATCCCCACCACACATTGTAGAAAAAAAATCTGCAGCAGAAAAGCTGCGATTTAAAAAAACGCAAGTGTGGAAACACTGGTGTCTTCTGTATATGTATATTAGAAGCACAAAGTCCGCAGAGGAAAACTCTGCGGACTATTTGTGAAAAATATTGCGGAAAAAAAATCCTTGATGCATTTCCGCCACAGCGTTTTTTTTTGCAGCGATTTGCTGCGCGGGGCCTTAACCTAAAAGTGCATTCTGGAGCACATGTCAATCTTTTGGTTTTTGGTGGTGTGATGGAAATATCAGACAGCTCATTTGGATAAGGAATAAAAGATTATTTTCGTGACAGAAATAGTAGATCTTTTTGAAGAGTTAAACTGCAGCTCAGTGATATAAAAAAAAAATAATGAATAAATGCAACAATAAATCAAGTAAAATCTACCTGGACATATGATGAGATGCTGTCCCAAGTGCTCTTCTCCCCAAAATACAGAGTCCATAGCAAAGTGTTACCAGAGGGGAATCTTTCTCAGCTTCAATAGGCTGAAAGAAAACCAATGAATGCAAAAAATGAGAACAGTCCACATTAATGAATTGGAAAGTAAATGAACATTAACATTTTTTAAATAGTATACTGTATACATCATGTGCTTGTTAGGAATTGCTTGTTATCAAGTTGACAGTAACAACCAAAATGATTGTCAGGTTGGCTTCAAGGTTTTTGGTGCAGTTTGTTTGGAGCCAAACCTAGGAATGGATTCAAACGAAATGGATCCTGCTGGATTCAACTCTGGCTTGTAAAACAGCAACACAATATTGCGGCCTTGCTCAACAAATAGTGTGAAACGACACTCAGGCTAATGCCACCTGTGGAAAAAGCAGCTGAAATCATCTAGTTTCGTCTGCAGGTTTTACACCTGCGGCTAGGCAAAGGGTGAAAACCATGATGAACCAGCGGGAAGAAGTTAACCTGATGCAGGTTCAAATCCTACAGCACCAGAAACTTTGCACATTTGTTCAAACCCCACACACATTACACTGGTATTATACAAGTATTACTGTGGTTTTTTTTTTCCCTTAACAAAAGAGCCACTTTGTGGTGAATATTGCTGTACTTTCAGTAAAACAATTGTTTCAGCCTAATGGTACCTGTATAGTAGCTGGAAATTCTAATGAGTAAAGTGTCAATTTTCAATTTTTTTACAGGTACACATTAATGCCATTAAAACAATTTGTCTGTAGTGCATTACATAATGTCATATACTTTAAAATAAACACCAAAAAACCTGAGTGACTAACTCAAATGCCAGCAGAGTGCAGTTACGTAGATTCTTTTATTTATAGTTATAGTAAAGAAATTTTTCTTGCACATGTACCTTTTCTCTGCGGGAGGAACAATATTTTATCCAGTTCAGATAACTTGCACAGAAGCTCTCTCTTGAAATGCCAGCCAAGCGAAGATCATAGTCTTCATCAATGTTTGGATTAAATGTAGGATCAACATCTACATAGCAGTGATCTGAACACGGTCGGAGTCCTTCCTGCATAGTTTCATTGGCCAACCACTCCTCCAGTTTTGCAGAGGTTGTCACATAGTAGATAATACCCTAAGAAAAATACCAGTTAAAACATCACCATGGGCTTTTCAAAAGTACATATTGCTTTCAAGAGATTTTAGAAAAATGGGTTTTTGTGAGATTTTTTTTTTTTTATGAACTGCCATAAATAGCTGATTGGGGAGGTGAGAGCTGGCCCCTACACAGATCAGATGTTAAGGACTGCATCAAAGATTACATTACTATACACTGTACGAAAAATAAAGTAGTTGGCTCCGTACACTGTACAGTAGCTGGGCAGTGTTACTACTGCAACGTTAAGGATAGGCCATAAGAAGAAAAAAACCTCCCAGAAAACCCCTTTGACAAGAAAACACACTTTTCACCAATACTATACGCATTCCATACCTTAACATAGTAGGTAGTTAGAATCCGACGAAGGTCAAAAACCTGAAGCATGGAGGCTGCACTGTTATCTGTAATGCTGTAACCCTCCAAAACATACTTTGTCACCAAGACTTCCCATGCAAGCCACCGCTGTCCAAAGGCAGCATTGAAAGACAGCATGTGGGGAACATGTCCAGGTTCACAGCAACAAAATCCCTCATCCTCTTCAACCCCCTCTGTGATGGCCTCCACTTCACGTTGCTGGCAGTAGGTACCTAGAAATTGTGAAATTGAAAGAGAAAATTGTAAACATGTGCCATAGTTGTGATACAGCACCTGTATCTAATCGCAACTGAAATGTTCCTCCATAATGTTAATTCAGACAATTACCACAACATTATTAAAGGAAATAACAAAATGCAACAATTCTGTTTTACTAGATACAGGTGCATCTCAAATTAGAATATCTTTGAAATGTTTATTGCTTTCAGTAATTAAATTAAAAAAGTGACCTATATTTTCGGGATTCTTTACACACAGAGTGTTCTATTTCAAGTGTTTTATTTCTGTAAATGTTGATATGGATTACAGGTAATGAAATCCAAAATCTAAGAAAATTAGAATCTTGTAAAGTTCAGTATTGTAAATTCAGTGTGTCACCTGCCAAGGTTTCCTAAGCCTTTAAATGGTCTCTCAGTCTGGTTCAGTAGGACACACAATCATGGAAGACGCCAATTATGGATTGTATTACTGAATTACTGAAATGAATGAACGTTTCAAAGATATTCTAATTTATTGAGATGCACCTGTAGATTTTACATGTTCCTAACTTAAAAAGGATTAAGCAGTATGGTTTTCCAGGACATAACATTGATGTGTAGGGGTCCAGAACCCACACCAATTATTGCTGAAAAAATAAATGTCCTACTTGATTCTGCTGCAAAGTCCATGGCATGATAAACCTGGCTGATTAGAAAAATAGGGTGTTCGTGCTGGTCACGCCCTGGGCTGTATAAGGGGCTCCTGAACCCTTGCCAATACACCATTATGACTTAAAGTATGTGTTTATTTTGTTTCATCTGAGCTACTCTATGTTGATTATTGTTATTTGACTTTATATATGGTGTTTTTGGCTCTATACCATCACATACTGTATACTAGGGCTTTCTATTTATTATGCATCACTGTACTTTCCCCTAGTGTGTATTATGTCATGCTGTATATTGTCTTAGTTACATCAGAGGGAGTGAAGGCTAGGTATCTGGTCTCTGTGGTTTACAGTGACATTTTGTATGTCCTCTATGTATATATAGTTATGATTGATTACTTACAATAAAATGTTCATATTTTTGCTATACATAGTGTGTTCCCATTTTTTCTTATGGGTTTGCCTGTTTTATATATTTGTTTATGGGACCATTTTATTTATTTTTGAGGAGATAAATTAGCCTAATCAAACACCAAAATATATCTGAAGGAGTGGCGAGTTTGTGGATGTGTCTCAAATTTGTCTTCATTTGCTGCCATGAGAACCCGGCCTAACAGTCAAAGCAAAAGAGCAAGAAAAGAAAACTAAAAATAAGTGATACAGCTGTGGTAACGCTAGAGATCAACAAAGCAGTGTACCTCTAAATTCTAAGCCTCGAAGCTGAAAGGTGACAAGTCCATTGCCAATTTCTATGAGGTGGACAAGAGCATTGAGATAATCAGAGGCAAGGATAAAACAGTCTCCTGTATTGTAATTGCCCCAACGGCCAAGAAGGAGGTCTCCACAGAGACTGTGCTGTAAGGAGCGTGTCAGGTGCTCATAAAAAATTGAATTCAGATTGTTGTCGTCTGAACCTATAAAACAAGAAAAGACAATTATTCTTGCAGCAACAGATCTCGATAAAAACTTAACACCACGTTATCAGAATTCATTATGGGTAAGATTTTCATGAAGTCACTTCATACGCATAGTAAGCTTTAGTTCACTTGATACGACATATTTTTGAAGGTTTTAATATAAGCAATATATAATCTTTATCAACAGCAATACTTCAAACAAGATTCTTTACAGCATTCACAAGGATGTCCTTTCAAGGCAGTTAACTACAGAATGTGCAAAAACGGCAGTCACATTTTGACCTTTGTGCCCAGAGGGATCCAACAAGCACTTGGTCACAAATAGTATCCTTGCAGCATGCAGCAGCCCTGTACTGGAATCCCTACATCATAATCTATCTATTATGTTTTGTTACAGCAGATTACCTATTATTCCACTATAGAGATATCATTGTGTGAACTTTCAAAGGCGCAAGAAATTCAATAGCATCCAAACTGTTGCCTGAAAAGATTCAAAGGTCACACCATTGCAACAGAGAAAAACATCATGTATGGTATATAGAATTGGGGTCCTTGTTACTGTTCTGTCTACTCATAGATTATAGGAATAAGTAAAAGACAATGTGGAAAGTCAAGCATAGTTAATGAAACTAAAAAAAATTCTATTAAAGAAAGTAACTTCACACCTGGATTTCGGTCGAGTTGAGAGGCCAGCCTTGTATTTGAGTGATCCACACGCTTTGTGCTGCAACATAAAACCATGCATAGTTAAGAACCCATTAAATACTTCATCAATCTGGAGAGAACAGAGGATTGTGAAAACAAAAATCACTAAAAACTATAAATATTCAGGACTTCATTGACTCTCTCCTATTACGGTTCAGTAAAAGAGCACAACATGTTGAAATAATAAAAAGAATTGATGCAATAGAAACGCTTCTCAAAGGAACATCCCCTGACAAGATCCTGTTTTTGATGAAAAATTTATACTACTCTAAAGCCTGAAAGTGTTTAACATCTTGTAACAAATATGCCTAATGATGATGGCAATGTAATGAAACACATTCTCAATGACTTACTTGTAGTCTCTTTCCCAGAACTTTACAGGCCTCACATATGAAGTGATGAATATTGCACTCCCAAGAAAAGGGTTCAAAGGGGTTGAAAATAAAGCAGACACAATTGCTTGGACAAACAGCATAGCAGAATCTGAAGGAGAAAGTTAAGGAAAATGGACCCTTTGGTTAGATAATGAGCCCCATAAGGGACAGCGACTGATGGGAACAGAAGCAGCAACAAGCACTGCTGAATATAAAGGCAACAGAAACAAAACATAATAGTTTGCTGCAAACTAACATAGCAAGAACTATTAAAACCATAAAGGATATGAGGTACGGCGAAGGGCTGGGCAAAGGCATGGAATGCTGATCCCCATGTAATCTGCCACGGAGCAATATAAGTGTAGACAAAGCGTAACTTGTAAAATAGTTCCCAAAGCTGAAACAAAGCAGAGAAGAGTAATTATAACTTTTTGACATAATCTAGACATGACAAAGTATGGCAGCCAAACAAAAACACAGTAATGAACAGTTCGGTAGAGAGCTCAGGCAACTAGATGGTAAGTATCCTATGTGCAAACATAAAAGGGTTATTAGCCCATAAACATTATAACCCAGCATCAGGATAGGTGATTAAAGGGAATTTTCAGGACTGAACTACTGATGACCTATCCTCAGGATAAGCAAGGGCTTCTCAACCTTTTTATATTGTGACAGTACATGGTATTATTACAGACTGGAGATTTGGTAGCTAAGCTTCATTCATACAGGAAATTAACCCATTAATGAATGAAATGGTATGACTGTCTAGGGGATGATGTGACCAGTTTATACAGCAGACTTCAACTAAAGCAACCACTACAGAACTGCAGTATTTGAATATACACAGACATGTTAAAAATACAGCAAGTAAAAATGCAACTATGCTATGCTGTAGTAAAAGACAAAATGTATATTTGGTTATATACCTTGCTGAAGAGGATGGACATAAAGAACAGGTCTAGCAGGAGTTTCTCTGAGCAATCCTTATAATCAAATGTGAAGAAGAGTACAGTGAAGATGAATGTGGCATACTGACAGGTAGGGCTACTGTAAGACGACCTTAGCAGCTTCATTCCAGCAATAGTGATCAACAATGCACCAACCCTGTTGAGAAAATAAAGACAAAAGTAGACATATAAAAGAGCTAGCACAAGACTAGGATACATTATTATATGATCTGATCTATTACGATTCGACTTCTGGGACCCCAACAACCCTACAAATGAAGGACTGTTGCAGCTCTGTATCCATCAAACGCTTGAGCAGGGAGCTAAAGAACAACAATGGGGCAGGCTGCAGTTTCCTGCAAAGCCAGGTGGCGGTGAGTGCCACTTTACAGGGGAAACTTGGAAGGCAATTCAGAGGTGAAGTAGCTCTCCATTCCCTTTATTCTTAGGATCAATGGTGTACCCAGAGATCAGATCTGCACTCGTCATAAAGCAATGGCACAATCACATCACTTCCTACGAAGCTATAAAAATAATACTTAAATATACTCACTCTGCACCAAGTTTCTTAGGGCTACCTATATCCTTGGCACCATTGCTGAGTTCATTAAGAACTATGAGTGGGTAAATAACATTCTTTTCCACAAAGAGCAGCCAGACATGAGCCTTTTCAAACCACATCATATGAGCAGCATCTTGGGAGGAGGAAAAGAAAGTGTGTGTTATTTTTAACAAAACTCTGTAAAGTGCTTCGGAATATGATGGCGCTATACAAGCAAGCATAATAAATAAATAAGTTATTAATATCTAAGATACAGCATCTTCAAAGTTATATCACCCATGAATAACTTACTTCGAACTTCAAACTGATAATATTCCTTTGTTTTTAGCAGCGGGTGTGAGAAGCAATGCCAGGGAAGCTGTTTGCGTACTTGTGGCAAAACGTAGTGAGTAAGGAAACCAACTGAACCAACTACTGCATAGAGAACATAACTCAGAACAGGCTGCAAAAGACAGAGTTAATCGCATTAGTAAAGAATCAATCCAGACTACACATTTGGTGACGTGTATGAATACAACTTTGATTAAGAAGTAGAAAAACATGTTACCTGTAATGCTGTAAACACAGTGCTGACGTGAATTGCAAAGTAGAGAACTGCTATGACCACACAGACAACTAGGTCAGACTGAAGCCGTTCGTTCTACAAGAGAGTGAATAAAAACTTTAAACACTTAAATTGACCAGGCTGAAAAGGCCTTAAAGGCTTATTCCCATGTCAGCCTTTCATGGGTCTATGCCTCCCTGTTCTATGCTGACATCGGTTCTATGCTGGCTTATTTCTAGTTATATTTCTTTATTCTGTGTGTCTGACACAGTTTGCAATAGAAGATTGCTGAACTGACAGTGCGGTCCCTTATAGGAGAGCAGATGGATCACTAGATGTTAGTTTGGGTCAGTGGGAAACCTGGTGATTGAAACAGAGGCAGGAGTTTGCCATGGTCCTGGATCTTGGCTGTCAAAGGGTTCAAAGTAGGGATCAAAAGTTCTTCTGATCCCCGCTGTACATCAGAAGACTTCTCTAAGAGCCTAGGGGACCTGCCTCTGTGTGTAAAATGAGGGTCCCTAAACCCAGTTGAAACCCCCAGACAAAGAATAAATAGAGAGGTGACAGAGCATGTGGGTAGTTTGCTCAATTTACTTTTATGAGAGTTATAGAAACAGCTGGACAAAGCTATGTTTAACTGCACATTTCAGTAGTTGATGCTGGTTACATTTTTCAATCATACATCACAGAATTATGACAAAAACCTTCCACTACTGGAAGACCACTTACAACAGAGTTTCTTAGCTTCTCAGGAAGAGGATCTTTCACTTCTGACAGAGGGTCCTCTGGATTTTTATCCTCATTGTTTGGAAAGAGTTTTGATTGCACCAATGAGCTAAAACCAGACAAAATACAACAACATTAAAATTAAAAAAAAAAAAAAATTATGCATTTGATACATTTTCCTTCCCCACTTTCCAAAAATCCTAACTTTTTTTCATTTTTCCGTCAACATAGCTATGTGAGGGCTTATTCTATGCGTGACAAATTGTAATTTTATTTGGCACCATTTTGGGGTACATATAAAGTTTTGATAAATTTTTTTGCATTTTGTTCCTATGTTGTTCACTTTGTCAGAAAGGTCGTTACAATTACAGCGATACCATTTTTATATTGGTTATAAGTTTTACAGTTTTTGAAAATTAATGCTTTTCCTGTGATCGCTGTATTCTGAAGCCTATAACTTTTTTAATTTTTTGTTGATTAACTATGTAAGAGCTCTTTAATTGCAGGGCAAATTGCAGTTTTTATTGGGACCAATTTTTTGTTATTCTTAGTGCTATTTTTTTTTTTTTTTAGGGGGGTGGGGGGAATGAGGTTACTAAAATAATTTTCGCATTGTGGTGTATTTCTTTTTAATGGTATTCACCATATGGGATAAAAAAACCCTATTTTTGGATAGTGTGAACTTATGTTTGTTGACTTTATTTTACTAATATTATATATTCTTTTAAATTTAAAGTTTTTAACTTATTTTTTTATAGTTTATTTTTAACTTTTTTTTTTTTCACTTTCTTCCTGTCTCACAGGGGTCTTGAACCCGGGATCTCCTGATGCCCAGTTCAATGTACTGCAATACATTGTATTGCTGTACACCACACACGGCCTCACTATGTACAATAGGAATAGGCAGCTAGAAGGCACATATGCTGGAATCGCTATCATGGCATCTGAGGGGTTCAGCTGCCAGACTCTCAGTAATTTCCGACTCCGGAAGCTAGTTACGCCATAGGCACAGCTCCTGTAACTGAAAGTGCCATACTATTAAGGCGCTGAGCATTAACTATTTGGTCAGTGCGATGTAATAGTGCGGCGTGGATCGGGAAGGGGTCAAATCCTTGCACAGATTGCACAGGTAAGCAATACCTCCAACAGCAGCCATACCTGACTGACTTAGCTTTTGCTACAATCGTCTCACATTTTATAGATCACCCAGAAATTTCTTATCTTGCATTTGATGGCATTAACAAATTTTTGTTTCTACCCAACTTTGTATGCATATAGCCACAAAGTCAGAATTCAATTGTCCTCTGATCCATGTTCAATGGGAATGTTACATTTATTAACTTACATGAGGACAGAGGGATCACTGCTCTGTCTGCTGAGATGGTAAGAAACTGCCACTAGTACACCACAAAAAATGGAGAACAATACCGGAACATGCGGGGCATCCCAGGGATCCTGAAAAGGAGATAAAAGTGACGTTACAAGTCCTTTCCGTACTAGATGTACAATGCATCCTAAATACATGTAATACAGTCCAGAAGTGCTAGATACTAATGCATTAGACTGCCATTCTGAAAAATATATGCAAGTATCAGTTTTGGATTCAAGTAAAATGGTACAGGCGTGGCAAGTTGGAATTCTTTTTCTTAATTTCTGCCACGTGTGCATGTCCCTCCCCCCACCCCATTGTCAGCTAAAAATGCCACCCAGCCTCTCATATGTCTTTGATGTTTATTTTATTCTATAATGTATATAAAGCACAAACCTAAAGTACACATACTTCATTCTCTGCTAGCAGATGGTTTTATCATTTGGTTTACTAAGTTCAGGACAACATAATGCAGTCCTATTGAAGCTTATAATATAATAAAGAAAAACACGAAAAAAGCCTTCTAGACTTCAAGATATTATATATTGAATATTTAAGGACTATGGACAAAGTGATACAGAATACAAAATAGTACATTGGTTGATAATAGGACCCCCTCTATATCTTATTGCATATAACCAATACAATGATGTAATCTGTCTACAAGACATAATACTCAGTCTCTACACATAAAAGATAACTTGTCACCTCTCCAAACGTGTCTATTTTAGTAAATATTTCCACTCCCTAGGAAATAATTCTGGAGCATCTTTTTCTATAACTCTGAGTTGTATCGTTGTATTATTCTTCTACTTTCCTCCTAGAAATTTCTGAATAAACTGACAACTGGGAGTTACCATTTTCCCCCAGTCAAAGGAGCATGGCAGTCTGACACGAGCAGCACTGACTGAGTAGGGATCAGTTTGTGTAGGGACACACCAACTGGTAATACCTAGTTATCAATTTGTCTATTTCTTGGAGGAAACACAGAACAGTACACAATATCCAGAATTGCTAATTCAAGTGGACAATTTTAGTAGTTGACAGATCTTCTTTAATGGCTCTGTAATGACTTACCTTAAGAGCACCATAACACAGTCCATAGAGTAAAGCTACTGCCACAATGCTACGAATAAAGCTGTAAAGTGCTGCAAGCAGGCTGGTGGTAGCTGAAAGATAAAAAAAATACAGAACCAATAGGATCACTCCCTACTAGATCTCACAGCTATGATAATAGCTGAAATATTAAAACAAGAAAAAATGAATTAAAAATGCCTAAAAGGGTCTCCTCATTTACATAAGATAAAACAAAAACAGCCATATTCTTGACACAATTCTGAAGGTTGACTATAATGGGGTCCCTCAATATCCATTGTTGTTCATCATATTAGATGGACCACTTTTCTGTTCTACTGGCCCTGTATTGAATCTTTTCTCTCAACACTGTATATATTAATATGCTTGGCAATGCTGCTAGAGGATTGCATTGTCTTTATATAGTGACAGGTTACCTATGTTTGGATTTTTTACTTGCTATGTCCATGGTGGTCTGCTTTATTTAGCTTACTTTCATGTAAATGAAAACAAAAAAAAAAAAAAAAAAAAAGTTTACAAATTTCTACTGATACTTTCTGTATCAGCTTCTTTGAGTTTTCAATAAGACCACCATATAACACTACTGTTAGCAATGGTTACCAGAAGTAGCGCTTACCATTTCCACCAAATACATGTATATCCACTTGTTCACATAGGTACATAACGAATGTGTTCACCTGAGGCAGAAGACCAATAAAAAACACAACTGGGAAACAGAGTGTGAACACTGTGGGAGGAAAAAATAAAAAAAGATCAGCGTGTAAATAAACCGTGCCATGCTGCCAACACCAAAACACATTCAGAGGGAGGATGACATACATAAAAAAGCTTTACCATAATAAAAGAGGTACTGATCAAAAGGTACCAACTGATCTTTCATTTAAAGAACACACCAATACAATTTTGTTAAATTTTTTTTTTTTTTGGGGTTAGTCAACCATCAATGCAAAAAGTAAAAGAGCCATATTTGATGTAAAAACATTAAAACCAATATTCACCTCTCTGATCTTGCACGCCAGTACTACATCACTACTCTCCATGGGAACCATGATGCCAGCAGTACGGTACATGACCACTTGAGCATTGAATGGCTGCAGGGGTCATGTGCTGGTTGCTTGTAAAATTTCCAGGGGCTGCTGGAGCTTCTGCACTGGACTGGCAGGAGACCAGGGCGACTAATGTTTTTTGTGTTATTTCAACATATTTTCTGGTATTTCTTTTAAAGATAGGATACCACATGTAAATGTTGTGAAGGCATCTTACTAATGGCTAATGACTTCCAGTTTCACTCATCACTACAGAAGCCCAAAGAACTTACGTACACATTTACATGACCACATTCATAACTTCTTATGCCTTTCCCATTTTACTGTATATCCATAGATGTCCCATCCCAAGGATTGCCTTTTTAAAAACACCAAACCCACCAGGAACATCTGTGTTAACCTAAAAGAAGCTTTAGGTGGGTACATGGTAAGGCTGTGCTCATAGTGCAGTCATTCACCTAAATAATCCATAAAAACAAAAAAAAAAAAAACACAAATGCACCATGCTGCAAAGCATTCTGTGAACAAAAACTAATGCTTTAAACTTCAGCTGACTTAACAAGCAGAAGAAACACTTACCAATAACTAAGTCCCTTGCTGAGATGAGGAGCACAGGATTGGTGAAGGCCATTCCATATAATTTGTATTTGGTGGCAGACAAGTTTTTGCTTCCATAGTCCAGTAACCAAATAAGGCCACAACAGGCACAGAAGTAAACAGGCCTACTATAGGCTATGATACGGTTATGGCCCTGAAATAAAGGCACAATACTGAATGCAAGAAAATAAAAATTCTTTAATTTTGTATGCTATGAATAAGGCATGGAACAAAGCTGTGTTTATATGTTATAAAAATTACAAAATGGTGTGTATATATTTATAACTATAAATATAAGACGACATCTGAATACTTACATGTCTAGGGGAAGAAGAATCAGGTTGAACACTCTGAAATAAAAACATAAAGCTAATTAGATTTTATTCAGCAAGACAAAAAGCAACCCTTATCACGTCACACTATATAGCTATGTACTCCAACCAGTAGCTCTTAGTATTGTGCACTGGCTTCAACTTAGATTGAAGGCTAAGAAAATCTTTGACATGAAGAAAATTATATTTATACATGTTGCTATGAAGCTTGCTCAGCATATCCCTTCCCTAATATAGTCAGAATATGAGTTGTGTGTGACCAGAAAACTGCTACCATAACTAGTTCTTATGCATTGACAATTGTATTATCTACAGATTTCTCCTTCTCCAGCTCATGAGCTATCTATTCTCCACTGTGCTGACAAACACACATGCAGAGTGTGCAATTCCCTATTCTCCCTCCCAGTGCAGGGTATGACATAGGTGAGATCCTGTATCACACACTGCAATTGTGATCTCTTGGTCTTCCACCTATCAGCCCTGCCTGATGACATGGGTGATCTCCTGTATAACACACTGCAAGTGTGATCTCTTGGTCCTCCACCTATCAGCCCTGCCTGAGGACAAACACTTTCTTTTGCATCCACAAGCTTCTACTCTTTGTACAACAACCTCATTCCTCCATACATGCACACCATATATACAGTGGCAGCTTTTCAGGAAATTACAGCTTCACCTGAATGGGACAAACCTGTAACTCTCACACGGCTGCTTCACAGTATACATACACGTCATCTTCATAGTAGCAGTTGTGCAGGAAATTTCAGCTTTGTCACAATCAAATCTGTAATTCCCTGCAAAGCTGCAACAGTGTATCTTTCGGTGGTCCATCAAGGATATGTAATAGACTTTCCCACAAGATCTAGTAGCCAAATTTCCCACAACTGTCACAAATACACCACTTGCACACAGGAGATGGCCTAAGTAAATCTGGAAAAGACTTTGCAAAGGTATTTAAGACAACACAAAAATGTAACCAGGTGGCTCACCTTGAGAAGAGAGTACTGACAGCTGGCAATAACAAGACAAAACTGGAAGACCCAGATATCTTTGAAGAAGCCTTCTGTGAGAAGAACGGAGCCCAAAAAGGCAACGAGAATTGCAAGGATGATAGACAGGACATTTTCTAAGATCTCTCTATTCCTGAAAGATTTGTGAAACATAGGTGTCAGCAGAAATCCTAGCTTCTATATTGCAAAATAAGCAGAAAATTTCTTTCAGCAGAGTCAAATGGAAATACCCCTTAGTTGTGCATAAGGTAAAGACAGAATATATATTGCATACTATTATACCAATTATTAACATATTAAAAAGATTTGTATTAAATAAAATTTAAGCACCAAATTAATAAGAATATGTTTTAAATTACCAGTACTTTTTATAATACTGCAAAAGCTATAACAATTTTTAATAAGAAGCACAGAAGTCAAAAGAGACATCATAGGCACCAAATCACTGCCTTTACCTGTCAAACAAGGCCAAGAGTGTCAACCTGTCAAAATTGATGCCAACCCAGAGCTTGGGCAGAATCCAGAAGCGGTAGTAGTGTTTCACTTTGTGGGATGCCTGCTCCTGTGGCTGCATCTGATCCTGCAGGTCAGGGCTTAGGTCAATATCTGGCTGCTCTAGCAAGTCTGTGTCTATGGTCAGCAGCCGATTTAATCGAATCTGAGGGAGAGAGAGCTACCAGAGAGTTAGAGGAACTCAACACTTCATAAAAGATGAGAAACTAGAGGCTTTAAAACACTAACTAAAATCTGGATTTGCAACAAACATGACAATATTACTTTTACTGCCACTTTATGCAGATAGGCCAAAGCAAATTAGAGTTTCTATTTTATTGCAGAATATAAAAATTAGGCAGTAAAACTAGTTTTCCATTTAACAGTGCACATTGTTAAAATATCTGTAAAATGATGTCACATAAATAATATATGTACTTTCTTATTTCCAATCTACACTCACAGCACACGATGTTTATAATCATAAATCATATGTTTGGCTCCAGAGGTTGTCAGTCCGCCCATTAAGCAGAAAGAATAGAAGGTATAAGTACACAGGGTGGGGAACAAGGTTACCCAACTGCAACTAAAAGCAAATGCTTTCTAATGTGCACAGGCAGCTGGTCATAGGGCACTGCAGAGACTATGACATTAGTGGAGCAGATGAAGCTGTGCACAATTGTACACTCCGCATAAAAAAAGATGGGAATAAAGCAAAGACTGAAAATAATCTTACTAGATCATGTGGATAGAATCGAACTGAGGTAGAACTTGATACATGGGAATCTGTGTCACTGTAAAAGAAACAAAAAAATCAGCATCAATACAACAAAAACACAACAAATACACAAAGATCACTGTTTATTTGGTCATAAACCTAGAAAAATATACTTCAGCGGTACACTGTTTACTGCCTGTACAGTTTATACCTCCGGCAGTAATACAAGTCATACATGTGCATGTGACCGCTACAGCCAATTACTAGCCTCAGCAGTCACATGCTGTACTTGTATGGCACATCATTACTGCAGGAACTGAGCAGAGACCAATGGGTACCATCAGAGCAGTGGGGAATTGGACAGGTGACTATAGGATTTAATTCTATTCTATCCAGCAAGTTTTTTAGTAAATACTACACAACGCCTTCAAAACGGAATTCCCTCTTAATAAAGTGATGGAATATCGCTAGGATATGTCATTATTAAATGATCAGGGGCGACAGAGCTGGTTTAGAATGGCATATCCTTCACTGTTTATCCTCACAGAGCTGTGCAGGAAACTGCGGCCCCATTCAATTAAATCTGAATTAAATCAGCACCACATTCACTTCATCCTCAGGACTGCTGGGGTCTCAGAGGTCGCTCCCCCACCAGTCATAAAGTGATTGTGTATCCTAGATATAGTATGGAAGGGTCATTCCCATCCCATATCTCCAGCTGCATTACATAACTGTTCTACACTGCATGGGTATGTAGGGGACATGAAGAACCTTGCCCTTGTGCAATCAACCATACTGAGATAAAGTCAATAAGCTGGGAGGAGCTGGAGATCTAGTTACTGGAGACTGAGCACTCTGACCTTCATGTAGTGATTTTTACGTATTATGCAGCCAGGCTGGTAAAGTAGGAAACAGATCTGTTTAATAATGATGTATAAATGTAGGTCTATATAGCTTTACAAAGGTCTTCCAGTTCTATAGTGTACACCCTTTTGTTACTGAGCATACAGAACTAAGAAACATAAAAAGATAAGCAACTTTTTAGATCAATACAAATAGTAATACAGAGTTACATCTTGTGTGTATGCCTAATCCTTTAGGCTTAAAGGGAGTCTATCATTAGAAAACCACCTTTTGAACTAATGGCACGTTGGAATAGCCTTTATAAAGGCTATTCTACTCCTACGTTCCATTCTCTTCTCCCCTGCCGTTTCTGTAAAAATCCGTTTATCGCACTATGCAAATTACGCTCAGGGAGCGTTCCCCCTGTGATTCGAGCACCCCCGCGTCATAACCACCCTTTAGTTAATTCTGTTCATGCCCCTCTTCATCTTCTCCAGATCTTCTGCCTTGTGTAGGCATCCGACGCTGTGCTATACGGGGATGAAATCTCGCACCGCATATGCGCAGTCTGCTCATGCTCGGGACACCATTTTGCAAGGCAAAAGATCAGGAGAAGATGATGAAGAGGAACATGAACAGAATTAACTAAGGGGTGGCGAGAGGTTATGACTCGGGAGTGCTCAGAGCACAGGGGGAACGCCCCCCCTGTGCTCCCTGAGTGTAATTCGGATCTCACAATAAACGGATTTTTACAGAAACAGCAAGGAGAAGAAGAGAATGGAAGGTAGGAGTAGAATAGCCTTTTTAAAGGCTAGTCCAACATGCCATTAGTTCAAAAGGTGATTTTCTAATGATAGACTCCCTTTAAGAGTAGTAATCTACCAGTATTCCTAGCTTGCGCAATGTCTTCAGAGATTGCTCTGGTGACTTGCATGCACATAGTCTTTACACCTAAGAAAGTACAGTAATCTGATACGGGAAATAAGAACTTTGTTTACTTCAGAAGGTTGAATTATTATAGATATTGGTGGCATATGGTTATAATAGGCTGCCAATGTTCAAATGCTGTGACCTGTGCTGACTGCTAGAGTAAAGTAGTACTTGTGCTTGAAACAACAGTACCAGTTGCCTCCTGATTCTTCAGCTTTTTGAGAGAAGAATAAAGTTAAGAGTTTTTTGGGACTAGCACCACTAGATGTGCTTGGTTGATTTGAATTTGAGAGATCTGCAGCAAGGTCATGTGACCAGATTATGCAATGTCACTGGCCTAAGATGAAATGGGGCTCATCTGACCACTGGGCAACAGCGTTTTTTTCCCTCCCTGCAGCACCATCCTATTATTATTTATAACATGGCGACCGGTATGTATATGTGAGCCTGTTCAAGTTTAGCTTACTCAGGTTCAGACTATCTGGATTGTGTTACTGTTGGTATATTCTGGCCTATTTTTTGGCTTGTTTACCTAGTTGAGCATTATATATAGCTTCTCCCCATGGGTTTTTTCATTATATTATACACCTTGAGTATTTTACCTCAATTTAATATTGGGTTTTGTTGCTAGTTTGATTACTATCTTTATATTATATGCTTTCCTTCTAGATACTGGCCTGTTATTATTATCCTTTTGATTGACCTATTATTCAGGATTGTGTGCTGCTCTGTGAGGGTTAGGTTCTTTGAACCATTACGCTATTTTCCATCTGTGTACTTGTTTTGCACATTTTTTAGACAGTTTTTGCTATTATATGTATTTACATATTTTGTTAATAAATTTGTATAATTTTTCAAAAAAATTTTAGTCTCTACTAGCCAAATTTATCGGTATTTCTGATTTTTTTTGTATGGTTTGTAGGTTTATTATTTTTGAGGAAAAACTTTTTTGTGCATCTGACCACTGTAGCCTGTTCACACAGGTGATCAGCAGGGGAGCTGGTTTTTGACTCCCAACCATATACTACTCACGACCTACAGATAAGTCATCAATATCAAGGTCCCAAGAAATATCTCAAAATTTGCATATCACTAAAGAATTAGACAGACACACTCATAACAGAACACATAATACAGAAATTGTAACACCAACCAGAGGTTATTGGATGTTCTTCTTGCAGCTGGCTCAAAGTTGACCAGCGACATGTCGCAGCCACCAGTTTCATAGAGGGATGGGGTGAATTTACCTGGAAGTGATGGAGAAAACAAGAGCACACAGGACAGGTTAAACACTTTCGCACAACAGAGGACAGACATTGCAAATGATAACATTTTCTCACCATGTATTAATATTAAAAGGTGCCAACAGACCCAAATATTCAGAAGATTAAATTAAATTCTTAAATATGCGCATTTTAGGCTCAGTTCACAAATGAATGGAAGCCACGACTGTGCAGTGGACCCAAGATATGATGGATACAAACAGTGACTTGCAATAGCGGTCATCTGGTGTTCCTATCAGTTTTAATATTGGAGTCAATGGGATCCACTGGTCAATGCCGGAAGCCATGACACCAATTAATGAATTAAGCTATAATGCGTATTTATAAAACTACTTGCTTTATACATATTACAATGAGCAAGTACATCAGAGTAAACAGGAGAAAATATAAAAAATGACTCAAATTGTTACAGATTTGAAGTATTTAAATTTCCCTTAAAATAATATTAATTGCGCATGTGAGCACCTTAAATAAATAAATAATATATATATATATATATATATATATATATATATATATATATATATACATATATATACATACACACATAAAAATTAAGTTTACGTTAAAAAAAAAAAAAAAAAAAAGCATTGAAATCACATTACATTAAATTGAGGAAGGAACATTCTTAACCTTTCCAGCACTACCATTCAACAAGGCATACATCAATTATGCAGCAAATGTCACACAATGCAGGAAGCAGAAGCTACAGGAGGAAGTCAAAAAGCTGCGAGCAACACCACAGTGCAAATTAGACGCTTTTGGATCACACAAATTAAAAAAAAGTGAACTTTATGCAGTGAAATAGGCCCCTAGTATGTGGGGTATTATTAGGGTTCCCTAAAGATCACTAGCACATACCAACAAACTATGTTAGTTTCTTACAAATTCATAGGAAGTGCTACCTTTCCCTATTTGCTAAAGATGCATGGTTAAATAGGGTTTCTGATTTATTTCAGGACTACAAATTTAATGAGGTTATGAAACAGTTATATATTTTGTGTGTTAATCCCTCACCAAGTACACAGTCTCCGCTTGATACCAAGTGAAAAGGGACATTCTTGTTCAGTCAAGAGCATTGGTATAAACAGGATGTCTTCACTTTGAGCCTCTGCACAAATTGTGATTTTTTTTTTTAGCAATTGCCACAAATACTGTCATATGACCTCAACTTGTGAAGGTACCCTTAGGCTAGAGGTATGTAGCAAGTTTAGGCTGCAAGACATTAAGATCACAAATGCCATGCTACCAGTTACAACTTACACAAAATACAACAGGGCTGAATTTCTGCTGACCAACAAGTTGTGGCACCTTGCGGGTCGCAATGTGAGCACACCCACATCCATATTACATTAGGCAAAATGTAGAAGCACAACACTGATCTTATGTTGCTCTAATACATTTCAACGTGAAGTCCTAGCCTTTAAGAAATGCCCCTTTGACAAGTTGTGCACTTGTGTGAGTGGCATTTTCAGGACAAATTTCAACTGACAGCAAGTAGAGACCTTACAGTGGTTTTCTGGGACTATGATATTGATGACATCAATTTTTTTTTTGCAATAGGTAAGCAATATCAGATTGGTGTGGTTGCCAGGATTGGAAAGAAACCAATCAGCTGTCGGAAGATATGCCACACCACCACACATGGTATAGCTTAAGTGCTTGGTATTCCAGCTCAATCCCATTCATTTTACTGAGACTGAACAGCACAAGGCCATGTGACCAACAAAAATGTCAATGGAAAGCAGATCTTTGCTTAGTGCTGCAGCCTCTTCAAACTACTGATCTGCATGGGTGCCGGGAGTTTAAACCAACCTAACTGGTCATAAGGACAGGACATCAGAGTCCCAGAAAACCCGCTTTAAACATGGTGAGCAAAAGTATGCTAGAAAGTAGAATAATATTTTCTATTACAGTGAGTAACCTTAACTCACATAAAACCTTTAAAGGGATTCTAGCATTAAAAAACGTATTTAAACTAAAAGCATGTAGGAATAGCCTTTAGAAAGGCGATTCATCTCCTCCTCTTTGGGTTGGACACAGCCGACTGTGCATGTTCCGTCGGCCATTTTGTGGTGGTCTCGGGTAAGAAGAGGAGGAGACGCGTCAGGAACAGAAGCCATAGGGGGCGCTGGAATCGATGACAACGCTGTGCTCTGAGCACAGGGGGAACGCCCCCTGTGCTTTCTGAGCACAATTAGCATAATGAAGAAAAAAAAAATTCAAAAATGGCAACGCGGACCTGCAAAATAAAGGTAAGAGATGAATAGCCTTTCTAAAGGCAATTCCTACGAGCTTATAGTTTAAAAATGTTTTTTTTTTTGTTTGTTTTTTTTATGATAGAATCCCTTTAAGGCATTTTCACTAGGGTTACATAGCCACTGTCAAACCTTGACGTTGTAAGCAATAATACTTTTGTGCTGATTCACATGCACATAATGTGATACTGTTTTAAATATGTTGCCCTCTATTAGCGCAAGACTCCCTGGCCTGCACAACAACCTGTCTAGCTTTGTCCTAGCATCACATTCCTTACCTGAAATAATGCAAAGAATTCTCAATGAAAAATGGAGTTCAATGCATTTAGTGTTAGTGTAAAGGATCCAAATATATATTAAAAATGTGCGCTAGAATGTTTAGGTAAAGACCAGAAGCAAAAATGGCATGGTTTACAGAAACATAGGATTACAGGAATTATAGGATTAGATAACATTTGCACCGATTAACCAACCATTCATGAAAATGATTTATAGATTATAATACAAATATTTAGCAAATACGTTTAAATGGCACCAACATAATAAGCAAGACACGAAATATGCACAACAAAGAAGCCAAATAGACAGCCATGTACTGTTCACATGTAATGCTGCTACACATTTTTTACTCTAAGGAGAAATAACTGCATTGGGGTTAGAAATAAACAAGTGGTAAAACAATGCAAAACACAAAGCAGGACTAAAATCTTTTAAAAAGAGGATGTAATGTGATAAGAAGAACCTGCAAACTAAGACTGAAAAGAAAAAGGTCGGTAATGCACAACTGACAACTGTTAGCAACAACAAGCAATTCCAATTATTCTTCTATAGAAAAGCACGCAGGGGAGTTCAATAAGTCCTCATATAAATGCTGTAAGGAAAAAAATATGGTCAACAATCCATTTCGTATCTGACTACAGAGTGTTAGATTATATATTAGTCATGAGATAAACAGATTCCACTGTTTCATTATTTAACAAAACTAGGTCACAATTCAGAAGCAGTGTGTGAAAAATTAAGTACAACCTTACTGCTTCTATAGGAATTAATTAGGTAAGAAGCAGCCAGGTGGAATAACTGGTCAGCAAGTGTGACCACCTCTATAAAAGCAGACGTTTTGGCAGTTTGCTGGTCTAGAGCATTCAGGTGTGATAACCTGATGCCAATAGCAAAAAACCCAAGAGCTACATCTAAGACTCCACTGGCCTCAGGGAGCATGGCAAATGTTCAACTTCATAACCATATAATGTGAAAGAGACTCAACAAAAATGGTTTGTTTGGAAGGGATGCAAGGAGAAAGTTGCATCTGAAAAAATCACAAGACATCTGGAACAATGTCCTTTGCTATCCTTTGATGAGACCAAAAATGGAGATGTGGCATAGTGCCACATTTGGCAAAAACCAAGCACTATCACTGCATACCAACTATCAAGCACAGTGATAGAAGGGTGATAATTTGGACTCCTTTTGGCAGCCACAGTACATAACACCTTGCAGACATGCAAGTATTCTAGAGACAAATGTGAGGTCATCTATCCAACAGCTAAAGCTTGACCGAATCGGAGCCATGCAACAAGACAAAGATCCCAAGTACAAAGATCCCAGCAGATCTACGACAAAACAGCTGAAAAATAAAAGAATCAAGATGTTGCAACAGCCCGGTCTAAGTCCAGACCTCAACCCTAATAAAATGCTGTCACTGGACTTTAAGAGAGCAGCGTATAAACAAATGCGCACAAATCACAATGAACGGAAGCAACATCGTAAGGAAGAGTGGGTCAAAGTTCCTCCAGAATGATCTGAGACACTTAGCAAGTCATAAAGAAACCATTACATCAAGTTATTGCTGGTAAAGGTGATTTTACAAGCTATTAATGCATGGGGTGTATTTAGTTTTTCACACATTGCTTTTCCACTTTTGTTAAATAATCTAATGGTGAAATCTGTTGCGTGCTATTGTTCATCTGAGGTTCTCTATACCCAATTATAAGACCCTCTAAGGTTATGTTCACACGGCGGAAATTCCTCTTCATTTTCCACCGCCAGCATTTTCGCCCACGTTCTAGCCATGATGGGATGCAGATGTAATGCATAGCATTCCGTCGCGGCTTCCCGCTGCTTATTAGGCCCAGATGAATGGGCCTAATCAGCAGGGAGTCTTGAGCCACGGACTCCATAGCTGAATCGGCTGTGGAATCTGCGGCAAAATCAAGCAGGACGCTTCTTTTTTCCACGTCTTGCTGTGATCTTTGCCTCCGATTGAAAACAATGGGAGGCGGATTCCGCCGTGTGAACATACCCTTAAGGATATATATATTTATTTTAATTATACATACCATGACACTGCTTACAGGCTATTCAACATTTCATGTGTACTTTAAAATCTTACAAAATAAAAATAAACAGTTTATTTTATGCTCATTCTGAATTAGAAGTCCACTGGTTGGTCCTTCTCAGTGACTGACCACAAGCCTGGAATATACAGATTAGTCACTAAGCAGGACTGCCCACTGGACTCAAACCCAGAACGAGGGAGAAAAAAAAAAAAAAATTCTACTGAATGTTATCCTACAAAACTGTATAATCAATCTGGTCAGCATCTCCTGCTCTATAACATGCTGTCTACAGAATGGACTGCATGTACAAAGTGACAGGTTCCCTTTAGAGCATACCTCAAATTCTAATAAGATTTTTCATAAATGAACAGTACAAGTGATACAAGAAATGTTGAAATATTTTATTAAAGAAAAATACTGTATTCTCCATTTATCAGGCAGAGTTACTTCTTCCACAGTCTATAGAGAGGGGAGAAGGAGTCTGCTGGTAAAGTCTCCAGACAGTAGCAGAGATTAGCATCTGCAGTAAAAATGGCTCTTTGGACTGTACTGCATCTAGTAAGAACCACTAGACAGATGAAGACAAATAAATTACTAGCTGGCAACAGCCTCCTCCTCCTCTACCGCTTGTAGACTTCAGTGTGTGATATGGATACTGGTGTCAGTGATAACAGACTCATAAATGGAGAAAGAAATGTGCTTTATAAAGATATATTGAAAAGATTATTATTCACCTCTACAACTCATTTATGAAAATATAATTGGAGATAGGCTTTAAAAGTTTTCATGCATGTTAAAAGGGTTTTCAAGGCTAAAACAATTTATGACTTATCCTAAAGAAACACTTCCAAAATTAGATTGGTGGTGGGGGGGTCTGACATCCGGCACCCTCCACTGATCAGCTGTTCTCAGCAACTGATACTCCGAAAAATTAGCAGGAAACAGACAGCTCTGTTCTCAGTGTAGTGGCTGAACTGAGTCACTGCAGCTCAATTCCATAAAAAATGAATAGGAGCTGATCTGCAGTACCAGGTCTGGCCACTACACAGAACAGAGCTGTTCCTTTCCGGTTTCATTCTCTGAGTATCAGCTACTGAAAACAGCTGATTGGTGGGGGTATCAGGTGTTGGTCCGCACCAATCTGATCTAATATTTGTAGCCCAGAAAAACCCGCAGCAAAAAAGCACTGCAGGAAAAACTGCGGCGGCAACGCATCATGTTTTTTCCCGCAGCGCTTTTCACAGAAAGTGCACAGAGGTTTCCTCTGCAGACTTTCTGCTTCCATTATACCTATAGGGAAACCGGCATTTCCATAGGTAGAACTGACATGCTGCGATTTCCAAAACTGCGACGGTTTTGGAAATCACAGCATGTCTTCTGTGCGTATTTTTCTGCAATGTGTGGATGGGATTTGCTAGAATTTTCAGTGAGTCTAAAACGTCCCGTTTTTTACTGCGGCGTTTACACACTTTTTATACATGTTCTCCATAGTGTGTGTTAGTAGAGGTGGACCTGTGTTCAGCGAGCTGTCGAGAGAGATCAGTAGTAAATTTAAAAAGTAAAAATAAATATAATGAAAAATTTAGAAGTTAAATGTCATCAACCAGAAAAGCTCCACATCTCCACATTCATACAGGGTTCTGGAATGGAAAAAATAGAAGTGAACTGCATCATTACCCAAAATGTGCTGCATTAAAACTTCCATGTCCCCAAGGTTACATAAGGCCTGCATACCAAGTTCATCGTGCAAACTGCTATTGCCTACGGCAGATGCATTGTCATGTGATGCCTCTAAGTGGACACTCCCATTTCTCACCAGCAAGGAGGCGCTAGCGCTGAGCACTGCAGCCTGGGAAGGGGGGCGGGACTGGACTTTGACCTGGGTTGATGGCTGCTGGCCTTGATGACCATCTTGAAGGCTACAAGAAAACAGTTATTGGGTAGACATTAAAGGGGGTAGTGAAACAAGACCTATGTGAAAAATTACCTGACTAGATCCTATCATAATGAAAATGCAAGTAAGCAAATCAATGTTTATTCTGCGCTGCGGATATAGCAAAAGGACTGGGGGACAAATGTTAAAAAACTGAAGTAGTAATACTTAAACATCATAGGCTAGTCTAGAGCAGCATTAATAAGTTTTCTTCTATATTATAGCAGCATAGCATGGACAGGCCCACTCTCTAACTACAACAAAATGATTGGTGACTGATCAAGCACTATTTCAGATACACAGCTTAGGAGTCTGGTGTATTTATGTGTACAGCGCTCCACTGCCCCTTAGGGTGGTGACTGATGGCTGCTGGGGTTCTGCACTCCCGACTGTGTGCCCGATGTATTGCTTGATAGCTCCTCCTTGAAATGAAGGTTATTGCTGCCAAGTCTCACCCAGCCCCGTAGATAGATTTAGGTCTTTCAGTGCTTTCCCCTTGTGAATCGCTGCCTCCGTTACCAAGATATTGCTGTTTCTGCCAATATACAAATGAGCTCTTTGGAGCAACAAGGGCATTGACATTGCTCCAAAGTAGTAAGTGGGAATGCCCTTGTTGCCCCAAAGTGCTCATTTGCAATGGAGACACCAATACAAAGCAATACAAAGGGCGAAACGCCACTTGATTCAGGTGACTCTAACCTATCTAAAGGGCTGACTTGAATTGCTGGGTTATGCTGACAGACTCCCTTATATTATACAGAAGCAGATACATTATAATAGTAAAGATATAGGTATTACCATAAAGGACTGCCTCAGGCTAACCAGAATACATACACGTCTTGCTCATTTTTAACTTGGTTCCATAAAATTTCATGTAAACCAAATAAAGCCTGGGTCTGTGTATGTCAGGATACATTTCATCTGCTGCTCAAATGCAAATATCTAGCAAAGATGGCCGCACAACGCTGCAGCAAGGTAGTGTAAGGGGTCTATTTAATATGTAGCATGGCATGAATAATTTACCAATGGCAAAGCTGCAAGAAGTACAAAGGTAGACGTACACAAGAGAACCCAGCACCACTACGCACACAATGTAATCTGAGAGATTGGAGGAAGAAGCCTGAAAATTATTTGCCAATGAGGACTGTTTGATTGGGTCTAACTGCAGGTCTTAGGTCTTTTATTATAGTGTAGAAGTGGGGCTAAATATTTTATTATCAAGCTAACATTAATGGGGTTTCTCTATAAGCTCAGATTTTCTATTGATGTGCAATAAGTAGAAATACAACCACTATGGCCTCTAACACTAGAACAGAGTGACAGTGTCTCCTGAAAGCTCAGCGCTGCCTGTTACAGATGGCTAGCTACTGTCTATAATGGGCCTCTGGAAAAGCCTCCTTGAGTAGACAGGACAGAAAGCGGTGTGGCACTATCCTGGAATTTCCTATACATAAAATAGCAAAAAATAAAAAGTCTTTCCTAAGAAAAACATCAGGTTAAAAGGAAGTCTGTCAGATACTTTTTCCCATCAAATGAGTTTCTGCACCAGGTAGAGGACTCACATAGACGTGGAAACATACCAAGATGTTGAAAATTTAAAATTTTAACACATATGCAAATGACCTTCCAAGTGTTCAGTGGGCGGTCCTGAGCCTGAGAAGTGCACGGGCTTTTCTCAGTAATCCCGATCCCACACCTACCCCCTGGAGTTGACAGCTCTAACACTCTCTTACATTAATCTGTTCAATACTGAAATGTCATGCATGCGCCGTACTTTCCCTACTATGGACAGCGGCCTCAGTGACAGTGCTGGAGGACTCAACATCACAGGGTAAGCATAGTATAGGGTTTACTAAGGAGAGCCTAAGCACTTGCCAGGCTTGGGACTGTCCGCTAGGCACTTTCAAGCTCATATGCATATGTGTTAATAGTTTATCTGTTGGTCAAGGTCCAATTGTTGAGAAAACAAAGCAGTGGGTTTCCACATCTACATCCACTACCTGGAGATCGGTGGTGTTAATGGGCAGAAAATCCCCTACCCACTAAGTGGTTTACTGGACAGAAAACATCTAACCAACTCCCTTTAACCCAAAAAAGGTAAAAAAAAAAAACAAAAACAAACAAATAAACAAAACTCTATCTGATCTAGGACATTAAATTCTGTTAAAAGTCTGCAAATTCTATGTCAAATTATGTACAGATGTGCCATCTATCCTTCTCTTGCTCAAAACTGGGTAGTGATGCCATTGTGAGGTCTGACTCAAAAATGGTTACTAAAAAACAAATGAAAATCTTAAGCAGATGACAGAATGGGCAACTCAAGGCTTTATAGTTATTTGGCTTATTGGCTTTTTTGTTATATTAGGCAGGAACTGTATGTAGGTTGCAAATTACTTCTTAGCATTAAATGACTGCTTTGCAGCAGATCCATGCAGATCACATGCTCACAGTGTCATGCAGAGAAAGCCAATATAGAAGGGGGTAGGGTTCAAAGCAAGACTTATGTATTTCACGGTATTAGGATGACAGGTATGGGGAGTGGTGGGTGGAGCAAGCTCAGGGTAATGGTTAGAAGCCTGCGGCATGCCATATGATGGAACTTGGAATACCATACCTGAGGGGTGATCCAATGAGCGATGCGGGAGGAGTGGGATTACTCCCTGCATTGTGCCTGCGCCGGACAGCCTGGCGCCTAAATGTGCTGCGTTCGCGCCGAAATGTTACAGTTTCCTCACTGGTGTGTGCTGCAGCAGCAAGACAGAGACGTCAGGTGAAAAACGAAACTAACTCCGATATAAGTATCCAAAATATTAACTTTAGGATTCTCCCCATTACCCTTAGTTCAGAGACTGTTCCATCTCTGGATGTTTTTATTCCCTCTACACAAAACTTCTGATAACTTACATAAAGATAATAGTACATATAAAAAAGAGTAATAATGAACATGAGACTATAGGGACAAAACATGAATGGCTTCTACATTGCAAACTTAGCAAATACAGGAGTCAAGAAATCATCTCTGGTCACACATGCAGCAATATTTTAGGACACATGAGGATTGGCACAAGTGTGTGCTGAGTAAGCGGGTGGAAAAGCTGGAAATTTGGTGACTCACTTTGAGGCTTGCTCGTAAATATAATCTGCACATAATTGGGATTGGTCTGTATATTAAATCATGTCTTCAACATATCAAAACTTAGTACAATGAAATTACCACAAAAATGTTTCATGCAGAGATTGGGGTGGAGGAGCAGAATTTCCAAAAGCTATCGCACAGCTGGACTGTGTAAGTGAAAATATACTGCACAAGGCAAGTACCACTTAAAATGCTCAGCACGGACACAGCCTAATGGCCTGATACACAAAAAAAAAATTTCCAAATGGCCACCATGACGCATGTAACTGATGCAATTATTTGGTCAAATCAATGTAATCAGACACCGGGATCGATCGGACATGTTGGATTTCAACATGGCCAATTCCCACAGGACATAAGCAGCTACCAAACATGTCTGCAACTTGCTTCTTTTGCTCTCCCCATTGAAATAATTGTGCACATCTCCAGCTTTTAGGGCCAGGGACATACAGTGCATAACCCATGCGAGGCAAAGATTGAAAATCCTGTAAGGGATGCAGAGATATCACCCAATCTCGAGTGGCTTTGCTTCAGCAATTTTTCCGTGGAAAGTGCTGGTAACATTCAGCAGTATTTTCCCTGTGTGGGTCCTTACACTAAAGTGGATATTCCTCACTTTTATGGTGGTTCAGAAGACTGACTAGTTCCCTGCTCATCTATTTTTGCAATTGCCATAAAAGTGAACGGAGAGCTGCCTCTCCACACAGTGGCCCCCAATTCTTGAGACAGGCGTGTGTCCCAGAGATTGACAAACATCTATGGATATGACAGATGGGAATACATCTTTAACACCAAAGCTTGTGAGTTGTAAATTTTGTGCACATTAATATATTAATTTGTCTTTACAGCTTTACATTTCTGATACAAAGCTCCAAATCTCCTGCATAGTCAGATAAATACCTGGTAGCCCACAGAGGCCACTAGAGGGATCATAGGTGCAATACGGTTTTATAAATGAACCCAATAAATGTTATGCAAGTTCCTGTTCACTAGCTAGCTGCAGTTGCAGCAAGCCAGGTGTTTATCATGTAAGGCTGCTGCCCCACAACACAAAGCTGTGATGTTTAGGTTTTACACTGCACTTTAAAGGGGTTGCAAAAATGGACAACCCTTTTAACGTTTAAATAAGCTGGGAGTAGTGAAAATAAATAAAGTATACTCCCCTGTCCCCGTTGCTCCAGAGTCCTCTCACGCCTCTCCATTCATCTGCTCTGGTGGTATCTTCCGGCGTTTTGCTGAAACCGCTGATTGGCCACAGCGGACCAATCAGCGAAGGGCCTAAATGTCACTACCTGTGACATCACAGGCCCTCTTCCTGAGGCCAATCAGCAGCTTCGGCACAACGCTGGAAGAGACCTGTTGGAGAAGAAGACGCGGGAGGACAACAGAGCAACGGGGACAGGTGAGCATAATTTTTTTTTTACTACCCTCAGCAGATTTTAACTTTTTTAAACAGTTTTGCCTGGATAACCCCTTTAATAATAATTATATTTTTTAAAGGAGCAGAACAGGTCCAGCTCCTCGTCCACTGCTATAGCTTCTGGCGCCCGGAGGTTGTCAGAACAGCTGATGTATGTGGAGCCCAGGAGTCGGACCCCACAGTTCAGATACTAATGACAGTTCCTGTGGAAAGTAAATCAATATCGAAAATTTACTTGGCGCCAGAAAACCCCTTAATTTATGATGAGACGTGAGCCTCATTCACCAGTGCAGCAGGTATCAACACTGTCATAGAAAACACTTGCCCCAGTGTTTTCTATTAAGATTTATCTAGGACACATTTACTATAGTCAGACACCAGTCACTGGAAATCATTGTGGAAGACGGCAAGGCCAACCCTGACTGCATGACCTACAGAGACAAAGCAAAAATACAAAGCCAGATTTGCTGAGAAGATGTTCTTCACAAAACAAGAAAAGCAACAAATCTGGTATACAAGGAAATAAAGAATGCCGCAGCGGCTGGTACTTCGCACTTTATTCACAAATATTAAAAAAATTAAAGAATCTGTAAACCTGAGGGTAAAAAACTGACACCAGTGGGTAAAATAACACGTTACCTAAAATAAACTGTACAAAAGGAACAGTTAGGTTAGATATCCATGAAGAGCTAAAAAAGTAGGTGCTAAAATAAGACTAGGAAAGACTTGCTGTGAATATACCAAATCTTTGGAAATTCTGTGATCAAGATGTGAGAAGAAGTAACTCCAATTCATGTGTTATAAGTAGGAAAGTGCCAAATTAAAATATTGTGCGATTATTGGATATTACAGTGATGCACTGGACTTGTAAAAAATCCCAGGAGCCAGGTATCCAACGTGGTAAACAAAATAATGGGACATATTTGTCTGTTTAAAGTAAGGCCTATGAAAGCGGTCACGTAAGCCCATAGAAAAACCAAAGTAAAGTTGGCTCATAGGGTGGCATACCGGGCTCCTAAAGTCTAAAATATAAATACAGGACTGTAATAAGGTTTAAAGTAACTTGCAATGACCATGTCCTCTTTATGACTACATGTATGACCACCGCTCCATTTACTTCTATGGGACTGCTATATTCATAGTCCCATAGAAGAGAATACTGCAATAGTCAGCCATGTTAATTACCAAATTATTCACACAGGGTACTTAAGACATAGCTCACTGGGAGTCCCCCTTCCTTCAGACTATGGATAAGGGAAAATGGGGTTAAGTGGAAAAACCCCTTTAAAGGGAACCTGTCACATGACAAATGCAGTTCAGTCTGCATGTTACATAGCAGGAGGGGCCTGGTGCACCTGATAGTTTTATGGTGAAAGATTCAGTATTAATTGTCAATTATTCATTATCAGTTGCTGATAGGACCGCCTCCTGACAACTCAGCATAGAAGAGAAGATATTATACTGTTATACTGAATCTTTCACCACAAACCTATATATCCATCAGCTCAGCTCCTCCTGATTTACTGTATAACATGCTGCTACCTACAGACTGAACAGCATTTCCTATGAGTCAAGTAGCCCCTAAATGATCAAAATGATCTCGAAGTGTCCGAAGAACTGCCGTATAGAATAGAAGGGGCTTCTTGTTATAACGCAATCTACCAAATAGTTAAAAATGGGAAGGAGATTTTATTACTTTACAAGCATTCATAATATCCGGATGCCGTCCTTTATCCACTGTACAAGAAAAAAATATTACCCAAAAAAAATTAAATCTTAGCTACAGCAGGGATTTGCCACAAGACTGATCTCAAAAACTTAACTGATAGAATAGTTAAAGAATAACTCCAAACAATTTGTGAGCATTACTACAAGTCAGTGTAGAAGTAGACCAAATCCGGAAAAAGGCACAGATTAACAGCCATTGAAAATACATAGGAGCTAGAGAAAGGGGAAAAGAGATCCAAAACAATTAAACCAGCAAGACTGGACAAAATAAATAAAAATAAAACCACCTATAATGTGGTGCTGGTATCTAGCACTACTGTTAATCGATGCAGTGGTACATAAAATGTGTACTGCATAATTAGGGCAAGTTCACACAGAGAAATTTGGTGCTGACTTTAAGGAGGATTCCACCTCAAAATGATCGCCAAATTCCATCCTAATTCTGCCTTCCATTGGGTTCCATGGTAGAGAGCGCGAAGCAGGACAATGAAAATAAAAATAATATTCTGCTCGATCTTTCCACAGCCAATTCGGCCATAGAACCAGCAAACACTCAGCTGAATATGCCTATTCATCTTAGCCTAGACAGCAAGTAAAAGCTGCAGTGGAAAGTGGAGAGGAACTTGAGACTGAAGTCTGCCTCAGATTAATCTTCAGTTTTCACAGAGTGAACTTTTTATTAGAGGAAATGGGTCACCGTTTTCTTTTCTAATCTGTTTTTATTTTCTGATTGTACTTTTTTTTTTTTTTATACTATTTTGTGCATATGACGTTTGCCATCTTGCTTGAGCATCTACTTTGTTCTGTTAACATCATTTACTGATATGCTTTACACCATGCTCATGACCACAGGCAGCAATAGTGTGGAGTTAACTCACTGAAGTCTAAGACTTTCCAAATATGCTCTGTGTAGGGAAGGGGAGCGGTGACCATCTTTTGTCCGTAGGTGATGGGTCAGTGGTGTTATACAGTGGGGAAAAATTTTTTTTTAGTCAGCCACCAATTGTGCAAGTTCTCCCACTTAAAAAGATGAGGCCGGCCTGTAATTGTCATCATAGGTAGACCTCAACTATGAGAGACAAAATGAGAAAACAAATCCAGAAAATCACATTGTCTGATTTTTAAAGAATTTATTTGCAAATTATGGTGGAAAATAAGTATTTGGTCAATAACAAAAGTTCATCTCATTACTTTGTTATATATCCTTTGTTGGCAATGACAGAGGTCAAAGGTTTTCTGTAAGTCTTCCAAAGGTTGGCACACACTGTTGCTGGTATGTTGGCCCATTCCTCCATGCAGATCTCCTCTAGAGCAGTGATGTTTTGGGGCTGTCGCTGGGCAACACGGACTTTCAACACCCTCCAAAGGTTTTCTATGGGGTTGAGATCTGGAGACTGGCTAGGCCACTCCAGGACCTTGAAATGCTTCTTACGAAGCCGCTCCTTCGTTGCCCTGGCAGTGTGCTTGGGATCATTGTCATGCTGAAAGACCCAGCCACGTTCCATGAGCAAGGGCATTGAAGATGAAAGGAGATTTGCACTCAAAATCTCACGATACATGGCCCCATTCATTCTTTCATGTACACGGATCAGTCGTCCTGGTTCCTTTGCAGAGAAACAGCCCCAAAGCATGATGTTGCCACCCCCATGCTTCACAGTAGGTATGGTGTTCTTTGGATGCAACTCAGCATTCACTCTCCTCCAAACACGACGAGTTGTGTTTCTACCAAACAGTTCTACTTTGGTTTCATCTGACCATATGACATTCTCCCAATACTCTTCTGGAACATCCAAATGCTCTCTAGCAAACTTCAGACGGGCCCGGATATGTACTGGCTTAAGCAGGGGGACACGTCTGGTACTGCAGGATCTGAGTCCCTGGTGGAGTAGTGTGTTACTGACGGTAGCCTTTGTTACGTTAGTCCCAGCTTTCTGCAGGTCATTCACTAGGTCCCCCCGTGTGGTTCTGGGATTTTTGTTCACCATTCTTGTGATCATTTTGACCCCACGGGGTGAGATCTTGCGTGGAGCCCCTGATCGAGGGAGATTATCAGTGGTCTTGTATGTCTTCCATTTTCTAATTATTGCTCCCACAGTTGATTTCTTCACACCAAGCTGCTTGCCTATTGCAGATTCAGTCTTCCCAGCCTGGTGCAGGTCTACAATTTTGTTTCTGGTGTCCTTCCACAGCTCTTTGGTCTTCACCATAGTGAATTTTGGAGGGTGACTGTTTGAGGTTGTGGACTGGTGTCTTTTATACTGATAATGTCAAACAGGAGCCATTACTACAGGTAATGAGTGGAGGACAGAGGAGCCTCTTAAAGAAGAAGTTACAGGTCTGTGAGACAGAAATCTTGCTTGTTTGTAGGTGACCAAATACTTATTTTCCACCATAATTTGCAAATAAATTCTTTAAAAATCAGACAATGTGATTTTCTGAATTTGTTTAAGTGATGACCTATGATGACAATTACAGGCCGGCCTCATCTATTTAAGTGGGAGAACTTGGACAATTGGTGGCTGACAATACTTTTTTTTCCCCACTATATATAGAGGTGTTATCGTATATTGTAATACTGTGTTTTGGCAGCAAAGAAAACCTACAGAACTGGCAAGTGTATTAGGTGTAGTGGCCAGAGTGAAAATGATTTAGGATTTAAACCTTTTTAAATCTTTTATTTATTTAAAAAAAAAAAAAAAAAAAAAAGTGACATAGGAAATGTTTTGAAATATCATCAAAAATTCTTAAATCTATTTAAGAGAGGGCTTTTGGTGTTTGATATTATATATTACCAGAAAGCCGACAATACGCTAAATTCAGTGCACTGTCGGCTTTCCCATTATACACCCCAGTACCAAAGATATAGGCGCCATTAGTTTCAGCGCCGATATCTCCCCAATGTCAGAAAGGCAGGCCTTACAGCCTAGCGTCATCTATGGCTGTGAGGAATGCCCCCCTACAGTACAAGTCTATGGATGAGTACTACCGGGTGGGCGGGGTGGGTGTTCCTTAGTTGTTTGTCAGCAGCTATTTTTCTCTACCCACTCAAAACACATGCAAGCACAGTTGAGCCAATCATACATGTGAATGTGGGAGTTGGGAAATATAGTTGTCAGCTATCTGCAGTGTATGGTCAGGATCCTATGGTTACCCAAGGATGCCAAGAGGTTTTTGGGCTTTGGAGGGTTTTTGATATGGATGACTTATTCTTTATAACTACATAACGAAATTTTCAAAGCAAAACTTATTGCTAACTTATCCTTATGGTACGTCATCAATATCAGATACTCTTACCAGTTAAATGATCTTTGCAGCCTCTGGGGCCATAACTATACAGTGTACAGAGCAGGAAGCAGAAGGCGCTATACACTGTACAGTTCCAGAGGTAGTCAAGAACAGTTTATAGGTTGCGGTGCCAGTTATTTAACTCCTAACAATTTGATATTGCTGACCTATTATAAGGACAGGGCATCAATATCAAAATCCCACACCCAAAATAACATTCTAAAATGGACCTATCAGTAGCTCTTAAAAGCTCAATGACATACCCTGACTGTCATCCAGCAAATTTTGGTGTTCTGTTCATTCAAATCCAGTGAGCTGTTTTAAAGCTATAAGCCATATTAGTTTCTATGCAAATTAGGGTTTAGTTGCCAAGTGGGCGTTAACACTGTGGTTCCTCTCATGCGACGTCATGTAGTGTTACGACCTACTTGGTTTGGACATCCTAATTTGCACAAACACTAAACGTGGCTTATATGTTTAGAACAGTTCAATGGACTTGGATAAACACCATCTAAATACTCCGAAGATAAAAAGGTACGTCATTGGGCTTTTCAGTCCTGGTGACAGGGCCCTCTTTAAAAGGGAGTCTACCATCTCCCTCCACAAGGATATTCAGCCATCACTATCCCATTACAGTTATAAACATCAGCCATTTTTGATGTATGTCAGTTTTATAGATTTGGAGAACAACTTTGAAATCTTATGCAAGTGAGGCAGTTGGTGCACTGAGTGCAGGACTTCAGCCTTGGGAGCACTGCTTTTGCTTCTTAAGTAGGATGGGTGAAGTCGAAGCAGCAGGAAGATCAACCCTCACAGCACAAGATGGCACAGGCAAGAGATGGAAGGGGTTTGATCAGCCACAGCAGTGCGCCAGGGAGAGAAAGGCCCGCCCACAGTGCACCAACTGCCTACTTTGAATAACACTTCAAGGTTGTGTCTCTCGAAATTTACAAAAAGTGACATACATAACAGAGGTATGTTTATCACTGTAATATATGTTTGGGGAGGTGGAAGACCCCCTTTAAGCAGAACACCAGTACCATATGCATTGTGACTAATATGCATGTTTGAATGCACCCATATTAGGGTACTCTGAAAAGTGCCCTAAATTACCTTATATAAGAAAAAGATTGCAAATAAAAACATATGACTACTCTGACTGAAACGTGCCGATTCACTAATTCATTAGGACAAACCACATACAATGAATAAAAGGATAAAACAAACAGGACTGAGAAGGGACAACCAACAAAGCAGGCCAAGCATGCAACCATAAGACAGAAGAACAAAGTCACAATTAATAAGTCTATGTTGGTGCCATGTAAACATAACATACATTTGTATTCACACTTTCCTGTTCCAATGTGCTGCAGGTTTTTCAGAAGTGCATAAAATGTTTAACTCCCTGACATGAAAGATGACAAAGTATGGTAGACATTTATTGAATACTAGCAGAAAATCAGAAAACCCAGTTGTTTCATACACACAGTACACTCTTTCTTCTGCTTCTCGACTGACCTGGTTACTTTTAAACACTCAGTTAAAAGATTAAAGTGAAAAACCTGCAGTACATCATAGCATTATATTACAATGCAAATGTATCTATTTGAGTAAGTTTCACATGGCCGAGTTCAAGCCAGGAAACTTGGTCCATGTATCTTTCAGCCCAAACCGTCCTCAGTTCACCTGAACAGAGACGTTGAGTTCAGTACAGCTGAATTGTGTTCAGGTAGGTAAATCTAGCGGCCACACGGCCCAACCCAAACTAGGCCATGTGAAAAAGCCCTAAAGGAAGTTTTGTCAGAGCCACTGCCCACATTAAACAAGTTACTGCTCTAGGGCAGGGGTGCAAAACATATTAGCAGAAATACCTTAAATGATGTGGACAGAGGTGTAGCGGAAGGAAAAAAGAACAACTTTTATTTAATTTGCAGATGAGCCTCAATTGCCCACTGGGTGGTCCGGAGTGTGTTAAATGCTCAGTCTCTCCTCCACAAGCTCTGCTTTGTATCGCCCCCTTTGTCCTGATTGACAGCCCCTCTACTGTCTAATACCACCCACTGTATTGCTGAAATGCCGCATATGCGCAGTACTTTCCAGCCTCTGCCCATAGACTCGTGTGAGATACTGCACACATGCATCACTGAATCCAAGGGGCAGAGCCTGGAGAGTGTTGCACATGTACTGTCATGCAACAACATGGTGCATGCACAAAAGTGACATCAGACAGAAAGGGACTGAGGCACGGGGAACGGATAAGAGGAGATACCAAGTACTTACCCATTTGTATATTGCATAAAAGTTATTTCTCTAACTACACCACAGTCCACATCAATAACAGTATGTTTGGTAGTGGGTGTCTTACCCCTACCTGGCACTGAAGTCTATTCAATAGGGTCAAAAGCTCTCATAAACTTCCTTCATAAGGTACTGATGACAGCAACTTTTACTATCAGTATTAAGCAAATGACAGCATCACATTACAATTATATACAGCAACGTGTGACCTGTAAAGTATACCCTCCATTTTGGACGTACTACAGTCATATTGTATAAGGCCATTCCCTATAACTATTTGTAGAACTGCTTTATTCTGAATGCTAAGCAACCGCAGGAAAAATCCTGCAGCCATTCCACAGGCTGCAATAAACTATAACACTACAGCCTGTACTCCAAAGATACATGTTCAACATCTATAAACAGGCGTCTAGTTTGTTGATCGGCTCCTGAGGCAACCGTGAGGAATTTTATTTTCCTGCAGCAGCAGTTTTTTTCCACAGAGAGTATACTAGGGAACGCCATTAAAAGTGCTCATCCAAATCAGAAGTGAACTTTACATTTCTGGTCTAGTATCAGCCATTCATAACCACAAAACTCATTGTAGTCTTCAGGTCTATAAAACAAATCCAGTGGCAAATGTATTTTCAGTAACATACCTGCAACTGCGGATTCTCTCTCTTCTACGTCCTGAAACGTAACCTGGCTGGGCAAACTATTTCTTGAACGAGTTACAGACTCTAACTGTGACGCGCGACCTAGTAAAGACAGCTGATCTAGAACTTCCCCCTCTTTGGCCTCTAGATCTGACTTTGAAGTGGTTAATGGTTTGATACTTTCAGGGGCTGCCAGTCTGTTTGGGTCACCCAAGCTAACTACAGTGCCACTGTCCAGGCTTAATACCCTGGCACGACTTTTTGTACCACTTGCACTTGAAGTCCTACGGTTGGAGCGCTTTTTGCTACTTCCTTCACAACTTAAGTGAGTTCGATGCGAGTCTGCTCCTTTTTCTTTGATGTGATATTTTGTCCTTAGAGCAGTATATCTGGCCTCAGGAGACTGGCATGAGTGCGAAGTAGTGCTGGAAGAGCTATCGCTGCTAAAACGGTGGGCCGACTGCACACTTGAGGTCCTGCTCAAGTCGCTTTGGTCGCTAGAATCCTCGTCATGACAAAAACCAGTGCTGTGAGGTTTGGTATCAGCGATGCCTTGAAACGACACATATTCTTTGTGTCTACTGGCATCAAAACTGCTGGCTCTTTTTTTACCTGTCCGCCTCCTGCATGACTTATGAGAGGAGGATGTTCTGTGTATTAAACTGGATGATTTGGGTCGCACATCGCCATCACGATGTTTAATACCCTTTTCGTTAAAGGGTCTTAAGTCTACTAAAATCACTGGTTTCTCGCCCGGGTCATCGTGATTAACCGAAAGCTTCCCAGGCAGCCAGTCAACTTGCGCAGTTAGTTCATTTGCATGGGGGTTCTTGTTTGCTTCTTCAGATGCCGACGAGCTAAGACCCCTTGGACTTTGCACATCATCAGATGTGTTGGCATCCTTGGCTTCCTGAGCTGAATTTCTTTCTACTGCAGTCCTTACACTACTAGTCCTTTTATCAGTAGCTGAACTATGCTCCTCCTCTGGGTCACTACAAAGGCCTCTCTTTACAGCACTTGCCTCCTCATGTTCAGATAAAATGCTCTCTACATGAGTGGAGCTTGTCTGTTCACTTTTATAGCTGCTAATGGTGCTATTTGTGTCCCTGTCTGTCCCGCTACAGTAGCTTTCTGTAGATCCACTACTCCTCGTGCTAAGGCTCCTTAAGCTATCCATGCTTTTGTCAGATTTCATGTGTTTCACACTACCATTCCTTGAAAGCTGCTGGGCTCCTTTGCTTTTGAGACAGTCTAATTGAAAAATCCCTGAAGCACAAGCATTTTCTACAAGAGAATCTTTGGACCCAGAATGTGGTTTGGAAGCTTCAAGTTCACTAACAGGATCCAGCCCGCGCCTTTGTTGATAGAGTGGAAAGTCAGTGAGTGAAGTGTCTGGAAAAGCAACAGCAGAGCTTGAAGTCCTCGGGACACCTCTTGGTCTATGTTCTTTTCTATATGAATGCGAATGCAATGGAACAAGTGAAGCCATTTCTGTGTCACATGCGTTAGACAGAGACAGATCCACATGGTGATGGTGACTGTGTGTTGCAATTGAGCCTTTGTCGCTGAAGTCCCTATTTAAGTCCTTGCCTCCGGATGATATAGAAGGCTGGATGGAGACAAAGGAGTCATTGGAAACCAGACGAAAAAGTTTCTGATCCACAGTTAAATCTGTAAAACAAAAAGATGAAAACTCAGCAAAGTGGTTGCAATTTTGCCAGTTCATCAGTGTCTTTAACCACACAAGACAATTTTGCAGTTTACAAAAAAAAAAAACACACAGAAGAGGAATCTGATGGATCTTAGTAAAAGTCAGTGTTTTCACTAGTATTCACTGTTATCTTTGTGAAGTCATCCAGCATAGCTGTCACTGCTCCATCATAAATGAAAGCCATGATGCTAGGATGAACAAGCCTTAGAGTTTTCTCATTAATAACATTTAACATCAATCTACAGAGGATAAACAGTTGAATGATGGGGTCCAACTGCTTCAGGGCTCCGCTGAGGGTGCCATGAGAATTGAACAGTGGCGCATAAGCATGGCCACTGTTCTATTCACTTCAAATATGGGACTGACAACTTTTGTTACAGAAGTGAATAGAGAGGTGAATGAGCATGTGCACCACCGCTCCATTCACATGGAACACTCAGGGGAAATAGAGTTCCCCTTTTTCCTGATCAAAGAGTGTTCCCAGTGGTTGACACCCCCCCCACCCAATCAGACATTTATTACTGTATATGGATAGGGGGATAAGAATCTACAGGGTCAAAAAAACAAAAAAAAACAAAAAACAAAACAGACAGTGTGACTATAACACTCCCATAGCTGTGATGATGCCAGTAATACAACAAGTGACCACTGCAATGACTAATCAGGGCTGTAAAGTCAGTAGGCCAAGCCACCAACTCCAACTACTATATTTTACCACGGCCTAACTCCTGCTCCTTCAATGGCTGACAGACATGATCAGTCAAAAGTAGCAAAGCTATAATTCACTAAAATGTCAGTGATTGAATTCCTATGTAAGTGAATATGTAACACTATGCATCTAATTCTATTACACAATATTGTATGATTAATTAAAAATAATTAAACATTTTATTTTGAAACCGGAGTCAATGTCTAACTCCTCCTGCCCCAGCTTTGACTCCATCCAAAATTGGTCCTAACTCCAACTCCACAACCCGGCTTCTAGCTGCAGCAGCCATGGGGAGATAGAAGCTAACACATTTAAGCCTATATTTCCCACACATGCAATGACTGGCATCTTACGCTAGGTTCACAATAGCGTTCAGGTTTCCGTTCTTCGGGTCTGCTTGGGGACTTGCTTGCAGGACTTCTCTCCGCATTTTTCAAGCGGAGTGGGGGAAGGAATCTCCGAACAGCGACCGAGCGCTTGTTAATCTAGCCTTACACACACACTGATTATTTTGTTTTACCTTGGTCTTCACTTCCTTCTTTGCACAAACTATAGCTCTGGCCAAGGCTCAGACTGATATCATCTGAAGTCTTTGCATCTGTATCCCCTGCAGAGACAAGCAAGTATCATACTAATGTTTTCTATGTATGCGGTCAATAGATTAAGTACATTTCTGGGCAACAATTGTAAACCTGAAATGTTGGAAAAAAAAAAATAAAAAAATCTGATTTTCCAAATTATTTAAGGGCACTATGTGCCCTTTGAGGGCAATTCCATGTAACTGAATTATCCTAGCTGATAAAAGAGTGAATTAAAAGCTGCAGCAAAACTGCAAAGTATCCTCTCACTCTAAAAGGTAAGAGTGTGTTCACACCATTGTTAACGTCCGTTGCTGTAGGAGGACATTAACAAGTAGCAGAGTAACAGACAGAGACAAAGCCCCCCTCCGTCTGTTCCTAATTACACTAATGTAACATCATCATGACGGACAGCCTTCCGGCATTTTTTTTTTTTTTACTAAAGAAAACAAAGTCCTACGTGCATGATTTAATGTCTGCTGCGGTCGTGTTGTGACGGGTGACAACAACGGACATTAACAACGGTAGTGTGAACCCACCCTAAGGACACATGTTAATGAGGACCTTTAACCACTGCCCAGTCCAGCTCTTTACATCAATCAATAGTCACTGCTCCACAGATTCTGTCAAGAATTTTTCTCTCCTCTAGCCCCCACTGTTCCTGAGCAATAAGTGCTGTTAATTTTGGTGCCTCTCATATGCCTTTAGGTTCAGTACTGTCAGGAGGGCGGGGTCAGGCAGAGTTAAGCAAAAGGTGTGATGTCCACCTCTGAATCACACCCCTTTTCTTTCTCCTGTCGGACACTGTCCACCTGACAGCAGCAAGCTTAAATAGCATATTAGGCACCAAAACTGACAGCACTTATTGCTTGGAAGCTGTGGAAGCTAAAGAAAAAAGTCCCAACTGCACTGTAATCAGTGGAGGAGCGCCTATTAACAGATGCTAGGTTGCTGGAGTTGGTGAAAGGTGTTCTTTAAGGTTTTCTGATGCAGGATGAAGAAAATCAGATGAAGGCTGGAATCACACATGCCGCATTTTTCTTTTTTTTTTTTTTTTTTTTTTGGGGGGGGGGGGGCAGAAGTGAATACCAAAGACAGGAAATGTGTCACTCCTTTGATACTCCACCTATCTTAAGGATTTATTCCAGGCTTTGACCCAAACTGTATAAAATAAGGCATGTATAAATCCAGCCTAATGAATGCACTTTATTATACAAGGGTAATGAACACAAGATCTACACTCTATAAAAGCCCTGACTGTACTAACACAATGCAGCCCAACCACAAGTATAAACCCATACAATTTAAATTAGGACACTACTTCTGTGTTAAGAATGTGGCAATAGTTAGGGGTTCCCCAGGAATTGGACAAACCACTGTGAAAGGTGACGGAGGAGTAACCTGTATGTTTAAAAAAACAAAAACACACACAACACTCATTTGTCTCCGACACTCTGTTGTCCGCTGCAGGCATCTGTTTGAGCATGCTATGTCCTCTCTGCTGAAATTTCTGCACTCCATGTAACCACTGAGACCAATCGGTCGCAGGTAATGAACTGTAAGTGAGACAAGCCAATGAAGTGCATGATTTTTTTTTTTGTTAGATGCCTCTCAGCCTTCACAGGCATGTGTCCAATTCCTGGACAACCACATTAAGAACAAAAATTATTCACTACTATCAGAAAGATAGACAAATTACTGATCAGTGGAGGTCCTACCACCGAGACCCCCACCAATCCTAAGATGGGGGAGGGGAACTTAGCATGTTTGACTCCCATTGATAATGTTGTGGAGGATATAAATGTGCCCCCGCTACATTCAATTCAGTTTCAGTGCTATATCCAGCACTTGAAATGAATGGGAGTGCATCTGCGGCCACTGCTGCATTTTCAATGGAAGTAAAACAACCTCCCAGTCTCATCAGGATCAGTGGGAGTCTCAGCAGAACCCCATTGATGCACAATATATCAAATATGAAAATGTATGCCTGAAAAAATAATGAAATAGATGTGCATACCTTTACTTGTTGATGCAGCTCCATATCTAGACATTCCAACCTATAGAGAGAGGAAAAGAAAAAAATATCGTCAATTAAATGTATTACTAAAGTTTGTAAAGCTTGGTTAAAATAACGTCCATTTTCACTGCAAGGATGTTAATCATGGGTGGGGCTTTGGTAAAGGGGTGTGTCTGAGCGTTCCTGGTATGCCTAGCACCACCACTTAACTAAAAGCAGTGGTGTAGCAAGCCTGTTAGACAATGCAATACAGGCTGAGTAACGACACAATGTACTGTACGCTGGCCACTGCCAACTTTTCCTGTTGAAAACTGTCAGTTATATTGTCACAAACTGATAAATTGTCACAAATTATGCAACAGGAACTCTATGTTTCATTTCACTGCAGCAACACTTTAAGAGGTATTATTTCAAGTTACCCCCCTTTCTAAGTTGTGGGGTTCTGACTGATGGGACACCCAGTAATCATGAAAAAGGGAGTCTCTTGTTCCCTGAAATATATTGTGCAGTTGCTCAATTCACTTATGTGGGAACGCCAAAAAAAGATAGATGCTAACTTGAAACAACAAATACCCCTTTAAATGTATAATTTGAGGCAGTAAAATTGGCTTAATTCTATTGAAAAGTCTCCCCAAATGCTTTGCACAGCAAATGTTTTATCATAAGTCGGTTTATGATAGATACACTTTTACTTAGTACAAGAGTTATCTTATTTGATAGTATAGTTTATACCTGGTTACTTGGATCCAACCCAGAATAAGAATTCCGTGAACTGCATCCAACAGGAGGGGTGGCTTCTCTTACAAACTCCGACATCTCAATACCTCCACCAGGGTCACTGATAGGGAAAAACAAAATGATATATGATTAGAGGAGATCTACCATAAATGCTACATAAAACATCCTTTACCATACATAAAATGTAAATGAACCTAAATATCTTATTTTATATCAGCATTATCTGGGCCTGAAGTAACCCGCCTGTAGCTGTACTACCCATAGGTCCATCTTAACACTTCAAACCTGCAGACTTGTCATAGGAACGCCATGTGGCTGCAAATTAATGCCGACCTCCACATCAATACCCGCCCTGATACACACAGCACAATGATATTCCAACTAAGATCCTACTAAGGTGGATAATTCAAGGCTCTGATGTTTGTAAATTCCAGTATGTCCTGTACACTGGAAATGGGATTACACTTTGTGCAACAAGGTGTATCAGAAGCAGAAAACTACAATCTACATATATCTGTAGGAACGTAAATTAATTAAAAAAAAATTGCTTCCCTGTATAATCAGCTACTGAAGCATATAGATCACTGTTACAGTCATTACCACCACCACAGAAAGGAGGGTGAATAGAAAAATGAAGTCTCTATAAAACCTCAGACTAAAATCGCCCATCTATGTTTAGAAGAGTGGGGTAGGTCCTCTTACCCAGGTCCATTGCTATCTTCTCTTCTGGCTGAGCTGTCACTACGTTCCGCCTTGGCCACCCGCTCCGTCAACTCACTGGCACTCCTCTCCACGATTTCTCCTTCATCCAGGGCCCTGTGTAGTCGGTAGTTTACAAGCTTTAACACTATGAAAACAGCTGCTACCACTGGGCAGTACACAGCTACAATCACCAGAGAAGAGGGAAGTGCCTGGGAAAAGACAAAAAAATAAATGTAAAATACTGTACTTTCTACGCAGGAAACCCACACATCAAATCTGTATGAAGCGCATGCAGGTAGGAACTTGATATATCATATAAATATTATTAGGTTAGGTACACACAACGGCGCTGGGTTCTCTGTCATATGGACTTCATACCGGTAGTTTCACACAATCATGTGCGACCCTGGGAAAACAGCCCTAATTGACATTTTGGAAGGCTGCTTACAAAAACATCCTTAAAGTGGTTGTCCGGGGTAAATAGAAATTCCTACACTAATCTAAACACCCTCCCCCCCGCCTACTTTCTAAATGATATAATTCAGCAAAAATGTATAGTTACCCATACCCAGGGAATGGCTCCTCCTCCTTGATCTGTGACATCTGCCTGCACGTGCACAAAAGAGCCGGAGTCCCGTCTTTGCGCTGTAGCCAACACTCCATCTCTATTGCGCAAGCGTGGGAGTCCGAAGGAGCCGTACATGCCTGCACAGTAGAGATGTAGTGAAGGCTACAGCACAGTGCCGGGACTGCTGCACAGGTACTGGCAGAATCAAAGAAGAGCAAGAGCCATTCCCCACAGAAGGAAATCTGGACAGGAAGAAGACAGGTAAGTATAATGGGGAAGGGAGTGTTAGAGAGGGAGGGGGGAGGAGTGAGAGGGAGATAGTGAGAAAGCCTACAACTACCATAATGCATTGCATTAGTTAAGGCAGCTACACCATGTAAACAAATGCAGAAGATGCTAGGAGCTCCCAGAAACCGAGAAATCACTCAAAACACTGTTAAAAGGTATCTGGGTGCACTTATTAATCCATTAATAGCACTAACAGACCTAAATATTTTTTTGCCTGGAAAATCACTTTAACTAATATAAAGTTGGATTTGGTATATTGTCAGGCATATGTCTTACCACCTAAATGATCAGAGATGCTTAGTTGTGGCACACAAATGTACAGCTAAAACTTTTATAGCATAACTTATGCTGGAAGCAGAGCAGTGTGCAGGTGGCTTTATGTAGGACATGGGGATCTCCATGGGTGCATACTACAGATTGACTATGATATTCTATACTACATAACAGGGAATCTAATCAGATGCAATAAGCTACAAGCATATGATTCAAGGGGAAAAAAAGCCTTGTTTATTCTGCATCGGATGGAACATACCATTTGGAAACATATTCGTGGGTATATGAGGGTACAGTAGGTTTGCCCTATTAAAGCTCTGTATTAAATACAGAGCTGCAATATAACCATACGCATAAAGCCTTACTCTAGCTGTGAAGGTGGCACGTCAAAGAAGTCTTCATGTAGCCCAGATAAGATCTAGGGCATGGAGAGGTTTGGTGTGGGAACAGTGTGGAAATGCAATAAATGTCTTTTATTGGAAGACTCTTTTAAAGTAAGTTTGTCAGATGATTTAGCCCTACCAAATGACTTCCAGCACTTGATAGGTCATATAATAATAATCATCCTTTAATAGTCCCACCATGTGGAAATTCAGTGTGTTACAGCAGCAAGGATATGCAATGCAAAGATAAGCAATACAAATACAACTACGGGGGGGGGGGGGAATATCACAACAGAAAGATATTTCAGTTCTCTGTATGGGCTGATCTCCGCTTAGGTCGGTGTTGGTTGCACAGCCTAACCGCAGCGGGGAGGAAAGACTTCCGATAGCGCTCATTAATCCTAAGGTGGTTCCACTGGCACCAATCTACAAAATCCTGGTTCAGTTCCCTGTACTCCCTGTCATCATCGTCTGTGATGAGGCCTACTATTGCAGAGTCGTCAGAATACTTCTGTAGGTAGCAGCTGGATGAGTTGCACCTAAAATCTGCAGTGTACAGTGTGAAGAGGAAAGGGGCAAGAACTGTACCCTGAGGTGCCCCCGTATTACAGATCACGGTGTCTGACATACAGTCCCAGGCTCTCACATACTGAGGTCGATTTGTGAGGTAGTCTAGGATCCAATTGGAGAGATGGTGGTCCACTCCAGCAAGGGCCAGCTTGTCTCTCAGTAACCACAGATGTATGGTGTTAAAAGCACTGGAGAAATCAAAGAACATTATTCTAACCGTGTTACCTGGTTTCTCTAGGTGAGAAAAAGCCCTGTGCAGAAGGTGGATGATGCCATCATCTACCCCAGTGCCCGGCCGATAAGCAAACTGGAGGGGGTCCATAGTGGAGCTCACTAGAGGGCGGAGATGTGTGAGAACCAATCTCTCTAAGATGCTACATTTAAGCTATTTAGCAGCATATCTGCATATATCTTTTTTCACTTTTTACAGCATCTGCATTCCAGATGAAAACAACCTGCATTCAATGTAAAAAATTATGATAGATGTGACACAGACGGCCCGGCAAGTGCTCTGGGACTCACTCACATACAAGGAAATAAAATGGTCTGATGACGCATTTAGAAAATACAGAAAGTATGTATTTTACTAGCATGGACTTCCTCCATATTCCAACAGACTGCCATTTTATGAGTAAGAATGAAGCATTCACCCAGTGTGCAGCAGACATTCATTATTGGCTCGCCATGTCTTTCATGAGCACATTATCATACGTGTAGACAGATGAAGACTTTCCATACATCTCTTCATTCATTCCTTTCACAGTAAACTCCCCTGTGCACCTGAGAAGAATAGGTCTATGGGAGATCTGCCAAGTCATTGTGATCACAGAGCCATTAATGTAACACAGGCCAAGCAGTGAGCAGAGGCAGGCGTGTGCATCCAGACTTGTAAAGTGCACTGTCAGTACCCTCCAGCGCTAGGAAGCAACTGCAAATTAAGCTCAAGCTTTCACAAGACCCGTTGTGCAAAACCGCACATTCATTTCTGTCTAAGAACAACCACTAACTATATCATTCTGTTATGACTGACTCATTTCCTTTCCAGGCAAAAGAAGAACAGGGTGACACACAATCCGGGCCTAAATCATAACGCACCACCTAAAAACAAACTGATTTCCCAATAAGCACACAACACTAAGGGCCCAAAGTTTTCACAATGAAGTCAACAAAGAAACCATTTCCTTACAACCAGGAGGGCACATAAAACAAATCCTTTTTTGGCTGCTCCTAAGGCTTGAGCTGGAATATAAAGGAGAGAAATCAGTGGGCAGCCATTGCTGCAGCTTCTGACAGGTGGCAGTGTGCTGTGACCCTACTATGTGACTGGGTGCTATGCAATCCTGCCCTCCAGTGTAGACTTGCTTCTGTAAGGTCACAGAGTAGTTAATAGTGGGCATAAAAGTCCGATGAAGAACCTCTATGCTAGATACCAGGATATTCTAGGTTAACTAAAGACAGGAGGCAAGAGGACAATTTACCAGGGCAAGAGGAGAGAGTAGAACAGAACACCCCCCCCCCCCCAACACTATCACTTCTAGTAGCAGCATAAGCACTTATTTACATTGTGAGCCCTGTGTCTGGGAACATTAAATGACAACCCGTCAATCCATTCTAGAAAGGGCGGGGTACACTATATATGCTAAATTAAAGTAGTATTTGTAAAATGCTTTGCCATTCTTCAATACTCTGAGACCTTAGACCAGTTAATATATTACAGAAATAATAGATTTGATAGTTGGGACCACCCAGCAAAACAGAAAAAAAAAAAAGAAGTCCTACAACTCTAAAAGAGCAAGTCTATATTAGTATATGAATCTTGGATCATGGAGATCACAGACTACCCTTGAAGGGAGTCTATCCAAAAAAAAAAATAAAAATAAAAAAAAAAAATCACCTTTTAAACTAATTTCACATTGCAATGGCCTTTAAAAAGGCCATTCTACTCCTCCCAGCCGTTTCTGATAAAATTTGTGTCTTCAGTTATGCCAATTACCTTCACGGAGCACCTTGGGCGTTCCTCCTGTGCTGCGAGAACCCCCCCCCCCCGTCATAGCCTTCCACCGCCCCTTAGTCCGTTGTGTTCACTCCCCTCTTCCTGTTCTCTGTATCTTCTGCCTTTCGCAGGCATCTGACACAGTGCTGTAACAGACCACTGGAAAATGGAGGCCCAGGCAGAGCTGACTGCACATGCGCATGCCCGGGCGGCCATTTTCCGGTGGTCTGTTACAACGCTGCATCCGATGCAGATACAGAGAACAATAAGAGGCCATTTTTAAAGACCATTCCAAAATGACAGTTTAAAAGGTGTTTTTATAAAGTCCATTCTAACGTGACAGTTTAAAAGGTGTTTTTTTTAATGATAGACTCCCTTTAACATGCTGGTATTGACATGAGGAACATTGATAAACACAGCACACAGCAGAACACACATGCCCCATACAACTTTATACCCCTTAGAAAGCTGGTTGGAGACTCGTGTTGGGTTATAGACCCAGAACCCTATATTATTCACCAAGGGGTTAACACCAAAATTACATGATTGTGACGCAATACTGTATTGTACTCTAATGTATACTATCTAAAAATACCTTGTGATTAGGGAACTGGATTGACTCTATATCTTGGGGGCTACCTTTGAATTTATGTAAGCATTGTTATGCATCTTAAGAGTTTTTAATATGGGTTTGTTTGTTTTTTTAAATAAAGTATTAATAAATTCTTATGGGACTTTGTGGATAATTGTTGGCCATAGACAGTCTATAATTGGTGCTTATATTGTTCAAGTGTATTGCAGACTGATTTTGGCAATAAAATAGACATGAAAATTAATTTAAATCATACCTTGTACCTTCATAGCTGGGAGCAGCTAAGCAGGGAAACCCAATGAAATCAGCCATGTAGCTATGGCCTCCAATTTCCTATTTGCTTTCATAGTTTGCACTTTGTAGATGTAAACATGAAATTTAAAGAGTCCTTGGAGATGGGCAGCTCTATATACCGTTAGAAAGCTGACAGTGCACTGAATTCAGCGCACTGTCAGCTTTGCCGGTACGCATTCCTCCACTGTCAGAAGGGCGAGGCTTACAGCTAGCTCTGTTCATTGCTGGGCTGTGAGGATAGCCCCCTGACAGTACTCGTCCATAACCTTGTACTGTCAGGGGAGTGTTCCTCACAGCCCAGCAATGACACCAGGCTGTAAGGTCTGTCCTTCTGACAGTGAAGGGATATCGGTACCAAAACTAACGGTACAGATATCTCCGGAACCCCTAGGCACATACTGGCAAAGCTGACCGTGAGCTGAATTCAACACACGGTCAGCTTTCTAGCAGTATACAATACCAACGATCTCGGCATTATATTAAATTTTGAAAACCTAAGGATAGGTCTTCAAAATTTTAGTACCATAAACCCTCTTTGATCATGTCATCTTGAGATCAGCTCTGCCCACTCTCACCCTGGCAAAAATATATGAAGTGGTTTGCATCTTGTTTCACATAAAGTTTTAGCCTTTTCCCCAAATACACCCTCTGCTGATGAATGAACCATTGTAAAGTTATACTCTTAGCTACTGATAGTCTGAAGATGACTAAATACACATGGCAGTAAGTCCTGTCATCTCCAGTACAGCTTATGCATGCAGTCTTATTATGGCTTTGTACATGAGCCATATACTGAGTGCTTGAGCAAAGATCGAACTGCGCTCTGGGAAATCAGTGAAGTCTTTCTCCCAAGGCCATTCTCTGGCACTAAATAAATAGCTCAATAAGCGGAGCCATAATATGGTCAGGCGCATGAGAAATAATGTATTCTCAGTTATAACAGACAGGCATCTTTGTTTAAAGAAACACTGGGTAAATTTCACATTTCTTTCATTAGATACCTATTTTCGCATTATGCATAATTCACCTAGTAATACTTTAGTCATTCCTTTATAGGGGATGCTCACACAACAACCTGTACAAGCTGAAAAATTCAGCTTCAGGAATATGAAGCTGAATTTTTCTGCTTGACCAAATTCCACTGCAGAATCTGCCACGGTACTTGCAAATTCTGCACCGGCCAGTTGGCATTTTTCTATCTTGCATTCACTTCAATGGGTGGAAGCAGGAGGTAGCTGCCTTAAATTCAGCGCCACATTCAGTCGTGTGCATATACCCTGAGGTGGGATCTTTTTCTTCAGTTGAGTCCAGTGACCTCACTCTTACCTGCTTGGAATAACCGGGGCTGTGGAGTAGATAGGCAACAAACTATGCATCTAATTAATGATGCAATATCAACAATTGTATAATCTAATTAAAAATCATCATTTATTTTGAAGCCAAAGTCGTTAACTTTTTTCCAGCTCTGCAGCCCTGAGAATTAACATGCCTTTCTGTGATCTCCAAGTCATGCTTCATGCACACGGCCGAGTGTGCAGCCCGAGGCTTTTCCAAATTTTTAATAGAACCTGCTCTATAAAAATATTGGAACAGAGCTCAGGCTGCATACTATGTCATATGCATGAAACCTTACAATGTCATTCTCTAGTTCTCATGAATAGACTGCGGGCAGGAAGGGACTGTCTCTAGGCACCCAAGTGGGGCTGTGCTGAAGCATTATGGGATTGATATAGCACAGTGAAAAAGAAATCTAAAAACCAAAATGATATCTGATCAAACTTGAGGCAACGCTAAGATTCAGTGATATGGATGCAGTATACATAAAAGTGTGACAATGAGGTGAGTGGTTCAGAAGGAAGCGTTTTCGCTGGACTGTTTTGTTAAACCCAATATCCCCTTATAGCTAAAGATCACCTAACATTCAATACAGAAATTTGTATGCTCATGCCCAACAAAGGGAAAAAGAAAATAAAGTCCCCTTATCAAACAGTGAAAGACAATTTCCTACTTCATGGAACTTGCAGGAATGGATTTATCTCTGGAAAGCAAAATGCATTTCACAAGCAGAGACTCATTTCTGAAAGGTTTCCTGGCGACTATATTTAACAATGGCCTGCTATGAATGGAGATTAAAAACAATAGTTACAGCTGTTCAGACTGCTAGGAAATCTACATGTAATATGGCCAGAGTTGCGCTTCAGGGGAAGAAGAAAAAAAAAACACGGCACTCAGCTTGTTTGTGGAAGAGTGAAGAAATCAGGCGATACCTTTTAGAGGCTAACTGAGTATATTTATAAGTAAGCTTTCAGGAGTACTCGCTCCCTTCATCAGACATGGTGTGATACAAGAACTGAAAATTAACAGATTTTTATACACATGGTTTTCAAAGCATTTTAGAGTCCTTAAAAAAATTGCAATCTAAGTAGAGAAGTTATTTACAACAGGTCAAAAAAAACAGTCTGGAAACTTGTGGTGCGGATTGAGGGATCAGTAATTCTTGCTGTTATCTGTTTGCTCTGTCTGTGACAGAGATGCCGTGAGGAGGCCAAAAAACGGAAAAACCAAAAAAAACACTACAGTCCCTTTTATTTCACACATATACAAGGTAGCACTGAACCAGTTGAGTCTAGCATGTCCTCTCTCTCTCTCTATATATATATATATATATATATATATATATATATATATATATATATATACACACACACACACACACACACACACCCTACCATTCAAAAGTTTGGGGTCACCCAGACAATTGTGTGTTTTCCATGAAAACTCAACTTATTTGTCAAATGAGTTGCAAAATGAATAGAAAATATAGTCAAGACATTGACAAGGTTAGAAATAATGATTTTTATTTGAAATAATTTTCTCCTTCAAACTTTGCTTTCGTGAAAGAATGCTCCATTTGCAGCAATTCCAGCATTGCAGACCTTTGGCATTCTGGCTGTTAATTTGCTGAGGTCATCTGGAGAAATTTCCCGCCATGATTCCAGAAGCCCCTCCCACAAGTTGGATTGGCTTGATGGGCACTTTTTGCGTACCATACGGTCAAGCTGCTCCCACAACAGCTCAATAGGGTTGAGATCTGGTGACTGCGCTGGCCACTCCATTACAGATAGAATACCAGCTGCCTGCATCTTCCCTAAATAGTTCTTGTATAATTTGGAGGTTTGCTTTGGGTCACTGTCCTGTTGTAGGATGAAATTGGCTCCAATCAAGCGCTGTCCACAGGGTATGGCATGGCGTTGCAAAATGGAGTGATAGCCTTCCTTATTCAAAATCCCTTTTACCTTGTACAAATCTCCCACTTTACCAGCACCAAAGCAACCCCAGACCATCACATTACCGCCACCATGCTGACAGATGGCGTCAGGCACTCTTCCAGCATCTTTTCAGTTCTTCTGCGTCTCACAAATGTTCTTCTGTGTGATCCAAACACCTCAAACTTCGATTTGTCTGTCCATAACACTTTTTTCCAATCTTCCTCTGTCCAATATCTGTGTTCTTTTGCCCATATTAATCTTTTCCTTTTATTAGCCAGTCTCAGATATGGCTTTTTCTTGGCCACTCTGCCCTGAAGGCCAGCATCCCTGATTCGCCTCTTCGCTGTAGACGTTGACACTGGCGTTTTGCGGGTACTATTTAATGAAGCTGCCAGTTGAGGACCTGTGAGGCGTCGATTTCTCAAACTAGAGACTCTAATGTACTTGTCTTGCTGCTCAGTTGTGCAGCGGGGCGGGGCCTCCCTCTTCTCTTTCTACTCTGGTTAGAGCCTGTTTGTGCTGTCCTCTGAAGGGAGTAGTACACACCGTTGTAGGAAATCTTCAGTTTCTTGGCATTATATTGCCTTCATTTCTAAGAATAAGAATAGACTGTCGAGTTTCACATGAAAGTTCTCTTTTTCTGGCCATTTTGAGAGTTTAATCGAACTAACAAATGTAATGCTCCAGATTCTCAACTAGCTCAAAGAAAGGTCAATTTTATAGCTTTTCTAACCAGCAAAACTGTTTTCAGCTGTGCTAACACACTTACACAAGGGTTTTCTAAACATCCATTAGCCTTCTTACACAGTTAGCAAACACAATGTACCATTAGAACACTGGAGTGATGGTTGCTGGAAATGGGCCTCTATACATCTATGTAGATATTGCATTAAAAACCAGACATTTGCAGCTAGAATAGTCATTTACCATATTATCAATGTATAGAGTGTATTTCTGATTCATTTAATTGTTATCTTCATTGAAAAAAACTGTTCTTTTCTTTCAAAAATAAGGAAACTTCTAAGTGACCCTAAACTTTTGAACGGCAGTTTATATATATATATATTTTGCCAGGGAGCTGCCGTGATTTTTTTGATTCATCACACGAACAGAAAGTCACATGACACACCCCACTGACTTAACAAGACCATTGGGGTTGTATCATGGTAGCTGTCATATTGATGGGAATGCATGCTGTGCTGTACTTTTAAGGAGACACCATCAGAGCTGTCAACTAAGCTTAAAGCCATACACTTTAGACACCCGACAGTTGAAGTCTCACAGGTTTAACGGACTTTAGTCCAATGTGAATGGAGAACTGTGTTTGTTTGTTTTTTTGAAGACATAGCTGAAAAGTGAATGTCACGTAAGAGCTCATGCACACAGCAGAGCCATATGCAAAGAACCTGTATAGCAAGAAATGGCACTGCATGTTATTTACTGAACAGTAAATGGCAGTCGGACAATGTCTGCTAAATATCATTTTTTTTTTTTTTAAATAAAAAACATGCCTGCTTTGTTTAAAGAAAAACAAACAAACAAACAGTACCCCACACACACACACACTGGTTGTGTGTGGTACTGCAGCTCAGCCACATTCTCCTCAATAGAGTCAAGCTGCAATAATAGGTAGAACCCATAATGTGATCTTCCTGGACAAACCCTTTAAGAAATTGTAATTTACAGCAATGCCCAAGTTGGAGGGCCCTATTGTATCTTTATATTTATTAAAAAAAAAAAACCACCACACACAGCTGCCTGAATAGTTATGTCCGGTCCTGGAATTTATTATCTAATAAACTGGAACATTTTGGAATTTTACTTCTATATAAACTGCATTGCTGTTCAATTACAGCAGTAGCTATGACGACAGATTTTCCCATGACTTTACACCTCCCTGTATGGATCATCATGTGAAGCTATGAGCTTTGCAAGGCAAACATTTTAGGCTGCTTACAGGCCACATTTATTCCTCCACTGGGCTTTGTCAGAAGTATATGTTTAAATAGCCAAAAACTGCACACAAATGTATACCATGACACATCCCCCCCACTTTAACAAGAATCGACAGAACACAAAGGACTGAACTTTGGACTGCATTTGATCTGCTTTCAATGAATGTCAGTCTTTTTACATGGTGAGACCAGACCAGACCAACCCAGCGCTAAAATCTTATGCAAATGTTGCTTTTTTTCCCTCATTCTTCTTGGTCAAGCAGGGTGCTGCTGACAAATGAAGACGAGAAATATGCTTGCTCATACAACATTACAGCACAAGAAGCACCTTGCAGGAGAGGCTTTTGAAGTTGCAACCAGGGCTGTGGACTCGGTAGGCCAAACCACCGACAGACTCCTTCACAAAAGGCCAAGGTCTGTCAGAAGCAGTAAAGATTCTCTGATTTATTAACAAAAAAACTAGAGACTGATTTCTATGACATTAAATATGTAACAAATTATACAACATTAGTATAATATAATGAAAAATAATCAATAATAAAATATTTTTATTTTGTAGTCGGAGTCAGTAACTTTTTTTTACGGCTCCAGTCAATATTGCTCCAACTCAAACTCCAAATCCCTCCCACAGTCACTTCTAAACATCTGCCGGGAAATGTGACAGGCAACGGTTATACCAATAGATCCTACTATACTTTTTTTCATGGAGAAGTTTATGCATTGGAGTTTTCCACAATATGGAGTTATATGGAATAACGTAGGGAAGGAAAATTAGGGAAGAGAAACTGGTAATGGTCCAGACATCTGTCCCCTGCTTTATAGCAGATATAGGATCAGACAAACATGGCTCCTTTGTTTTAAAGACGGCACTACACCTGTCCAACTATATATATATATATATATATATATATATATATATATATATATATATATATATATTTTTTTTTTTTTAGATCTTTTAGTCAAATACAGTGGGAGAACAATTTGCCACCCACTCCTCTGACTGTGGAGACACGTTTGATCAAATCTATGCCCATAAAGCAGTGGTCTCCAGCTGTTGGAAAATAACTCTAGCATGTCCTAACAGCTGCTGTCAGGACATGATCATAGTTTCACAAAAACTGGAGAGCCGCAGGTTTTAGACTACTGCCGTGGAATATGATCATCTCATATCCAGTCACTAATAGAAACATATAAAAATGAATGTGTGGGGCAGATTCACTTGTACTGTTACACTAGCTGTCTAGTCAAAATTTACACCTTCTATTAGTTGACTTAGTTAACACCACAAAAAAGTGCCAACATTTGGTGCAGGGTGTCACAACTTGAGGTCACCCACTTTGGATAAAGCCACACCCGTTTCTGCACCAGTCATAAAAACGTCTAAAATACTTCAGAAATTTTGTGCAAAGCATGTTATACAGCTTTATGGTGCAAATTATGCCTGAACTCGGGTGCATTTTACTTGCTAAATCTCCCCCCGTGCCATTTTAGAAAACATTACCTATACCCTTAAGAACTGAATGATAAAAGCCAGGCTCTGTCCTCAGTTTCTGTAGAACATATCTTGTATGCAGTTATTATAACAGATAATAGACGTGACTCATCCGTATTCTGCTGTAACATCATAATGTAGAGAGAAACACCAATGTAAAATGTATCTGCAGTTGCATGACTATTCCCTACATGTGCATAAAGCTGCTCATACTAGAAGACAACTTACCATTACTTATCATGTACGAGGCACCAGCCCAACTAACCTTTTAACTCTCTCAATAGACCGCAGTAAAAGACAAATTTCCAAAAAGGAGGATGGTACCAATGTTTTCTACAGTACCAACTTAGCACCATTAGGCTTTACTTGTACACTGTACTGTACATTTGCAGCGTTAGATGAGATTTATCCACATATTGTGAAAAAAGCCCCCCACAAAGTCATCTGTGCTAAGGGTTTTCAACCCTCAGCATGTTAAACAATGCTGCAGGTACTACCACCAGCGTTTCACCATTCACGGAGGATTGCCACAGCAAAAACCACCAGCTTTAAAGTGGTTATATAGTTTAGATAACAAGCATCTTTCTGCCAGCTATTCCTCCATACACATAGGATTTCTCATTAACGGCAGCAGACTGAGCCCCTACCAAATACCTGTTGTGTCATCTCCTGTGATAAAGCGTACATTTTGTAATCCAATATGCCCAACCCTTGTCCCCCCTCAATACCTGCTATTGGGGCAGAGTCCAGACACTCCCATATACATTAGTCTGCTCACGCCAACATCCAACCAACATTAAATGTGTAGAGTCACCTTTTTGGTTTGGAAAGCATTATTTATGCTTAATCTAGGTCCACCTAATATTTTTTTTTTTTTGCTGTACAGTTGAACACAAACTATTCCCTGTAGTAAGTGATTTCAGCCTAGGCGTCTGGTAAACATATAATATAATATGCACCAATAAATGGAGGATACAGCTAAATCTAACACAGCAAGCAGATCATTGCTGCCAAGTCTTTTACAGATTATAGTTCTTAATAGCTTAACATTCTTCTGGAGTGTATGACCACCAGATTCCAAGTCCAGCTTTTTTGGATTTAAACAAAGTGACACTTTATGTAACGCATGCAGACACATACAAAGATGGCTGACTATACAAGACAATGGACATACTGGTATAACAGCTTGATAAAAGTATGATAAATCCACTCAGTAACAAATCCTAATGGATCCCTGACTTGGGCTTCTATAAATAGCTAAAAATAGATAGATTTTCCTGCTGACAGACTCCCTTTAAATAAGACTATAGTAGAATTGCAACCTGCATGTTGCCATAACTGTGACAAGTCTCACCAGAAATTCAACAAGTTTCATTTCTGGCAACTTTCATGTCACATTGCAACAACTTTCACCCTTATCAGTTTCGATACAGACAGTGCTACAGTACGGTCTTTGGTCATGCGATACGTCCTGCAGCCAAAGTCACTGTGAAGCCCTAACCTAGAGCAGCAAGTGAGCCAGAGATCTCCTGCTAAATCTACAAAGACTGGCCTTATAATTTGTGTCTCCATTATAATAAACGTGTTTCCATTGTGCAACCAGGGCAGCAGAAAAGCATTTCATTCTTCACTGAAACTAGTTGCAGCTTGCCTGCTAACTTACATAATACTAGTCATTCTCCATTAAAGTCTCCTCTAAACTCCAGAAAAATAGGGTTGTGTTTTCTTTCTATAGCAACATATTCTCAAAATACCATGAAAGTGGTTGGCTTAGAGGGAATGTATCATCAGAAAGGGAATGTGTCATCAGAAAAATCAAATATTGTTTAAAAAAAAATTATTTACCATTCTCTCCAACTATATTTATACAAATCCTGCAATTCCACTTTGGCCACACACATAAGATAGCTGTCACTATTTCACCAACAGCCACCTCACCTGACTCTTCCACACACTTTCCAAGCTGTACATGTGTCCTAAACAAAGAAGAGAAAAAAACCCATCTCCCAAAGTAAAAGAAAAAAAAAGCATCAGGCTGTTGAAATCCAATTGCCCAAACTTTATAACCCCTAAGCCTTAGAATAATAAGACATTTTATCTATATAGCCCCAACTTATTCTGCAGCACTTTACAAATCATAGAGATCAAGCAAAGACAAAATGAGACATTACAGCGTGATGAACAATTCACACAATAGGAGTGAGGGCCCTGCTCACAAGAGCTTACAATCTATGGGGTAGACAGGGTGACAAGAGGTAGAAGTGCTTATACAGTGTAACACTTCCTTTTCTGTAGAGATCACTTTTTCAGTGCTCTTTATCACAGACAGTAATTACAATGAAAGGGACCACCTCTATTATATGATCCACTATTAACAATAAGTGACAGTCATAACCCAGCTTATCGACTCCCCATCCCAATGACTTCTGCACAGGTAACTAGAAGATATCTAGATAATTCTGCCACAAAGTTCAATACGCTATCTACAAACTATAGCTGCCTCTGTTCCATGTGCCTGCTGTAGAGCCTCTCTTTATACACTGTTAAAGGTGTTCAACAAGGAATAAGATCTTATAGTGTATTGACTGGAGTAGATGGTTTGCTCTCCTCTGCTGACACACTAATGGGAATTTAAGACTGGTGATTCTTACAATAGGCATACGATTTGCCAGTATTACTAAGAAACTCCTGCCTCTTAGTAATTCTAGTTCATGTTGGTGCACCTGATCAGAAATTTACACCAGTGAGGAACTGGGATAAATTTGTGATACAACTCACTCTGACATGAGTTATAGTAAATCTGTTGGACTGTGGGGCATACCCTCCCTGGCCCACCTAGGTTCCCACCCCACTCAGCCCCCTGTCTAAAAAAAAATTGGCGAGCTGGGTACATAGGCCAACTCTGAATCATGTGACTGATCTTGCTCTACTCTTCCTGCTTGTGAAAGTAAAGTGGGATGAGTCACATGATCCAGAATGGCGTGCCAGCAGAGGAGAGCCAAACCATATCATGTCCACATGGCACATTATGCACAGCAAACAAATAAATGGCTTTGTGGTTCCTTCTTCTAAATATTCAAAATCATTTAAAACGTGACAAACTGGGTTGTATGGAAATGACTACAAGTTGCAATGCTTAAAGGGGTATTCCATGTTAGTTTATCATTAAAAATTATCATCAGGATAGGACAGATAAGATAAGAGATCAGATCAGTGGTGTAGAAGGGGCTCACTATTTAGCCTGCTTTATGACGGCCGTGCAATAAAATTACAACCTCGTCCCATAGAAGGGAATGAGTCAAGGCTGCAGATACATTGCATAGAAACAGACAGCGCACAATGTAAACAGTGAAGAGGTCATCAGCAGAAATTAACTGCAATAACCATTTTAAGGCGACATTTATAATGAATCTAATTTCACTCATTTAAAAAAATAGTCCCAATATGTAAAGTGGTGGACTATCACAAGGATATACTATCTCTAGAACCTCTCCTGATCTTAACAGTGAAGGTGAAGCAGTGCTAATTTAGCGCCATTCCCCTACAATGTTTTACCTGCACATAGGGGCTCCTGGTCACCTTCTATGAAGGACTCCAGCATAGCCTCTTGTTTGTGCCATCAGAGAGGACTTCATTGAAAACTACTAGTGAAGTTGTGAACATACTGAACAAGTATTATGTTTTGATAGATGGAATTTTCAATAACTAAGGAGCCCAGACAATTGATTAGTGGCTCATGGGGTCAGATCCTCTAAAGATGGAACAATCTACTATTCACTGGACCAAGCGTATACAGAGAAATACAAGCCAACAGGACTGACTGTAACTTTACCGGAAATGTACAGATATATTTATAGCAAGAAAACAAGAGCGGATCATGAAGCATAGAACCCAGTTCCTTTCTGGTAGTGAGTCACGGTGATGTCAACATAAGATTCCAGAGAGGTGACATGCTTAAGAAAGTGTATTAAAATTTGTTACCTACCAGCAGATTGTTAAGGAGACACAAATGTAAACTATTCAAGAGTTGCTGCAGCCTAGGGGGTTATATGGGCAACATCTAAAGGTTACTTTCGCAATTTAAAGAAAACCTGACATGCTGAACATGCAATCTGATCTATCAGTGGCAGGGTATGGAGCAGATTGCTATACAGGGTTGTAGGAGAAAATAACTTGCAATTTAGTACTCTATGACTAGGAGTCCAGTGGGTGGTCCTAAATGATTGGTAAAAGGAAGACTGACAAACATTCAATGAAATCTAAGTCATTAGTAAGTGTTCTGTCACGGTCTGACACCAGACACTGCACAGATCAGCTGACCCAACACTGGAAGCTACAGAAGTGGATGGAGAGTGCAAGCAGGCTGCTCCTATTCAAGTCATAGGTGCACTGCATAGCGGCTGAGTCAGAACAGCAGCTAAGCTCAAATAACTTGACATGAACAAATTACTATAAATCATGAGCGCCAGATATGCACTCTGGGAAACCTTTCAACAATGATGCAAAAACCAAGGAGGACAGTTGACTATAGCAACCAGCATAAAAAAAAAAAAAAAAACAACTGGTAACTAAGGGCAACTATTCATTCTGTCTTTTGCACCAATGCTAAATATCTAATCCATTAGCTACCTGGGTCTTAACTAACAAGTAACTCTGGGCTGAAGTCCAGGGTTTATAGTCTGAAGGAAAGCTTGGATAGCAGTAAAAAAGAAAAAAACAAAACACAAACTACTGTACACAAACAACATTTCCAAGCTCATGGAAGTTCATTTTGGATCAATGCCCAGATTTGGTTCCAATTTTCTCACATCATATAAACAAATGGCTAGTTCACCTAATGTCCACATTGACTTCTAGTACAGGTAAGGCTAAGTTAAAGAGTCGGCAGAGATGCGGTTTCAGTATAAAAACGGCGATAACCGACAGACCTCATTATACTCTATGGGGGTCTGAGGGTAACCGCTGTTTTAGCGGGCAGATTTTCTATCCTTCAGCGGACGCAAACGATGGGGAACCCAACACAAGTATGAAACTAACCAAAGGCTACATGCACATGAACATGTGCGGGTCAATGAAAAAATGGCACGGATGGTATATGGATGAGATCTGTGAGCTGGAGCTTAAGCCATATCACAGAGAAAGGTGGCCTATTGGGAGGCAAAGAATGTGAGCAGATCCATTTAGGACAATGTTGACAGTGTCTAAAGTGCTGTGGAATATATTGGCACTATAGAAGTAAGAGAAATAAATAACAGGGAACACTTCTAAAAATGTTTGGTTTGGGAAGGAGTTCCCTGCTTTTCTCCAGGTGTGGTATTTTAGAAGTTATTCCATCAACATTTTTCAAAAGGGCAAAGACTACCAGAACTGAAAGATTACAAGAAAATCCTGCTTAGCAGCTCGAGATTACTCCATGGCCCGTCTCCAACAATATACCAGTGCTTCTCAACCTTTTCAAGCAAGATACTACTCCCTAGTGAGCAAAAGTTCCATCCCAGTAACCCCAAAGTAAAGATCAGTTATAAACGGAAACACAATAAGGCTTCATTCGGAGCACCCATCAGCAGTTATATCCTATCTGATGGCAAGAACAGCATTATCACGTCGACGTGAATGTGGAAGTAAAATTTTTTTAGGATAACCATGTCCCTTTTCACGTAGCTGAATGCTTTTTGTACGCATCACACCTCTTTCTGTGATGAAGATCTGAAACGTAGTGGCATTTAATGTGCCCACATTACAAATAAAATGACCAAGAATCCAACAAATGTAGGAACATTCCTCTAGATCCAGGAGATGTGCCCAATCCTCTGGGATTCCAGGAGGTCATCCCTCTCTTCAGGGAGAGTTGGCAAGTATGAATAATGCCCGCTTAGTGCCCCATACACTGTATAATTCCCCTTCCCCGCAGTATAATGCCCGCTTACTGCACCCACAAACAGTGAGCAATGAATTCTTACTCACTTCCAGCAGCGCCAGTCATGCCAATGAGCCTTGTCTTCCTAAAGCTGGCCATACATATAGAATAACTGGATCTTTTCCAACCTCTCAATTAACATACACACTTGACTTGGTTGAGCATGCACATAGGGAATAGAAACACACACTACTGCAGGACACTTCTGGTGACATCTGTATACACAGCACACTATATACAAACATACATATAATTACTATCATTTATTTCCCCAATTGTACCATCAACCTATTAGAAATGTGAATTATACATCTGCAAGTCAGATATCCAAAGTGGTATTTAACTCAACAAGACGTCAAACACTTTAATGCTATGAAAAAAAAAAAAGAAAAAAGAACACAGTAGGTCAAAAGTCACCATTATGGTTTTACTTCAGGTCCATAGACAAAATCTACCAGGTCTTACAAAACAAACAACCTCAAACAATGTGAAAAGCTTCTAGTTCCACCATGTATTTAGGAGTGGAGCTGTGGAATGTGTCCCATAATCATCACCTATACACAGAACAGACTATACATGTTTGACCACTGGGAGCCTCTCTGGGACACTCAAGTACAGTGCTAGGATATCTTTATCAGACATTACACAGAGCAGCAGGCACAAGAAACTGTTTCATTCAAGAAGAGGACATCGGACCAGTACTTGGGATTGATGGGAACCAAGACACTACACCTATTCATAGTGTCCACTAAAAGGTACAACCTGGGACCAACATAGGTGAAGGAGTGTAGAGAGTATCCATTGTGCGGTAGTGGCGAGATGGTAGTGGCATACACAGATGTAGCAGAGTTAGCTCGAACTTCTGCAATTGGTTAAATTACTGCAACATAAAATCTTATCACCAAAGAGAACAACAAACAATGAAACATCCTTGGAAAAACATTTTAATGACTTTTTTTGTCTTCTGTGATAAGATATCAAGCTGCAGCACTTTAACCAAATGAAGAAGTTCAGGTTAACTCTGCTACACAAGTGCTTTTTTTTTTTTTTTTTTTTAATAAACCAATTTTTCTGGTGTATTCACCCACACAGAAGTTGGGCTGAATGCAAACTCCCATGACTAAGTCACTGTAAAAAAATATTTTTTGCCATATTGTTCTCAGCTGTACAGAAGAAAGTTTAAGGCTGAGGCTCCAAGTTGCAGAAACTCAGCTTTTTTTGGTGCAGATTTTGCTGTGGTTTTTTGAGCAAAAGCCAGGCGGGGATTTAATAGAAGGTAGAAGTATAAGAACTTCCTGGCTTTAGCTCAAAAAACTGCAACAAAAAAAAGCTGCGTTTCCGCAACGAAGGGCCTCAGCCTTAAGAGGTTTTCCAGGAATTCTAAAATTGATGATCTGTCCTTACAATAGGTCACCAATAAGTGGTCGTGGAGGTCCTATATCCAGGACCGCCGCCAATCAGCTGTTTGAAGAAGCCGTGGCACTCGCGAGTCCGGCAGCCTCTTTCCTGCCAATGACGTCACATTTATCAGTCACATGGTACAGCAGCAGCTCAGTCCCATGCAAATGAATAGAGCTGAGTTGCAATACCAAGCACAGCCCTATGCAATGCACAGCACTGTACTTGTTATTCAGTGTAGAGGTTGCTGAACTTACCTGAATGCTATGGTTTCTTCAACCAGTTGATCGGTGTGGAGCTCGGGTATCAGACTCCTACTTATTACATATTGATGACCTATCCTTAGGATAGGTCATCAATATGTAAGTCCCAGAAAAACCCTTCAATAAGCTGAAAATATTCTAAAAATAATTCAATAGATTTTGCATACCACAGGCCCTGCCCTCAAGGTTCTTTAAAGATGGTATATAACAACACTGACATGGATAAAATGTCAGGTCTTGATTGGCCGCTGTGGTCATGTGATATTAACACGGCTGATTATTCACCTTCAGAGTTTAATTAAAATAACTGCTCATTAATATTTACGATCGTCTGTCCCTCTTAGAGCAGGAAACGTAGCAGCTTCCTGGACATGCTGACAGCTGATGGGCCATGTGATATCACATCCACTGCTGCCGTTTAGTGGACAGCTATTTTAGGTATATGCCCAGCTTCATGAAAAACACTCACTGGAAAACTAAAGACCTGCCCACATAGCAATCCAATACATATTTGCTCTAATTTATTGTCTACCTGATTTCTTGATATAATAGTGTCATTAGCATTCAGTTTAGGATGCCACGCATCTTTGTGGTCACACTGGCACAACTGCTGAAGCACGGTGCCTTGCAACACTGGAGTCTTGGGTTCAAACCCAACCAATGACATCATTTTCATCATATTTGTATGTTCTCCCTTCACCTACTCCAAAAAACACACTGATAGGTTAATTTGGAATTTAGATTGTGATCCCCAATGGGGACAGGCACTGATGTGAGTGATGACAGTCCCTGTACAGCACTACAGATTACGTTGGTGGTATAAAACTGAATAATCACAGTCATATTCAAATACTGCTACAGCAGAAAGCCTATTTGACACTTTTGCTTGTATCATAAGGCAGTGGCTTATTAGTTGCTGGGAAACAAATCCAAGCATGCCTGAACAAGTGTATGCTGTCTGTGCATGCTGGGAGATGTAGTAGCACAACACCTGGAGAACAACAGACTGAAGATCACTGCCGAGTAACATTGCGGCAAAAACCATTGCCCCTCTGGGCATAGTTGTATTTATATTATTGCTACGTGACAACAAATACACCTCCCGAGTACATTATAACAGTACAATCTGATAACACAGCCCTCCAAACAAGGGTCAGCAAAATACCTGCTTCCAACATTCAGACAATGTGTTGGGGGAGGGCATAGTAATGCCCATGGGCACAAAGATTTCCAAAGAAAATCATCAGCCCAATCTGACGTGGTTAAAGTTACCATGTTAACACAGCTGCATAAACATGATCTTCTAACAACTATTACAGCGACAGATATACATACTGTACAATACTGTACATGACATTAGATTACATTCTAACATGCACACATAGTATCAGCTTACTGGTGTATCCTTAGGTTACTATATATGTTACTTTGTATAGCATGTTATCTCCTTGTAGTATACTGATGGCGACAAGGACAACTCCACATTCCAGCAGTGCCCACCACAGCCTGGCAGTGCCTAACACTAAGGGGCTTGCTGGCAGCTCCAGTATAAGGGAAGGCCTGCAGAGCACACAAGATGGAGGAGGCAGGAGATACATACTCACCATGTACAGGGTGAAGGGGAAGCAGAGCAAGAAGAGCCATATGTAGAGGTGCAGGGTGTTGACAAAGGTGCTCTGGTGAGGGTCGTAGTACCAGCCCCCGGTGATAGAAGCCCAGACTCCCTGCCGGAGGATTTGCAGCGTCTGAGACCCCATGGTCCTCCGTCACCTCCCCCTCCTCCGGGCCGCCGCCGCCTTCACCTTCCCGTCCGCAAAAGAATAGGGACACAACGACGGGAGAAAGGCCCGGGCGGCCTCACGGCGGCCATTTTATCTCCTCTCACCCCCGGAGGAAGCTCGGGTCCTCCAGCGACGAGCGGCCTTAGCCTTCAGCGCTCGTTCCCCCTTCTGTATTACCATAAAGTGCCGTGTAGAACGTCTCTTACAGCTACTCGTGGAACTGTTATCGCCACCTAGCGGCTGCTCCTAAGATTGCAGCAACTCCTCCTATGGTATACACAAATACACTAGAATTAATTGGACACAGAACCTAAAGTTTATGTCCAGAACACGAGCATTTATTTCCGGGTAAATGTCATCATTTATCAGCCATAAGAGGCTATAACTGTGGTGTTCAACTGCTGTTTTTCATTGAAAAGTAGCCAAGAAAAATATCTACCCGCAACATCAACAATTTCTAGTTTATGATTCTTAGAAAACTTGGGGTATATTCAGACGTCTGTGTTATTTGCACGTATGCATTCCATGAGTACTGCCGACTGTACGCAGACCCATGGTAGTCAATGCTGCAATTCGACTGACTGTTTTTGTCACACAACATACTTATCAATGTTTATATAGGGACATTTAGGTTCCATCACAAACTAAGTGGGACCACCCATTTTTTGCAAGTTTTTGTAAGGTACACCCCTTACAAAATGCTGTCCGGATTTACTGGGATTGTTCCCAAACATTCAGGACAGTTGACTATGTAGATTGAGACCATGCACAAATTTATTTCTGTATTGCAGAGGACAACGACTTGGAAACCATTGTAGACAATGGTCTCCAACAGTCTTGAAGTGCGTCTCTTCCGTGCACATACAGATTTACCAAATTGTATCGAAATTGTCCATTTGTTTTGGCTGCACCTTCTGCGAATTGCTTTGTTTTTTTATAGCGTTACAAGCCTTTCAAAGAATGAGTTGCAATAACCACCAACCAAAAAAAGTAATAATTATAAATAGTAAATTTTTATTTATATAGTGCCAGCATATTTCGTAGAACTTTACAAATCACAGGATTCAGTACAGAAAAAATGAGACCTTACAGAGTATAAATCAATTTACACAGTAGGAGTGAGGGCCCTGCTCACAAGAGCTTATTATCTATGCATATGTTTACACCATGGAATCTGGCGCTGATATTGAAGTGGATTTAGCCCCAAAATCAGTGGCAGATTCCACCCTGAATCTACCTCCCATTGAATGGAAGGCAGGAATCAAAGCAGCACACTGAAAAAATAAGGGTCTTACTCCATCATGGTGCAGATTCTGTGACTGATTTAGCCACCTAGTCCTTTGCACTACACCCCCATTATTAGGCTAATTCACTGAGGCTAACCAGTGAGGGAAATCTGTTGCGGAAAGCAAATAATACTATATAAGCATGGTCACCAGCCAGTATCATTTAGGGCATAAGTGCTAACTTAATATTTTATTCCTACACTGGGCTAGGAAGTAGTACGAAACTAGTTTGTTTACTATGCAAACGTTAAATTTGCTTAAAAAATTTACATCTTTAAAATTTCAGTATTCACTGGTATAATTGTTTTCCATTGTTTCCATTATTTTATTATAAGACAGCATTAAAACCAGAAATCAGTATTTAGAATTTTGTCTGAAAAACAGCGCTAAAATTTTTTTATTTATATATTTATCATCTGTGGTATATTCAGTGACACCAATGGGCCAGATTTACTAACAGATTGGTAAATTTAGACAGGTAGTCTGAAAATACACCAGATTCCTCATAGTTACTGATGCTGGATGATAAATCTGACATCTCTTTAGACAGTGTAGTCTACATTTATACCACTTTTTAGCAGTATAAAAGAGTGCTTTTCTGGGGCATTCAACATGGAGAGTTCTGTTCGAGCAGAGTCCGTCCAGTCAGTGCTTCCTGGTCTTTATCATCCCAAGAAGCAGATAATGTATCACAAGGAACCAGATGCCTAGTCCATAAGTGCGTAAGGGGGCATTGCCCTGAGAACAGGAATGATAATGGTCGCCTTGTGGAAACTCTGGAGACTGAAGTCTCCTGTGTAGAGTGCTGCAACATTGTGGTGGCAGAACCTTATTTTGTACTTCTGCTATCAAGCACAGCAGTGGTAAGTTTTGGTTTCGGTATATAAGCGTCTGGGGGTTTTCCTTCTGACACAATTACACTACACCACCAGTAGGATTCTAGAGGAGTCTAGCTGGCATGGTTACATCACACTGTCACCTGAAAGATGGAAACCCTGTCCGCTTAAAAAGCAGTTACAGGCGGAAACCCACAGACCCCATAGTCTTCCGGCGATTTTATACGATTTTATATTTTTAAGCGGAATCGGGGACAAGTGGTGGAACGCTAGTGTGAACCTAGCGTTACTGTGTTTATTATCTCTGTTCTGTGATATCAGTTTATTATCCCTGTGATGTGACATCACTGTGTTAATTATGTCTGTACTGTGACATCATTGCATTTTTTATCCCTGTATTGTGACATTACTGTGTTCAGTATCTCTGCACTGTTAAATTGCTATGTTTATTATCCCCGTACTGTGACATCATAATGATTATTACCCCAGTTCTCTGACATCATTATGATTATTATCCCAGTGCTGTGACATCACTGTGTTAATTATCTCTAATTTCTTCACTATGACATCACAATGCTTATTATTTTTCTATTGTGACTTTACTGGGTATATTATTTGATGTGACATCACTGTGTTTGTATTGTCCAGTACTGTGACATCAGTGTGCTTATTTTCCCTGTACTGTGACATCAGTTTGTTTATTTTCCCTGTACAATGACATCACTATTAGAGATGGACAAACTGACTTGTACCAAGCCATCTTTGACCTGAATATTCCAAATTGTTTATTTTTTATGAAACTGAACAAATGGAGATTTGACAAGTATAAAAAAAAATCATACCCACCTTCCTTTTACTCTTTTGGGCCTCCTCTCAGCATCCTGCACTCTCCTGGTGATGTTATCCACCTGGGGTCACCGCTGAAGTCTGTGATTGGGCCACCAGCGGTGACATGGACACGCTGAGCGTCGTGACACTTGGCATGCCCATGTCACTGCTGAGCCCTAATCACTATGTATGTTGCACTTTGACTTAACTGTGTTTATTATGTTTGCACTTTGAAATCTCTATGCTTATTATTCCTGTACTATCACATCACAGTGTTAGTTATTCCTGTACTGTGACAATGTATGCATTATCCCTGGACTGTTACATCACATTTTGCAGTACCTTTGTTCATTAGGGAGTACAAAATGATCATAAACTTTTAATTTCCTGACCTCACTGTTTAAAGAGGACCTGGAATATAGTCTGAAAAGCCCAATGACATAAATCATTGGTAGGTGCTGTTACCCTGAGCATTTTGATGTTTGTTTTTCCAAATTTGTTTAACCATTTTAGTGTTGACTAGGGTTATAATAGCCAAGTGGGCTGATATGACATACATGACATACAGCACACACCAAACCCCTCCCCAGAAAAAAAAAACACAGCATTGCCATCCATTTGGCTGGTATTTCCTAATGTGTATCAACATTAAAAGGGCTTATATATTTGGAATGACTGAATGGATTTGGATAAACAAAACACCAAAATGCTCAGGGAGACATCACCTTTCAGATGATGTATGTCATTGGGCTTTTCAGGTGCTCTTTATGGTAGTCATGGTAGGTAAGGCCCAGTTCCAAGTTTTGCTATGGGGACCAATTGTTAATTGTTATTCCCTGCCGGGATGTGAGAAAAGGCTCAAAAAGACACCTGATCCCCTGACTAACAGTTTCTTTGACCCCAGAAAGAGCAGGTGTTCACATCTCGCTACCATCTGTTCATGTCTTGGGAAGTAAGACGTTCCAGACAATGTTATGAGTGTTAGCTGTATTTCTGCTACTATAAACTTATTCAATGAATGTTTCATTGCATCTCTATCTAGTGATATTTTATTTAGACACTTCTGATCTAGTTCACAGTGTGTTATGCTAATAAAGTACAAGCCATATAATTCACACTCAACAATCCATGGGAGAACTCTTGGCACAAGCCAGCGAAAACAGCTTTAGTTACAATGCAAGTTCAGGTTTTGCAAGAAGCCAAAAATCATAATGGCCATAAAGAAGTATAGATTGTAGGAATGTATGGGAGGCTGTGCACATAATTCCACACCAGGCTTATTCTTGGCTGGCATGATCACGGCCTGCTCTATTGCTTTTTGTCATAGCACTGTTCCATAGCATGAATTTAGGAATCCTTCTCTTGTATAGCTACATTCATAAAAGTGATTTGTGAAATAGTTATTTTGCAGTACAGCAATATAACTATACTATCTTATACAATGGTGCACTGTGCTGATAGAGACAGAGATAAACATTTTCCAATAATTGTAAATTACAAAGAGCGGCTTCCATTGCTTGTCTTCCTAAGAAATTGAGGTTACAGCAGTCATTGATTTATTATATTCACTTTGTATGTAATAATTCTTTCAGACACAGACAGGTAATAAACCTAGTGATATGTACTTCACTGCCTTCTGTGTGAAAAAAGACTATAGTATTTAAGTAAGTAACCCACATCTGAGAATTTATGTAGACAAGAATATTAAAGAATAAGGGCTTATTCACACACAGTGAAAACGGCTATCATGAACGACAATAAGGGATTGTACTGACATGTCTGTTTTTTTGATGGACATAAAAATGGTCTTTTAAAAAAGCAGATATATTCTATATTTGTCTGTTAGGCACATGGACCCAATAGAAATCAATGGATCTGTTTGTAAAAGATGTAAAAATGGATTGATTTCCGAGTTACGTCCATTAAAAGCAGATCAGTGGGTTGAATAAAATTCTTCCATTAAAAATGGATGCAAAACAGGTTACACATGGCCATCAAATGCAGACAAATGGACACGAAAGAGATGCAAAATGCATGAAAAGCGGGCCAATTCATCCATTTTTCACATCCATGTAAATATAGCCTTAGGCCTGATTCCCATGGGTGGGATCATTCTGTAAGGTATGGACTGGATGTTGGCCATAATTCCTAGACCAGTCACTAAACCGGAACTAGGATTCCCAGCATCATAGTCATCTATGATTCTTGGAGTCCTTGCTTCTTCATGGCTCTACTGTCCCATCCGAGGAAAAAGGTTACAATACAGGACAGTACTCCTGCAGAAAGACTGGGCATCCTAACATCATAGATGACTATAGTGCTGGGAGTCCCGAGTGTTCAGTTCAGGAAATATGGTCAACATCCAGTAGTTATCTCACAGACTGAACCTGCCCGTGTTAAGCCAACCTAAGAACTTGGTTAAATTTTGAAGTTTCAAAACCTTGTATACATCCTAAAATTCAGTCTAAGGCTACATTCACATGATCAGGTGCAAAACGGCAATGAAAAGTTGACTTTTTTCACAGTCATTTTGCACCTCTTTCATGTGAATCTAGTCTTAGGCCTTATTCACCCGAAAGTGACGGCCAATTTTGCAATGTCCATCACACGGCTATTTTGAGAATACATTGATTTCAATGTTTTTACTCACATGTCCATTTTTTGATGGACCGTTTTTAACGGCCATAAAAAAAACTGACATACTCTATCTTTGCCATTTTTCACGGGCACATGGATCCAATAAAAATCAATGGATCCACTTTTGTTTTTTGTTTTGTCATTTTTGCCTTTTGTTTTATGACAGTTAAAAGCAACTGGGTTGGGTCAAAAAAAAAAAAATTAAAATAGACCAATGATTTTCATCCATTTTTATTCACTGAAAAAACTGATGCAAAACGGATGACAATTGGCCATCAAAAATGGAAAAACAGAATGGAATGGATGCAAAATGTCCATTAAAAACAGACATGTACGTTTGCTTCTAACGGCCATTAGGCCCTTCAAAAATGTCGCTGTTGTGTGAATAAGGCCTTATGTTCATGAAACTTGTTTGTTTTCCCTATGTAATAATATTCAGTAATGTCAATCAAAACTAGATTTTAGGTGTGTGGAAATACCATATTGGCATATGTATCTGGTGTATCCACACCAGAAACAAATGTCTGCAGATGATTTGTAATTCGGTCCCCCATTAGTCACTGAGCTGTGTTTGGCTTTTAACACAACTCTCAGGGTACGTTCACACGTTGAAATTTTCCGTCCCGAATCTGCCTCGTTGTTTTCAATAGGAGGCAGAGATTGCAACAGGACTCTGAAAAATATCAGCGTCCTGCTTGATCTTGGCGTGGATTCAGCCGTGGATTCTTTGTTTCGGGACTCCCTGCTGATTAGGACAGTCATGGTAATTTCAACAACAAATCTGCCTCTACGTCTGGAAGAGAGAAAGTTTCACCAACAACATAGAAGGGGATTATTTACAGTAAGAACAGCGAGGCTATGGAACTCTCTGTCCCAAGAAGTTGTGATGGTGGAGCCATTGAACAAGTTCAAAGAGGGCTTGGATGACTTTCTCCAACAGAACAATATTACAGGTTATGGGTCCTAGATTTTGTTAAGGACAAGTTGATCCAGGGTTTTATACTGATTGCCAGATCGGAGTCCGGAAGGGGGGCAATGGCATAAGCCTCATGGGGTTTTTTGCCTTCCTCTGGATCAACACTGTAGGGTACTGTAGGGTTATAGGTTGGACTTGATGGACTGATGTCTTCATTAAGCAGCATCATGCATGCTTACCAGTTTACAGAACTTTTTTGCTGTGGCTCATTGGCGGGAATTTCATTGATAAGGTTAATACCACGAGTGAAAACCACAACAATGATTGACATGCTGCAGGTCAGTCAGAATAGGTTCTTAAAGCTCAATACTGCAGCATGCACTACAGGATATATTTTTTTCCACAGTGTGTGTTTGAGATTTGTTCAGATCTCTTTCACTTTGCTGCTACTATACATTGCAACAGACTAGCCAAAGTCATGTCGACAACGGTAGCTAAACCGCTGCAAGTATGTCCTATGTGGACCTAGCCTAAAGATCTCAGCAGTTAGACCTCAAATAATGAGACATTTATGGTATAAACAACTGGTATTTCATATATGTCTGTAATAGGGAATCCCAGGTGTTACATGCCACATAGCATACATAGCAGGATTTAAAAAAAAAAAAAGTACTAAATATAGAAAATAAAAATAGTAGATCTGTCAACAGTAGCTTTTCGCTATTTCCATGTACCAAAATGCATTCTACTCGACATGAAAAACAATGAGAAATTATGTGAAACAATAAAGAAATAATTGAAATTGTATAGTACAGGTCCCATGTTTCAGCATCATGTTATCAAAGGGGGCCAGACCTTCTCAAAGAGGCAGGGTGGCTACAGTTCTCTCATAAGGGGCCCCATCCCCTTTGAGTGATGGCTCAGTAGACGGTGCTGAAATGGCAGCACTGCTCATAACATCTTGAGGAGACCACAGCAGAAAGGGTTACCGCACGTCCCAGTATTACTAGTAATATACTGAATTAATAGTATGTGTGATAAGAAGACAACTGAAAAAAATCACAACTTGAAAAAATGACCGACAGATATTTACAAAACTTGCATCTCTTTGTGACCCATCTTCATGGATCCCTTATATACTTCAGTCTATTGAGGTATCCATGCAAAAAGACAAAGATAGGGCAAGTTTTATTTTTTGACCGTCCATTTACTTCAAAACAACAAAAAACAAAACGAACATGTGAATAAACACATTGAAATCAATGGTGGTGATTTATCGTGAGGAGATTTTTTTTAGCCACTTGTCTGACTTGGTTTACTTTCTACAAGTGATGTTTTTTTTGTGAAAAAATTTTTAAAATGTCTCAAGCTGACTCATAAATTTCTCACAATTCTTTAGGAGGGAGGGCGCCAGAATTTTGCAACTTTTCAAGAAGTCACATGTAAGAAATTAATTTCAAACCATGTAAAACACATCCATATTGCCAGATAGTTTAGGACAGAATAGGCGCAAAGGACTAAAAAAAATGGTGCACAGTATTAATAAATGTACCGTAAGGTATAAAAAAACCTACAAAAGCCAATGCATAACGCCACAAGCATGATGGCGTTACAAAAATAACTGTCAGATGGCCATTTTGACATGGATGTGACCATGGCCTATGTCATAATAGGACTATCACATTATGGGGGTCACTACTATACCTACATATATAACCTTCATATGACTAGAATTTTTGTCAACTGTCTCAATCAGAGGTGTAGAAGTAATAAAACCTGTCTGGCTGCATAGTAGACTTGTCAAAATGGCAACAGCATATTTCATGTTCATAAAGATCAGCTTGTTAATAGTCACACAGCTCAACATGAAGAGTGTGCAAAAATATAAATATAGAATTGGGTTTGTCTGGAAAGCGGGATGGTGCAACAGGGGAGTGACTGTATTTCTCTAAGGTGTATTACACAAGGAAGAACAGAGATCTTCACTACACCCTGACAATTACACATTACATGAAACAGCGGGAAAGTGCGAAATGACATGTCACCTGTTATGACATAATTGTTTTAAGTTATGTGAGCGTCTCCTGAATCCCATTGTCCTTATAACTAGCAATGAATAGAGAAGAAAACTGAATGAGTGACAGAATAACAAGCTAAGAACTAACTAATCTCCTTGGAATATTTAATCCCCAACGATTTAAATCTACATGGTTGTTTTGCAACCAAGCAAAAATCTGCTATTTCCATCAGTGTCTTATTCTTTATGCATAACTAAACTTTACGACAACTTTTGACTTTCTGGCAGTATTTGTGTCATAAATACATTTTTTAATATACTTTATTAACAAATTTTGGATCCTTTCTGTGAAATACTGCATTTTTTCACTCTTTTCCTTGCTTCTGTATTGACAGTTGTTCCTGCCTCTCACTGAATGTTACTGTGTATGGAGTATGGGGTAGTGTAAAATGTGGAGAGGGTGGAGGAGAGTCACTTCAAACAGTTATACCAGACATTATAAAACGTACAAACTTGCTTTTTGTGTCATATGAAAGAGGAGATTCTACAGTTGTAACGTCTCTGCCTGTTTGGGTCTCTGCGCCACCCTGCACTTGTACGCTGCGGCGCAGGAGGCGTGTTCAGTTTGATTCCATACTTACAGTTCTAGTTGCTCAGTCTGAACACTGTCCTAATACTTCTTCTATGTAATTGAATTTCAGCCACACCCATCTCCTGCACCTTACTTCTCTCTGTTCCTCTAACAGTTAATCTTAGCCTTGCCTGTGTGATTGACAGCCTGTCTATCAATCAAGTCTGGGGAAGGTTCTGGACTTCCTATATACAGGTCATCAGCTCACTCATGGTAGCTGGCTATTGTACTCTGTCCTGTGACTTTGTCCTTGCTAGCTTCCTACTTACTGTATTATTTCTGACTTCTGACCTTTGGTCCCTGTGACTACTCTTTTGATTTCGATTTGGTAATGCTTGTCTCTCTGGTTTTGACCCTTGGCTTGCTGACTCTGCTTCTGTGTTGTTTTGTCTTGACCTGTTCTTTGTGTCACTTATTCAGAGAAGGGATTGCCCTGCTACTGCCTAGGGTAGCTGAGACAAGTAGGCAGGCCCAGGGGCTGGGTTGACTTTAGGGCTCTCTGTCTTCCCTTCTTCCCTTTTCAGCAGCAGCGCTAGGGAATTGCACAACTAGCAACTCCCTTACAACAGTACAATCTAAATTATTTTCAGAGATATCGTTTGTTGAAAACACAGTTGGGATTAGGATATTTTTTTTCCACCCTATGGACCTCAACGACTACAGACCTGTAGCACTGACATCCCACCTGATGAAGATCTTGGAGAGATTGGTTCTCACACATCTCCGCCCTCTAGTGAGCCCCGCTATGGACCCCCTCCAGTTTGCTTATCGGCCGGGCATTGGGGTAGATGATGCCATCATCCATCTTCTGCACAGGGCTCTGTCTCACCTGGAGAAACCAGGGAACACAGTGAGAATAATGTTCTTTGACTTCTCCAGTGCTTTTAACACCATACAGCCCAGGTTATTGAGGGACAAGCTGGGCCTTGCTGGAGTGGACCACCACCTCTCCAACTGGATCCTAGACTACCTCACAAATCGACCTCAATACATGAGAGCCCAAGACTGTGTGTCAGGTACCGTGATCTGTAATACGGGGGGCACCTCAGGGTACGGTTCTCGCCCCTTTCCTCTTCACACTGTACACTGCAGATTTTAGGTGCAACTCATCCAGCTGCTACCTACAGAAGTATTCTGATGACTCTGCAATAGTGGGTCTCATCACAGATGATGATGACAGGGAGTACAGAGAACTGAACCAGGATTTTGTGGACTGGTGCCACCGGAACCACCTGAAGATCAACGTGGGGAAGACCAAGGAGATGGTGGTGGACTTCCGCAAAGGCAGAAGCCCTCCTAAACCAGTGGACATCCTGGGGACGGGCATCGAGATTGTGAACACCTATAAGTACCTGGGTTTGCTCCTTAATAATAAGCTGGACTGGGCAGATCATATGGAGGCCCTGTACAGGAAGGGCCACAGCAGGCTCTACCTGCTTAGGAAACTGAGAGCCTTTGGAATCCGGGGGGCACTTCTTAGAACTTTTTTCAACTCGGTAGTGGCATCAGCCATCTTCTTTGGAGTGGCCTGCTGGGGGAGCAGTATATCAACCAGGGACAGAAATAAACTTGACAAGCTGATTAGAAAGGCCAGCTCTGTCCTGGGGAGCCCACTGGACCCAGTGCAGGTGGTGGGTGACAGAAGGATACTGTCCGTGGTGAGCTCCATGCAGAAGAAGAAGTCCCATCCCATGCATGAGACTGTGATCGCGCTGAACAGTACTGTCAGTGACCGACTGCTCCACCCTAGGTGTGAGAAGGAGCGCTATCGAAAGTCTTTCCTCCCCACCGCGGTTAGGCTGTACAACCAACACCGACCTAAGCGGAGAGCATTACACACAGAGAACTGAAATATCTCTCTGCCTGTTAAATCCATACCCCCCCCCCCCCCCCGCTACTTCCTATCTGTCTGTCGGCTATCAAAGTAATGCCTCTTACCTTGGAACATTCCTGTACATGTTGTATTTGTATTTGTATCTGCTTATCTTTGCTGCTGTAACACACTGAATTTCCCCATTGTGGGACTATTAAAGGACTATTATTATTATTATAGATGATATACAGTGATGATATCCAACGTTCACCATCCAACCTGACGGAACTGGACAGGATCTGCAAGGAAGAATGGCAGAAGATCCCCAAATCCAGATGCGAAAAACTTGTTGCATCATTCCCAAGAAGACTCATGGCTGTACTAGCTTAAAAGGAAGGGGCTTCTACTCAATACTGAGAAAAGGGTCTGAATACTTATGACCATGTGATATTTCAGTTTTTCTTTTTTAATAAATTTGCAAAAATATCTACATTTCTGTTTTTTTCTGTCAAGATGGGGTGCTCAGTGTACATTAATGAGAAATAAAATGAACTTTTTTTTCTTTTAGCAAATGGCTCCAATGAAACAAAGAGTGAAAAATTTAAAGGGGTCTGAATACTTTCTGTACCCACTGTAAAAATCTCAATCCCGACTGTGTTTTCAACCAGTGATATCTCTGGAAATAATTTAGATAGCACTGCAACCTTAGTGTCATGTAAAAAAAGAGAATCTCCTCTTTCATATGACACCAAAAAGTTTGTACATTTTATAATGTCTGAGATATAACCGTCTGAAGTGACCCCCCCCCCCCCCTTATTTTCTCTACATATTACACTGCCCCGTACTCCCGTACACAAACATTCAGTGAGGACCAGAAATTGCTCTCAAATTGCAAAGAAAAGAGTGAAAAAAAGCAGGATTTCACAGAGAGGAGCCAAACATTTTTACTAAAGTATATTACAAAAACTATTAATGACACAAATATTGCCAGAAAATCAAAAGTTGTATAAAAGTTTAGTTACTCTTTAAGGTTAACCACATGCATTGACATGCATTGTATCATTGAGTTGGTGGTTTGCTTCATCAAGAAAATAAGCTTGTTAGCCAGGGCTCTTAGCAGCATGCAGGTTAAGCACTAGATAATATGTCCTACACCACATTATTACTATTGGAAACATATGGGGGCAGCAATACTAATACTCATTATCTCTTCCCCCATAATTCACCTAATTGAGGACTATTTTGAGCAGATTGATACTAACTTTACACTCCCAAGACGTGAACGATCCTATACCAACCAACACAAACCCACCTTAAAGAGGACCTTTCATGTCCTCATCAATGTGTGCTATTATATACCGCTAGAATGCCGACAGTGTCGTCGTCTTTCCCAGTATGTGACCCAGTCCTAGAGATATTGGTAACGTTAACTTCAGCACTTATATCTCCTCACTGTCAGGACCTTACAGCCTAGTGTAACTGCTGGACTGGGAGGAACGTCCGCCCTGATTCTACTCTTTCATAGTCTAGTCAGAGGGGGCGTTCCTTACAGCTAGCGTCATCACTTTCATTCATTCTGCTTACTCAAAGTAGATAAAAATCAGTCTGTGGTCATGTGATGAACAGTCCATGGTCATGTGATGAACAGTCCATGGTCATGTGATGAACACATAGGTGCAAACAGTGTCGGACTGGGATGTCTAGGGCCCACCAGTGGAATTGTTTCTAGGGGCCCACCATCAGAACCCCTGCAGATCAGCGGTACCGAGACAGGGCGGCTAAAGGTAATAACATGCCGGGAGCCATGCTGCTCACCCACTATACCATGTGCACCACTGCACTACCTAAACCTACTGCTACACCTTGTATGGCAAGTGAACAGCGTGGCTCCTAGAATTGTTACCTTTACCTGTAGCCGCATTGTCCTGGAAAAGCTGATCTGCAGAGGTCCTGGCTGTTGTATTATCGTAGATGTAATATTGATGGCCTATCCTAAGGACAGGCCATCAATATTAGGAAGATGGATAAATCCTTTAACGAGGTTGTTGAAGGAATTGGAGAAACCCATGTAGCTGGCGGGAGGTGTAAAGTAAAAAATAAGTAAATTAAAAAGCATACTCACCTGTTCCCGGCACTCTGTTGTCCGCTGCCAGTGTCCATTCAGTGTCATGCCGGCGACTCCTTGCTGGGAGTCCTGCACCTCATGTGATCGCTAAGACCAATTAGGTACAGGATTTCCAGAAATGAGGCGCCGCCATAAGACCGAACAGACACAGGCAGGGGAACACGGGGTGCTGGGGACAGGTGAGTATGCTTTTTTAAAAAATTTCTTATTTTTACACCTCCCTGGCGGCCGACACAGTGGTCGCTCCAGTTTATGGACAACTTCTTTTAAGGGGTTGTCTGGGCCAAATTTTTCTATGGTCACTGGTCCCCCCACATAGTGGCCTCTTCACTGGTCCCCCATACTGTATGGGGAATAGTGATGGGGTCATTATATTGTGTGGGAGTAGTGATGGGGGCTAACATCCTGTGGGGGGGACATTAAACTGTGTGGGGCATATTAAAGGGGTTGTCCAGGGTTAATCTTTTTTATGGCCTATGCCCAGGATAGGCCATAAATACCTGATCGGTAGGGGGCGGACACACGGCCCCATCAGCTGTTTGGAGCCACTTCCGGAGCCCATTCTGTACACAACACAGGGCCGGAAACAGAAAGCTCCATCCGCTGTATAGCAGCCCGGCGCCTTCACTGCAGCTCAGCTCCTACTGACTTCAATAAGTGCTGAGATACAGTGAAGGTGCCCGGCTAATATACAGTGGACAGAGCTTTCTGCTTCTGGCCCTGTATTGTGTACAGTACGGGCATCAGAAGTGGCTCCGAACAGCTGATCGGTCCGGGGTCAGCCCCCTACAGATCAGGTATCTATGGCCTATCCTGAGGATAAACCATAACAAATTATGCCTGGACAACCCCTTTAATATACCCCCCAGGGCCCCCCTAATGCTCCACACTTTAAAGAGATTGTCCAGTATAATTTTTTTTCTTTTTTATAATGTGACGTCACGGGTAGTCACGTGCAGGGGAAACTTGCGCTGGAAGAAAACAACAGAGCTGCAGGACCAAACTGCTCTGGGAGACACTGGGGACAGGAAAGAAAGTTTGTGGGGGTTTTTTTTTGTTTTGTTTTTTTCACCTGCCCCGGCGTAATTAAAAAAAAAATGAAAGAGCCACTGTATGGAATATAAGCTCCACAGTGGCCCCCACCCATTATTCTAAGCTCCACAGTGGCCCCCACCCAGTATCATAAGCTCCACAGTGTCCCCCACCCAGTATTATAAGCTCCACAGTGGCCCCCACCCAGTATTATAAGCTCCACAGTGGCCCCCACCCAGTATTATATGCTCCAAAGTGGCCCCCACCCAGTATTATAAGCTTCACAGTGGCCCCCACCCAGTATTATAAGCTCCACAGTGGCCCCCACCCAGTATTATAAGCTCCACAGTGGCCCCCACACAGTATTATAAGCTCCACAGTGGCCCCCACCCAGTATTATAAGCGCCACAGTGGCCCCCACCCAGTATTATATGCTCCAAAGTGGCCCCCACCCAGTATTATATGCTCCACAGTGGCCCCCACCCAGTATTATAAGCTCCACAGTGGCCCCCACCCAGTATTATAAGCTCCATGTTGGCCCCCACCCAGTAGTTCCACAGTGGCCCCCACCCAGTATTATATGCGCCCAATAGCCCCCCTCCGCTCCGCTTCAGTGCTATTATTATACTCTGGGGTCTCCTCAGATTCCAGAGTATAATAATCGGAGGCCCAGGGGAAGTGATTAAAAATAACAAATTCTCATACTCACCTTGCCTTACCTTTCCTTGGCATCCTCGCTCCATCCTGCCATCTTCAGCGTCTTCAGGCCCTTTTCTGACGACACTGCTGAGGCCTGTGATTGGGCCTCAGCGGTCACGTGGGGGCGCACTGACGTCATTACGCGGTCGCGCCCCATGTGACCGCCGGGGCCTAATCACAGGCCTCAGTCACATGACTGAGCAGCGTCGGAGAGGACGCTGCGCCCAGGAGAGGTGAGAATATGTGTTTATTATTTTCAGTCACCTCCCCTGGGTGCCCTGTCCTGCCATCTATTGGAAAGGGGCCTGAATATGCCATGGTCCCTTTCCAATAACAGTATGTATAGTGGTCGGGGAACTAGGCTTTCCCTGACCGCTATCATAGTGGTCCGGGGCCCCGGCCATCTCCAGCTGGCCGCGGGCCCCGTACCCTGCCGGGTCCGGTCGCGGTCGCACCCCCTGCGACCGCGATCGTAACGCCACTGGTCAGGGGCCCGATCAGGATGGTCAGGGGCCCGATTGGGATGGTCAGGAGCCCGATCGGGCCCACATGAGGTGAGGACTAATAGTCGGGTCTCGGGGCCCACCGGTGGATTCACCGGTTCCCCGGTGGGCCAGTCCGACCCTGGGTGCAAAGCTCGTTATTGTCACAGCACAGTAATTAGACATCTGTCTGGTAATGAGCTGTGCACCTGTGGATAGTGGGAATCAAGGATGCCACACACCACTGATGTAAGTGAGTTACATACAGAGAACTGAAATATGCTAAGTTGTGATATCTCTTCTACTACTTTTTTACCTTTACCTTTTTATCTGTACCTACTGTCATTGTAATGCCTTTACCTTGGAGCTTTTTTTGTATTTGTATTATCTATGCTGCTGTAACACACTGAATTTCCCCATGGTGGGACTATTTAAGGATTATCTTATCTTATCTTAATAAAAAAGTAAGTAAAAGACAATCAACAAAAACTTACACAAGCCTGGGGTGAAACCAATGTCAGCTAGCTGACACCCCAGGGCATATAGGCAAGTTACAGATGATGGGAACCAAGCAGACATCTGGACAATTGGTTTCCTGGCATAGCAGTTTGTGAACATTTATAGTGATACAAACAGCCCCCCTTCTTGAAGTATATGTCCAGACACTGCATGCACGTATGTCTGCTGGTCACTGGTTTGGAATTTGACCTTAAATCTTTTGTATCAGACAGTACCAAGAAATTCTAAAAGCCTGAACTGAAGTGGAAGAATCATCAAGTAGTAATTTTAACCCTTTACAATACAATTGTCAGTATTAAAAAGTCAGATAACCCCTTTAACTGCTTGCCAACCACCCACTGACAATTAAAAGGATTATCCAGCTTCCAAAAATGATCTGCAAATATATCCACAAAAGTGCTAAATCCTCACTATTCCCTTATGCTGCCTTTTATTGCCTTTATTTTACTTGCTGCTCCTTTTATCACTGTTATTTACATGAAGGGAATTTGTGAACAAACTACAGTTCCCATGATGCATCTCCCTGATCTCACTCTCTGTGTACCTCTCCCTTCTCCACTCTCCCCTGCAATGAAATCATAGATAATAAATTACTCCCACATCTGAGGTCACCTGATGCTGTGATGTTCCGTTTGCATGCTCAGCCCCCCTCCCTTTAAGCAGCAAACACAGGGAGTGAGAGCAGGGAAATGCATCATGGGAAATCTAGCTTTTTAACAGATTCACTACATGTAAAAAACAGTGATACAAGGAGTCTCAAGTAAAATAAAGCCAAGAAAAGAGTGCACAAGGAAACACTATTTAGCACAGATGTGGATGCATTTGCAAACAATTTTTGGAAGCTGGATAACCCCTTTAACTATGCAAGGGAGTACCTGTCTATGTTTCCAGAGTTTGCGTTTGCACATGATCTGAAATTAACGTCCTTGCCTTCCCGATGGCTGTGTATACAACTATGGAAGTCACCATGAAATGCCCCTCAAAGGTCTATTTTAAAAAAGTATGGGGGGGGGCACAATATGTAAAAAAATTTTTATAAAAATAAAAAAAATAAGTAAAAAAGGTAAATAAAAAAGAACGCCACTACCACATCACAGGTTCTAGCCCACCCCTGGCAACATAAGACCATGTGTCACCTAAATAAAAATCTCTGTAATGGAGAGGAAACACTTTTTTTTTAGTAGCACTTTTTACTATGACAAAAATGTGAAAAACAGACGTGTTTTCTTCCCCTTTTTGTACATTTATCTAGATAGATTAAAAAATGAAAATGCAGAAATAAAAAATAAAAATGAAGTCCTACATGTCACTGAAAAAAAAGACTATTATTTGAATAGCACGAATTGAAAAAAACACAACAAAACAGGGAAATGGCAAGTCATAAAGTGGTTAAAAAGGACTTTTTTCTTTCTCCACCAACTCCAGTTCTATGCATCCTTTATTTAGACATGGCTACACTTATTTCAGTGCAGTTGGAATTTTTTCTTTAACCCCCACCATTCCTGAGCAATCATTTGTCATAGTTTCAGCTTCCAACTTACTAATTAGGCTCTCTACTGTTACATAGACCATTCCTTGGCTGTCTACATCAGCCCAGGACCTCACCTGACATTAGAGAGAATAGTTAGCAAATTGAGTGCTGAAAATAACAGCAACAATTGCTCAGGAATGGTGGGGGCTAAAGAAAAATTTGTAACTGAGGTACAATCAGTGGAGATGGTGGAGGTGGTGAAACGTCCTCTTTAATGGTAATCAAAGGTCCTTTAAATATTGATAAAATCATGGTTCATGTACATTTTATGATGAAAGAAAATAATTGTTAAAATACTAAGGCAATGACTATATAAAAGTACATTATTAAAGTGTCTATACACAATCTGGGAACTGGATCAGACTCTGTCTGGAACACACACATTCTAATGTTCAGGCCAGCTGAAACATGACCAGCAAGTTTGCCAGTATACAAATGTAGACGTACAATGGGAATCAGAATGAAACATATATAGTAACAGGCGGGGTTCATTTAACAGGTCAGCAACAAAATTAAACAAGGCAGTCAATTGTACTTAAGCTTCTACAAACTAGGCTAGACACTGGAGCCCATGTCATCCAACAGTTGAGATCTCCACCAATCTAGACATGAAGGGGAAAAAAAAAATCATCTAGACAACAAGTACGTTTTTGGCTGGGTGAATATGGCAATTTTACTGAAGAACTACACGCAGCTTTTAATTGCAATTATGATTTGCACATTTCTACTATGCCAGTAAATCAAAGATGGTCAATTTAATGGTTGTTAGAATACAGGTGAAATGCATAGTAACATGTTCTAGGTATTACTGCAATTTTAAACCACATGAAGTTCTTCAGTAAAAAAGTTATGTGTAAACCCATAAATGGAACTTGGATAGCAAACAGAAATACACTAGGATGTACAACATCCCCTTTTTTTAGTCCGCAAAACACATAATTAGTGTGAAACCAGCCTAAGGCCGGGTCTCCATGTGGCGTAAATGTCGTGGTTTGTCCGCAGCAGAAACAGCGTGTAATAAACTGCGGCATTTTGCAGACAATGTGTAGTGGATGGGATTCTAGCGAATCCTATCCCCACACTGCGGTAAAATACGCGCAGTGGATACACTGCGATTTCCAAAACCGTTGTGGTTTTTGAAATCACAGCATGTCAATTATACTTACGAAAACGCTAGCGGTATCACTATAGGTAAAATTGAAGCAGAAAGTTTGCTAAGGAAACCTCTGCGAAATTTCTGTGAAAAGCACTGTGGGAAAAACCACAATGCGTTGCCACGGTTTTTCCTGCAGCAATTCTTTCCTGCGGGATGCTACGTGGGGCTTAAATTGAACTATTAGCTTACATGTCTGACAGCAGAATGGGGATAACCCACTGTTTTCAAAGTTAACTAGCAGAACTTAAAAAGCATCAATGTATAGGCATGTAAATATATATCTAGATTAGTCAAAATTGGTACAAAAACAGCACAACAAAGTATTTATAGTTTTTATGCAGATCTGCATTATAAAACTTTGTTGACCTTCCAACTACAGTAGGCTGTAGTTTGTGTGATCCGTAGAAATAATCATTTGCTACTCTTTTGGCAATATATACAGTATAACATCTGATTATGATGATGATCTGAACAAAAGAGTGATGTACAACTTCATTCAGAAGTGTATATACAATGATTCATTCACCCAGCTGAATTTAACTCTCTTAGCAGATGTAAGTATATACTGACTTTTGGTCATTAAAATGCCCTGAATGTCTTTCACAGATACCTAAATTACTTTTTCATTAATACTCAATGCATTTGTTCTCATTTACAAGATGTTCTAATGTATTCTTCTTCAATATTCCATCTCATTATCCATTTGAGATATTCAGTCTCATTATTTGAGCATAATTAACATTTCTGGCAATTGCATTCGTAGCTCTGTCTAAATGAGTTTGGCAAAAACTTATTTCACATTATCCTTAGAGAGATAACCAGAAGTGGAACTGGGTGTAGAACAACAATTTCTACAAGCACCAAAGGACAAGACAGGAGCATAGTGATGAACAAGTTCAAGGTTAGGATAAAATTAAAAAAAATCACATGCAATAACGGTATACACAGACAAGAGTCAGGAATTAATGTAGCAGAATCACCACTCCATTCCAACCTCTTCCCTAAAGAGGCTGCCAGGCCTAATATCATCTTGCAGCAACCTGATGCAGTCAAGTAGATAAAGCAGGAGAGCCATAACCCAAATCAGCTGGCCCATGGCGGAAGACATCAAAGGACCATGACCAAGGGAAAAGCTGTCTGCTTACGCAACAACTGGTAGTAGTAATATATGGTATCTGTAACGTCTCTGCCTGTTCGGGTCTCGGTGCCACCCTCCGCTCGCACGCTGTGGCGAAGGAGGCGTGTTCGTTTTGATTCCTTGCGTAGGTTTCTTGTTGCTCAGTCTGAACATGGTCCTAGACTATGTAATGGATTTCTGGCCACACACGTGTTCTGAGCATTTCTCTCTGGACTGCATAGAGTTAATCTCTTCCTTGCCTGTGTGATTGACATCCTGTCTACCTATCAGGTCTGGGGCTGGGCCCAGACTTTCCATATACAGGATGTCACTTTCTCAGCAAATCGCCGGTTATTGCACTGTCTTTGCCTGCTCTCCTTGTTATATCCCTTACTACTTTGTTACTTGATTCTCTGACCCTTTGGCTTGCCTTTTGACTATTCTCTTGGATTTTGACTTTGTACTGCATAGCTCGTTTGTTACCGACCCCTTGGCTTCCTGACCTCTCTTGTCCTGTTCTGTGTGTCACTTACCCAGTATAGGGCTTGTCTTCTAGTTGTCCTTTTACCGTTTAGGGTAACTGAGGCAATAGGAAGGGACAGTGGCTGGGGTGAGATTAGGGCTCACTTGTCTCTGTCCTTCCTCCCAGACCGCTGCAGTAGTGTCAGGGTATTGCTACATCTGTCAAGACTCTTACAGTATCACACTCAGGTCATGGAGAACTTAGGTGCTTGTAGTCTGGTTAGCTAGTCAAACTCATAGGACAGGGATACTCAACTGGCAGACTATGGTCCGAACCCGAACTTTCATCTCCCATCCACTGTCCTCAAGCCCCAATCCCTTGCCCTAGCGGCAGCAGAGATCATACAGTGGGGAAAAAAAGTATTTAGTCAGCCACCAATTGTGCAAGTTCTCCCACTTCCCAAGTTCTCCGCCAGTGACTCAGATCCCGCAGTGCCAGACGTGTCCCCCTGCTTAAGCCAGTACATATCCGGGCCCGTCTGAAGTTTGCTAGAGCTCATTTGGATGTTCCAGAAGAGTATTGGGAGAATGTCATATGGTCAGATGAAACCAAAGTAGAACTGTTTGGTAGAAACACAACTCGTCATGTTTGGAGGAGAGTGAATGCTGAGATGCATCCAAAGAACACCATACCTACTGTGAAGCATGGTTTTCTAATTTTGTCTCTCATAGCTGAGGTCTACCTATGATAACAATTACAGGCCTCTCTCATCTTTTTAAGTGGGAGAACTTGCACAAATGGTGGCTGACTAAATACTTTTTTCCCCATTGTATGTGGCCAATCTGGAGCCTAATGGGCACCATAAACACTGGGTCTCTGTGGTATTACACTTAGCACCACCACTCTGATTGAATTAGATCTGCAGCCAAAACGATGCGTTTTGATAACGTGGGGCCCTGGCCAGCTGCGGTTATTTGAGCCAAAGCCAGAAGTGGATTGAGCGGAAAGTAGAAGTATAAGAACTTCCTATATATTTTCCATTCCTTTTGTAGCCACTCTTGGCTTTGGCTCAAAAAAAACGCAAAATCTGCAACAAAAAAAGCTCTGTTTCCACAATGTGGGGCCTCAGCCTTAATGACGGAACCTGTATATTTTGGGACACTAAACTACCAGCACGTGCTTATGGACCAGGGTTTTAATGTCCCAAATATGCATATATCAAACCTCCTTTAGCCACGTGTGCAGAACAAGAGATGAGTCTGATATCATCAGTTTCACCTGACATGTTTTGGTGCACATGCAGACAAGGTATGCTGCCGTGGCTTCATTGCAGAACAGTAAGTAGGGTATAGTTGATGGACAGGCATAGTATAGGGATATTTGATGGTTTAGTATCCTAAAATGTATCAATGACAGTAAAGCCACTTTCGCTCTACAGATACAGTATATAACAGGCTTTTATGGGTTTTTAAATAGAATCCTGGAAATACATAAACACCAGGTATCAAAGGAAAAAATACATTGAAAATTCTCCTAGAAATAACTGCAACCTATTCTGCACAAATGTCCAAACCTGTACTGCTTTCATTATTCCATTTTGTGTTCTTAGCAAGGCCCAATAATGCTTTTTGTGTGTGAAGCCAGCTCCATCTATTATGTACTAGTGCTGACAACACAGTTTTTTGTTTCAAGCTCAATGGTCTCCATTTCAACAGTTATGTTAACTGGCACTATACACATATTGGTAAAATAGACTCAGCTAACACTCAGCCTGACCTAAAACTGTGGTTATAGAATAGTGTATAAAATATAATAATAAATAATGATGCATATTAAATTAGATAATCTTAGGTCATTTTGCAAGACATTGACATGGTGACAAGTAATTGACCATGATAAAATCACAGCAGCCTCTTCTGGAGCGAGGAGTCTAAGGAAGTTCTTGTCTTTAACCACCGAGGTATGTTTTTTGCTTTATGGTACTCCTCATGTTATAGTCCACAAAATATTGGTCTTTGCACTACAGGAACCAGCAGACAAAGGCAAGGTTGAAGCATAGCCAGTGGACAGAATTGATGATTAGATTGTTATCCTATGTGGATAAGTTGTGTTGATTTTATGCATACAGTGACAATAAATATATATTGAACTGTAAATAGTGGCAACTATATAAGGCAGGGGTCTCAAACTCGCGGCCCGCGGGCCAACTGCGGCCCTCGGGACAATATCAAAGTTTAATGTTAGTGCGGCCCGAGTTTGATACGAATGGCACCAGGGGCGCACTGTCTGGGGGTGGCATTTTTTACTATCTAATGTAAACCAGCCCAGGACAGGCCGCTTTAAAAAAAAACAGAGCTGAGCGGGGCCTGTCCTGGGCTGGCTTACAAGACGTCCGCATCACAGCGCAGGCAGCGATATAATGACGTCATCGCGCCTCCTATGGTGAGACACAGACGTCTCGGACAAGAGGAGGAGGCGGCGGCTGCATCAAGGCATCGCAGGTAGGTGAGGATAAGTTTTTTTTTATTTATATAAATAGGCCGTGACCTGCTGGAGTATCCCCGGCAGGTCACGGCCTATTTATTTCCCTACCCGGCGTCTGCTCGTGGCCGCCCCCACTTTCCCTTCTGCTCTGTGAGCAGCCGCGGGCATCGGTAAGTGAGGCCGCGGGCCTCAAATACTACTATTATTATACTCCGGGGTCTTTTTAGACCCCGGAGTGTAATAATCGGAGACCCAGGGGAGGTGAAGGAACATAAAAACATATGCTACTTACCTCTCCTGCGATCCGCTGTCACTCCGAGCAGGCTTGGGCGCTCTGGTGACGTCATCACGTGACTTAATTAGACAGTGCCGAAAGCTGCTGGGAGTGCTCCGGTTTCCAGTATAGGTAAGTAACACTGGTTTTTATGTTTGGCACCTCCCCTGGGTCTCCGATCATTATACTCTGGGTTCTGAAAAGAACCCAGAGTATAATAATAGTTCTTGGGTGGGCAACTATGGGTCACAATACAGTGTGCAGGGGCCACTATGGAGCCTAATACCAGTGTAGGGGCCACTATGGAGCATAATACAAGTGCAGGGGCCACTAGGGAGCATAATACAAGTGCAGGGGCCACTAGGGAGCATAATACAAGTGCAGGGGCCACTATGGAGTATAATACAGTGTGCAGGGGCCAATATGGAGCATATTACCAGTGTGGAAAACCTGATGCGGCCCAGCCTCACCCAGACTCTACCTCCAGCGGCCCCCGGGTAAATTGAGTTTGAGACCCCTGATATAAGGGATGTTCACATAATAATAATAATAATAATAATAATAACAACAATAATAATAGCTTTATTTATATAGCACCAACATATTCCACAGCACTATACAGATCAGAGGACACATAAACAGACAGTATTTGACATTACAATGTGACTAAGAAATAAACATATCTAACAAAAGGAGTGAGGGCCCTGCTCACAAGAGCTTACATTCTATGAGGAAATAGGGAGACACAATAGGTAAGAGGGCTTGTTTGGTACAATGGTCCAGCCATCATTTAATAAATAAGGTCATATAACTGAAGCTGTATGAGTCTATCACCAGCCGGTATCTGTGAATACACAGAGAAAAAGTACCGGGAGTGCAGCGTAACTTCTAGATGGAGGGGACAAGATCTAAGGAATAGAGGAGGAAGGGTCGAATAGAATAAGAAATGTTAGTGTAGTGTGCAGAGGTGTAGAACAATGTGATCAGTTCATGTGATAAGCCTGCCTAAACAGATGTGATTTTAGGGCAGTTTTGAAGCTGCTGTAGTTGGGTATTAATCTTATTGTCCAGGGTAAAGCATTCCAGAGCACCGATGCAGCTCGAGAAAAGTCTTGGAGACAGGAATGGGATGTTCGGATAACAGGGGATGCAAGTCTAAGGTCATTGGCAGAATAGAGAGGACGGTTAGGGCTGGTAACAGTGACGAGGGAGGAGATGTAGGTAGGTGCGGCATTATGGATAGATTTGTGGGTGAGTGTGATCATTTTATATTGTATTCTGTGATGGATGGGCAACCAGTGCAGCGACTGACACAAGGTAGATGCATCTGTGTACTGGTTTGACAGAAAGAGGAGTCTGGCGGCTGCATTCAGGACAGATTGTAGAGGGGGAAGTTTAGTAAGAGGAAGCCCAATTAGAAAAGAATTGCAATAGTGAAGACAAGAGAAAATCAGAGCAACAATGAGGGTTTTTGATGTTTCCACAGTGAGAAAAGGGCAAATTCTAGAGATTTTTTTGAGTTTCAGGTGGCATGAGCGTGCAAGTGTCTGAATATGTGTGGTGAACATGAGATCTGAGTCAAATACAACCCCCAGACAGCGGGCATGCTGCCTCGGTGTAATAGTAAGACCACAGACAGAAATGGAGAAATTAGGATTAGGTTGGTTATTGGATGGAGGGAACATAAGAAGTTCAGTTTTTGAAAGATTCAGTTTCAGATAAAGAGAAGACATGATGTTAGAAAGCAGAGAGACATTACCATTGTTTAATATGTTCTTCTGGCCTATCATACAATTAAACAATAATATGGATTTGTCTAATAACTGACAACAATGAATCCCAACAGACCCCATTGACTATAATGGAGTCTGTTGGGTATCTATTATTTTCTCTCGAATGACAAAGTTGGACTGTCAAAACAGACTCTGTGCTGGATGGACTCAGACGAACATGTCAACGTAGCCTTAAAGAGATAACTCTTTCCCAAGTTCTCTGTTTCCAGCATCGGCCTCCTCTTTATTTTGTTAACAGGTCCCACCTCACATTGGCAGTGATGTCCAGTTTGAGGGCAGGTCTCTGCTGCAGCCTCAGCGGAGTCCTCTTCACAAATGGCAGGTGATTGATAGGCTTCAGCAGTGGTCACTGTTGAGGCCTGGGATTGACTGATGCCGAAACCTGGCCTCCAATGGGCTCATGTGAGCAGGCCCAGTAAACAGAAGGAAAGAGCTGCTGATGCTGAGAAAAAGAGGCTGTGAGAAGTTAATTTTATTTTTTATGTTATTGTGACTATTTTTCAGCACATGGGGAACTTTTAAAAGGAGTTGGGTAACCCCTTTAAACTCTGCCAGAGTGACATGACTTGACAGCACATGTAGCTGTGGGAATACAAAACAGCAAGCAAAGACTGGATGATGGGGAGAGAGAAGAAATAGAAGACCAGTGGTGAGACTAAGAGAGGGTCAGTAACAGGGACATGGTTGCCTTTACGCAATGTTGTAGGCGGAGTGTTACAAGTGCTTCCTGGGTCCTCCACTGATCTCTGTTTTGTTTGGTCCAGAGATGATACATCAGCATGGAAAAGTAACCACTGTACCCTGTTACTGGTGACCTGTCAATACCACCGAGGTTACGGCTGCGGCCATTATTTGACTGCAGAGGTCATATGTGCATGATGGCATGTCATCGCTGGAGCAGGAAGAACAGAAACCAGTTGGAGACCTAGGCAGTGTTGGAACAGAAGTTACTTTATAGCATTCTAAGCATTTTAAAAAATATTTGATAGCTGGACAACCCGTTTAATAGTACACTTATACTGAGATGAACTAAGCAGTGAATCTGAATACATGCCAACATTCTGTTCTCGAGATACACACCTGCATAGGAGAAGTGTGCCAAAATATGGAGAGAATTAGAAAACTCTAAAGAACACCATGCAATACTTGAAATATCACATATAAATCACTCTTCCACCCACGTCAACTCCACCTCTGCCATTAAAATAGTTGTTGATAGAATTGCCTAGAGATGATCCTCAATCATATCTAGTTAAAAATAATATAGTTCTATAACATAGCTCACAAAAATATATTGGATAGGAAATGCAATTAAGGGCTATTTACATAACATTTTCTTTAAGGACACTAACAGGTGGTATACCATACTTTTGTATGGAAAAACTGGACAGGAATGAATCTGTTACCTAAATCTCTATGTAAATGGATGTAAAAATGTGATGTGAATGGAGCTTAATGCTCATATATTCTCTCTTCATACTATGGGCATTTGTATTCTCAAATCTCAGTTCCCCTTTTTGCTTTACCTGAGGCATAACTTAAAGTGTAGCTGTTGCTTCAAGTGAATTTTCAATAATAATATTAATAACAACTCAATAATAAGCAGGTGTTTGTGTGAGGACTAATACTATAATAGGCAGAGAAGAGGAATCCTGCTTTCCTCTCTCTAGCTTTCATCCATAAGCAGCAGCAGTATGGCAGACATTATGCAGCAGTGCTGAGCAGTTTAGCTGTGAATCAGGCAGTTGGGTAAGACAGTAAAGCACTTATTAGCACGCAGTAGCATTTCAGTGTGTATCTAGGGCAGGGGCAGAAGAGGAGTCTGATAAGTGGAGCAAGAGCATTTTGAAGTAAAGAGATAGCTTGCAAAGATTTTTTTTTTATCTTGGCTTGTAGTATTGATTCATGAAAAAAATAAAATGAAAGTTACTCTTTAAAGGGGTATCCCCATCCTTATGGCTCATCCACAGAATTTCTGGTATGTGTGGATTCCATCTTTGGGAATCTCACATGATTGGATGAAACTCCAATAGACCTTAAGGTTAAAAACCCATGTTGCGGAAACGCAGTTTTTTTTTTTTTGTTGCAGATTTTGCTGAGGTTTTTTGAGCCAAAGCCAGGAGTGGATTGAGCAAAGGGTAGAAGTATAAGAGCTTCCTATATAATTCCCATTTCTTATGTAGCCATTTTTGGGGCCTTAGCCTCAAGGGGTTTTCCAAGACTACACCCTGAGGGAGGTCCAAAGGCTCCTCTTCCACATAAAATGTACCCCATTGCATATTTTGCATTGAGACCCTGGAGCTTCAAGTTACGTCTCTGAACTATGTAGTAGTATTCAACTCAGACTCCTTTCACTTGAATAGGAGCTGCACAACCACTACACTGTGTACAGCACTGCCTGCTTCAGACTCCAGAAAACAATAAGTGGATATATTTTATGTGGAGGGACTTTTGCCCCCCCCCCCAGAATCCAGGGCCTAGGGCCTGGGAGCAATTGCTACTTCTGCACCCCCTATATCTATGCCCCTGCCTAGGGGAGATGCAGTAAAACTGATACTCACTCAGTGATACTCACCTTCCCTCACCTTTCCTGGGTTCCCTGGAGGCATCTGGTGCACCTTCCCCAACATCTTTGGTCTTCCAGCCTATTCTGTGACCTCTCCTGGCCTTCAGCTTATTATACCCCAAAGTATAATAGTGATTTGTGGTTGGATAACGCCAAAAATCTCAGGTTTGGCCAAACCTGATATTTTTTTAAATTTGTAAGAAACCCAGCTTTATTTATAATACTTGTGCCTTTAATATATGGGATACTACACCAGTATGTGTGGAATGGATGCACAATAAAATTGCTGTTATAACACTGATGTTACTGCTCTCGGTCACTTGATGGCAGGCTTTTACTTGAGCAACATTTTCACTGCAGAATGATCGAAACAATAACAACGACAAAGCCTAATTGAGTCAGCAGTTTGCACTTGGTCCTCTCCTCATCTCAGATTCAGGTATGCTGGAATTCATTAGGCACGTTGCCACATACATGAGGAAGTAGAGAGTTGCAGCATTTCCAATACCCCAGAGCAATGTGAATACATTTAAGTTGCTGTTTATCAGCCTTTCCCAGCTGCAAAATTTAGAGTGTGGTGAATTACTATTATGATTTATTTATGAAGCGCCAGCGAGGACAGCCGGGCAGAACAACTGCAAAATACAAATATAACAAAACTTACCAACTTCTTCATGGTTCAGTGTCTGAGTCTGCCCACACACACACACTCGCCCACATTTACTATGCTAAGCTCCCCACTTGCATGGCATTGTTTGCTGCAAAATTTGACACATAGGGAGAAATTTATCATTAGGGGAATGTTTAAAGTCAACATTGCTGGAGTCTGTGGGGCCATATTCACCACTACTCCCTGAGATTCCTGCAGTCACCCATTCCATCTAAGTGATGGAATCACTGATTATTCAAGAGGGGTTTAATCGTGCTCTTGTCATGACGACTATTAACCCCTTGAGTGTGCGGACCTATTCAGTAGGGGAAGGAGTCACTGTACTCTGGCACACGGATCCCCCAAGACTTTGGCCATCTCAAAGCTCTGTGCGCCAAAAATGGGGTTACTAGAGGTCATTGGCAAATGAACTCTAGTAACCCCTATCATGTGATGTAAACCAGCCATTGAGTTGTCATTGGCTGGTTTAATTGATGACAGAAAGCAACGCTGGAACAGGATGATAATTGTATAGTTTATGTTTCTCTAATGAGGTCTGTTTACTTTTCTTTTTGTTTTTTGTTTTTTCAGATCCACTAATAGGACTCTGTTGGATTCCGTGGACTACATTGATGACTGGCGGCAGCATATTTTAAAATATTAATAAACTGCTTAATGAGGGTCAGGTGGGGGTGTTTTATTTCAATTAAAAAAAAAAATTATAATGTCTGAATTTTTTGTACTTAATTACTATTTCCTTAGTAATGGCCGTTGCTTGATTGGCAGTGTCAGTCACTAAGGCGGGGCTTAGGGACTTCAGGAGGCGTAGAATGCCTCCAAGTGCTTCAGTACCATGTGGAGCTGGTTCTCTCAAAATGAATCACAAAAGTCTACATTCACATAAACACTGTAAATGGATGCGTGATGTCGGGTTTTTTTTTTTTAACAGACATCTCACGGCTGCATTAATTTCAATGTCTGTGAATCGGGGCTATTCACATGACCTATATGTTGCTGGTCCGTTGTCACAGACTGCCAAAATATAGGTCATGTCCTATCTTTGTCCATTTTCAACGATCCATCCATACACTGCAATTAGAGATGAGCGAATTGAAGCTGCAGAAGTGGAGCTCAATCCGAATTTCAGGAAGTATTCGATTCTCATGGAATCCGTTTTTTCTGACGCTTCACGGTAACGGATATTTAGTAAGGACCTTTGTGACATCAGACAGTTACATGATATTCTCTAGTGATGTGATTGGGTAGGCGTGTCTTTGCTTGTTAGCAGATCCTTCCACATGAATAAAAGTTGTCCATGCTGAAGAGAGAGAGAGAGACATGACCGCGGCATCCAAGGGCTTCCACAATTTTGCCGCCCACCCTCCCACCCCGACTCTCTGCAGACAGGAAATAGCTGTATATTCGGCGCGAATTAATTCGGATCGAATAGAATCATATCGCGAAATTTGGCGAAGTTGACGAATCGAATTTTTGAATACTTTGCTCATCTCTAACTGCAATGTATGAGGAAATATATGTGGAAACAGACACCCCTTGGGTGCAAAACAGCCGTGAAAAACGGACGTTTTTCTTGTCCGTTTTGCACCACAGTCATGTGATTGTAGGCTTATTGTCAATGGACACTGAAACTTTAGAAAAATTGTGGTTGAGTCCAGTTCATTATATACCAGTTCGCCCATCTCTAGTCCTTATGGACCAGTGGCTAAGTGTCCCAACTAACTTACTACTAACTCTGTCCTCAGGTATTTTTTAGTAAATAAATTTATACTTACCTAGACTACAGGGGATGGGTAAATGTAAAGGATTTTTTGAAAAATCTGACAGTATTAGCATTGGGCTATTTGGGATACTAAACCACCAGTCAAGAAGAACTTGTGGGTGACTGAGTGTTCCAGATAGCCCTAAACGGATCCCTTCAAAACTGTTTATGTTTTTTACATGTGAAACATGGTTAGTAAATTAGTTCATTTTATATAATGTTTCTAATAGAATAATATGAACGGCAACATTTTGCTTGTGATGCCCATGTATTTGAAGGGATGTTATATTTGTGCCTCTGTCTGTGTCCTATTCATACATTTATGGCTGTTTTGTTGTCTGACAAGTAGATGACGCTGCTCATTTTTCTCTATCCTGTGACTAACTGGCAGTGTCACTGACAGAGGAGCAGAAGAGTTAATGGCCCATATTGATGTGCATTTCACAAACTGGGAAAAGATGCTGTCCATAGCAGAGCATTATCACACTGTTTTCTGCAGGATGGATTCTGTAAGAGCCTATGCCAAACCATAACAACTAATGATCCTCCATTATTTGTCTAGAACTTGAAGGCAGCATTGGATCCTGTCCTGTGAGATCAGAAAAGCTGTTCCTAGTGCTTTCATGATTTTACAGTTTGGGATCTGATCCCATTCCTAACACTAAACATACAGCACCTGCACAGAGCTGTAATATAGCAGTGTACAAAGAGCTTAGACTACCAATTCACAGTCTAGTATTTGCATCTGCCCTTGCAAATGAAGGGGAATGAGTGAGTGACATATTGTGAGGGAATTGCCTATTAAGCAATTCCCCAGTAGCTGCTGCTGGAACCTGGGAGGAAGAGGAAGGACGGAGACAGTGAGCCCTGATGCTAGGCCCACTGCCTGCTTGCCACAACTACCCTAGTGGCAGTGGACAACTGGAAGACGGTCCCTTCCTATGATAAGTGAAATACAGAACGCAGACAAGACTAACAACAAGAACGAGAGGTCAAACTAGCCAAGGGGTTGGAATCAGACAGGAAACTAAGTACAAAATCGGAATCCAGAAGAACAGTCAAGAGGTCAAAGCAAAGATCAGAATACAGAATATCAGAGAAAAAAAGGTAATAAGCTAGCACGCTCTAAAGAGGCTAATCACAAGCCCCCATGTGTGGACTAATGGGCTGTATATGGGAAGCCCAGGATCCGCCCCAGACATGATTGGAAGGTAAGATGTCAATCATAGAGCAACAAACGTTTACTCGTCACGAACCAGAGGGAACTCTGGCTGGACTGATACATAGAAACAACCTCTCAGCTGTGCTAAAACAAAATACAAAAAGAGGCCCAGGAGCAGGGGATCATAAGTGGACACACCTCCCGCGCCGCACCATGCAGCCGGAGGATGGCGCAGAAGTCTGAACGGACAAGGATGTTACACATATATTGCTGGTTCTTCTTAACTGTGGAATGTACACAGAATGAAGGTTAAAGTGTCTAATGGAGTAAACAAGCATGTACAGTTCCCCCAAAACCCCAAATAATGATGAAATAGTCCAAAATCTTGTATTTTATGCTTGGTATCACATCAGCATTTTACACAGAACCAAGTCTAGGCTAGGACTAATAAAACAGGCATGGTACTGTACACAAATTGCTCCAACCCAGACACATAACCATAGGGCATCCCATCTTCTTTCTCTCTGGTGACCTGCCCGTTCCTAGTTTAAGATGGCCCCCATCATTTTGGTCCCCAGCTTGACATATCTCTAAATTTTGTTCCCCAGCATGGCTTAGTAATGGAATTGCTGTGAAGCAGTTTCCAAATACCCTGCATGAACTAGCAGATCAGATAACAAACAAAACAAGCTACCAAAAGTCCTAACTGTTCTGGCCGGTACAGTGTAAGGCTACCACTGAGGACTTCACTAAAGCCCAGCACAAGGCAGGTTGGACTTTACCAATCAAGGACCAAGTTAGAGTAAGAAAACAGGTGCAGAGAGTAAACAAACAAGCCAGATCAAAACCAGGAGAGCACAGCAGTATCTAAATCAGTAACAAAAGAATACCCATGTCCAAGCCAGGGTCAAGTTAAGGAATTCATAGATAAAGCTAAGTCAATAAGAAATTGGATAACAATGAAAACAAGCCAAAATCAGTAACCAGGGAATTAGCAGATAAACAGGTAACTCCAGAGATCACAAACCTAGCTACCCTCAATAGCAGGCACCTGAGTAGCCTCAAGCAGAGTTTAAATACCCCGCCTCTACTTAGGATTGAAAAATGAAGCAGCACTATGGTTGGCTCAGCATTTCAGAGCACTGACAGGCTGCAGACCCAGCCAGAGCTTCACTTGTAGGCATAGCAACTTTAAACCTATAGCTGTGAGCAGTGCTGCACTGAATAGTATGATGGCTGCAAGTAAGACCACATATATTAAGATTCCCAACAAGCTTACCACTAGTGCCCAGCTAGGTATCCATTTAAACAGTGTTCCTCAGCAGGGTTTCCCTCTTATTCCTAGTCCCCAGTATGATATTCCTTTAACTCTTCGTACTCAGCATGGTTGCCCTCCTGGATCCTAGCATGGCTCTCCTATTATTCCTGGTTCCTAGCATTGCTTTCGTCTCTTTCCTCAACCACAACATGGCTCCTCTTTCCACTTCCCAGAGATTTGACTACAGTTGCATTTATGTATCTAATTCTATCAATCTAGTGATCCTCTTTTCATTCTCTGTGAGCACTTTCTGTTTATTTAGGCTCTCATTTTATATCCTGCTAGAATGTTTCCGAACTATCTATTTGGACTGTTTTGTTATAAGCAACTGATTTTGTTTTGATCTCATATCTGTATTTATTGCCATCACTTTTTATTTTTTGCATTTCTGTACCTACCACAGGGGTCAGCAACCTTCAGCACTCCAGCTGCTGTGAAACTACAAATCCCAACATGCTCCATTCACTTTCATAGGAGTTCCAAGAACAGAAGAGCAAGTATGCATGCTGGGAGTTGTAGTCTTACAACAGCTGGAGTGCCGAAGGTTGCCTACCCCTGATCTACCAGATGTACGATGAAGGTCTATTGCACTTTAATCATATGGTATGCTCTGGATTGCATTAATAAAAGGCTCACATAGCAACTTTTTACTGAATGACGGACTCTTTTTCTAACAGTTCCCGGGATTGTCCAAGCAATATTTGGCCTGTTGGCATGAATGCTTTGCACCTCGGTGGCAGATTGCAGTCTTCATTTTTCTGCAATCATGCATTGACTATGACATGGGCTGTCTTCACCAGTGTGATGCTGGTGGATGCTGATGTCCCTTGTAAGTCTGTTACCTATGTGCGGTCTTTTTAAAGGGGTTCCCACTGAAAAAAAATACTCAAAAAGTGGTCTTTGGTTGGATAAGGGGATGGTCTGCTTATAAACAGGCAGCTTCTATAGAGTATAATGAAAGAAATATTGGTTGGTGAAAAAATTGGTTTATATAGGGAGGGCATCTCAAGGGGTTGATCTTGTAGAGAGGTTTCACTCTTGTAAGTTTTAAAGCCCATTTTCTATATTTGTTTAGTACATTTAAATGGAGCAGTCTTCATACTGTATAGAGGTAAGGGATTGTTAGATTGACTATTCATACAGTTTGCATATTGTAGCATAAACATACCCTGTTTATACACGGAAAGGTGCTTTCAACAAATAACAAATTTTATGCCCACGTAAAATATGTGATCATTGACAAACAAGTATTTTGTATATTGTTGACAGGTCACTGGGCATTTTTTACAATGATCAATGATTGTCATGAATGTTTCTATGTACATACAATCAGATCATCATTGACCCATGTAAATAGGTTTTTAATCTTTCTATACTTTAGATACTACAGTACAGGTACTCATTGACTGCAGGCATTTGAAGCTCATGCACTGTATAGTTGGCACAACCTGTTAAAACATTGAGGCTGAATTGGGGCACTATTTATTATATTTGGTTGCTGATATATCATAAGATTGTGGCCATTCACAAGGGTCTTCTAGTCTAATTTCATTCTTTCAGACATACATATACAGTGGGGAAAAAAGTATTTAGTCAGCCACCAATTGTGCAAGTTCTCCCACTTAAAAAGATGAGAGAGGCCTGTAATTGTCATCATAGGTAGACCTCAACTATGAGAGACAAAATGAGAAAACATATCTAGAAAATCACATTGTCTGATTTTTTGAGAATTTCTTTGCAAATTATGGTGGAAAATAAGTATTTGGTTACCTACAAACAAGCAAGATTTCTGGCTCTCACAGACCTGTAACTTCTTCTTTAAGAGGCTCCTCTGTCCTCCACTCATTACCTGTAGTAATGGCTCCTGTTTGACATTGTTATCAGTATAAAAGACACCTGTCCACAACCTCAAACAGTCACACTCCAAACTCCACAATAGTGAAGACCAAAGAGCTGTGGAAGGACACCAGAAACCAAATTGTAGACCTGCACCAGGCTGGGAAGACTGAATCTGCAATAGGCAAGCAGCTTGGTGTGAAGAAATCAACTGTGGGAGCAATAATTAGAAAATGGAAGACATACAAGACCACTGATAATCTCCCTCGATCAGGGGCTCCACGCAAGATCTCACCCCGTGGGTTCAAAATGATCAGAAGAACGGTGAGCAAAAATCCCAGAACCACAAGGCAGGACATAGTGAATGACCTTCAGAAAGCTGGGACTAACTTAACAAAGGCTACCATCAGTAACACACTACGCCGCCAGGGACTATTGGGTCCCTGGGAGAATGTCATATGGTCAGAAGAAACCAAAGTAGAACTGTTTGGTAGAAACACAACTCATCGTGTTTGGAGGAGAGTGAATGCTGAGATGCATCCAAAGAACACCATACGTACTGTGAAACATGGGGGTGGCAACATCATGCTTTGGGGCTGTTTCTCTGCAAAGGCACCAGGATGACTGATCCGTGTACATGAAAGAATGAATGGGGCCATGTATTGTGAGATTTTGAGTGCAAACCTCCTTCCATCAGCAAGGGCATTGAAGATGGCTGGGTTTTTCAGCATGACATTGATCCCAAGCACACCTCCAGGGCAATGAAGGAGTGGCTTCGTAAAAAGCATTTCAAGGTCCTGGAGTGGCCTAGCCAGTCTCCAGATCTCAACCCCATAGAAAACCTTTGGAGGGAGTTGAAAGTCCGTGTTGCCCAGCGACAGCCCCTAAACATCACTGCTCTAGAGGAGATCTGCATGGAGGAATGGGCCAACATACCAGCAACAGTGTGTGCCAACCTTGTGAAGAATTACAGAAAACGTTTGACCTCTGTCATTGCCAACAAAGGATATATAACAAAGTATTGAGATGAACTTTTGTTATTGACCAAATACTTATTTTCCACCATAATTTGCAAATAAATTCTTTAAAAATCAGACAATGTGATTTTCTGGATTTGTTTTCTCATTTTGTCTCTCATAGTTGAGGTCTACCTATGATGTCAATTACAGGCCAGCCTCATCTTTTTAAGTGGGAGAACTTGCACAATTGGTGGCTGACTAAATACTTTTTTTTCCCCACTGTATGCAGCAACCAAATGGAAAAATGCAGTAAGGGAGTAGTAGTCAGTCACAGTTGAAATCATGGCGGCTGTAGTTAGTTCAACCAACCCTCCACCACTGCTCAGGGCTGTGACAATGACAAGGGGGCCTGCAGTGTAGAAGAAGGTGGTAGTAGTATCCCCTGAGGCATTCACTTGTACTAAGTCTGTACATTTGTCTGATGGTGGTTGGAGTCCCCTTTGATGGTAGTGTAGGATAGAGGATTCAGGAAACAAAGATTAATGTTTTAATAACTCACAGTTTACTTGTAAGGCAGCTAACAATAACAGCGATCTTCCATAAAATGGAGGCACAGATCCACAAGGAACCACAACCACAAAGCTGGATAAGGCTGAGTGATGGTACAACCTGGGGTCAATCAGTATTTCCTAGGGTTAGTGGAAGAGTGAAGAAATCAGGCGATACCTTTTAGAGGCTAACTGAGTATATTTATAAGTAAGCTTTCAGGAGTACTCGCTCCCTTCATCAGACATGGTGTGATACAAGAACTGAAAATTAACAGATTTTTATACACATGGTTTTCAAAGCATTTTAGAGTCCTTAAAAAAAATTGCAATCTAAGTAGAGAAGTTATTTACAACAGGTCAAAAAAACAGTCTGGAAACTTGTGGTGCGTGACGGAGGGATCAGTAATTCTTGCTGTTATCTGTTTGCTATCAGGAGGTGATTTGTGTCCCTCACAGTTCATACATAGTGTGATTTGAAGCTGGCATGAATATTGAGTTCAGTTCATGGTTCAAACATAGTGTGACATGAAGCTGGCATGAATATTAAGTCCAAATTGCAGAGTTTGAAATTTTTGCATAAATTTGTACTCCATTTCTTTCCTTTTCTCCTGTGTCTTAAAATGTCCCATTAAAACCACAACCCGCAAATCTTCAATAGAGTGGTTTTCTCCGGAGAAATGTGCGGCCACTGGGAGATCTGTTCTGCTGTTATTAATGGTGGATCTGTGTGAGTTCATTCGTTGACTGAGTCTCTGCCCTGTTTCCCCCACATAGAGGCCTGTGGTGGGACATTGCACACACATTATGAGGTACACCACATTGGAAGACCTGCAGGAAAATGTCCCCCTAATTCTGTGCACCTGTTGTGACTGTGGGATAGGTACACTGTCAGCGGTGTGGATGTGCTTGCAGGTCATGCACCTTTTATGTAGGCAAGGTGAGGTGCCATTTTCAGTTGGGGCCTTCAGGGCACTCCGGACGATAATGCGCCTCAGGTTTGGTGGTTGTCGAAAGGAGAGGAGAGGGGGGGACTGGAAATATGTCCTTGAGTCTGTTGTCCCTATGTAGCACAGGTTGGAGCTCCTTGGCAATCCTTCGTAGGATCTCCAGCTGTGGGTTGTAGGTGACAACTAGGGGCACTCGGGCATCTTTCTGGGTCTCTCTATATGTGAGCAGACTGTCTCTGTTAATGGCTGCTGCTTTGTTTAATTGGTTGTCTGTCACTTTTGGTTTGTATCCCAATCTGAGAAATTTCATCCTCAGATCCAGGAGGTGCTTGTCCAGGTCTGTTTTGTCGGAGCAAATACGATTGCATCGTATAGCCTGGCTGTAGATAATAGATTGTCTTGTGTGCTTGGGGTGGAAGCTGTCGTTTCTCAGGTAGGCCGTTCTGTCTGTGGGTTTGTGGTATATTGATGTGAGTAGCCGGTGGTCTTTAATGTATATTGTGGTATCCAGAAAGTGAATTTCACTCCCTGAATAGCTAAGTTTAAGGTTGATGGTCGGGTGAAAGTCACTGAAGTCATTATGGAATTGAAGTAGGGCCTCCTCACCTGCAGTCCAGATGACAAGGATATCATCGATATAGCGAAGGTAAATCATAGGTTTGGTGGCGCATGTTGATAAATATGCTGCTTCCATTTCTGCCATAAAGAGATTTGCATATTGGGGTGCACATCTGGTCCCCATTGAAGTTCCCATTCGCTGTAGGGTTAGGCAGTCTTCTCCACAAAAATTAGCTCTAAGTATTTCACAAAAACTTCAAAAAAGAACCTGCAATGCCAAGTCTGTGGGGTACAGGTTGCAAAAAGGCTGCTTGCAGCTGGCCTGTGGCTCATAGGTTGGTCTGTAGGTATGAGGTCTGCCCTAAATTGCCTTCACAGTCTGTCACACACAGTGGTTCAAAAAAAACGGTGAGCAGGGCTATGGCTCATCTCCTTATTAGAGATGGGCAAACCTCACAAAATTTGCTTTAATGAATATGCACAAGGTTTGGCCCTCCAGTTCATTTCAGGCTGAACTTGTCAGAATGAACCAAAAATGCTATTATTATACCCTGAGATCTCTTCAGACCCCAGAGTATCACAATTGTAGGCCCAGGGTAGGTGAGTAAACATAAAAAACAGTTATACTCACCTTGCTCTTGTCTCCTGGGCATCCTCATGGCATTTGGCGACATCTGGCGTCCTTTTCCAGGCCTTGGCTGATGTCTTTAATCCAGTGTCAAGATGTCGGCACACCCCACGTGACCACTGAGGCCCAATTACAGGCCTCAGTGGTGACCCTGGGCCGCGTGAAATCAGTCAGAAGCCGGAGGAGACCAGAAAAGGATACCAGGGGACTGTTGGACGCTGCAAGGATGACCAGGAAAGGTGAGACAAGGTGAGTATAATGGCTTTAATGGTTACTCACCTCCCCTAGGCCTCAATTTATTATACTTTGGGGTCTGAAGAGACCCCAGAATGTAATATTGTAGTGGGTGACAAACCCTTAAAGTTTCAGGTTTGAGTTGAGCCCTAAACTTTTAGAAAATTTGGGCTGAATCTGGTTTGATCTAAATTGGTTGCTCATCCCTACTCCTGACTGCAAAATGATACATGAGCTAACTAATAATTTATGGTTTGTCAGTCTAAAGAGGAACTCCAGCTTACACTACCTCTGTCCCTGGCTTGGGAGAAAGAGAAATGTCTGTGTCCTCCCCAAACTAGAATATGCTAAGTAGAGGGTGTACCATCTGCTCAGTTTAGTTTATATGGAATGTTCCTCATAAAATGCTACCTTTCCAAAACAGCAATTACATTACAGTGCTACAGGCAAATCCAACTAAAACAAATACAAACTAATCACTTCTTGTTCCAGTGTCCTACTGGGATGTTACATGCAGATTCTTTTTATAGGAAGTCAATTAAAGAATCATTGGCCCAGATTAATTATGCCTTGTAGTTCACTTTTCTGGCATACAAGACATAAAAAGTCGCAACTTTTGCGCAAAATGTCATTTTTAACTCTGTTCCACCTTCAACACTGTCCCCAAAAGGTGGCATGGGGATGGTGTGCAGGAAGTGGGGCCATCGGTTCCACCAAGAAATCTGGCGTTAATGATGCACAAAATGTACGCCAGCTACACCATTTGAACAATCTACCTCATCATATATGAGGCGCTTCCTTCCTCAGGGGCTATGAAGACTGGTTTTAATAACACTAGTCTTCATAAAGCTGCTCCTTTGTGCTTTGGGAAACTGTAGTACCCAGAGGAAGCCCACACAAACATGTAAGAATATACAACGTTCATGTAGATGTTGACCTTGGTCAGATTCTAAACCAGTGCTGCAAGGCAACAGTTCTAACTAGTGAGACAGTGTGCAATTGTTGCATTGAGTTGTACCCTTAGCACAGTATACTTATCTATGGTATCCCAAAAAGGCTATTTATATGTTGCTGTGGTGTGAGTTATTTAAATGAAATATTTGCATGACCCTCAAAGAAAAAATATACTTCTACAGAAATAAATGTGTATATTATATACAGTCCCATCCTTATGATGAACATCTTGTGGGAGTTTCACACAATACTCCTGCAATAGGAAACATTTTTTTCTGTTAACAATGGGACATTTCCTGCCTGCCAATGAATAGTGCAAGCCTAAAGTCAAGCTAAGCTTCCTGGTTCAGAATGACAACTATGAGGCAACAGTAAACCTATAACAAGAGGACACTCAAAACATATAAACATGTTTTCCTTTCAGGACAGGATGATACTCCTCCATATAATAAGAATAGTAATCTTGTGACCAAGGGCTTCATTTTATCCCTGAGTGTCAAAAAACCCCACAAAAAACTGTATTAATAGAATTTATCAAACAGGGTTGTATTTTGGCCAGTCAGTATTTTCATAACCCCAATTCCAAAAAAGTTGGGACACTGTATAAAGTGTAAAGAAAACCAGAATGCAGTGATTTGGAAATCTCATTTAATTCATATTTTTTTTCACAATAGGATATATAATACATATCAAAAACTGAAAGTTAGACATTTTTCCATTTCAATTGAAAAAGTTTAGAAACTCATGGTAGCAAAACGTCTCAAAAAAGTTAGAACAGGGTAAGGCTTAATAAGACTGAAAAAGTAAGTGGTACTAAAACAAAAGGAGGGTCACATAACATAACAGATCACATAAAATTGCAAAAACTATGCATATCCCACCATCTACAGTACATAATATCATCAAAAGAGTTATAGAATCTTGAGAAATCCATGTGCACAAGGGACTAATTCAATGATCAATATTGAATGTTCTTGATCTACAGCTCTCGGGTAGCACTACATTAAAAACAGGCATGAATGGGTAATCCAAATTACTAAATCACTGCATCGGCTCAGGAATACTTCCATAAATCATTGTCTGTGAACACAGTTCGCTGTGCAATCCACAAATTCAAGTTAAAGCTGTATCATGCAAAGAAGAAGCCATATATCAACACAATCCAGAAACACCAAAGCTCATTTCAAAAGGACTGAGGCAAAATGGAAAATGTTCTTTGGTCAGAATCAAAATTTAAAATTATTTATGGAAACCAAAGTTGCCGTTTCCTGCGGACTCAAGAGGAGAGGGATCTACATCTCTGATGGTATAAGGTTGCATGAGTGCGTATTGCATGGACAGCTTACACTTGTTGTCAATGCTGAGCAGTATACTGAGGTTGTAGAGCAACATATGCTTACATCCAGATAACTTCTCTTTTAGGGAAAACCTAGCATATTTTAGTAAGAGAATGCTAAATGCTGAACTTGCACTTCTGAATTCTGATATGTGTTTTATGTTCTGTTATATGAAATTTCCAAGTCATTGCTTTCTTTTCTTTACATTTTACACAGCGCCTAGTCACTTTTACAGAATTGAGATTATAAACCAAAGCAAGTTACCACCCAGCTCAATGCAACTGAGTGTGGACTCTCTTTTCTTCCAGACATAAAAAAATTGCTTTTGGCATTGATCCCCAGAAACCAAACACCATAGTGACTGGACCTCCACAACCATGAGTGGAGACTACACAGAGATAAAGCATAATGGAAAACACCGGTTCTTTGTTTTCAACCCACATCTGGTTTTGGTACACAATCATTGGCGCAAATCACTGTCCAAACACTGACCGTAGGAATAAGGCCTAAGACTTCCTTTAAGCTAAGCAAAAACACATTGCTTTTTTTTTCACACAGCGTTATTCATTGAGCTTTTGATGCATTTTTTTCCTGCTTTTTTCTTCCCCTATTAAATTTATGGAGAAAACGCTCACGTTTCCGCAGCTAAAATTAACATGCTGCATTTTTCAAAATGCAGATTTTCTAAAGCTTTTTTTTCCACAATGTGTGGATGAGATTAACCAAAATCTTGTTCACTTTGCTGGTACTGTAAAATGTAGTATTTTTTTTTTCAGCTGCATTTCTGCAGCAGCTAAAAACACTGTGTTTCCGCAATGTGGAGCTTTAGCCGGGCCTCTACTTGACTGCATCGGACTGTGTGTCGTGAATTTCTCTTCTGTAACAAGCAGTAGATGACCACACAGCTACATACACACTATGAAGGGAATTCATGTCACCTCTTTGACTGCAAGAGAAGATGAATGACATACTGAAGGCACTGTCTTGTAGTTCAGATAGGCAAAATGTGTGGAAAATGGTGCCATGGATGGTTTTCTTAAAGAGGCTGATACAGTATTAAATACTGATGTTAATTTCCTGCCCTCTGCTTTACCACTGTTATCCAGTCTGCTTAGAGTTGGTATTCTTTCGCCTTTTTGTTGTTTCTTCCTAGTATTCTAGTTTCTTCTCTGATTTACTACAAAAATTGGGCCTAATTTCTCATGCAATATTCCTCCTATTAGTCACTGCAGAAAGATGCTACAATACACATCACTTGCTCTGGAGGACTGGGAACTACCATGCATTACATAGACAATACATTTATTTCAGTAAAGACTGTGTGTCATGCTTCAATTGTTGCACGAAAATTGTGGCAAAGTCTTGAAAATATCAGGTAGGTCTGGTAGTTCAAGATTTTTTTTTTTGTTAGTGATGTGTAGGGGCTTTTAAAAACCAGTTTTCCAAGTGTTAGACTGTACATGACTTGTTTCTAGTGGTATTGTAAATATGCCATTAAGAACCCTTTCAGTCAGAGACCTATTTGTCTTGTTTTTTTTTCTTTATATTTTCTTGATATCTGCTATATCATGAGGACATGATATAACATATCATGCCTAACGCCACTTTTCATCAGTATAAACATCTTGTGGCCCCTACACAATATAATGCCCCTTGTGCTTCCCCTGTGTAATGCCCCCTTGGTCCCCCCATACAGTATGTTGCCACTTGTGCCCCACACAATATAAAGCATCTTGCCCTGATCCCCCAAAACTGTATAGCACCAGGCAAAATATAGTAATGTTACTACATTGCATCTGCTTGCTACCAAACCTATCAGTGGCAAAAGGAGGGAAATGGTGAAGCATCCTCAGTACACAAAGATAGCATTGCAGTTGAACATGCTTCATGCTGCCCAGGACAGCAGGACAGCATCCAAAATCCAGAACTGTCCCACTGAATCCTGGATGGCTTGGAAGTATGCCATAGGACAGCAGGAGACAACCCTATGTAGAGATAACATAGAGTTGATCACTTATTATTGTCATGATTTATATAAAACCCATTAGATCTCATTGATGATGTGTCTGGTGCGTACAATAACAAAAATTATTATGACAAATCTAAAAATGGATGGCACATGTTCTGTATAGATTGACAGAAACCATTCTAAGAGTAACCTGATACTGCTCCTTGGTGACACCAGGACTAATACACAATCATTGCCTATCATTGACCTTGGATGAATATTATTATATACTAATAAGGGAGAATCTTTACCAAAATTATAAAAGGGCCTAAAGCCAAATACAAGCTGCCTATTTACAAGTCATTGGCGCTCACTCCAAACTGTGTTGTCATAAGGGGTGTAGCTATAGGGGGTGCAAAGGTAGTAATCACTACTGAACCCTGGAGGCTAAGTGGGCCCAAAGGCCTCATTACAGCATAATAAGACACCAGTATTATTGACAACACATGGTAGATGGGGACCCTGTTAGCGATTTTGCATTGGGGCCCAGGAACTTCAAGTTAAAACTCTGGCTGTCATTACTCACATCAACGCACATTCTTAAACAATAGATCCGGCCTCATCAAAACCAAAGAGGTGAAGTGGGTGGTGTGATGATTCCGCTTAAATATGGCTATAACTCAAAGATGTATTTTGATCTCTGGGTAGCGTATCTCCCCCTTAGTTCCATTTACTCATAATGTGCGCAGCCCTAATCCTAGGTGTATGTTGTCATTAGTGGCAACATTGTAACAATAGGGCTTTGTATCCATCCCAGAATAGCTCTATTGAATTCCTACATAGCCCTGGGTGACCAAATAAACATGCATTGTTCAGCCTGGGCTGTTGATCAGACATGGTTGATAACATTGTATCATTTCACTTGGTCCCATCTCCTTACAAAGAATCTGGACTTGAGTGCATTAATCAATCAGACTTGCCGTTGCCGGTGACCTCATTCTGGGTGGTGTAATCAAGAGTATAAAAGATGAGGTAAGAGGTCAGTGGGAGGAGATTGGGCTGAGACTACCACTGAGAGAATACTATGATGAGACTACAAGAGACTGAGAGACTATTGGGACATACTGTGATGAGCATGCAGGCTGGAATGTGTTGATGTTGCTGCCTCCATTGGTTATCCCCACATGCCATGTGTGAGGGTTGGATTATAGAGCCACATCCAGGATATGTGTGGTAAAGTAATTATTTCACTTTTATTCCCTTTTATTTGATTGTACTGTATCTTGTAACTAGTAACTGTTAATGCTTGCATACATCTGCATATCTGTTCTGAACTGCATGTGTTAGATGTTAATACCGACCCATTTAGGGGTTAATAAATATATAAAATTTAGAAAGCTTGTCTTGTATTTATATTGTGAACCCAGCACTCACTGGCGGTGAGTGTGGTTTTTTATGAAAGAAGTCTCAGGTGTGGGCCAAAGCGGTGTTGGCGCACTGAGGATCTTTCACATTGGTGGCAGCGTAGTGGGATCTTAGGATAAACAGCGTGTGTTGGTGACCTTTATCACTCAAACGCTGGGGATTGTGGTAATCCTATGAGACAAGCTCGGTATTAAAGCAAGCATTAAGATACAGTGAAAGTTTGATACAGTGCTGTTCCCCTCCCTTACTCTTTGTATTCTATCCTATCTTTTATTTGGCAAATACCAGTGGATGGCTAGTGGGCTCAGAAGTAGAGCTCAAGAACTGCAGAACCAGGCTTTTGGAGATCCTGAGCGTATGGCTGAAATGGAGGCAGCCACAGCCATGCAGAGAATCGAGCAGAGTCCTGATTTTGGGGCTAGGCCAGGAAGTGCGGCAAGCAGCCCGGTCCCAAGGATTACTTCACCAGGAGGGACCAGTAGCCCCAGCCTTGTGGGGGGAATGGTTTCATACTGGCAAACGGCCCTGCAGCAAGTAGGCACCAGTGACCCTAACATATACCTGCAGGTGATGTGCCGCTTTCAGGAAGCTGTAGAACACGAATGGCAGGCCGCAGAACGGCAGGCTGATCGTGAGGCAGCAAAACGAGAACGGCAGGCAGATCGTGAGGCAGCAGAACAAGAACGACAGGCTGCTGAGCGACAGGCAGAGAGAGAGAGGAAGGCTGCTGAGCGACAGGCCGAGAGGGAGTATCAGCTTGAGCTGAAGAGGCTGGAAATCTCCCAGCAGGCGCAAACTCCAACAACCCTGCAGAGACCCTCAAGTTGGAAGGAGAAGCCAGGCCGGAGGTCACCACAGCCGTCTGTCGTCAGGTCGGGTGAGACAAACTATGCCCCGGGTGGTCCTTCCCCTGTCCCAAGAACTCTGGGCACCCTAGTGACCTTCCCCAAACACCAAGGGGAGGTGCGGCGGTGCCATGCCTGTAACCAGACAGGACATTTCAAGGAGGAGTGCCCCAACAGCACTGAGAACTTCCCTGCTTCCCAAGCCACAGCAGGTGGCCCATCTGTGTATCTGGACTGGGGTGCAGGAAAAAGAATGCGGACTGTGGGACTAATGACTGATTTGCCTGCTAATGTACTGTTTGGAACTGATTTAGGACCTATGATGTCCCAATATGGGGTGGGGAGCACCCCAATTTACTGTTATAAACTGTCTATGATTAATGTTAATAATGTGTCTGTCATATCTGCAGAGAGGGCCCGTAATCCCCCCTCTGAGATACTTCCCATGGCAGTAAGTGTAAATGCTAATGAGTTGCCGTCAGCTGAGAGCAGGGAAGATGCAAATGATCTTCCTGCAACCCAGCTCAGCAAAAATGTTATTGATGCTTTGTTCACTCTCGTGCTAGGAGCCAGTGAGACCTTGTCTGTGGACACACCCACATCTGCGGGGGGCGTCTCCCTCCCAGCTTGTTAATATGTCTACCACAGATCTCATTGAGACCCAGTGTGAATTAACAATTGCTAATGAATGTACTGTCAATGTAATTGCCAATGCTTGTTGTGAAAGTGTACAGGGTAGCTCTTCTGAGTCACTGGAAGCGACTTCTATTATTTCGCTCAGTGCATCCGATAAGCACCCAACTGCTGACCATGTGCCAGGTAGTCAGGTAAGCTATGGGGATCTCATGGCCAATCCAGGTGAGGGACGGACTGCTGGTAGTGCGGTGTTAGCCCGCAGCCAGAGTGCTACAAGGGTGGAGGGCGTTCCGACCCTTGAACCGTTGCCTACACCACCTGGAGTCGGTGCTGAGACCGCCATGACTAGCCTCACTCCCTTGAAGCCGGAGGAGTCCGGCCGGTATGAGACATACACGTCTCTTCGGTCCAGTTCTATTCCAGGAGTGCCCATGGCCCAAGTGCAGATGGCATGGGGTACTGGAGGTGTGATCCAAGAAGGGGGTATGTCAAATGTATTACCTGTCAATGTATTGTGGAGGGATGGTTTGGGGAAGCATGATCTCAGTCATTTGCCCAAGGTATCACCATCACCCACCCAAGTACAGGAGGAACAGGGTGTAGGCCCAAAGGGGCAAGGCGTCTGGGAGGGAGGACAGGGTCCAAACATACCTGTGCCAGAACCAGAGGTGCCCCTAGGTTTGGAAACAAAGGGGGAGGTGCAGAATCCCCTAGAACTCTCCCAACTAGCGGCTAGTGTGAGAGAGACCCTGAGAGACCGCCGGGATGGGGTCTCTGTACTGGTATCCCAAAGACCTGGGGTTATGAGCGTGGCTCCACAGGATGCCAGCACTCAGAAAGCGGACCCAGAAAAGGCAGGAGGTAGCCAAGTGTACGTGGCTCAGGGCCTGAGCCTTAGAAATGACCTTAGTCTGGACATATTGAAGGCGCGTGCCGCTCAACCACCCTCAGAGTCAGACAAGGCCCGAGTCTGCTGGGACCCCGGGGAAGGTGGGGAAGCCTTGGGGCCAGAGCCTGAGAAGCTGAAGCGGCAGAGGTGCTTTCAGAAGAGGAACACAGGCCCCTACTTCCTACAAGCCCCATCTAAAAGGGGGAGATGTGATGATTCCACTTAAATATGGCTATAACTCAAAGATGTATTTTGATCTCTGGGTAGCGTATCTCCCCCTTAGTTCCATTTACTCATAATGTGCGCAGCCCTAATCCTAGGTGTATGTTGTCATTAGTGGCAACATTGTAACAATAGGGCTTTGTATCCATCCCAAAATAGCTCTATTGAATTCCTACATAGCCCTGGGTGATCAAATAAACATGCATTGTTCAGCCTGGGCTGTTGATCAGACATGGTTGATAACATTGTATCATTTCACTTGGTCCCATCTCCTTACAAAGAATCTGGACTTGAGTGCATTAATCAATCAGACTTGCCATCGCCGGTGACCTCATTCTGGGTGGTGTAATCAAGGGTATAAAAGATGAGGTAAGAGGTCAGTGGGAGGAGATTGGGCTGAGACTACCACTGAGAGAATACTATGATGAGACTACAAGAGACTGAGAGACTATTGGGACATACTGTGATGAGCATGCAGGCTGGAATGTGTTGATGTTGCTGCCTCCACTGGTTATTCACACATACCAGAGCATGTGTGAGTGTTGGACTACAGAACCACATCCAGGATATGTGTGGTAAAGTAATTATTTCACTTTTATTCCCTTTTATTTTATTGTACTGTATATTGTAACTAGTAACTGTTAATACTTGTATATATCTACATATCTGTTCTGAACTGCATGTGTTAGATGTTAATACCAACCCATTTAGGGGTTAATAAATATATAAAATTTAGAAAGCTTGTCTTGTATTTATCTTGTGAACCCAGCACTCACTGGCGGTGAGTGTGGTTTTTTATGAAAGAAGTCTCAGGTGTGGGCCAAAGCGGTGTTGGCGCACTGAGGATCTTTCACAGGTGGTATCTGGGATTCCAGAGTCACAGTTTTATTCAGGGAAGCCTCAACTCTTGGGTCATGTAATCTCTATGGCAGATACCTCACTACAGGACTGTTTACTACAATAATGGGGTAAAGTTAGAAAAAGACATATATAGGTGGGCTGACATGACATATATGAAACCAAAAAGCAGCAACTTGCTATCAAAGGGAATGTAGGATAGAAGATCGCCTTCCCTTATAATTGCTGATCATTATACCTGGGGTATACATAGAAGTCATGAAGAAAGTAAAGTACAAGAGGTGTAGTATACAGAATGTATGACTCAAAATATGCCATCTTGTATCTTCTCTTTTAAGCTATACCTATTGTATTAATCACATGACTTACATGATAAATGTAATTGGTTGGTGTTCTGACTTTTATACAAGTTATGTGCATTGAGCTATATGTTATATATAAAGATGCCTAAAGCCTAATGCCTATTGTGCCTTTATTGTGGATTTTCAAGGCTATGTACTAAAATCTCAAGATTTTATGTTTCTATCTTGGATGCTGTAATTTCTTCCGTTCCCCTGCCATTTATATGTTACCCAGCTGTGCTATGTCTATAGTCATTGCACCACCAGCTGCAGATACCCTTCCTATAAAAGTAAAAACATCAAAACACATACCAAGACGCCCAACATCCTTTCTCTTTCTGTGTTTTTTCTGCTATCTAGAGCTCAGACCTCCTGTCTTTTATATTCCCTTCAAAGGCCATTTGGAAATCAGGGAAATTAACAAATCCAGTGACCATTGCTTTAGGCTGGACACTGTGCTGCACCCATTAGCTTATACCAGTCACCTAAGGCCCTGTTCACATCTGCGGTTTTCAGTTCTATTGTAGGAGCAGAAAAATAAAAATGAAGTAGTGCCGAATCTATCACATGGCAGTTATGTGAGGGATCCCATTATTGCGGTCTCTTATTTTATCAGAAGAAGTAGTGCTGCATGCTATATTTGTTTGTGCCAAATTTGATTGCATTTGCAACTGAGTCTACAACACAGGTGTGAACATAACCTAAGAATCTCTATACCACTTTGTATGTCCAACACTGGAAAGTCAGCTGCTCTAGGTTTGTGTACTGTACTCAGTTTATAGTAACTGTTATGATGTAATCCCCCTTCTTTCTATCCACTCCTAAATAACTTCTCTACTTATATTGCATTTTGTTATTTTTAAAGATTCTAAGATCCTTTGAAGGTCCATGTCTTTTGTGTATAAAAAGTCTGTGAATTTTCAGTTTCTTGTATAACACCATGTCTGATGAAGAGAGCTAGTACTCTCGAAAGCTTACCATCAGTTAGCCTCTAAAAGGTATCGCCTGATTTGTTCTCTCTTCCACTACTTTCTATGGCTAATACGGTACAACATTATACTACTATACACTCCAGAGTAAACCTACAGATTGAGATCCCGGGCAGTGACTTTCTACCATACCATACAGTGCCTGTACCTTTCCGCCTAACCTTAGCAGCCTAAAAGGGCATTAGCGGCATAATATGTTCCTAGCAGTCCACCAGTTCTAATGGTTCAGGTGTACTTATTGGTTCCCAGTGATCAAGCGCAATGCTGTGACTGCAAGCTGTGTTTCCTATACAATGCTTGCCTAGTTGGCTTCTAACCTAAGCCACGGTCCTTAACGACCTATTCGCCATTGTATGTGGGTCTCTACTTGGCTCCATTCTAAGACATGCTGCCGCAGCTTACCTTTAACAGTGCTGTCTGATTGTACAGAAATTGGATTTACATTCAGGCAATAAAGTGTGAAATTATACTTGGCTGCTTCATCTAATTCTAAATCTGATGCTGAGCTATAGCAGTCACACTTTACAGGCAATGTATTGCATTTACATACAAGACAAAGACCATGGCAACTGAAGACTCCTTATATATACAGTGCCTTGCGAAAGTATTCGGCTCCCTTGAACTTTTCAACCTTTTGCCACATTTCAAGCTTCAAACATAAGGATAAAATTTAAATTTTTTGGTGAAGAATCAACAACAAGTGGGACACAATTGTGAAGTGGACGAAATTTATTGGTTATTTTAAACTTTCGTAAAAAATAAAAAACTGAGAAGTGGGGAGTGCAATATTATTCAGCCCCTTTACTTTCAGTGCAGCAAACTCACTCCAGAAGTTCAGTGTGGATCTCTGAATGATCCAATGTTGTCCTAAATGACTGATGATGATAAATATAATCCACCTGTGCGTAATCAAGTCTCCGTATAAATGCACCTGCTAAGTGATAGTCTCAGGGTTCTGTTTAAAGCACAGAGAGCATCATGAAGACCAAGGAACACACCAGGCAGGTCCGTGATACTGTTGTGGAGAAGTTTAAAGCCAGATTTGGATACAAAAAGATTTCCCAAACTTTAAACATCCCAAGGAGCACTGTGCAAGCGATCATATTGAAATGGAAGGAGTATCAGACCACTGCAAATCTACCAAGACCCAGCCATCCCTCTAAACTTTCATCTCAAACAAGGAGAAGACTGATCAGAGATGCAGCCAAGAGGCCCATGATCACTCTGGATGAACTGCAGAGATCTACAGCTGAGGTGGAAGAGTCTGTCCATAGGACAACAATCAGTCGTACACTGCACAAATCTGGCCTTTATGGAAGAGTGGCAAGAAGAAAGCCATTTCTCAAAGATATCCATAAAAAGTCTTGTTTAAAGTTTGCCACAAGCCACCTGGGAGACACACCAAACATGTGGAAGAAGGTGCTCTGGTCAGATGAAACCAAAATCCAACTTTTTGTCCACAATGCAAAACGATATTTTTGGCGTAAAAGCAACACAGCTCATCACCCTGAACACACCATCCCCACTGTCAAACATGGTGGTGGCAGCATCATGGTTTGGGCCTGCTTTCCTTCAGCAGGGAGAGGGAAGATGGTTAAAATTGATGGGAAGATGGATGGAGCCAAATACAGGACCATTCTGGAAGAAAACCTGTTGGAGTCTGCAAAAGACCTGGGACGGAAATTTATCTTCCAACAAGACAAAGATCCCAAACATAAAGCAAAATCTACAATGGAATGGTTCACAAATAAATGTGTCCAGGTGTTAGAATGGCCAAGTCAAAGTCCAGACCTGAATCCAATCGAGAATCTGTGGAAAGAGCTGAAAACTGCTGTTCACAAACGCTCTCCATCCAAACTCACTGAGCTCGAGCTGTTTTCCAAGGAAGAATGGGCAAGAATTTCAGTCTCTCGATGGGCAAAACTGATAGACATACCCCAAGCGACTTGCAACTGTAATTGCAGCAAAAGGTGGCGCTACAAAGTATTAAATTAAGGGGGCCAAATAATTTGACATGCCCCACTTTTCAGTTTTTTATTTTTTACAAAAGTTTAAAATATCCAATAAATTTCGTTCCACTTCACGATTGTGTCCCACTTGTTGGTTCTTCACCAAAAAATTAAAATTTTATATCCTTATGTTTGAAGCCTGAAATGTGGCAAAAGGTTGAAAAGTTCAAGGGGGCCGAATACTTTCGCAAGGCACTGTACATGCCATATCCACACTATCAAATCATCTACACTACCTCCTCCAGGTGTAACATAAGCACATTGCAATATAACACAGGATGACAGTCATCTTACACATGATAATACAGATGGGCACATACACTGGATATAACAATATTCTGACTGGCAACAGGCCGATCTTTATTGACAGCTAAGAAGACAAAAATGGTGGAAAATAGGGTGGCTTCTTGAACTGCACAGGCAGGTACAGCACACAGGATGGTATCACAAGATGATGGTACCATCAAGTCCAGTAGGTAAAAAGTTAAGGCCACGTCCAATGGTTAATGTCATAGCCCATAGAAAAGATCAAGTCCAATGGTAAAGTCAAATGCAGTGGTAAGCTCAAATCTGGTGGTGTATAGCAGTTTGCAGCAATGGAACCACCCTTAGTGCTCCAGACTGCTCACTCACAGTGAACGTCTTGGCAACGGATACATGAATTTACTTGGAGATAAAAGCGTAACAATCAGGTGTGCTTGACCTATCTATCTGAGTTGTTGGTTTAATATGCTTCATCCTAGTGACAGACTCCTTTTAAGCGTTTTTGCTTCTTTTGTTTATGCTTATTCAAGGAAAATTTTCCTTCTGCAGCAACTTATTTGTGGTGAGTGTTGTTGAGAGACCTGAATTCCCATTATGTCCTCAAAATAATCTTGCAGAGCTGTCTGTAAGTCACAGTCGCTGCACTGATGGGTGATTCTGATCGCTAATGACAATGTTCCTCTGTATCCCGGGGGGACCTGTTGTAATTGAACAGTGGGTGCAGATCAGCTGTGTCTGCCCCTCACTTCATATTGTGTGTAAGACTGATGATGTCTTCCAATAGCAGTGGTAGTAGTCACCCCATTCCACTGCTATGATTATATCAGAGGCGCTATCACAGGCATAGGGCTATGCATGTGATTCCTATGCTCTTCATTCTTTTATTATTTCCCTTTCCTACTGCTGGGAGTATCATCCTGACTTGTTTCATTGATATCATATCATCCCCCATACTTATGTACACTGGGGTCATTAGAAGAATGCATCCAAAGATCTCCTATATGAAGCTCCACTTCACCGATGGAAAAAGTGTCATATCATTTAAGATAGATTCATGTACACTCATTGATTAAAAAAAAAAAAACTCCAAGAAGAGGTAGTTGGAAGCAAATGAAAAAACTTTATATGGGTGACTGTAATTATGATATATATAAGTGATTACAAAATTAGACCAAAAACAAGTTTATTGGGGAAAATAGCACAACTGAAAGGAGGCTCTAGTACCCTGTTGGGCCAACTCTAGCCTGGATACAAGATGAGATATGGTTGGGCATGGAGGTATACAGGTTCTGTATGGTATCTTTTGCCTACAGATGTTACAGCTAGGCCTGTAGAACCTGCACACTTGGAAGTTAATGACGCTGGCGTCCCAACTGGTCCCATAAATGCTTGATTAGTCGATAAATCTGGCAATTGGGCAGGACAAGGAAGTGTTATAATATGACTAAGACATTTCTGGGAAATCCAGCGGTCTGGGCCTGCAGCTCCAGTGTCTTCTAAAAGTGAAACTCCTCGCTAGCTGTGACATCCTGGATCCCTTCCGTTGAAGCCGCTGATTGGCGTCAGCTCCACAGTGGCCCCCACACAATATTATATGCCCCACAGTGGCCCCCACATCACAGTATTATATGCTTCACATTGGCCCCCCCACACAGTATTATATGCTCCACAGTATTATATGCTCTACAGTGGCCCCACACAGTATCATCTGCTCTACAGTGGCCCCCATACAGTATCATATGTTCCACAGTGGCCCCCACATAGTATCATATGCTCCACAGTGACCCCACACAGTATTATATGCTCCACAGTGACCCCCACATAGTATTATATGTTCCCAAGAGCCCCCCCCCCCTAGAGCTAGTGTTATTATTATAATCTGGGGTTGCCTCAGTGATTAAAAATAACAAACTCTTATACTCACCTTGCCTCACCTCTCCTGGGCATCCTTGCTCTGTCCGGCTGTATTCAGCATCCTCCTTGGTCCTCTTCTGCCTGGCAACTGAGGTCACGTGCCCCAGATGTCACTGCTGGGGTCTGTGATTGGGCCTCAGCGGTCATATGGGGTGCGATGACATTACCGTCTGGAAGAGCCCTGGAGAGGAGAGTATACTTTTTTTTTTATTTTTAGTCACCTCCCCTGGGCCGGCATCTATCTATTTAATTAACAATATGTATAGCGGTCGGGAAACCAGGCTTTCCCCGACTGCTATCATGGTGGTCTGGGGTCCTTGCCATTTCCAGCTGGCCGTGGACGGCGGGGGCTTCCGCAAGAAGACAACAATGGACCAGCAGGACTGGAACGCACTGGGAAGCAAGGGAGCACTGGGGAAAGGTGAGTATGATTTTAGTTTTTTTTATTTTGCCTGGACAACCCCTTTAAGTTATATTTCCTTTGTATAATATGGAAACTGTGACTTACTCAAGCTGAAAATGGTTTCTGTTTCGAGTAAGGTACCAATCCACAATGCATTTTCCACACGCATTTGCAGGATATTCATCTGGTAAGACTGCGGACAATAATGTACAACCAGTGCTTAGATTTCCTCTTCCTTTTCCCTTCTGTAGAACAGACATCCAAAAGGAAGTAACATACATATAATGAGTAAAAAGCAAGATACAACCTTGTAGCACTACTACGTTAAATTTTCATATGAATAGTACAGATGAATATAAGAAACTTTGCAATATATCTTTAACCCCTTCCAGCATTTTCACGTACATGTACGTCAGGGAATGCGGGTAGTAACCGCATCCTTGCGTACATGTATGTGATGGTGATCCTGTAGGCTCAGAAGCAGAGGCCATGCGATCACCACGGGAGCCCAGCTGTAACTGACAGCAAGGGACAATGATAACACCGATCCCAGCTGTTTAACCCTTAACACACTGTGGTCAATAGATACCATGGCGTCTTAGATGTTTGTCAGTGAAACTGACACACCCTTTGGCCCCCTACCGTGCAATCGCGAGGTGCCTATCATTGCCATCATACACTTTCTATTAGAACCTGCTAAAGGCATGTCCTAATAGAGGTGCCTGTTACAATTCAGGCACAATACACTGCAATACACATGTATTGTAATGTAATGGACAAGTGGTCAAGCCCCCTAGTGGTAAAGTACCCTAGGGGGACTTGAAAAAAAGTAAAAAAAATGAATAAAAAATAGTTAATATTTAAAATAAAAGACACAATAAACCCTATTAAAATGTTTTACATGTTTTAAAAATAAAAATGAAAAAACGTACACATATTTGGTATTGCCAACCTGTCATTTAATATTATTACACTATTTCATCTGCATGATGAATTGTGTAAAAAAATAAAAATAATGCCAAAATGTTCATTTTTGATTATATCCCCATCCAAAAAAACAGAATACAAAGCGATCAATAAGTCACTTGAATCCTAAAATGACATCAATGAAAACTTTACACACTATTCAGCAAAAAAAAAAAAGCCATCACACAGCTTCATTGATGAAAAAAAAACAAAAACAAAAAAAAACTTATGGGTTTCAGGATATAGCAACTCAAAAACAAATGCTATTCTTTGAAAAAAATAGTTTTTTAATATATAGTTCACACGGCCCTCCCCTCACTTAAGTGTGAAGATGCTGCCGTTCTTGAGTCACCATTCTCCGTCCAAGAACTTGATCTAGGGATTTCATCTTTGCGGACGGGTAAGAGCCCAGGCCCGGATGGTTTCACAGCTCGGTTCTATAAGTCCTTACAACCTGATCTTACGCCACTCTTGTTGAATTACTTCAATTCTATCTCGCCTAACACTCCCTTCCCCCCGTCCTTTTTACATGCACATATCACGGTTATTCCCAAGAAGGGTAAGGACCATTTGCTTTGTCATAGCTATAGGCCAAGCTCGCTAAGGAACACTGATGCGAAGCTTTATGCTAAATTAATAGCCAAAAGATTGAATCAGCACATGGAGGATTTAGTACATTCTGATCAGGTGGGCTTCATCCCCCATAAGGAGGCTCGGGACAACACGTTGAAGGCCTTCTCCGCGATCCATCATGCTCAGCGCTATCAAGTTTCTATGATGCTGCTTTTTTTGGATGCGGAGAAGGCCTTTGACATGGTAGATTGGGGGTTCCTGAAAGCCACTCTCTCAGGTCTTGGCCCCACTATGCTCACCCATATATATTCCCTTCACAATTCCCCACCCGCACAAATACGAGTAAATGGCACGCTTTCCTCCCCTCTCACTATTCATAATGTACCCGGAAAGGCTGTCCCTGATGATCTGGTGATGGAACACCTGCTAGTGGCAATTAGGGGTAACCCGAACATCCAGGGTCTCTGTGTCCGCGACCTAAAGATCTTAGCGTTTGCGGATGATGTCCTGCTTTTTGTTACTCGACCAATTACAACTATCCCATCTCTTCTTCGTGAAATCAGTACCTACAACTACTACAGCAATTATAAACGTAACCTGTCCAAAAACTCTGCCCTCAATGTTTCCCTGCCGGAGCCTTTACTCTGTGCTCTCCGCTCTTCCTTCCCTTTTACATGGTCTCCAAAAGTGAATAAATACCTGGGTATGCAGGGTCCTAATAATCTATCTGACACATACTCGCTGAACTTCCTTCTGATTCTGCATACCCTTCAAATGGATCTTACTCGCTGGGATACCAAAGGCTTCTCTTGGCTAGGTCGCATTAATCTGCTGAAAATGAATGTTCTCCCCAGACTTGTCTATCTCTTTCAAACGGTCCCCATAATACTACCCAAACATTTCTTTGCCACTGTCCAGAAAACTTTCACTAAGTTTATTTGGACGTTAAAGCCCCAGAGAATCGTGAGGAGCACTCTCATCAGGTCCAAACGGGGCGGGGGGGCTGGCTGTCCTGGATTGCTCTAGTTACTACCTGGCTGCGGTCACTGCACATGTTCTTGATTGGCATCACTCTGGACGCTCTAAACTCTGGGTTGCCTTGGAGGGATCTCTGAGCCCGTTTCCTCTCACTGCCCTCCTGTGGCTTCATAAGGGCTATTGGTTGGACAGTAGGGTTTATGTGCTCCCCTATGTCACGCGCCAGGTACTCAGATCTTGACGACACTATGGTGCTGTGCGGAGACTGTTCCAAAATGATGGTCCTATGACCCCTATCTCGGGCAACCCAGTGTAAGGAAATTGCTAGTAGGTTTGCTGCTGAAACAAGGAAGAAGGGAAAGACAGAGACAGTGAGTCCTAAACTCGACCCAGCCCCTGTCCCTACCTAATTGCCACAACTGTCCTAATGACAGGGACAACTGGGCGGCAATCCCTTCTCTGAATACGTGTACACAGAACAGGACAAAACAACACAGAAGGATAGTCAGCAAGCCAAGGTCAAACCAGAGAGACAAACAGTACAAAATCAAAATCCAAAAGAGTAGTAACAAGGGAAGGCAAAGGTCAGAAATACAATAATAGCAAGAGAAGCGCTTAGCAAGGACAAAGTCTCAATAGCCAGCAAATATATGTGAGCAGATGACCTGTTTATAGGAAGTCCCGAATCCGCCTTAGACTTGATTGGTAGATAGGCTGTTAATCACACAGGCAAGGCTAAGATTAACTAATTGAGGAGCAGAGGGAAACAAAAGTGTAGGAGAGGGGTGTGGTAGAAAATCAATTACAGAGAAGTAGCAATAGAGCAGTGTTCAGACAGAGCAACAAGAACCCTAAGTGAATCAAACTGAACACACCTCCTGCGCCACAGCATGTAAGCGGAGGGTGGTGCAGAGACCCGAACAGGCAGAGAAGTTACACCCAGATTTTCCTGCGGCACGTCACTCTTCTTTTCTCTCCTATACTGTAGACCAGGGGTCGGCAACCCCGGCACGCATGCCAGGAGTGATGAAACATAAACAAAAAAAAATGTACTCACCATTCCTACATTCCGCAGCCGCTGTGTTCTCTTCAGGCACTTCTGCCTGAAGTCAGCGACAGCTGACAGGACCTCTGGGGTCACGTCTGGCGTCATTACGCATAATGACGCGACGTGACCCCTGAGACCTGATCAGCGGTCGCTGACTACAGGCAGATGCGCCAGAAGAGAACACAGCAGCTGCGGAGCGTAGGAATGGTAAGTACATTGCTTTTTTATGTTTCATCACTTCTCCTGAGGCTCTGCTTATTAAACTCGGGGGTCTGAAGGGACCCACAGTATAATAATAGCTAGTGAGTGGCAACAATTGGAACATTATACTGTGTGCAGGGGCCACTATGGGCCATAATATCTTGTGCAAGGGCCACTATGGGACATATACCGTGTGCAAGGGCCGCTATGGGACATAATACCGTGTGCAGGGGCCGCTATGGGACATAATACCGTGTGCAGGGGCCGCTATGGGACATAATACCGTGTGCAGGGGCCGCTATGGGACATAATACCGTGTGCAGGGGCCGCTATGGGACAAATACTGTGTGCAGGGGCTGCTATGGGACATAATACCGTGTGCAGGGGCCGCTATGGGACATATACCGTGTGCAGGGGCCGCTATGGGATATAATACCGTGTGCAGGGGCCGCTATGGGACATAATACCGTGTGCAGGGGCCGCTATGGGACATTATTCTGTATAACGGTGTATTTTCTGTATTAAGGATGTGTTTTTGCACAGAAAACACAGGCATTTTTTTTTTGTGTGCAAAAAAGCACCATGTGAACGCAGTTTTACATCGAAATAAAGGTTCCAGTGGCCTAAGAATATAGCTGAATCCAGATACATAATGTGTATTCACCATAAGGGTGCTGCTATACGGTGCTCTTGAACACATACATTTACCACTAATTGGGGGCTGCACATGGACTTTCATTGCTTCTAATCGGAAAGTACAGGGGCGTCCCGGGAAATAGCAATAAACGCATGCGTCCTAAAGCAACTGGTGGCAGAACTTCTGTGTTATGGTTTGTGGTATATGACTTTAGTTTAGGGGTCGTCAGACTTACAATTATTGACCGGCACTCCGAGTACCTCATCTTTGATTTTTTTAATTAAAATCGGCACTCTGAACAAAAGGTTGCGTACCCCTGCTGTAGATCAACCTATCCTCAGGTTTCATCGGGTAACCTCTTCTTCCTCCCTCCTCCCCTGCTCTGAATTGCTCGCTTCCAGTTCAGATCCTGTGTAATGATGCTAGTTTATCAGATCTGGAGTCCAATTGGTGAGGCTAACAGTACAGTACTTAAATAGTAGGAGATGCAGAAATAGTACCTCAGGAGTAAAAGTAACCGTGGTCAGACGTTTGCAGGGTTCTGCACACAGGAGCAGTAGATCAACCCTAGTCAGACGTTTGCAGAGTTCAGTACACGGGAGCAGTAGATCAATCGTAGTCAGACGTATGCAGAGTTCGGTACACAGGAGCAGTAGAGTAATGATGATGATCGGGCAAACAGGAAGCAGATAGCCAGAATAATCAGGCACAGGATGGAGTAAGCTGTGGGTTTATATAGGGATTGCTATACTGTGATTGGCCACAGAGAGGTGAAATCCATAAGCTAATCATTCCAATAGAAAAGTCCAGGCTAAGCAAGGCAAAGAACAAACAGGCTTCTTCAATGGCATAATGGTCAAGGCTGCAGAACATGGCTGGGAAGTCAAGGGCTCAAGACCCTGAGCTCAGTTCCTGATTCTGCTCTCTCCCGCTGGCAGTATGCCCAGCTTTCCCATTTTTATGCCACTCTCAAGACATCGCATGACCTCCACTCATACTGTCTCACTTATCTATGGCATGCTACTGCAGGACTCCGCTGACTGTTTGCCAGTGTACAAGGGTGGCTGGGAGAGGGAACTGGAGGTCTCGTTCTTGCCAGACGTGTGGTTATCGGCTTTCAAGGCATGCCACAAGTTCTCTATATCTTGTAAGGCACAGGAAACTAATTATAAGACTCTCTCTCGATGGTACAGAGTTCTGTCTGTCCTTCATGAGATCTACCCCTCCACTTCGGATCGATGCTGGAGATGTAACATTGACCAGGGCGCGATGACGCACAACTGGTGGGGATGTACACTCCTACGCCCTTTTGGTCAGAGGGCCGTCACATTATTCAGATGGTCACTGGCATCGCTCTGGATGATGACCCTGCTCCCCTCCTCCTTTCCATCTTCCCGTGCAAGTTCAGGAAGCATACCCGTAAGCTACTAGGCTTCCTATTAGTGGCAACGAGGTCCGTTATCCCTAGATTGTGGAAATCTCAGACGCCCCCCTCTCTGTTGTCTTGGCTTCAGGAGGTCTTGCGTATATGCAGCATGGAAAACTTACTCGCAGAACTGAAACAAGATGACAGAGCTCACCAACAAACGTGGCTCCTATGGAATTACTTTTATTACTCTGCTGAGTTCCAGTCTGCATTCCCCTCTGTGTCTTCTTAACCTTCCTTCCCCCCCTTTCTTTTTTTCACTTTCTATTTTACTAGCACGATTTACATTTACCTTCGTTCTTGTTATTGTATTTATTGTTTGACTCTGCTGCAACAGAGCCTTTGTTATCCCCCCAAGCCGTTCCCTGTTGTTCCCACTGATGTTCCTTGTTGTCCCCACTCCTCCCTTCCTTTCCCTTGTTCATTCCTATGTACCACCTCAGTTGAAACTTTGTTTGCTTTGTTTTATTTTTCTTCTTATACAAAACTTTAATAAAATCCTTAAAGTTAAAAATATGTAGTGTAGTAAAAATTAAAAAACCTATACATATTTGGTATTGCCATAATCGTACTGACCTGCAAAATAAATTAAGAATGTTATAAAAATATTTTTCCTGAACTCCGTAGTGGGAACAAAAAAAAAAAATCAAAAGTACGAAATCGCTGTTTTCTTGCTGTTTTGCCTCTGATAAAAATTTTAATAAAAAGTGATCAAAGCAATAGACATTCCCCAAAATGGTATAACTAAAAAGTACACCTGGTCCCGCAAAGAAAAACGCCCTATGCATCGCCGTACACGGAAGTATTAAAAAGTTACGGGTGTCAGAATATGGCTACTTTTAGAAAAAAATTTAGATTTTGAAAAAGTTTTCGATTTTTGTTAAGGGGTTAAAATGTAAATAAAACTATATAAATTTGGTATCCCGGGAATCATACCAAAACATACAATATAGGTGACATGTTATTTTGGCTGCACAGTGAACGCCGTATAAACGAAGCTTGTAAGAAAGTCGCACAAATGCACTTTTTTCCAATTTCACCCAATTCAGATTTTCCAGCTTCCCAGTACATTGTACAGAATAATAAATCGGACCATTTCAATTTGTCCCGCAAACATTAAGCCAACTAATGGTTCTGTGAATGGAAAAATATAAAAGTTGTGGGCTTTGGAAGGCGGGGAGTCAAAAACGAAAATCAAAAATGTCACAGGCGGGAAGGGGTTAAAGAATTTTTTTGCAGTTTTAAGTAAAACAATAATACAAAAGACAAATGAAACAGTGCAGGCACTGATAAAAATAGGGAAATAAAACATAAAACAGTCAAAACAACATGTGGACTATATAACAGCATTGTTAGCAGAATAACCAGATGTATATCAAGTAGGTAGGGTTGCCACAGTTATTCTGTGAGTTTGTGGAAGATTATGGCACCACTAACATACATACATATCCAGTTTTGCGCACCTCTCGAGTTGGAAACATCTTAAATGGGGAAATGGCTGTCTCTGCATTGACTCAAGCATACCAAATTTGCATTAGGCGTTCTGGGATAAATCTGGCCGTGTAAGTCAGTTTATATTTAGGGAGGTAGGAATCAATAAATTGGTTATAGCTGCATTCAGTCTCGAGGTCGCCGATGCTTTCACTTCTCATACATTTCAGCTGTACATCCTTACTAGGTGTGCGGTAACAGCAAAACCGTACAGTCAGTAATAAGATATAGATGAAATGAATCAGGGGTTGACTTACTGAGTAGTGAAAGCATTGGTGGCCGCTGGAATGAATGCAGCTATAACCACATAAGGTACATCATCTTGTACCACCATCAGATCTAATGGACGTACTGAAAAAAAACTATAGCTGCATCAGGTACATCATTTGGCACCATCCTAAGTGGCAACCTTCCCCCTACAAGAACTGATGGACTAATACAGCAGTGAGAGATTTTCCAGAGAGTCATGAATGAGATAGTTATGTTATTTAAGATTCTTCATATTGTCTAGTTTAGAACATGTGGCTAGAGCTTGACAGGGCTTTCTATTTTAGACATGTGCCTACATCTCATTGGAAAATGTAACTCTGTTATGGAGAAAGACATATAAAAGTTAGAATGGCATGAAATGTGACATTTTCCACTCTTTCACTATGTGGGGATACTGTAGATATAATATTGAATGGTTATTCAGGTTTTTATGTAACATGCTTTGTAACACATGACTGTGACTGCTTAATTGTGGGAGAATAGGAGGATATTTAAACCAGTGACGTTAGCACACAGACTAGGATACTGGAAGAAGCCTAGAGAAGTGAAACCCTGGGTCGGGCATTGGTTAGTATATGGAATAAAGCACAATAGGGCACATTTATCAGGCCTTGTACACCAGTTGTCTCACCGTAGGAGATATGAAGACCAGCGATGAAAATCTCCCAGTGTTTTAAAGAAAGCTAGCTACACTATGGCCCAGATCTATTAATATTTAGTTAGTATGAAAATGCATCAGATTTATCACAGTGTCATGCTGAATGATAATTCTGGCATATCTTTACAGTGTCTAGTCTAAGTTTATACCACCATTGAGTTAGCTACGTTGAACCAGAATTTTACAATTTTAGCACATTTTTTGGTGAATCATGGCACATTTTCCTATGAAACCACACCCACATGTCTAGTATGTAAAAATTTTTTAGCCCAAACTAACTTTTTTAAAATGCGCCATATTTATGCAAGTGTCTAGTCATAACCATAATACTAAATCTGAGCCTATTAGATTGCAACACCTATGGATATTCTGATTTTGAAGGTAAATCTGAGGTATTGACTTTAAATCATGTTGCATTTGGCTATTGCAGGTGGCAGAGTTCTGGCCACATGTGACATCTAGTGCATGTGTCTGCAGTCTTAATACTATATAACTAATCGATAAATCAATCAATCCTATATCCCTATTAACAAAATAGTAACCGTACATCCTAACCACAAACTCCAATGTACTGTAACCCTAATTAGAATTGAGATGGTAAGATTCCTTACAAAGAGATCATTACTCTGGAGACAGGGTAGATTTTATTAGAAATTGTAGGCATGACTTACTCTGAGTAAGTTCAATTATCCTAATAAACGAGCTATTGAAACTCTTAATGACACTTTAGGTTATCATAATACTATTGGCCACCATCCATTTATTCAAGTTGGATATGTTGATCTTTTTGCATGTTCCCACAAGCTGAGAGTTGAAGCATCATACAGTGCCAGCAATAGAAAAGTTCCTCTTAAAGCTTGTTAAGCAAACATATTCACTTTCCTGGCAACTCCCTGTTTAGCGTTTTGCTTAAAATCAATGTCACTTCAACTGTAACATGAAGTTATATCTGTTGAATGCACAACTCTGTAAATAAAAGAAAATCAATCTGATCAACTGATGAGTTTATGGGGTTGAAAAAAATTGCAGCCCATACTGACTTTCAGGAAATTCACTGGATGAACATTCATGAAAACTTTGTTTTCAAAAACCCTATTAGAGCATTCTGAAGTTACATTCAAATGCAATCTAAAACTTTGTGAGTTAACAGTCTGTCTTGAGAGGCCAAGAAGGATTCAGCAAAGATTTTAGAGTAAGTGAAGAGTTTAGGATGCAGAGCAGGAAAAGGTAAAGCATGATAGAGCCTGAAGGGTAGAGCATGATAATTGATAAGTCTGTTATATTCACTTCTGCTATTGACTTAGAAAGTTAGAAGTAATTTAATATGAACCTTCATTGTTTACTTCCAGGAGACAAAAATCTGTCTTGATTCACTAATACTAGTGAAGGAATCAGAGGTTGACCCAGTGATCTTTGGTTGAGCGATGGGAGTCGCTGCCAAAATCACCATGTAGCCCTAGCTTCAGTCTGCTTCTCTAGTCACACTTTGGCTGAGCAATGTGTTCAGTTACTTGCTCTTGATCTGTTTGCATGCATGTATGCCGTTCTCTTGTTGATGCTTGTCTCTGTTACCTGTGTTTGCCTTGTCTGAACCCTGTCCTAGTGTGTATGCCATGTATGACAAGGCATTATGGGAAAGGAGCTGGGAGCTCATGCCATGTAAGGTCTGTATAATTGGTCTATGGGCTTCTGCCACTTGTACATTTGTTAACATTTCAACGTTGTCCTTCTTTTGTTTATTGCTGTGTGGACGAGTAGTCCTTCTGCCATATTTCCATCTCAGCTACCTTGTGGATGTTTACCCTTCCATGCGCCTTGCCTTGAGCTATGTCCTGGTCTGTATCTATCTTTGTTACCTGTGACCTTTGGCTTCTGTCTCTGTTACCCGTGATCTGTGGGATTCTGCCACCTGTTCTATGTCCTGCCCTAGATTCCTATTTTTGAGCCAGCTTCTGTGATCGGTATGTTTTACTGTTTATGGGACACTTTTTGGTAAAAGATTGTACCTTGGTGTATAAATTTGGCAGCATACAGTATGCTTGACACTGAATGTGCTGCTTTTCTATCTTTTATGCTATACCTGTTGTACTAATCACATGACTTGCATAATGAATGTGATTGGTTATTCTTTCGGCTTTGACACATATTTAGTGTATTCACGTGTATGCAGTGATTAAAATATATTTTAAAGTTATTCCCTACTGGATATGGGGATGTGTGATCTGTGGTGGTCCCAAAGGTCAGAGCCCCATTGATCAGTGACCCCTTATCCGTTACCAGATAGGGAATAAATTTAAAGTACAATAATGGCCTTTTAAGGAGGCTTTCTGACCTGAAAGGCAGAAGCAGTGGATAACTTATCCTTAGTGTGGATATTAAAAAATGTAATAAAGCCTCAAGGTAAGCGCCAGGTCGATGGCAACAGGGCAGCTCTGCTGCAGTTGGCACTGCACTCCTCCACAACTGATGCACCAATATGCCTGGTCTGTCATCTCTCGAGCTGTTGCCAAACATTGACCCCTGTGAAGCCACCCACCAGCAATGAAGGACACACGGCTCCTCCTGAAAATGTCTTTACTTCTCAAGGTGTCCTCCAAGGTGGTCCACCCACTTAGAGAGTGTGAAGGTTCCTTAAATATCAAGACATTTATACACTGGGTAGCCTGACATCAATGGGGCTCACCAAGGGGCAGCAAGAAACAACTTCTCCCACCGAGCAACCCCTAGGTACAACTTCATTCTGTCTCTAAGGCCCCATGCACACGACTGTGCTTCCGATGTGGGGCCAAGTTTGCAGTGGAATGCACTTGTAAGACACTTGAAGTGTCATCTGAGTACATTGTGTTATGTATTCACGTGTATTAGAGCTTTTGATTAATTTTGTTTCAAAGACACATAGCAGGATAGCACCTCCTCTATAATCATTTGTGTCATTGGAACGGAATGGATCTGAAACCCTGTAGACATGAATGCATAACGAAATGTACTCAGGTGTCACTTGGATATTACTCTGAGTGTCATCCGAGTGCATTCCGCTGCAAACTCGGCCCCACATCGGAAGCACACTCGGTTGTTTTCATGGGGCCTAAGAAGTTAGCGCACAATACAACTTCCAGGAAACACTAGAACACTGACCATGCATGACCTACACCATTTAAAGCGACATAAACATTTAACATGATACCAACATTTCACAATATGCAGTATAATAATAAACCATCCTGTGCCACTCAGTTTGAACTGCTCCTTGCTATCTCTATTCAGGTAATCTAGTTAGGGAGTTAACCTTTTCCATTCAGCTACCCATAAGTTCAAGGTGTACATTTGCACCAGCTTACATTCAGTACAAGTTTAGGTCAAAGCACTGAGGCTAACAAAACACACCAGAAACTACCACAAGCATAGTGACCAATCACTCATACACTAATCATGTTATTAACAGTATACATGTAAAACTCATTAGAAACATCACCAAAACACTTTACATACTGTACATCATGTAATAAGATTTTAACACTTTGCTGCTTTCTTTTGCAGTTGAATGGAATATGAGTGCTCAAGTTATCTCATGCCCATGGCAAATTGTAGCACGATTAAGCTCTGTCCCCTCTTGTAGGGATGATTTTATATAACTATTTTCTGTAAGTTTTCTCCAGTCTTGTTCCTCGACCCTACGTGGCCTTCTAAATTAATCGAATTTCCATCATATGGGGCAAAGATTTTGCAAGTTGCTATGGCCCTAAATAAGCAAGCAGATCACTGTAACTTAAAGTATATGGTGCCCCACTATCATTCAGCACACCAGAGATATGCAGATGTAACAAAAAAACACAAGTAAGACAAACATACACACGCACACACAAAAACGACAGAATTCTGGATTGTTTTGTGCCACAGAGGCACATAGTGGAAGAGTGAAGAAATCAGGCGATACCTTTTAGAGGCTAACTGTGTATATTTGATAAGTTTTGATAAGTAAGCTTTCAAGAGTCTAGCTCTCTTTTTCAAACATGGTGTTATACAAGAACTGAAAATTCACAGATTATTTATACTCTATACACATGACACAACAGGTGCACAGAATTAGGGGGACATTCTCCTGCAGGTCTTCCAATGTGGTGTACCTCATAATGTGTGTGCAATGTCCCACCACAGGCCTCTATGTGGGGGAAACAGGGCAGAGATTTAGTCAGCGAATGAACTCACATAGATCCAATATTAATAACAGCAGAACAGATCTCCCAGTGGCCGCACATTTCTCCGGAGAAAACCACTCTATTGAAGATTTGCGGGTTGTGGTTTTAATGGGACATTTTAAGACGCAGGAGGAGAGGAAACAATGGGAGTACAAGTTTATGCAAAAATTTCAAACTCTGCAATTTGGACTTAATATTCATGCCAGCTTCATGTCACACTATGTATGAACTGTGAGGGTCACAAATCACCTCCTGATAGCAAACAGATAACAGATCCCTCTGTCACGCACCACAACTTTCCAGATTGTTTTTTTTGACCTGTTGTAAATAACTTCTCTACTTAGATTGCATTTTGTTCTGTTTTTTTTTAAGGACTCTAAAATCCTTTGAAGATCATGTGTATAGAGTATAAATAATCTGTGAATTTTCAGTTCTTGTATAACACCATGTCTGAAGAAGAGAGCTAGACTCTTGAAATCTTACTTATCAAATATACTCAGTTAGCCTCTAAAAGGTATCACCTGATTTCTTCACTCTTTCACTACTTCCAATGGCTAACACGGTACAACATTATACTACAGAGGCACATATTTAGTATATGCTTTAGACACTGTTTTGCCTTGACTGAAAGGGACATATGGCTTACAGCGAAAAGAAGTGGCTTGCTTTAAAAGGGGAAGTGTGTCAGAGGCCTGGACTGATCACAGCCATTTAAATGGAACTGGATGCATCATGAACTCCCAAATGGCCCGAGCGTTGGTGTACTTACCTGACATACAGATGTAGCAGACGTAGCCAGAACTTCTGCAATTGGTTAAACTGCTAAAGAAGACAACAAAAACGAATGAAAAGTCAGTGAAAAAAACATTTGTTATCTTCTGGGGGGGGGCTGAGTGCTCTCACTGTTATCTACAGCTCTGCTTGCAGGACAATTAGTTCAGCTAATTGAAGTTTGCTGGTAAAGACTCGGACAGTGATTACCTCTATGTAAATACAAATATAACAGTCCGCTCTCTAGAAGCGTGGTTAAAGTTCTATACAAACCTGTGTAATGTAATAAATATTTACTGTGCATATTATTTGATCTGATTTATATTAGATCTCTAGTAATCCTAATAAATAATCTCTAATGGTAAAGGCAAAGTCTATATTGTGATACTTCATAGTGTCCTATTTATCATACAGTCAAAGCTGTTTTCCCCCCAGTTTACTGAATAATACAGGAAGTGAGAAGAGACAGCAGGCAAAGCTGCTGAATGACGGAGATGGCAAAACCCCTTTAACTCTGCTATATCTATATAGTTGTGAGTTTGGTTACAGTAGCGCTCTGGCCTTGTGTTATGATGCAGCAATTTCCATTCATAGGGCTGTGGTAAGTCTAGGAAATGCAGACAGCACACATACTGTGTTTCATGGATGGAACATGGTCATGTGAATGAACACTAAGTCCCCATATATACGACCGAGTGTGCTTCCAGTTTGCAGTGGAATGCACTCACATCCAAGTGTCATCCGAGTGCATTTCGTTATGCATTCACTTCACATTCGAAGCCTCCATACACGTGAATGCATAACTCCAAGTGTCATCCGACTGCATTCTGCTGCAAACTCGGCCCCACATTGAAAGAACACTTGGTCGTGTGCATGGGGTCTCAAGCTGCAACAGATTTATTATCCATAGAAAGAGCTGCTTCATCGAAAAAATTTAAATAACACTTTATTATAATCACTGTAAATATTAGGGCTAATAGCAACTATACTTTCCCTTACATTCAGGCTTATCTACTGAAATATAGAGAAACAGGGATAGGTATTAGATAGTACTATATACTGCAATAAGGTACCACTACAGCACAAATCCCTGTATAACCTATTACACTATCTCCAATAGAACTAAACTAAGGAAGTTAAATAGGTAAACAAACACAAATAATAAATGTTATTGGAGTAAACAATACCCTACACAACCATCTTTGAGCATAGTATTAAAAAAAAAAAAAAAAAGGGGGGTTGGTCTGATGCAGTCCACCAAATTGCAGTCCACCAAATCTGACGAAGTCCACAGGATACTGGAAACCTGCAGAGAGAAAAACAAACACACACAAAGGATTTAGACTGCCTCTGAATGCTACCTGTGAGGCTTCTCCTGCTTGTACTTTTTTGCTTGATTAACTTTTTGCTTTGCTTTGTTGCATTTCAATCAGTAAATTTCTCAATATGTATTCTCCACTTACTACTCCAAGGACTAGGGATTTTTGCAAATTTAAAAAAAAAAAAAAAAAAGGTCACACACTCCTGACATCTAAGGCCACAATGCCCAACTAAAAAAGGGAAACTGCTGGGTTTGGTGCCCATTAGGGCACAAATTGTGCAAATGCTGTCTAACACCATTACTAAATCTCAAAATGTTGCAAATAACTCCAAAATAATGGTGCAAATGGCTTAATATATGTCCCCATAAGAGTACAAAAATGTAGCTTTAATATACTGTCTGAATTTATATCTTAGCCTATATTAATTTTGGACTTAAGGAGTCTGTATTTAGTTTTGGATTAGGGGTCTGTATTTATTTTAAGTCTGAATTCTAGACTTCCCCTCCTTTCCCCACTCTTTGGGTGGTTATTGACAGGCTGCCTTACATAGAAAGTGGTTGCAGGGAGTATTCTCCTCATAAATACACCTGACCCTTAAACTTTGTTTCAGTGGTCCTAGTAACTATACAGCACTACTATATAAAATATACGCTGTCATCGCATACGACAGTATATTAAGCCTACTTGCCAATTCTCCCAAAATGGCTGAGAGGCTTGTGGAAAAGGGGGAGACCATTTGGAAGTTGGCAAATATCCAAGTGCCGCAAAAGCTGTGCTTCATAACGTGTGTAGCACCAGGATTCTGCAACATCAGACTGAACCCTGGACAGAGGAATGTCTGTGTTGACGGGTGTGGTAACCCTGGGCTGTGGCATATCTGTGTTGACAGGTGTGATAACCCTGGACAGATGCATGTCTGTGTCAATGGGTGTGATAACCCTGGACAGATGCATGTCTGTGTTGCTAGGTGTGATAACCCTGGACAGAGGCATGTCTTTGTCGAGAGGTGTGATAACCCTGGGCAGTGGCATATCTTTGTCGAGAGGTATGATAACCCTGGGCAGTGGCATATCTTTGTCGAGAGGTGTGATAACCCTGGGCAGTGGCATGTCTTTGTTGAGGGGTGTGGCCCATAAAAAGGATGTGGTCTGCAAATCCGGACATGTTTATAGAAGAAGTAAAATCTAAAAGTGAATTTTAAGGGATAATCATCTAAGCAATCTCTTACTATGTGCTGAAAAGTACATCGCGAAATCCTATTTAGGGTCTTATCTTTTTTTCTGAAGTCACTGATAAATCAATGTTATTAAGTATTATTATTAGGTATGTTTCATAAATAGATATGCCTCATAAACATGATTTATGTGCTGTTTGGGTCAACATTGTGTTTGGTGTAGACAAGGAGGCAATTCTCCCTTTGGCAGTGCTCTTTTATTTTATTATTACATTATCTGGAAAGTGTGAATGCTAGCAAGCAGTTTCCATAATGGTTGTGTTTCATTATTTCATTGAATTACATTGCCATACATGAAAAATGCAAATTGTATTGTCCCTCTTTTTTTAAACATTTGGTGATATATGACATACATGTATGTCACATTTGTGCAATGTAAATATCAGCAGTACACGTCAGCAGCCTCACCTAGGCCTTATGCACATGGGGAAATCCAGGCCAGAAATCTGGTCCATATATGGACCAGATTTCCCAACCTGAATCCAGTCAGGAGTTTGGGATTCCTTGTATTATAGTGATCTATGATGCTTGGAGTTCATGCCTCCTTGCAGCTCTACTGTCCCATACTATATACAATAAGGGACAGTGAAGCCACGGGCAGGCAGGGACTCCCAGCATTATGGAATACTCTGATGAAAGGAGTGCTGGTCTTCTGCCTAGGTTTTGGGCCAGGAAATGTATGGACCAGATGTTCGGGCCAATGTACGGACCAGATTTTTTGGCCCGTATTCCCCCATGTGTCTTCCTGGACAACAGAGAGAGGGGGGAAGGAGTGATCTGAGAGAAACCAGCTTTCCCTGCCAAAGTAGAAACATTTCAACTACTACCTCATAAGGGGAGGGGGGCTTACAAAGAAACATATGAACTATATGGGGGAGTGTCTGAGGGGGAGTGTCTGAAGATGAGCCAGGTCCCATCATTACAAAAACTGTTGATACCAAGAAAAACTTTGTCACGCCTTTTTTGTTGACTGTCATTGTTCCCAAACTCCATGGAATCAGAATTAGGGCCCATTGAGATGTCGGAAAATGAAAATAATGGAATACGGAATCTGCCGCTGATTTTTGGCTGGAATCCGAAGCAAAATCAGTGGCATATTCCACTGTGTGAACAGCGCCTTACATTGGCAAAAGTCATAGGAGATTATACAGTGCTGTATTTACCTATAATAAACAATGTTTCCTATTTTCACCATATTTCTTGTATTTGTGTTTATTAATTATTTATAAATATATTATAATATAATAGTATAGTTTATAAATTTGGATCAAGACACAAGTCAATGGAGCTCTGTAGCGGCAGCACCTGGAACTGCAGCCCTGTTCCCAATTTGAAAAGCAGCGGAGCTGCTTCCAGTCGTGTACCACAGCCGAAACAGCTGATCGGGATGGGGTCCCAGAGTTGGAGCCTGACTGATCTTATACTGATGACCTAGCTTGTGAGGGTGATTTGCCTTCGTCTGCATCAACATGGTAGGTTTTTAGGCTGGACTTCTCAGACTTGTGTCTTGATCCTGGACTCCACACCATTCAGCTGATGCAGCTACTGGAAGTATCTCTGCTCCTATTTAAACCATTCCATTCCACCCCACAATTTTTTTAACAATTTCTTAGTACATAATAGTAATGTACAATATAGTACATTACACTAGAGTACATTATAATACATTTCAGTACAGTGCAGCACATAACAGTACATCTCAATGGTGCATTAAAAAAATACAAGAGCAAATAGCTCCTTAACAAATACTCCTGTTTCTCACACATTCTGTTTCACTTCTTTGTATTCTGTAACCAAATGTAAAAAAAACTATTAAAGTTTTGTTAAAAAAAAAAAAAAAAAAAAAAAGAAGGCTCTGAGGGTCAGCAGGTTTGAAGACAGGAGGCGTGAACAATAGGTTGAAGCGTTATCCAATCAGAATCAGAAGATGGATTGATGGACGGCGGCGTCCACCAACTAGATGACTGAGCGGCTCGCAATCTATCAGCTTCCTTCCCTCTTTTCCCTGACAAGAAGGAGGTGTGGGGGTGCCGGGCGGATGGGTGCGGGCAGCAGATAGCGGGCGCAGGGGAGAGAAGAGATGCTGCGGGTCAGCCTCTCGGTGCCTAGTCTATGAGTAAAGTGAAGTGCTGAACTCTGCTGCATAGGTGGGAGTGGACTGGGCCAGCTTCCTCTCTTTACGGCAGTATCCTGTGCAAGTTCTGCTTCCTAAGGAGCTTTGGGCATCTTAGCACCTGACAGCGGTAGGCCCCGTGTATCTGCGGATTGGGGCACCCATGCTGGTAACTATAGTCCCTGCTGTGCACGATCCTGTTCCTCCCAGCCAGGTGTCCCTGATGCTGCAGCCATTGTTCTGGTGCATGCTGCAGACTCTCATCTTGCATCTACCATCTCCGGCCCCTGTTCAGCACTAGCATCTATCAGTGCAGTGTACAATGCTGTGGCCCCAAGTCTAAGGAATGGTAACTTTGTTGCAACACGTCCGCTAAAATTCCACACCTAGGATCTGGAAAGTTTTGTATATGTGGAGTAGCCTTTATTGCAGCACTGGTTGATTTTGGAGACCCTGATTGACACCTGTCAGTGTCACATTGGGTACGGTGCCAATAGTATATGTGCCAGACTCAAGTCTTCTTCTTGACTTTGTAAGGATTTACCACTTTCTCAGACTTGCTTTCAGCCTATGAAGTGCAGTGCATGGGCACAAGGCTCCATACACCCAGCTTCACCTATGGATCGCTTCAATGGAGCCCCTCAGATCTCTGCTCTCCCTGCCTGGCAGCAGTAAAGCGTCCTTTGGCGTGACAAGAGGAATATCCAATGCATCAGTATTACCAGTACCATTGGTTACAGAAGATGAAGAAGATCAGGATGATCGAGAGAGTACTCCCACTAGACAGGAGTTTTTGGAGGAGTATGATGGGGGTGGTGGTGGAGGAGGTGCTGGAGGCATTGGAGGGCAACCTTCTGACTCGCTCTCAAACCCATTGTATTGGACTGCAGTGTTTGACTATGAGGCCTCTGCAGAGGATGAGTTGACCCTTCGTCTGGGTGACTTGGTTCAAGTGCTCTCCAAGGACTCACGTGTGTCTGGTGATGAGGGGTGGTGGACTGGAAAGATCCAAGATCGGGTGGGCATCTTTCCTAGCAATTATGTGACGAGAACTCAGAGCTTCTCCAGTAAACTACAAGGCAAACGAGTGGAAGAACTACCCTGCTGCCCGGCTTCTGCTCTACAGTGTAAGGATATTTGTCTTTTGCAGTGAATTTGAGATCTGCAGCATTAAGCCTGTGTTATTGATTGTCTGTGCTGCCACGTAGAGTACTCTCCATAGAAATGTCATATGCACAGATTTGTAGCTTATGTATTATGATCTTTAATTGGCATTCACCTTTTTAAGGGCCTTTTACACGGGCTTATTACCGGCCAAACATTTGTAGTAACTTTTGTTGCCGATCATTGCCTGTGTAAACCTGTCCATTGACCAGTCTGTCTGTTGATCAAATCTTTTATGGACTTGAAAACTATTGGTTGGCAGCCCATCTTGTTGTGTAAACAGGATGTGCTTCTCATGGTAATGAAATTACATGTTCCCAATGATCTCACTAATAATCATACATTCACATACAGTACAGATGAGTAATTGGAGCTAAAGAAGCACTAGTCAACTTGCTATAACAGTGATTGGCTCTTATTATCAGAAGAATATCTGCCAGTATAAAAGGACCCTTAAAGGGATTCTGTCCTTTCAATAACACCACATCGTAATAGCCTTTAGAAAGGATATTCTTCTCCTACCTCTATTTTTCTGCTCCGCGCCGCAATTTGTGAAAAATTTTTTTATTTTTTTTTTTTATTTATGCAAATGAGTCTTCAGAAAGCACAGGGGCGTCCCCTGTGTTCAAAGCAGAAGCTCTTCCGAAGATCCAGCGCCGCCTCTCTTCTTCTGCTGACGCCTCTCCGTTGTGTCATCACCCGCCTGTTCGGCATCCAAATCCACATGAAAATGGCTGGCTGGACATGTGCAGTCAGCTCTGTCCAACGCGAAATGGCGGAGCCGACTGTGCATGCGCGGAATTTGAATCCCGAACAGAGACTCGGCAGCTGATGATGCGGCCTTTCTAAAGGCTATTACGACGTGGTGTTATTGAAAAATGCCTTTCCCAATGATAGAATCCCTTTAAGCTGGCCTCTCGGCCGGACCTGCCAATTTTGGGCCTGACTTTGTTTCTGCGTGGCAGATGTTGGAGGAGCTAATGATTGGGTAGAGGGACCCCTACTACCTGATCCTTTTGTTTGTGGGGAGATAACATAAGGCTCCACTGGCAGCAGCTATGTCCCGTCTCCGAGTTCCGTACATATGTAAGGCTAAGCCAAATGTGAATAGTTGAGCCAGGTGATATAACCATAGGATAGGTGTATGTTCAGATGACATGCAGAGTCCGCCAATCGTTGTGATGTTAAAGGAGTTATCCTCAGGAATAGGTCACCGTTATCAGATCAAAGGGGGTCTGTCTACAGCTACTGTGGCCACCAGATCTGCACACTGTACAGACCCAGAAGTAGACAGCTCCATACGTTGTGTTGTGGTACTGTTCATTTCCTATCCAAATTAATGGGTGTGGAATTGTAATAAGGTTACATAGCCACTACACAGTGTACAGAGCTGCTTCTGCCTTTGTATAGTGTGATGATCTGGCAGCGGCAGCTGATCATAGGGGTTCCTGGTGTTAGACTCCTAACAAACTTATATTGATGACCTATATAAGGATAAGCTACCTATATCAACTTTTGGGCCTTCCCTTTAAAGAGGACCTTTCACCATACACAAAATACTAAAAAAAAAAAAAAAAAAAAAAAAGCAAAATATGGTCCCTGTAAGATTGAATGTATACTGGCTCTGATTCCCCAAGTGGGCGGGGATCTTTATTTTCTCTGAGAAATACAAAGGATTACCACCCTCATGGAGAATCAGAGTTAGTTTACATAGAACATATGATCTGGTGACGGATATAGAAAAAATTAACACCATACCTGATTTTGCCTACTGCTGTCTATGTCCTTCAGTATGGAATCTAAGGCTCCATCTGGACTGTTTTTGATCTGTAGACTAGGGCACCTTGCACAATATTGATCTTTGATAGTAGGAGTCCCTGCCTCTCCATGGCTTTACTGTCCTGCAATGTATAAAGTACAGGTCAGTAAAATCATGGGGAGGCAGGGACTTCTAGCGTCCTAAATAAATTTGATGCACAGAGTTCTGATCTCCAGACCAAATATAGTCTAGGAGGCATAGGTAATATACAGTGGGTACGAAAAGTATTCAGACCCCTTTTAAGTTTTTCACTCTTTGTTTCATTGCAGCCATTTGCTAAAAGCAAAAAAGTTCGTTTTATTTCTCATTAATGTACACTCAGCTCCCCATCTTGACAGAAAAAAAACAGAAATGTAGATATTTTTACAAATTTATTAAAGAAAAACTGAAATCTCACATGGTCATAAGTATTCAGACCCTTTGCTCAGTATGGAGTAGAAGCCCCTTCCTTTTGAGCTAGTACAGCCATGAGTCTTCTTGGGAATGATGCAACAAGTTTTTCACATCTGGATTTGGGGATCCTCTGCCATTCTTCCTTGCAGATCATCTCCAGTTCTGTCAGGTTGGTTGGTGAACATTGGTGGACAGACATTTTCAGGTCTCTCCAGAGACGCTCAATTGGGTTGAGGTCAGGGCTCTGGCTGGGCCAGTCAAGAATGGTCACAGAGTTGTTCCGAAGCCACTCCTTTGTTATTTTAGCTGTGTGCTTAGGGTCATTGTCTTGTTGGAAGGTGAACCTTCAGCCAAGTCTGAGGTCCAGAGCACTCTGGAAGAGGTTTTCTTCCAGGATATCTCTGTACTTAGCCGCATTCATCTTTCCTTCAATTGCAACCAGTTGTCCTGTCCCTGCAGCTGAAAAACACCCCCAGAGCATGATGCTGCCACCACCACGTTTCACTGTTGGGATTGTATTGGGAAGGTGATGAGCAGTGCCTGGTTTTCTCCACACATACCGCTTAGAATTAAGGCCAAAAAGTTCAATCTTCGTCTCCTCAGACCAGAGAATCTTATTTCTCATAGTCTGGGAGTCCTTCATGTGTTTTTTGGCAAACTCTATGCGGGCTTTCATATGTTTTGCACTGAGGAGAGGCCCGAATGTGATCGTTGACTTTGTGGAACTTTCTCCCATCTCCCTACTGCATCTCTGGTGCTCAGCCACAGTGATCTTTTGGTTCTTCTTTACCTCTCTCACCAAGGCTCTTCTCCCACGACTGCTCAGTTTGGCTGGACCGCCAGGTCTAGGAACAGTTCTGGTCGTCCCAAACTTCTTCCATTTAAGGATTATGGAGGCCACTGTGCTCTTAGGAACCTTGAGTGCTGCAGAAATTCTTTTGTAACCTTGGCCAGATCTGTGCTTTGCCACAATTCTGTCTCGGAGCTCCTTGGGCAGTTCCTTTGACCTCTGACATGCACTGTGAGCTGAGAGGTCTTATATAGACAGGTGTGTGCCTTTCCTAATCAAGTCCAATCAGTTTAATTAAACACAGCTGGACTCCAATGAAGGAGTAGAACCATCTCAAGGAGGGTCAGAAGGAAATGGACAACGTGAGTTAAATATGAGTGTCACAGCAAAGGGTCTGAATACATATGATCATGTGATATTTCAGTTTTTTTTCTTTTTTAATAAATTTGCAAAAATATCTACATTTCTGTTTTGTTTTTTGTTTTTTTCTGTCAAGATGGGGTGCTGAGTGTACATTAATGAGAAATAAAATTAACTTTTTTGCTTTTAGCAAATGGCTGCAATGAAACAAAGAGTGAAAAATTTAAAGGGGTCTGAATACTTTCCGTACCCACTGTAGATTTTAGTATTTGCTTGTGTGCAATTTAGAGGCCCCCAAAAGGTTGGGAAGGGGTCTCCTTTTCCTTGTCAAGTGACTTTTATGGTTAGGACATGGTATTTCTTTGACTAATAGTCACTTTTCTAGGAACTCACCTGATTGAAAACAAAAGAAGAGGAGAAAAAAGAGGGGTTTCAACATTGGTGTAGTGCTGTGTAACCTTCAGTTTTCCTCTACCCGTCTGCCCTCCTGTATGCAGAGGAGCGGTAGCTCAGTTCCATACAAGTAGATGGGCCTACTGCAGTTGATGCACAGCTAGGTGGCCAAAACTTCTGCTGTGCTGGGAAAACTTAGAAGGCGGCGTAGCACTAAATCACAGATCAGATCTCACCTATCGTAAAGTGATGGCATATCCTAACCATATGCCATGACTTTAGAAGTTGGGAATAACTTTTTAAAGGCTAGTAAATGTGACTTAGCTGCCCCATAAACTTGTATGCTCAGCTGAAATCCAACATGCCTGATTCCAATTTGTATGGGCAGCTTGGAGGTGACCATAGTCCAGGGGTGGACAAATTACTTTACATATTAGGAGCCGGAAAGGTCATTTCAAGCGATATTTTTTCCCTGTATAACCCATTTAACAGTGCATTTACAGCACTAAGCTTTATTACTAATATATAGGCTGGTCCCCCAGAGCCCTGATGACTTACAATTGTAGAGTGCAGCGGGGTGCTGGAGGACTCTGCATGCTGCCTTCCCTGCTGATGCTTCGACTTTTTGTGATATTACCAACTCCACTCTACTACTCCTGCTTGTACAGTACATGGAGTAGAGCCTAGTCCCGTGATTGCGAACCTATGGCACGCTTACCAGAGAGGGCACGCAGAGCCCTCTCAGTAGGCACGCGCGCCGTCGCCATGATCGCTCACTAATGGGGAATCCAGTACAGGATTCCCTGTTATTGAGCGATCGCTTCTTTCAGCTGTATGTGCAGATGAAAGTTGTCAGTGTAGGCCGCGGTGTGACCTCTGCCCTGACGCAGGCGCGATGATGTCATTCATCAACGCCTGCGAACAGAAGAAGGAAGATGCTCTTCGTGGGACTGCAGCTCTTCATGGGACTGGGTAAGTAACATAAACTACTGTGTGGGGGACACTGTGGAGAATCTACTACTGTGTGGGGGACACTGTGGAGCATCTAATACTGTGTGGGGGACACTGTGGAGCATCTAATACTGTGTGGGGGACACTGTGGAGCCTCTAATACTGTGTGGGGGACACTGTGGAGCATATAATACTGTGCGGGGGCCTTTGTGAAGCATATAATACTGAGTGGGGGCCACTGTGTAGCATATAATAATGTGTGGGGCAATTCTGAAGCATATAATACTGTCTGGGGGCCACTGTGGAGCGCATTGTACTGGGTGGGGGCCCTTCACTATTTATATCACACAGTATCTGTTTTATAGCAGACATGTGATATTATTACAGGCTGTAATAACATTGCACGGTCAATATAAAACAGATCCTGGTTAATTTAAGGGTAAATTGCTGTGTGGGCACTTTGCAATAATTTACTGGGTTTTGGGTTGCAGTTTGGGCACTCGGTCTCTAAAAGGTTCGCCATGACTGATCTAGTCCGTCTCATGACCGAGAGTCCGAGGGTCGGCAGAGGAATGAGACTTCCAGCATATCCAGCAGTGCTCTGCAAAGTTAGATAATTATTGGGGCATGGAGGACCTGTTTACATATAGGAAATAAAGCTTAATGCATTTTTTTTTTTCTCTTAACCCCTTTAAAGTGAGGTTACATATTGCAGACATACCATTAGGTGCGTCTTGCGAGTCCTCAGAGGTAAACCCACTGTGTGATTCCTGTCTGGGGCTACAGGCACACAAGATTCAGTGAAAATAAAACGGATGGCACACATTTCATTGACCCATACACTTGAATGAATGGGCAGAGTTGCAAAAACAGATATGTACAGGACCTGCTCCATATTTTGAGACTTTTTTTTTGTAAAAACCCAGACACCCAGCTGCAAAAACTACGGATGTGTGTATGAGGCCATAGAAAAGAATGGGTATGAATATTATCCGCAATATATTGCGTAAAACATACCTTAAATAAATTTCTGTCGTGTGCATGAGGCCTTAATGCACACATTATTGTTTCCAGGAACAATAACAGAGCAAAAAGACAATAGAAAGTTCTAGGAAAACAACGATTTGTTGTTTTATGTATTTATTAAAACGGCCTGAACTGGTGATAGGTCATGTGTAACATTTTAACCCCCAGAGTATGAAAATCAGGGTCTTGGAAGTTTGACCTTGTATTAGATCTTTTGGTTGTCCCCATTATATAATGTTACAGCATACCATACCAGACAACCTGCTATAACGTTATGATCCATAGGCTCCACCTTCAGCATTTCTCCTGCAGACTTGCCTTTTTCCACCCACTGAAGGGGACTTCAGTTTAAGTGAATGGGGTGGTGGTTGTAATTCACTGCATGGCAGGTGGCCAGGAGTGCAGCTGTGCAGGGCAAATCGGTGAAGGAGCCCCATAGTATAGGGCTTGTTTTAAGTCTGTTTGTGATCAATCATCAATTTGTATAGAGTGAAAATTTTTGATTGTCCATACATAACATTTACACAAAAGTAGAAGAATATTTGCCATCATCCTCGAATCGCTGATGTGTAAACACTTGCAATTGTTCAAGTGACCTTTTAAAGGGAAGCTAACACAAGGAAAATGCAGTTCAAGCTGTATGGCAGCGTATTATAGAGAAGTAGATGCTAAGCAGACTGAGCTGAGCTTTTTCTATGCTGAGAAATCCAGCTTCCCATCTATTACTGTGCATACATTACCGATAGGACCGCCTCCTGGACTTGTCAACATAGACTGAACAGAGATTTCAATGGATAAATAAGCTATACTGAATATTGTCCTGCAAACCTATATATCATTGGCTCAGCTCCTGCTCTAAAACATAACTACAGATTTCACTTTTTATGTTCTACAGCTGCATATAAATTTCCTAATCCTGACTGTTTTTCCAACCCGTAATATCTCTGGAAATAACATGGGACGTACTACAACCTTAGTGTATCTCCTTTCATATGACACCAAAAGTAAGTTTATACATTTTATAGTGTCAGAGAGAGAACTGTTTGAAGTGATCCTCTTCTTTCTCTACATGTTAGACAGCCCCGTACTCCATACACAGTAACATTCAGTAAGAGCCAGAAACTGATCTCCATACAGAAGCCAGAGGGAGAATAAAGAGATGCAGGATTTCACTGAAAGGAGCTAAAATGTGTTAAAGTATATTACAAAATTGATTTTCTGGCAGTATTTGTGTCATTAATAAAACGTTGCCCAAAAATTTAGTTGCGCTTTAAAGGTGGTGTCATGGATTAGATTTTGTTCGCACCACATTGTATCGCTGTGTTTGATGTATGAGCCTGCCACACATGCAGCATGTTTCTATATGTCCCTGTTTAAGGCTTCATGCACAGAACGGGTGGTACACTGATTGCTTTAAGTCTGCTGCTGGTTTTTTTTCACTGGCCCATACACTTGAATGAATGGACAGAGTTGCAAAAATGGACCTGCTCTTTATCTTGTCTCTTTTCTACTGTCTGAACACACATTAGTAAAAATTATGGATGTGTGTATGGGACCATAGAAAAGAATGGGGCCGCATATTATCTGCAGCTACAGACCCCTGATTGGGAATCATACATGTAACAAACAATGGTCGTGTGCATGTGACCTAACTGATGTGTATAGTATTCATTGCTGAGTTATCCAGTAAATATGTGGTATGTATATAGCACATTATAGCATATTTTTTGATTTAATAGTGGACCCCTATAGACAGTGTACACCATTGGCTATCACATATCTTTCATGGGAGGCTCAAGCATAGTGTGGGCATTCCAGTTCCCCGCTTCGGGAAACTAGTGGTGGTTGGTGTTTACAGGCAATTCCAGCAAAATCTGCTCAGTGCTGCAAAAACCACATTATGTCAGATTCTTCAGGTGCTGCCCATCTGGCCTCCTCTACACTCCAGATGCCATTCTGTTTAAGGCTAGGGCTGCACGACTACTTTGACTTTTAGTTGTAGAAAATGTGAAAACTGCTTGTCTCCCTCAAACTTGCCGCATCCCCTAGGTCACTTACATTAGTGAAGGAGTCCCTGGTTGACATGGCAGTTGTTGGTCATGTGAGTTGTGGCCAAAGTCGCCATGTTACCTTAGCCTTACTCATCAATTTGCTTTCGGAAGCTCCATTGCTGCGTCCAGACATGGCTGCTGATGGAAGGTTGTGTGACCAAACTTGTCTTTTAGTGGCGTTCGATGACTAACACTGCAGTTGGCTAGAGTTTCTAGTGCATGTGCAGTGCTGCCAGCATTGTTGTTCCGTCAAGGATTCTGATGGATTTACTGGGTCACATGACCCTCCGTCACCAGCCATGTCTGAATACAGCAACAGCGCTTCTAAAAGCAGATCAACAGGGTAAACTGAGTGGTAGCTGTGTGCAGACTAGGCCAGAGGGGTAGGACCTGGAGCACCTAACAGCAGTAAGGCTGGGCTCACATCTGTGCCGGAGCCTTCATTTGTATCTCTGTGACACCCGACATTGGTTGATGTCAAATGTTCTAGCGGCCTGCATCTGTTGTTCTGGTCCTGAGATGGACGAGAACAACACACGTCACTTACGCCAAGGTCACATTGGCGCAGTTGCATTATATGGTATTTGCAGCACAATGCCAATCTCTTTATGCTATCCATTTTTAGGTGTATTGCCTGTCTAAAGGCATCCTATAGATTTAATAAAACTTGGCCATGTATTACTATAGAGCAGCCACTACCCCTTACATTGGAAAGAATATTTCTGAAATGAATACAGCGCCATAAAGCCGTACAGAACATGTGCCCTATTATTGTGTTCATGTTCCTATAGAACCCTCTATAATAATTGCACAGTAAGCTACAGCAATGTTCCTGGGTATTTCGGCAGTAGACTGGCCACAGAAGGAATTGTTTTTGTCCGGATCAGGAGTTCAGAGGCGATTAATCTCAGACATGGTGACACACATATGAATACACGCCCTGTGTTGATTTTTTACTGGATTGGCCTCCCATTGTAAATGGCTTCCACACCTTGTGGCTCGAACAGGAGGAAACCTCCTCCCTTTTCATGGTATGGGGATTTGGCTTTGTTTAGTGTGTGCATTGTTTCCTGTTCATCCTGCGCCTCTGACCTTACCCGAGCACATACATCACAGAGGAATAGCTCACGGCTACAGTCTGATGTAGAACATGCTAAATTTTGGAAAGGCAGAATGCTGCAGATTTATTTAGCTTAAGCTAATGTTCACATCTATGTTGGAGGATCTGTTGGGGTAGTTTGTCAATTTTTCTATGTTCAAACAAAAAGAAATGGTTTTAAAATGAATTTTATTTTTCAAAATTACAAAAATAAACTTAACCTATAGCCACACACTACTAACATTACTGTAACTAAAAGAAAGATTAAACATTTTTTAATATGGTGCTTCTTACTTAGAAGAGAAAAAAAAATCTTATAAATGAAAAGCTATCATACTGTATATTTAATTGAAAATGTATTTTAAAAAAATAAAGACCCCCCCCCCCCCAAAAAAAAAAAAAAAAAAAAAAAAAATAAATCAAGGCCTCCAAATAACTCAATGGCCTTGAAACTATATGGTTGTGAGTGGGCAAAATGAATATGGAAATTGTCCTTAAGGGGTTAATCAGGATGTCTTTAGTGATTGGTTAGAAATTCACGTTGGTGATTCCTGTAGATCCACTTCATCCACTTAAGCATATAGGTCCAAAGAGGTGAATAGAGGACCATAATTAAAGGTATTTGGAAAAATGTCACTTTTACTGCCATTTGTAATGCACTTTAAGGGGTTGCCCGGCTCCTGATTCACAAACAGCTACTGCTTGGAGTAAGGAAACAAATTTCCTTCTAAAGTCCATGTGTCCTGAGACAACCCCTTGAAGTTGAAAATGGCAGTATACTGGTAATAGTGTTTAGTTTCACTTAACCTGCTGTCGAGTGATGCCTTATTCATAAGGGTGTGGATGCCATGTGATGTGTCTTATCATGTACGGCTTTGGAGGTGTCTCTTATCTGTGCCATACATATTTTGACTTGCTCACAATTCCTCAGTTTGACATAAAACGCGGCCACACTATTGGCATCATTTAGTCATTTATGAGAATAAAATCTGTATAGACAGTATTATAGCGTATAAGTGGCATGAAATATGGTACCATAGTAATATTCCATAAAAAAAAAATATATATTTATATTATTTTTTTTATATGTATATTATATACACGTTTTGCTGGGGGTATCCTAATAGTGTACATTGTCAGTGAATATCTCTCATGTTATGTCTGTGTCAGTTTCTCGGACTGGTAAATGAAAAATGTGTAAAATTTTTCTTCCGGTTTGTGAACCTCATTAATCATCTGTCAGAATATATAATCTGAGTAGAAGCTTGACAATGCTGCGCCAGCACATAGGATTCAGTACATATTGGCAACAGAATGGAAATCGTGCCAGATGTTTTCTTGCTGAAAAGCATTTTGTCTATCAGATGCATTACATTGTATAACTGCAAAATTGTATATTTTACTATTCTGGAATCACAACTATTGCAAAACTGTGCTAGAGCGGAGTTTGTCTGGGCATATTGATGCCATTTTCCACGTCTTATTAATGTGGTATAAAAAAAAAAAAAAGTGTCGGTGCATTCACGTCAAGGGTTTTTTGTTTTTGTTTTTTTTTGTTTTTTTCTTTTTCCCATCTGTTTAGTAGATCCATTTAACGGATTTAAAAAAAAACAAAAAAAAACTGATGCAAACTGATGGCTATCTGTTTTACATAGAGAGATAGTCAATATATACATAATTTCAAAAACTTCATTTCTGTCCTTTCATTTGGAAGTACACCATAAATTTAGTATATTATACTCTTGTGTCAGTTTAAAAGAAAAAATGTAAAAACTTGAGACTTTTTTTTTTTTTGTATATTTTTTTTGCTACGGTTTTAAGAGCCAAACTCAGTAGTGACTGCAAAGTAAATGGGACATATATAGGAAGTACTTATACTTCTGCTCAGCCACATCACAATCTTTAACAAACAAAGCAGCTTTTCTGCAAAGTGGGGCCTTAGGCTGAGGCCCCATGTTGCGGAAACGTATCTTTTTCTTTTTTTGTTGCAGATTTTGTTGCTTTTAGCCAAAGCCAAGAATAGCTATAAAAGGAATGTGAAATGTATTAAAAAGTACTTCTACTTCTACCTCTTGTTCAATCCAGTCCTGGCTTTGGCTCAAAAAAACTGCACCAAAATCTGCAACCAAAAATAGCTGTGTTTCTGCAATGTGGGGAAGTTGTTGTTGTGTGTTTTTGTTCTTGTTTTTTTTTTTTTTTTTTTTAAAAAAACCTATATCAGGGGTCGGCAACCGCTGTGTGCTCTTCGGGTGCTTCTGCCTGATGTAAGAGACCGCTGACAGGGCCTCAGGGATCATGTCCGACATCATTACACATAATGACGCGACGTGACCCCTGAGACCCATTGAGCAGTCGCTGACTACAAGCAGAAGCGCCTGAAGAGAACAGAGCGGCTGCAGAGCACAGGAAAAGGTGAGTTAACATTGTTTTTTATGTTTGTCATCTCTCTTGGCCCTCCGCTTATTATACTCTGGAGTCTGAAGAGACCCCACAGTATAATAATAGCTAGTGAGTGGGGCCAATTGGAATATTATAAAAGTTAGAATATTATACTGTGTGCAGGGGCCATTATGGAACATAATACTGGGTGCAGGTACCGCTATGGGACATAATACCATGTGTAGGGGTCGTCAGTCTTACAATTATAGACCGGCACTCCGAGTACCTCAACTTTGATTTTTTTTTTTTTTTTTAATCGAAATCGGCATGCCGAACAAAAAAAGGTCGCCTACCCCTGCAATATATATTTGGTATTCTCTTACACCTTACTTGCACCATGTTATAGAATAAAGAGGAAGAAATATTAATCGCACAACACACTAGTACCGTGGAAAAAGGTATTGTAGCTTGTCCTACAAAAAATGCCATTTTGCCATTTACATCTACTTCAAGTCCGTTGTTCTGTCTGCATCCGTCTTCATTTACTGCAATGTAAAAAAAATGGAAACTTTCTTTCCTCCTTGTTTTATTTTACACTGAAGAATTCTGAAGGAGTCCTTAGTTTTTTTTTTTACCTTCCGTGTGCACCCGTCCTCATTCACCATAATGTACTGCCTCTGCATCCATTATTATATTAGTTTTCAGCCCAATATGCTGATCCTATGATGGATCAGAACAACAGACTTAAAAGAAACAGATGTGAATTTTGCATTTATAGTCATTTTATCAGGAAAATAAAGTGATGGGTCTTGGAAGGGGTTGCAAAATGAGTTGCCTTTTAAGTAAAAGTTCACTGCAACCGTTTCCAGGTATTCAGGTATTTAGCGTTCCCATGGTACTTTTAGAAGGTTTGTGAACTGAAAATGCAGAGACTTGCCTGTATCTGTGTCAAGAAACTTTTTTTTTTTTTTTTTTTTTGGATGGATAGATAGTAGTAGTGTGGTGTGTGTGTGTGTGTGTGTATAGTGTGGTAGTATATCTATCAGTATATTCTAATTTATTTTTTTCCCTTTCTTCTTATCATTCCACAGTACAAGAAATTGACTTTAATGAGCTGTTCCTGGAGGAAATTATTGGGATTGGAGGCTTTGGAAAAGTATACCGTGCCATTTGGGGAGATGAGGAAGTGGCCGTTAAAGCTGCACGCCATGACCCCGATGAAGATATTAGCCAGACTATTGAGAATGTCCGGCAGGAAGCCAAACTATTTGCAATGCTCAATCACCCCAACATTATTGCCTTGAGGGGGGTGTGCTTGAAGGAGCCCAATTTATGTTTGATCATGGAATTTGCCCGAGGTGGATCACTGAATAGGGTGCTTTCTGGGAAGAAGATTCCACCAGATATACTTGTAAACTGGGCTGTACAGATTGCCAGGGGGATGAACTATTTACATGATGAAGCCATTGTCCCAGTCATTCATCGTGACCTGAAGTCAAGTAACAGTAAGTATAATACAAGCTACAAACATACAAATGTCTCCTGGTGAAACACTGGTGCTCTCTCATCAGATACTAAAATGTCAGGGTATATTAACACACTGTGTTAGAGGCAGAAATACTGGCCTGAAATTTATGATGTACTTCAATGCACAATTTATTGAGCGCATGAAATCTGGACAGGCCCTTGGTTACAAGCAACTATGTTGTGCTTAGAAATGAAACTTTCCACCCCAAAAATAGTGTAAAAATTAGTTGAGGACATGGAGAGGAGCCATCTAGGCAGCTCCATGAGGGCTTCTCTCCATCTGGCCTTGCTAGACTGACTGGTTTCTGTCTTTGCTTAAAGGGGTTTTCCAAGCTTTATCAATTGATGACCTATCCTTCTTTTTCCTCTCACTATTCTTAGGATAGGTCATAATTCGGAGATCAGCAGGGGTCCTACACTCGAGACCCTGTGATTCAGTTCTTTGCAGTGATCTTCATTTTCACAGGTCATGTGAAGTCATGTTCACTGATCACATGGCTTGTTCACAGCTCTGTGTGAATGGGACTAAGCTACAATACCAAGACGAGCCGCCATACAATGTATTGTGTTGTGCTGGCTTTTCTGTGAAGGTGACGCAGCGCTCACCTGAACGCTGAGTTCTTTTCAAACAGCTGATGTTGGAATCCCGATAATCGTCAATTGCTAAGATATCCTCAATTTATAAGCCCAGAAAACCTTTTTTAGGTTAAGGCCCCATTTAACAGGCTGCAGCCAAAAAGCGCCTGCGGGAAAAACCGCAGCGGAAAACCGCCAGTATTTCAGGTATAATTGACATGCTGTGATTTCCAAAAAAAACGCAATGGTTTTGGAAATTGCAACATTTCCGCTGCGGGTATTTTTCTGCAATGTGTGGATGAAATTCGTTACAATCCCACTCACTTTGCAGGGACTGTAAAACACTGAGGTTTTTGCCATGGCACTTTCGCCATGTGGACACCCGGCCTTAAAGGTGCAGACCTGTCAGTCAAGCCGAGCTAGGTCAGGAGCAGCCCACATGACTTTTCTCCACATTCCTGACTTGTGTTCTTCGAAATGCTGCAGAGTACAACATGGCAGTGTCGATGTTGATGGGCTCCCTTTAAACCACTGGGTGGAGTTGAAAACTACACTGCATTTGGCTGAGGGCATCAGGGCTGTAGCAGCACCCCCTTCTAGGAAATGACGTTCAGGTGCCTCCACCTGAATTTATTGTCTGGGTAAGGTCCTGTGACAGACAGGGACTCCCTCCCATCTCAGGAGTTCTTGCCTTCCTGAGCAAACCTTGAAGTTTCCACGTAACAGGACCACTTGCAGGTAACTGGGTGGTTAGGGTGGAGACACAGTTTTGCAGAAGGGCAATTAATATTTCCAGGGAAAGTCTATGACTATTATAGGCACCAAGTGTTGGTGTTATCATTACAACATGTTCTCGTGTATTGCACGTAAATGAATGAAACTTGGCACACAGTGAGAATACTGAGCATACTACTTGCTTAGTGACGTGTAATGTAATGGTTTGTTTTAACTCTATAATGTAAAGTTTTATTAACAGGATATTCCCATCTCGGGGGGGGGGGCCTGATCACAATCTCAGTGAGTGGGGAGGTAGTCATGTGAGTGTGCCTCGCTCCATTCACCTGTTATAGGAGGTCCCAGAATGGCCAAGTCTGACTTCTCTGCTCTGATCGCCATTGAGGTAGATACCGCTCCCAGTTTTAAGACACACGACTACCGGATATTTATGGCATCGCCTGTAGATAAGATTTTATCTACCTATGTAATTTTCATTGTCAGCTATATACAGTACAGACCAAAAGTTTGGACACACCTTCTCATTCCAAGAGTTTTCTGTATTTTCATGACTATAAAAATTGTAGATTCACACTGAAGGCATCAAAACTATGAATTAACACATGTGGAATTATATACTTAACAAAAAAGTGTGAAACAACTGAAAATATGTCTTATATTCTCGGTTCTTCAAAGTAGCCACCTTTTGCTTTGATTACTGCTTTGCACACTCTTGGCATTCTCTTGATGAGCTTCAAGAGGTAGTCACCTGAAATGGTTTTTCAACAGTCTTGAAGGAGTTCCCAGAGATGCTTAGCACTTGTTGGCCCTTTTGCCTTCACTCTGCGGTCCAGCTCACCGCAAACCATCTCAATTGGGTTCAGGTCTGGTGACTCTGGAGGCCAGGTCATCTGGCGTAGCACCCCATCACTCTCCTTCTTGGTCAAATATCCCTTACACAGTCTGGAGGTGTGTTTGGGGTCATTGTCCTGTTGAAAAATAAATGATGGTCCAACTAAAGGCAAACCGGATGGAGTAGCATGCCGCTGCAAGATGCTGTGGTAACCATGCTGGTTCAGTATTCCTTCAATTTTGAATAAATCCCCAACAGTGTCACCAGCAAAGCACCCCCACACCATCACACCTCCTCCTCCATGCTTCACGGTGGGAACCAGGCATGTAGAGTCCATTCGTTCACCTTTTCTGCGTCGCACAAAGACACGGTGGTTGGAACCAAAGATCTCAAATTTGGACTCATCAGACCAAAGCACAGATTTCCACAGGTCTAATGTCCATTCCTTGTGTTCTTTAGCCCAAACAAGTCTCTTCTGCTTGTTGCCTGTCCTTAGCAGTGGTTTCCTAGCAGCTATTTTACCATGAAGGCCTGCTGCACACAGTCTCCTCTTAACAGTTGTTGTAGAGATGTGTCTGCTGCTAGAACTCTGTGTGGCATTGACCTGGTCTCTAATCTGAGCTGCTGTTAACCTGCAATTTCTGAGGCTGGTGACTCGGATGAACTTATATTCCGCAGCAGAGGTGACTCTTGGTCTTCCTTTCCTGGGGCGGTCCTCATGTGCGCCAGTTTCTTTGTAGCGCGTGATGGTTTTAGCCACTGCACTTGGGGACACTTTCAAAGTTTTCCCAATTTTTCGGACTGACTGACCTTCATTTCTTAAAGTAATGATGGCCACTCGTTTTTCTTTACTTAGCTGCTTTTTTCTTGCCATAATACAAATTCTAACACTCCATTCAGTAGGACTATCAGCTGTGTATCCACCTGACTTCTGAACAACACAACTGATGGTCCCAACCCCATTTATAAGGCAAGAAATCCCACTTATTCAACCTGACAGGGCACACCTGTGAAGTGAAAACCATTTCAGGTGACTACCTCTTGAAGCTCATCAAGAGAATGCCAAGAGTGTGCAAAGTAGTAATCAAAGCAAAAGGTGGCTACTTTGAAGAACCTAGAATATAAGACATATTTTCAGTTGTTTCACACTTTTTTGTTAAGTATATAATTCCACATGTGTTAATTCATAGTTTTGATGCCTTCAGTGTGAATCTACAATTTTTATAGTCATGAAAATACAGAAAACTCTTGGAATGAGAAGGTGTGTCCAAACTTTTGGTCTGTACTGTATATCCTATATACATGAGATGGTGTTGCAGGAGAAGATGTTTGATCGTTGCCTCTGTAATGGGCCTTTGAAGCAGTCATGATTATCTTCTAGTGTGAACAAATTCAAAGAGCTATTCGCATGACTGTGGGCCATCTGTGAAACACTGTCTATTTTCAGACTGTACTTCCCAAACTGACCATGACTGTGTGAATTGAACTTGCTGTATCATAGTGAGTTATGATGCAGTGAGCTACTGAACAGACTGCTTCATGCCCAGGAAATACAGTCCCCAGGCAGACCTATTTTCAAGGGAATAACAGTTGTGTGAATAAGGCCTTAATATTATTTTTAGCATATGATATTACAGGCCAAATGGAGCTTTTGAGTAAGATAATTGATAATGTGATATGGAGATATCTGGCGTTCTGTTCCCATTTCTCTGCTGGTGGTAACTGCACATGATTTATAAAGAGAGTTGTGCTTCCCGTGCACCAGAATGAAAATCTACACCAGTCAGGAACTAGTGTAGGCTTCCTATATAACTCTCACCGGTTTCTGTCGAGAGTTTTTGGCCCTGTCCCGTCTTAGTCTCTGTCCAGGGGCGTAAATACCGGGGTAGCGACTGCCACAGGGCCCGGGACATTAAGGGGCCCGGAACCCTGTGGCAGCCACTACCACGAACCTCACAAACACTGCTATCCTTATACTTGGGGGGGTTGTCTTTTCAGACCCTAGAATATAACGATCAGGGGCCCAGGGGAGGTGATGGAACATAAAAAACACTGTAACTTACCTCTCCTGCGCTCCGCAGGCTTTGGGTCTGTTTGGTGACGTCAATCAACGTCATTATACATTGCGACGCCGGCCTGGATCACGTGAGATCTGGTCCAACATTAAAGATGGTCGAAGTAGCTCACGGGAGTGTACTGGAGCGAGGAAGAGCTAGTTAACATTGTTTTTTTTGTTTGTATCATCCCCTGAGTCTCCGATCATTATACTCCACTATGGGGCATAATAGTGTGTGTGTGTGTGTGTGTGTGCAGGGGCCACTATGGGGCATAATAGTGTGTGTGCAGGGGCCACTATGGGGCATAATATTGTGTGTGCAGGGGCCACTATGGGGCATAATACTGTGTGCAGTATGTCAAATGTTCGCCTTGGGGCCCAGCCATTCCTAGTTACGCCACTCTCTCTATCCCACTGTCTTGTCCTTTTTTTGTAATAAATGGCAAGTGGAGAAAGATGGGAAAGTGGCGCATCTTTGGCGCAAAATTGCCTGTGTGCCAAAGATGTGCAACAACTATCCCCATCTGCGTAGAGGGAATAGTAAATTCCCACAGTTGTATGTTGTTTTTGGAAAATCTGTAATGGACAAATTTACAATTTCCTCTCTAGCTTTAAAAGGAAGATGATTCATGTGACTTGGCCCGGTGTATAGAATAGTGTGACGTGTTCGCTTTTGAAACTTCCAAATCCTTTTATGTGAATTTTGTGTTTTCAGTTGGGGGGGAGCCACTGCCATATCACAGGTGCTAACCCTACCCCTGGTGACAAATTACATTTTCTTGAAAAAAAAAAAAAGTTATAGCCCTCAAAACCGCATGTACGGCGTGTCTGGCAATGAACAGGAAACAATGGCCTGTCTCTGAACTCTGTGTGTGTGTGTTTTTTAAGGTATCCTCTAATATAAAACATTTGTAGATCAGTATGTGTTTTCTGTGAATGTTATTAGTAAAACTTTCCTAAAGGTTTTCTTAGGGGGCGTTCACACTACCGTTGGTGACCGTCAGTAGTGCCCGTTGCTATTGTCCGTTACAAGATTTTAGCATCGGACACTAGCTGAACCGTCAGAAATCCATTAAAATTTCCATTCATTTCAATGGGTTTTTATATTGTGTCCGTTTTACACCAAATCCGTCAGTCGGTTTTTTTTTTTTGGTTTTTTTTTCGCGGACAAAAAATCCTACGTGCAGGACTTTTTGTCAATTTAAAAAAAACGGATTCTTGACGGACAGCAAGTGTCCGTTATTTTTTTAACATTGAAGTCTATGGGTAACGGACTTAACAGACAGTAACTGATGGCTATCAGTTACTGTCCGTTATTTTATGTCCGTTTTTTTCCTGCGCAATCTCAGAAAGGAGAAACAAAAAAAAAAAGTGTTAAAAAAACGGACACTAACTGATGCTAACGTCCATTTTTTTTAACTGAACCATTAATTGGATCAGTTAAAAAACGGACACATTAATATCAGTTAGTGTCCGTTATGATAGGTGTCCGTGTGTTTTTTTTTTTTTTTTTTTTTTTTTTTTTTTTTTTAACGGACCCCTTCGTAACAGACTCCAACGGTAGTGTGAACCCTGCCTTACTATGTCTAGTTTAGTAAAATTTACAGACTATTGTGTTTAAACATTTTGTGCGCCTGTAACATCCCAGCCCGACTGGGTGTACTGAGCATCCAGTGGTTTTAATGTTCTGACTGATCGGTGACTCTTTAAAGGGGAGCCTGGATTTATTTATTTATTATGCTTACTTGTATAGCGCCATCATATTCCGCAGCGCTTTACAGACATTGACAGTCACTGTCCCATATAGGGCTCACAATCTACATTCCCTATGAGTATGTCTTTGGAGTGTGGCAGGAAACCGGAGTACCCGGAGGAAACCCACACAAACACGGGGAGAACATACAAACTCCTTGCAGATATTGTCCTTCGCAGGTTTCAAACCCAGGCTGCAGTGCTGCAGTGCTAATCACTGAGCCACCGTGCTGCCCAATCTTTAAGGTAATTTTCATCTCCTGCACAAAACACTGCTATAGAGCGGCATGGAGGATCATTCCTTCTTAGCTGGGTCTGAGCAGTCCTCCATTAAACACAAGTGACAGCTTATTGGCGGCTTTTTCATTACACTCAGTTAAAGGTACAATGGAGAGTAGTAGTCGACCCCAGCCATGGGTCGTAAAATATGGCATTTCAAAAGATCTCATTCTTTTCTGTTATGGCCTGACCACATCATTACAGAAGGTTAGGAGACTCTGAAGGAGAATGCCCTGAAGCAGCGAATGCCTCCACACAAGTAAATGTCTGTATGTAGGCGAACCAGCAGGAACTGGGGAGTTGGTATTCCTCCAGAAGTGTATATATCAGCTGTTCTAATACCCCAGAGAAGACAGCAAAAGTGAAATGAAAGACTAACGTAATGCTGAGAAACTCTACTACATCTTTTCACCAGTCTGGTAGCGTAATCTCTGGGTAACACATGCTGACGTCAACTCCATCTTAATCTGTTTAGTAAAGATGATGGGACCAGGTTAACCTTCACTGCAGCCATAATATTACTCCATTTTCCAAATTGTTTTTTTTTTTTTTTTTTTTGTAGTTCATTTTTTACATGCTTTGTTGTTGGAGATTTTTACGGATCCCATTATAGTCCACCAAGCTTCGTGTGTAGCTGCTATTTCAGCGGTCTGCCTGTCCTTGTCCTCCGATGGTTCATAACAGTCGATGCTAGTGTAACCCTAGCGTCAGATCAGTCAAAATGTTCAAAAATTCTATGATGAAAATGTAAAGGATTTTTGTACTGAATATAATCCACTAAATACATTATAATATATTGTAATGTATTTAGTGGATATGGCATCGCTACAATGTGTTTAAAAAAAAAAAAAAGGAGAAACAAACTGCTTCTCCACTGGACTATACACTGTTTTTTTATTAGGTTTTAAGGTTTTATGACACATGTGCGAACAATAAATGGCAGGCAGTTATAAAACAGTAAGTAAAGATACAGATATTGGGTTTTCTCATTATTTTTTTTTTACTTTATGCCAATCTCCCACATCTGGAATGTCTGAAATGCAGATTGGTAAAAAATTAAATTAACCTATATAGGGAAGATTAAATATCCTTTATGGTTGATCATTTGAGGACAGAAAGAATATACGAACCACACAAGAAGGAGTAAGACGTGGGTGTTAAAAACTGGATGAAAAAAAATTTTTTTTTTTCCAAAATATAGGGGCTGGGGATGTAAAGAGTGGTTCCCTGATGTGGGGAAAACATGTTACGAGCAGACAGCAGATTACAGTAAGTGCTGTTTCAGAAGAGGAAAAAAAAATCCATGTATCAGCCAGATTTACCGGCCGAACACAAGCTGATACATGGATCCTTTTTTTTTTTTTTTTCCCTGCCAGGATACCGCCAAACCAGCCTAAGACTCCACACAGTGGAAAAACTTTTTTTTTTTTTTTGCAAATTCTTCTGTTCAATCCACTGGTTTTGGTTTTAAAAAAAAAAAAAAAAAAAAGCTGCAAAATCTGCGACAGTGGTGTTTTTTGTTTTTTTTTTTGGTGTTTTTTTTTCCCCCCACAATGTGGGACCTTCACCTAAGTCACTGGAGTCTGGGATTCCAGAGGGTTTTGGAACACAATTGAGAATTGACAGGTAGTCCTAATAATAAAAAAAATTAAATAAATAAATTTGAATATATATATATATATATATATATATATATATATATATATATATATATATTTATATAATATTTTATTTTGAGTTGTGGAAATCCTCCACCACCAGTTCTTCTATTGTTATAGTGAGATTTTTCTCCTGGATCCATGTGGTTGAAGGTTGCGTTCTTCTCACGCTGCCAAAAAGTGTCCTTGGAGGTCCTTTTTAATAGAAAACAAGGAACCAGGAACAATAGAGAGCAGTACTATCTGTGCAGCAACTTGGTATACATAAAGAAAGCTGTGTCCCACCACAAATACAGCATAGACCTCTCCATTTAGAGATCTCCAGCAACTGTCAGAGACAATGGGTATATTTTGTGTAATAGGTCCAGCCAGCGTTTACTACTGATTTAGTAACTTGTCGTTCTTTTCTTATCTTCCACATACACACATACAAGGGGGCACTTTGGGAGATGAAGAAATGCCTTATCCCAATCAGAAATAAGTTAATGTTTATGAACACAACTTTTCATTAAATTATTAGGTGGAAATCCACTTAGAGTTTTGTGTAATTAAAAAAAAAAAATATATATATAATTTTATATATTCTCTTTGCAGAGTTGGCATCATTGTGAGCAGAATTGTTTACTTGGATATTCAGCTTCATTTTATATTACCGTATACAGTAATGCTGGCTCTATTGTGTGAGTAACACGGCACAGATGGGCTGGTGCTTAATGTTCAGGGTATTGTAGTAATGCAATGGCTGCTCATGTTCTCCATGGGGGATCTGATGTCTCCTGCACATTCAGCAGGATTTGTCACAAATTGCAGCACTGAGTTATTCAACGCACGGCTCAGCATTAGTTCATTCCTGCCCAGTCATTGGTACTAGCATCAGGGGAGTGTTCCCAGTGAATGCGGCTCTCCAGGTACATGAGAAAGTGCTGTGTGGCACATTCTGCAAAGCCGAACGTCTTAGGCTAAAGCCCCATGTCGTGGAAACGCAGCTTTTTGATTTTGTTGCGGGTGTGGTGTGTGTGGGTTTTTTTTTGTTTTGTTTTTTTTTTTTTTTGAGCCAAAGCCACCAGTAGATTGAGCAGAAGGTAGAAGTAGAAGAACTTCCTAGATATTCTCCATTCCTTTTGTAGCCATTCTTGGCTTTGGCTCAAAAAAAACACAACAAAATCTGCAACAAAAAAAGCTGCGTTTCCACAACGTGGGGCCTCAGCCTTAAAGTGCACTTCTGTAGTCACTCTTGTTATGCATATATATATATATATAGATATCTAAACTCAAATGGTGTCTTTAATGTAGAAGTAAGGTGCCTGCAATGTACATGGCAACTCCAACATGAAATCACCACAGTGTTTATTGTACTTTACTAGAAATTCAGTCTGTGTGTTCCCTGCAACAGATTGGCAGCCAGACATACATGAAGCAGCTTTGTCTGCCACTCTCATTGTAGGAAATCTCAGCATAATTTTAAGCACCAATCAGCTATACACAGCCCTATCTCTCTGTGTGCAGGTGGGGGGTAACCTTTAAGGCTAGGTTCACAATACCATCTGTTGCTCTCATCCATCGCAGGATGAAATCAAAGAATATTAAATGATAAATGTAGATGGCGCCTACTTTGTCAGGGGTCTGTCTGCATTCACCCCAGTGTAAACCTCACGACCGAAGCTTTCTTTCATCATTTTGACTTTTCTGATGTTGACGAAAGTTGTGCATGTGGGACCTTTTTGTTTCCATTACAAAAGTAGACAAACTTGACAGAACACTGCATTCATCAGGTTTACGTTAGTCAATGGGAACGGACACAAATAGCGGGGTCTATGTCTGTATCTATCTCTGCTACAGTTAATGTCCATTGCTGTCATCCTATGACGGATGACCGCAATAAACATGAACAACGGTAGTGTGAACATAGCCTAAGGCCAGATATTGTGAAAACTCAGCTAAAAACGGCTTTGTATAAAAAATATTTACAATCAAGGCCCCATGTACTCAACTATAACTTTATTTTTTGTCAGGCTAGCGGAGATGGAAGACATTACTGCCAAGGTTATAAAACAAGAACAGGGAGAATAATTAGAAGTTGTTAAAGCTTTCCACAAGCTTGTGGTAATTTTTGCCAATTCATTAAAGGGGTTTTCCGGGCAAAAAATAATAATTTTTCAAAAAAGGTCTGTTAGTGCTATTAATGGGATAATAAGTGCAACCAGATACCTTTTAGCAGTGTTTTGAGTCATTTCTGGGAGCTCCTGGCATCTTCTGCATTTGTTTACATGGGTATCTTCCTGTTCTGTTTTCCTACAACTACTGTGATGCCTTGTGCTTCACTCAGAGCTGACTCACACCACCTCCCTTTCTCACTCCTGCCCACTACTAGCCCTTCCTCAACTCCCCCACCCTCCCCATCATACGTACCTGTCTTCCTGTCTGGATCTTCTGGCATGGGAGGTCACTTGTTCAGGGCTACTGTGCAATAGAGTTATTTTTAGATAGTGGTGGGCTTATATGCTCGTGGGGCATATCTAACATGTATGTTTTGTTTGTTTTTGTTTTACAGTACATATTTTTTGAATATAAAGTGTGTGTGTGTGTGTGTTTTATTGTTTTTGTTTTTTTGTTTTTTGTGTGGTTTTATTTTTGTTTTTTTGTTTTTTGTGTGTGTATGGAGTTTATATATATATATATATATATATATATATATATATATATATATATACCGTATATACTGGCGTATAAGACGACTTTTTAACCCCTTAAAATAATGGCTACAGTGGGGGGTCGTCTTATACGCCGGATATACGGGGGCCGCACTGTGTGAGGTGTTTTTTTCCCCGTCAGCGCGTAGAGAGCCGCTTCCTGGGACCGCCGCGCATGCGCGGCAATCCGCCTCTCACAGTCATTAGAAGAGGCTTAGTACGCGCTGACGGGGCGGCGCGCTGTATGCTAATGCAGCCGCCCCGTCACAGCGGTCGGCGTCACAGAGCTGGGGGTCACAGGCGGCACTTACAGAAGCATGTCGGATCTTCATTAATATCACAGCATGGATGCGAGGGGAAAGCTGGCGGTGCAGTAACGCCAGATTCCCCTCGCATCCATGCTGTGATATTAATGAAGAGCTTAGCTTTACCGTACATGTTTGAAACAACCTTATGTTTATAAGTGACAGTTTTGCTGCTATATACAGTACCTGCATGTCATATGCATTTGAATTAAAATTAACATGTTGAAATCAAAGCAGACTTTTTTTTCATTTGGGAGAGGAGTAGTCTTATACAGTGAGTATATACCAAATTCTATATTTTTAGGGCAGAAGTTGGGGGTCGTCTTATACGCCGGCATATACGGTTATATATATATATATATATATATATATCTCATACAATATATAATTACTTTTTACATATCCCACAAGGAGACTTGAATCTGGGATCTCAGATCCCCAGTGCAATGTACTGCAATATATAGTAAGGGGTGTCGGGGGGATTTAGGGGTGCGACTATCTTTTGCCGGATGGTTTATCTGCTAGAGTCAGAGTATCTTCCAACTCCAGCGGCTGCTCCCAGCCCTCGGCTGTGTAACACAGCTGAGAGAAGGATGTAATGCCGCAGGTACAGCTTCTGTACTATTACAGAGTTGAGCGTTAACTACAGTACAGACCAAAAGTTTAGACACACCTTCACATTCCAAGAGTTTTCTGTATTTTCATGACTGTAAAAATTGTAGATTCACACTGAAGGCATCAAAACTATGAATTAACATATGTGGAATTATATACTTAACAAAAAAGTGTGAAACAACTGAAAATATGTCTTATAGTCTAGGTTCTTCAAAGTAGCCACCTTTTGCTTTGATTACTGCTTTGCACACTCTTGGCATTCTCTTGATGAGCTTCAAGAGGTAGTCACCTGAAATGGTCTTCCAACAGTCTTGAAGAAGTTCCCAGAGATGCTTAGCACTTGTTGGCCCTTTTGCCTTCACTCTACGGTCCAGCTCACCCCAAACCATCTCGATTGGGTTCAGGTCTGGTGACTGTGGAGGCCAGGTCATCTGGTGTAGCACCCCATCACTCTCCTTCTTGGTCAAATAGCCCTTACACAGTCTGGAGGTGTGTTTGGGGTCATTGTCCTGTTGAAAAATAAATGATGGTCCAACTAAATGCAAACCGGATGGAATAGCATGCCGCTGCAAGATGCTGTGGTAACCATGCTGGTTCAGTATTCCTTCAATTTTGAATAAATCCCCAACAGTGTCACCAGCAAAGCACCCCCACACCATCACACCTCCTCCTCCATGCTTCACGGTGGGAACCAAGCATGTAGAGTCCATTCGTTCACCTTTTCTGCGTCGCACAAAGACACGGTGGTTGGAACCAAAGATCTCAAATTTGGACTCGTCAGACGAAAGCACAGATTTCCACAGGTCTAATGTCCATTCCTTGTGTTCTTTAGCCCAAACAAGTCTCTTCTGCTTGTTGCCTGTCCTTAGCAGTGGTTTCCTAGCAGCTATTTTACCATGAAGGCCTGCTGCACACAGTCTCCTCTTAACAGTTGTTGTAGAGATGCGTCTGCTTCTAGAACTCTGTGTGGCATTGACCTGGTCTCTAATCTGAGCTGCTGTTAACCTGCGATTTCTGAGGCTGGTGACTCGGATGAACTTATCCTCCGCAGCAGAGGTGACTCTTGGTCTTCCTTTCCTGGGGGCGGTCCTCATGTGAGCCAGTTTCTTTGTAGCGCTTGATGGTTTTGGCCACTGCACTTGGGGACACTTTCAAAGTTTTCCTAATTTTTCGGACTGACTGGCCTTCATTTCTTAAAGTAATGATGGCCACTCGTTTTTCTTTACTTAGCTGCTTTTTTTCTTGCCATAATACAAATTCTAACACTCCATTCAGTAGGACTATCAGCTGTGTATCCACCTTTTGCAGGACAAGTTGTACTTCATAATGACACCATTTAATAGTCTTTACAATGTACTGGGAAGGCAGAAAAAAAAATTCAGAATGGGGTGGATCTGGAAAAAAAAAAAAATATGTGTTCTGTTTAATTTTTAGCTTTGTTTGTTTGTTTGAGTTGGAAGGGACCTCAAGGGCCATCGAGTCCAACCCCCTGCAAAAGCAGGAATTCCTAAAACATCCCAGCTATATACCTATCCAGTTTCCGCTTGAAGATTTCAATTGATGAAGAACTCACCACCTCCCGTGGCAGCCTATTCCACTCTCTCACTACCCTTACTGTTAGAAAGTTTTTCCTAATGTCTAATCTGAATCTCCTTCCCCTTAGTTTCATCCCATTACTTCTCGTGCTTCCTTCTGCTAATGAGAATAGGGTAGATCCCTCTGCACTGTGACAACCTTTCAGATATTTAAATACCGCTATTAAGTCTCCCCTTAGCCTTCTCTTCTGCAAACTAAGCAGTCCCAATTCTTTTAGCCTCTCCTCGTAGGACATGGTTTGTAGACCTTCCACCATTTTGGTTGCTCTTCTCTGGACCTGCTCCAATGAATCGATGTCTTTCTTAAACTGGGGCGCCCAGAACTGTACACAGTATTCCAGGTGGGGTCTGACCAGGGCAGAGTACAGCGGAATAATTACCTCTCTTGATCTAGCTACAATGCTCGTCTTGATACATCCTAGAATTTGGTTAGCCTTTTTAGCCACCGCACCGCACTGTTGACTCATGTTGAGTTTGCGATCTATTATTATGCCCAGATCCTTTTCCCCTGTACTCTCACTTAGTACTATTCCTCCCATACTATATATGCTTCTTGCATTTCTGTTACCCAGATGTAGAACTTTGCATTTGTCCCTGTTGAATACCATTTTGTTCACCTCAGCCCATTGTTCCAGTGTGTCTAAGTCCTTTTGGATGCACTCTCTCTCCTCTCTAGTGTTGGCCATTCCTCCTATCTTTGTATCATCTGCAAATTTTATTAGTTCCCCATTAGCCCCATCGTCCAGATCATTTATAAAAATATTAAAAAGTACTGGGCCCAGGACAGAGCCCTGCGGCACCCCGCTTTTACTTTCTTCCAGTTTGATGTATAGCCATTTAGAATTACTCGTTGTGCCCGATCATTAAGCCAATTGTGAACCCACCTCACTGATATTTTATCAAAGCCATACTTGATCATTTTTTCAATAAGAATGTTATGTGATACTTTATCAAAGGCCTTACTAAAGTCAAGATATACTATGTCCACTGCATTCCCCTGGTCCAACCATTCAGTGACTTTATTATAGAAGGAAATAAGATTAGTCTGGCAAGATTTATTAGGCATAAAGCCGTGCTGGCTTTGATTAATTAAAGCCTTCCCATCCAGGTACCTAATTAAATGTTCTTTAACGATTTGTTCAAAGATTTTTCCTACTATCTAGGTCAGACTTACCGGCCTATAATTTCCTGGGTCGTCCCTATTCCCCTTTTTGTAGATGGGGACCACATTTGCCCTTTTCCAATCTAGAGGGACCACTCCTGTCTCCCATGACTTATTAAAGATTATTGCAAGGGGTTCTGTTATTTCCTCTGCTAATTCTTTTAAAACTCTAGGGTGTAAATCATCCGGTCCTGGAGACTTGGTTTCCTTAATCTTAGCTAAATGTTCTCTTACCAAACCTTCACTTATAATCAGCTTGGAGTCCTCATTCCCCTCATCACTATCACCATTAATGTTGATATTTCCATCCATTTCTTGGGAGAAGACGGATACAAAATATGAATTTAGTAACTCCACCTGACTTCTGAACAACACAACTGATGGTCCCAACCCCATTTATAAGGCAAGAAATCCCACTTAATAAACCTGACAGGGCACACCTGTGAAGTGAAAACCATTTCAGGTGACTACCTCTTGAAGCTCATCAAGAGAATGCCAAGAGTGTGCAAAGCAGTAATCAAAGCAAAAGGTGGCTACTTTGAAGATCCTAGAATATAAGACATATTTTCAGTTGTTTCACACTTTTTTGTTAAGTATATAATTCCACATGTGTTAATTCATAGTTTTGATGCCTTCAGTGTTAATTTACAATTTTTATAGTCATGAAAATACAGAAAACTCTTGGAATGAGAAGGTGTGTCCAAACTTTTGGTCTGTACTGTATATGCTCAGCTTGATGTAATAGTACGTCGCAGAGCAGGAACGGGTTTAGAAGAACAGTACTGAAGTGAGACAGTTATGTTGGATGAGAAGGCCTGGCTCATAATCTCCATTCTAGATCATCCTAGAGATGTTCCATAGGGTTGACATCAGGACTTAGAGTTTGACCGACCAACACTAACACACAGCTCTCCCAACCTTGCCTTTATGGACCTTGTTTTGTGCACTAGGGTGCAGTCAAACTGTTCCTGATGCTGATGGAACTAAGGGGCCTAAGGCAACCACTTTAAAACCAGTCCCACAGCATTATCCCTCCTCCTCGTAAAATTTACAGTTGGCACAATGTCAGGCAGCTAGCATTCTCCTGCCAAACCCAGGCTTGATCTCTCACTCCACAGAACACATTTCCATTGCTGAGTCCAGTGGTGGCATTGCTTTACACAACTCCATGCAACACTTGGCCTTGTGCTTGGTGACCTAAGGCTTGCATATGGCTACCTGGCCATGGAAACCCTTGCAATGAAGCTCCTGGTGTCCAGGATGGGCTTATGTTAAGAGGATGGTTGGAGACTTTAATGTACTATGTGCCTCAGCACTTGGTGACCCCTGATTTGCAACTCTGCGTGGTTTGCCTGTACTTTTGGTTCTGACTTGCTGTGGCTCCTAGATGCTTCTACTTCTCAATAATATCACTCAAAGTTAATGGTGGATTATCTAGGAAGGAAGAAAAGGAAATCATGAACTTGTTTGTTCCAACGGTGGTATCCTATTTCAGTACAGTATGTGCTTTGAAATGCATTAAATGGGTTGTACAGGATAACCATTTTTTTGAAGGAGGCCAGGAAGGTGAAAAAAACCAAAACAAACAAAAACCTCTTACTCGCCTGTACCCTGGTGCTCTGTTGTCTCCCACTACGGTCTGTTCCTTCTGTGACCGTTGAGGCCAATCAGCGACCTAAGGAAAGGACACAAAACATTGCACTTAGTGCAGCGGGAACTTCTGCTAAAACTAGAGCAGCACAGCAGGACCGGACCTTGGCCTCCTTGCAAAAAAAAATAAAATGGGTACCCAGGACAAACCCTTTTTAAAATGGATGTAAAGTGTGTGTTGCGTGTTTTGTTTTTGAAAGTGTACATCTTGCATGCATTTTCCCAATGTTTTTCAAAGTGCAGCGTGTGATCCCAGCCTATAGTGTATGTTGTCTGTCTAGCTTGTATATTAAAATTGGAGAAATAGAAAAATGGCAATGTGTCACATACATAATTGCCACACTATGACTTCAATTTAAAGAGGTTTTCTGGGCTGATGACCAAGAGTGGTGGGGACAAAACCCAGTGCCCAGGTGAATAGGAACTGAGTTGCCGTAACCCAGGATGGCCACTACACAGCGGGTGGAGCTACAGAGCCCAGTCGAAGACTATATTTACAGTTGACTGATTTGTAGCAAAAAGTTTTGTGACTGATCTGAACAGGACTAGTTAGGATGCATGGAATGTATTTTAGTTGCAAAATTTCTGCAATAAAATCTTTGTGCTCATGCTGTAAGTGGCTCTAAAATCCTTCAGTAGTTGGCTCCGTATATGTACACATGTAGTACAACAAGTTCCCTGAATAAGTTGTGTATGGAGGTGGCAGTGTAAATGACATGAGGTCGGGAGGGGTTTGCCACTGGATGCCAGTAATTTTAGCATAAAGCCTTTCCGCAGGAAGCCAATTATCTGCTTAGGGCAGACTTCCTGTGCTGTCCATGAAGCTGAATGATCTGCTGTGTCAGCTATTAACCTTTTAATTCCTTACCTCTTTGGAGGATTTCCTACTCCTCAAAGCTGTTTTTTCACATTCACGAGGGTCAGACCAGTGTAATTGGAAGGCTAAGGGTTAGGAAAGAGTCTCAATGTCGCATGACACATTGCAAGGTCAGAAATGCAGGTTGTAAAATAAGGTAGGAGAGCAATAAGTGTGCCTTTCGTCTAGTTAGAAGAAAGGACCGCCTAGACTACTGTAACACTCTTCTCCATGGCCTCCCAGCGAATATGCTCACCCCCCCCTCCAGTCCGCCTTAAACTGCGCTGCTTGCTTAAAACACCTCTCCCCCCGTTCTTCATCAGCCGCTCCCCTCTGCCAATCCCTTCACTGGCTACCCATCGCCCAGCGAATAGAGTTCAAATTACTAACTCTGACATACAAAGCCATGCACAACCTGTCCCCTCCATATATCTCCGACCTAATCTCCCGCTACCTGCCCGCACGTAACCTCCGATCCTCCAAAGACCTCCTACTCTGATCTGCTCTTATCCGCTCCACACAATCGTCTCCAAGACTTCTCCCGTGCATCCCCCATACTTTGGAACTCATTACCAAGACACATAAGACTGACCCCCACAATCACAAGCTTCAAGAAGGCCCTGAAGACTCACCTATTCAGGAAGGCCTACAACCTCCAATAACACTACTGTCACCACACCACCATCTGTACAGCCTCTCAACTCACCTTCTGTCTCTATCCCTCTTCCCTCATAGATTGTAAGCCCTTGCGGGCAGGGCCCTCTATCCCACTGTGCTAGTTGGTCACTGTTAGTATTATATTTGTTTTGTATATCTTGTGTACTGTATGTAAGCCCTCAAATGTAAAACACCATGGAATTAATGATGCTATATAAATGTATTATTATTATTAATAATAATTATTATTTATTTATTATTATTATTATTATTATTAGTTCTCTCTTCTGTAAATTGCCCCTGCTTGTACAGGGTTACAAATATATTAATCTATCTTCTCAAAACTGCGCCACACCAGTCCCTAGTTTGTGTGTGGTATTGCACCCTGTCCTCTTGAATGGACCTTCACTGCAACACCAGACACAACCTATGGACAGGGTCATGGATTGACACACAATCTAGCAAAAACCTTTTACCCAAAACTTTCCCTAGCAATATGTTAAAGGGATAGGGCTTGGTTGAAGATTTGGCTTAGCTTGTATGACCCACATTGCACATAAAGCAGAGGAAAAACTAAACCACTCCCCCTTCACTTCTTTTGCTTTTCTATTTTACATGCTTTAGAATGTGGGCTAGAATGGTCCACCATCTCCCGGTACAGTAAAGATGACTTTTTGGTCCAGCATTCACTTACATAATATTTTGTGGCACTGTGCCCATCCTATTCTATGCTTAGATTGTCTGTCTATATTTAGGATACAGGTGCATCTCAATAAATTAAAATATCTTTGAAACGTTTATTTCAGTAATTAAATTAAAAAAGTGACCTCCTATATTTTCTAGATTCTTTACACACGGAGTGTTCTATTTCAAGTGTTTTATTTCTGTAAATGTAAATGTACATTAAATGTACAGTACACATGGATACAGAGCGAGCAGGCCATTACACAGGAAGTTCTCTATACTGCCTGCTCCCCACGTGATAAAACTGTCACATATGGATAAATCAGAAGTGAGAACACAAGCCAAGAGTCAGTCGTCATGTTTCTTTTACTTTAGGCATTTTTGTAAACATTTGTAGCATCCGTTTTTTTTCTAAAGTGACAACGGGGAGCATGACCATATAGATTGTCACCTTCTGAACTAACTTGTCAACATATTAAAGGGGTTTTCTGGGAATATGAGTTCCATTTCCTCTTCTCAGGAAGTTATATCACATCCATTGGTCAAATGGCTGTGCTGTAGCTCAGTCCCAGTCAAATGAATGGGGTTAAGCTGCAATACTGAACGCAGCCACTATAAAATCTATAGGGTTGTGCTTGTTAAGCAGTGAATAGGCCACATCACTCACTGTCCCAAGTAGGGCTTATAATCTAAATTCCTTACCTGTTAGTGTTTGGAGTGTGTAAGGGAACCCAGGCAAACACTGGGAGAGCAGACCAACTCTAAGCAGATATTGTCCTTGTCTGCAAGTAGTTACTATCCATAGTCTCTGTAAACCCCTATAATCTGAAACATTAGTGCCTTAGTGCCAATTTAACAAGTTGCTGACAGTCTGAGTAACAACCAGTTTGGCTGCACCTACTGTCCATTTTAGCAGAAATGACGGATAAAACCAAACCTCTCTATAACAAATGCGGTATCTCTATAAGGCTAAGGACCCATGTAGCTTAAAAAGAAAAAAAAAAAATAGCAGTAAAAACACATTGCGCTCCCCCCCCCCACTGCATTTTTTTAGTTACGATAAGTCTATGCTGTGTTTTTTTCTCTGCTTTTTTTTTTTCCCTTCCTTGAGTAAATCTATAGGGAAAACTCTTGTTTTTCTGCAGCTAAAAGTAACATGCTGCATTTTCCACAGGTGTGTGGTTTTTTTTTTCTTTTTTTCCTCTCCGTAATCTGTTTGTGAAATATGCAGTACCAGTAAAGAGTTTCTGGTTAAACACAGCTTTCCCCCCCCCCTCCCGGCAGTGTTTCCTCTGTGGGGGCCTTAACCCCAGTGAGCTATAAATAAATAAATAAAATAATTAGCTAATTTCGCCTACTTTTCGCACTTCTTCTGATTTACTAAGGCAGGGTTCACACTACTGTTGGATTCCGTTATGAAGTGCTTTCAGCTGCAACACATTCTATAGTATACACCATGTTGGCTGCATGGCCTTCATCTGGTAACAAAGTTCACCTTTTAACAATTTTATTGCAGAATTAGTGTGACTCTGACAAAAAAAAAAACTTGTGCTCCCGCTATTTTATATATGTGTACTGCTCTGGATATTACATGTATAAAATATAATCACCACTTTCACTATATTTGACCAATTCTTGATGATGATAAAACTTCTGGCAACCGTATATTCCTGTGTTTGGACATAGACAATCACTTATGACAATAAGACTTTGTAATTTCTTTCAGTTTTAATTCTGGAGATGGTGGAGGATGGCGATCTCAGCAACAAGATATTAAAGATCACAGATTTTGGCCTTGCAAGAGAATGGCATAGGACCACCAAGATGAGCGCAGCTGGGACATATGCCTGGATGGCTCCAGAAGTTATTCGTTCCTCCATGTTCTCAAAGGGCAGTGATGTATGGAGGTAAGATCTGTACTGTGTGTAGATCCAATGTATGACTGCAGGTAACCCAAAATGTGGCCACCATTTACGATTGCATAATTGGGTAGATCTACCATTCAGATGGCTTAAGAGTGGTCATAATTTATTATTATTATTATTATTATTATTATTATTATTATTATTATTATTATTATTATTATTATTATTATTATTATTAATAATAATAATATTTTCCCTCCAAAGTTTGTTTCTTATCTGAATGACTGACCCTCAGGTTGCTGCATGCTTTGTATTAAAGGTCACGGTCATTGAATTTGCTGTAGAAAGCAATAAGCCTGTCTGAATTTCCTCCTGTTCTATAGCGGATGTCCTGTACCAGACATAGTAGAATATGTATTTGCTTTTCGAAATCCAGTCTACACTGCTGCCAATGTAGTATGCTGTGATGATCAGTGTATTAGCTGTTTATATAGATGTGTATACCCACACTTGACATGTGCTTTATTGTTGTTTGATGGAGCTTGGCCAAGAGCCTGCATGTAGTGACTCTGGTTTCTTCTTTTCACTACAGTTATGGAGTCCTGCTATGGGAATTGTTGACTGGAGAAGTGCCATTTCGGGGGATCGATGGGTTAGCTGTTGCATACGGAGTTGCCATGAATAAGCTTGCCCTTCCAATTCCTTCCACCTGTCCAGAACCCTTTGCAAGACTTATGGAAGGTGAGTTACAGTTTTCAGAGTCCGTCTCAGATGAGTTTAGTATGTGCCTCCTAATGTATGCCATGGAGACAGTAATGCATTCACATCGAATACAGCAATATGCAGGATGGGTAACTGGAGGTAGATTCAAGTCCCAAAGGTGGGATACGAATACGTCGGATTATTTATAGCTTACTTATAGATAGGTGTTTTGTTTTTTTTTGTTTGCTTTGTTTTGCCAGTTTTTGACATTTGTGTCATAAACCTGCCCATCTGCTATATAAAGAAATTTCCCCCCTGCTGGTTAGCTTAATATCTAATAAAGGAAGTATTTCTTCATACAGAGAGCAGGGTGGTATATCGGTGGATGCTTTAGAGTCCCAAATAGACCTAACCGATTCCTTTTAACAAATAACTTGGCATTTCTTCCCCAGTTTTAGCAGCATTTATTTGCAGTTCATTAAATTTTACTGTATTTGTGAATTTTCTTTACATTTTTCACAGATTGTTGGAACCCCGATCCCCATTGCCGCCCCTCATTTACAAACATTCTGTTCCAGCTGACTACAATAGAGGAATCTGGATTCTTTGAGATGCCCAAAGATTCTTTCCATTCATTGCAAGAAGACTGGAAGCAGGAGATTCAGGAAATGTTTGACCAGCTCAGGGCAAAGGAAAAGGTATAATTGACACATGCCTTTCTATGTGCAATGCACAGTGTGATTATGGTTATATTTCAGCAGACAAGAATGGAGACTAACTAGCAATGGTTTTCTTCTAGGAGTTACGGAGCTGGGAGGAAGAACTGTCCCGGGCAGCCTTAGAGCAGAAGAATCATGAGGAACTTCTACGAAGACGGGAGCAAGAGTTAGCAGAGCGGGAAATCGACATCTTGGAGCGAGAACTAAACATCATCATCCACCAGCTCTGTCAAGAGAAACCCAAGGTGAAAAAACGCAAAGGCAAGTTCAAGAAGAGTCGCCTTAAGCTGAAGGATGGAAACATTATCAGTCTACCGTCAGGTGCGTCTTTTGGTGTAACTCACTTAACTGTATTCATAGTGTGGTTATGACAAGGCACTTTGTTTTGGACGATTTGGGATGTTATTATATATTGTCATAGCGGCCAGACCGCTCATTTTCTAATGGGTGCTCTCCAAGTTTCCTGTATAGGAACAGACTTAAAGGGAGCTTGTCAGCAGCAAATTGGTTAAAAAACTAATCTCAGTACCTTATAGAGGTGATTCTACATTTCCAAATATGTCTCTGTTTAGCTTTGGAACCCCATTCTCATGTAAATTGCTGTTTTATTCAAATGCAAATGAAGGGAAAGTGGAATCTACAGCTGAGATTAAAGCCCAAGCCCTCCCCACCCAAAGCACTTTTCCCTCATTTTCATATAAATAAAATGTCAGTTTACATAAAATTTGGCCCCAAAACTGAATAAAGTATGTTTGGAAACTGTAGAATCCTCTCTACAATGTACTAGGAATAGCTTTATAACCAAGTTACTGTTGACAGACTCCCTGCATCCCCCCCGCTGTGGGGCAGGGTTTTGGAGCTTGGAGTATAGTGGTTTATAGTGTTCAATGAGTAAACTGTATACACTAAGCTCAGAAGCGCACTCTTTGGCATTTCTAGGCAGCTGGCATGTTACCAGAACTAAACACTACCAGTAGATAGGATAGGGTGCTTCTACTTGTGAATCGAAACCTCCATTGCTGAGAGATCAATTTATTTGTCAATACGCTACCCCCCTTGTTGCTCCAAAGAGCTCTTTTGCAGATTGACAAATACAGCGATATCTTGGCAATGGAGGCACAGATTCACAAAGGCAAAACACCGTTGGGTTTGGGTTACCTGACTCAATCTACCTACAGGCTGGTTTGATATGCTGGGTTCTGGTGTAGACTCCCTTTTAAGATAAATTGAGATGCTAACCAGCACAAAACTTTTCAAACTATTGAGTTTGCAAAAACTAAAGTGGTGGGAAGGGGAGAGCATTATTGTTGAATTTTTACACAAGTACCTGTGAAGGTACCTTGTTTATCGTCCAGACGACTGGAAAATGTACATTCCCCTCTTATAAAGGACTAGTCCTATCTGATAAAATTGACATATAGCTATGTTGTGTCATCACTTTATGATTGTTGAGTCTGACCTCTGGGATTGCGCTACTGCACAGAAAAGGTTATCTAGTCCCAAACGTTGAACCCGCAACAATTGTAAGTTGAAGTCATATCCTAGCAATATGCCTTTATTTTATTAGTTGGGGAAAAAAGTTCCTAAGAAGGTGTTTTAATCACTGAATTAATGGGGTTCTCCACTTTCCCAGAAAACTTCAGAAATGCTATACACTGATCACACAATGAAGCCTTCCTGGTGCCTTTGGGTATCACATGTAAACAAACCGTGAACTCCATAGGTTCCCAGTATGAAGACTACGACCTCTACTCTAAGCGTGCAGGTCCTATACATGACGTCCTTTGATTTTCCAGTGACTACGGCTTAGTTCTTTACATTGCAGGTGCTGAAAATGTTTAGTGCAAATTCAGATAGCAGAATCTAATGTATCTCATAATGCACAGAACCCTTTTAGCACCTACAAAGTGGAGGACACAGATGATGCCATCTTGGGGACCTATGGATGCTGCTGTTTTATTGTGTTACCAGTGGCCCCTTGTTAGGGGGCTGCAGAGTGCAGGTGTAAGGTAAGCCAGTGTTTGGTTCTGAAATTTGTTGGGAAAGTGCACAGCCCCTCTAAGTATTGGGATCCTGCTAGTAGAAAAGTCCTCTTTCTGGTTACAATTTTGCTATTATTTTTGTCATAAAGGTGGTCTTTTTTATAATATGCTTTTATACTCCTGTCACACACAGCCATTGATGTCTTGTCTTGTATTGTTGAGCGACACTCCTATGATTTATGATGTGCTTTACAGATTTCCAACACAAGTTCACTGTACAGGCTTCCCCTACCATGGACAAAAGGAAGAGCTTAATTAGCACCAAGTTCAGCCCTCCTGCAAGTCCCACCATTATCCCGCGGCTCCGAGCCATTCAGTGTAAGTAGCCATGCAAAACACTGGCTGTTACAGCTCTTAATTCTCACCATGAGCTTCACATGCTGCTTGCTCAGTCAGGGTTACAAGAGCATATCTAGTTACTGAGCTGCTTGTGAACGTCATTTTGTGCAGTTATCTATTTTGGAGATGTTTTGTCTTTCTTCATTTGTTAACACAGTGAAGATTAACATGTACCGCTGGTTAGTTCTAGACTCAGACTCATGATCTGTTCTTGGATCATTTGTGATAGAAATCTGTTCTGGATTAACTTCTGTGCAGTCACCTTTATCCCAAATCTGAGTAATGCCTTTGCTACACTGTGATAAAAGAGCGTTCCTCTGGTAAGGAGTGGTGTTAGAATAGGAATTTATGGCTGCTCCTTTCCAAAAACAGCGCCGTACCTGGCAGTGGGTTGAGACTGGTATTGCTGCCCAGTCCCATTGAAGTGAATCATTTGAGCTGCAATGCCAGCCTATGGACAGGAGTGGCAGCCATGTTTTTCTAATCTTGGACAACTGCCTATATAAAGTCCTTGTATCTAAACTTGCAGCTGGCAGCCAAATTGGTTCAGTCATATTTTTGTACACACATTTTCGCAACACAATCTGCATGTTATGCTCTGCAGGTTTTTCTGTCTATTCACTGCAGAATCCACAGCAAAAATAAATCCACTGTATCTGGACATCTAAAGCGTACAGTAAGCCTTGGTACACACACTGGTGACACTACTGCGGATTGTATAATAAGGCCATCAGATATTTTTAGTGTAATTACTTGAATGACCTTCATTTTCAGATTTTATCTATTTGATATATTGTAAAGCAGATATTTAACCATTTTTGACTTTTCTTGTAATTATTGGGGTTGTCTCATTTAGAGAAAATATTTTAAGTACTTTTTATCAGTAAATTCTGAGTTGATAAAAAGGAGTCCCCTGTTCAGCACCCTCATATATTAGCCAGAATGACAGTGACTGCCATAGGTATCACTTGATCTTCTGTACCCATCCATTGATTTTATTCTGTTATCCTTGAAGGGCTAGTGGCAGGATATCCTCCAGTCAGCTTATTGACAGGATATCCCTCCAACAAAAAAAGGTGATTGAATCATAGCGATCTGTGGTCAAACCTCTTTCTCCTGTGACTTCCCTAAAAACTTTTAAGCTTTGGTCAGCCAGATGGACATATTTTGAAGGTCAAAGATGAAGGAAACCACTGACCGGGCATCTCTGTAAGATCTAAATCTCAGAGGAAGAACAAAGGATTGGGCATGGTTGTTCTTTATCATTAACATCGTTGATACAATTGCTCCCGTTTTGAGGCCGGATTTACACATTGTGGACACACTGGGGAAGATTTATTATACTTTCTTACAAAGCATGCAAAAAAACTCACATTGTTGCACAAACACTTGCGCTTTTTTTCACTTTTGCGCTACCGCTGCCACTTTACTTTAAGGGATAGTGGCATGCGGAAGCTGACGTTGATTTTAAGTGTGCAGACACACAGCCTGGTGGAGGGCGCACCTGATTTATGAGGAGGCATAACCTCCATCGGTTCGGGAGCTATGCAACGGCGGTCTTCATAAATTTGCCCCACTGTGCTTGAGGGACCCAAGGATGAAGTGGGTGCAGCATGAGGAGGGCTGACACAAGGTTAAGCGCGACCACGCCAGAAAATATCTGACCTGAGTAAAAATGAAAACCAGGTGGGAGGGGATACAGAAGAAGAGTAGAGGAAGATAAAGGAAAGCTACAAAAGAGAGAGAAGGGGGGAAAAAAAAGGGGCATTCGGATGCAGGTAGGGGGACCTCCCCTCTTAGGGACTCAGGCTGCCCAAGGGTCGCCACTAATTAGACAGCATAATAGATTTATATTCAGCGGAATTCTGGTTAAGTTATCCAGTAGTGCCATGTCCGCATGAAAACCTGGTGATCGTCGTGAAGCTGTGCATTAAACGTAACTCCTCCACCTTCCGAAACCAGAGCCTAAGGGAGGGAGGTTCCAGACTTCTCCACAATGCAGCATTAGTCAGGTGTTGGACCATATACCCCATGTGACTTGAGGAATGTCACCCAAATGAAGAAGGAAGCACCCCAGAGAAAACTGAAGAGTATGATACGTGAAGGAGGATGTGATTCTCTAGACTTCACGCCAGAAATCAGCCAAGGTGGGACAGACCTGGAAAATATGGAGGCTGTTTCCATAGGGATCTGACCAACGCCAGCATGAGCAGGGGCACTGAGGTCAACAGCGTATATATTTTGGACGGTACTCTATATCTGTGTGATAGAATCTTCTACCTTGCCTCCTGTAGTCTACTTAAAATGGAGGAAAGTATGAACAAGATTAAACAGGCTAGCCCTTTGAGCATCGAAGAAATCATCACCCAGATCCACATCCCAGTGATGAAGGTAGCGCCTTTTAATTTTTAATGGACATCTGGTAATGCTGCGATACAGCAGTTCACTTTGCAGCCATTAGAAATTAAAGTGCTTTTAGCAATGCTGTATTGAAAACGTGTAGGTTTTGGCCTCATCTTGGTTAAACCTTGGATACATTGTATGTACAACATGTAAACCCAGCCTCAGAGTGTAATAGATGGTTAAATTATTTTATCTACTTACAGCATACTCTTATTAAATACTTATCTCCACCAAGAAAAAGTGCAGACCAATCCCATCGTAACAGACAGTAAATATTAACTTGGCTATTTATCTGTATGTCCCTTCAGGCTTTCAGGTAATTGCATTGAGGAAAATTGGTTACTAAAAATAAGAGGGAACATATGAGTGAATTGGATATTGAGAATATTCTCTAGAATGGGGAAATGCCAGGACCTGTATTGTGGGATATGTGCTGCTGCAGGGGAAATTTGTAGCTGACTGGAGATTTCAGACAATTGAAAACTGTTTTATAACCTCTATCCAATCTTATTGCTTTATCTAAGACAAGATGATATAGATATGTTTGGTAGCTCTCCTTTTTTTTGTGGTATAGAGGACTTTTCAACACACTCCCACAAGGGCGCATGATTCTGGGCTCTCTGAGGCTGCCACTGATTGAAAGGGGTCAGAGCTCAGAATCGCGTCCTTTTGTCTGCTATGCACAGAAACCACCCACTTGACACTAGGGAGCCTATCAGGCACCAAAGCTAACTGCTCTGGAATGGAAGGCTAGAGAAAATATTCTAGTTACCTCAGAATCACTGGAGTGGAGCCTATTAAAGGATGTAGCCTTATGATAGGCCGTTAGTATTAGATCTTCGGTAGGAAGGCAACTCACTTCCCGCACAAACTGTATCGGCAAGTGTCGGTGAAGTCTATGGGACAATGCTGCAGTTCCTACACTCGCCATCATGCTCACTCGCCGCACAAACTGTAACGGCAAGAGCTGCGCTGCCTCGGTACCAGTGATCTATGGGGTGGGTGTTGGCCCCCAAAGATCTACTTTTGATGGCCTATCCTAAAGACTGTCCATCAGTTGTAGAAAGTGGATAACCCCTTTTTAAGTGTGCTTTTATAATGGAAAGATGTGAAACCTATTTTGACTTGCTGCTATTTTATGGCTATATGCAGCTTTTGATGAGAAACTTACACTGGAAAGTGTTAAGGCCCTTAAAGAAAAATGGGGCATGCCTGTTTCAATGGGACTGGCCAAATATCTGATGTGTATGGGGGTCGCCTGATGCCTCCTCCCCAGATGATGTTGGGGAAACGAAGGATTGTGCATAATGAAGCATATTGTTTCTGATCCTTTGTTTTACTGGGAAATCGTTTTCAGTCAGGCTTGCTCGCCTGTCTCCATTGAAAACACAGCATGTTTTATGGGGGTTGGGAGAGATAATTGTCATTGAACAAGCCTGTGGCTAATCGCTATTGACAGTATATGGGCACCTTTCCTACTGGATCAGGAGGACTGTCTGTGTAGAAAATTTACAATATACAGAATTGTTCTTTGCAACACACTTTACAATAGTATTGGAATTATTAGGATGATTGCAGCAATTCTGTTCTGAATTCATACACTATGAGCAGCAATACATCTATATAAACATAGATATAGATTTGGTTATAGATGGATGTACTACACCCCTGTAAATAAAGACAAACTCAGCAGGTGGTTTTAAAAAAAAAAAAAAAATCTTCAAAAGTTTTCTTCTGGGCACAGATTCAGGATCCTGGTACATTGTGTGTAGATGTAACATAGACATTATTAAAATCTCCATATCGAACTGGCTTATACTTGTTGCCTCTGCCCATGTTTTGTGCCATGTTATTCTGACTACATGTTTATCTTGTGAAGTGACTCCAGGAGACTCCAATAAATCAAGAAATAGAAGTACTGGTGGCCAGAAGGATGAAAGTGAAGACGAAGAAAAAAAAGGAGACAAAGAAAAAAATCTCGTCCTTGGGCCTCAGCCTCTTTGGGTAGTAAAGATTCCAGTGCTGGTGAAGACAGGCAAGTGCAGTGCAAAAACCTTTTATGCAATATATTCTTACTAGGTTATTCCATGTTTCCATATACATTCAGCGTGTAATTATAAAAAATGAATATAGTGATTCTTAACTGGGTCTTCTAGGCTTAAAAAAAAAAAAAAAATCCAAAGAATAGGTCATAAATATCAGATTGGTGGGAGTTCAATCCCCCCTCTGGCATCCTCATCGATAAGCAGCTGATACACTGAAAATGGATCAAGTCACTACAGCTTGGATCCTATTCAGGTGAAAGGGAGGCGGATCTGCAGTACCTTTTCTGGCCACTACACAGAGAATATAGCTGTCTGCTTCCTGCTCCATTTTCAGTGTATCAGTAACTGATCGATGAAGGTGTCTGGTGTGAGACCCCCACTGATCTCATATTAGTGATATAAGATAGGTCATCAGTATTTATAGCCTGGAAAACTGCTTTAACCTGACCACCATAGACTATATATACTTGACTCTTAACCCTTCAAGGATGTTTTTATATATGTCCTTGGAATGTTAAGCAGCTGCATGAAATTGTGCAGCTGTAGAAGCGTCAGTCGGCTTTTACTACAGCTGGAGATCCTATAGGGAAGGCAGGGATGGTTTATTACCATCCCTGCCCTCCTGATCACTGTGTACACAACTATGGGAGCTGCTATGACAGCCAGGGGCCTGGAAACTACATGAGCAGTTCAGTTCTATAATAAGTGTTGGGAGACTGCATTCCTTTTATAAATCGGGCTAATGTAGTTAATATCCCAAATAGAGGGGACATCAGCATTAAAAAAAAAATTGAAAGTTAAAACGCACACATGTACATTATGACCTTTTTGCAGGGGAAAATGTTAAAAACAAAAAAAATAAAAATACAAAAAAAAAGTTAAATAAAAATGTCAAAATTAAAATCCTATTTTATAACCGAAAAAAGTTGGAATAGTTGTTCCCAATAATTGAACTGTGCAAAGATTAGAAGTCCCAGACTGCAGTTCACCAGAGCAAGCAATGTATAGATATTGAGCCAGCGGGGAATGTTGCAGAATTGTGAATACTCAGTAACAATTTAATGATATAATATATAAACTTGCATTATTGAAAAATGTTCTCTTTTTAACTTCAGGATATCGCTAGAAAGTTCAAAGTCTTGTTCTTCAAATACATCAAACCATGGGAAGCCGATGAAAACTTCTGCTGCACCTGGGTTCACCACTGTGACTGAGACAGGTATGCAAAATGAGTTGTCTTGTACTGCATCAAGTGACAGGCGGCGAGATGTATTTGTCTTTCTGTTCATCATAGACATGAGATTAATACATTTCACGTCTTCTAGCCAAATCTAATGTTGTTCTAAAAGTTCCTGGTGTGCTTGCTCTGTCTCTGCTGATAAATCATTTTGGGGCAGATCCATTAAGAATCTGTGCCAGTATTTTTATGGAAAGGAAAACAAAAAAAAGTAGCAAACCCGCAGTTTGCAACTAAAATGGTCAACGGACGTGCCATATTCACTGACATTCACTAAATGTTAACAGAAATCTACACTCGCTATGAGTTAGCATAGAGTTCAGCCGAGGTGCATGTCCTCCTAGAAGGTGCGCCTGATTATTGATGAGGCGCGCAGGCTTCATCATGAATGAGATGAGCCTTGCCTCCTTCTCCCCCTCGCCTCTCCATAGATCTGTACGTAAACTGATAAGTGCAGACGAAGGCTTTTTTTTTTTTTTTTTTTTTTTTTTTAAACAATATATGTGACAAAGTTTATTATACTAGTCATTTATGCAGACTTTCATGGTCAGCTTGGAGGAACGTGGATGTGTTCTCTATAGGGAGAGAGCAATAAGCCATTGCAACAAACGTCTAATGACTGCTTATTTCCCTTGGGAACAACTGCATCAGGAATGTAGAAATCTAACTGTCCAATCCATCTCTCTCTGTACCCCCAGCTGTAGGAGTAGTCTTCGGATCACACCATATTTGTGGTTCACCTGATATTCATTGCATTTATGCATTGCATGTGTGTGACAGTAGCTATCAGAGCTGAAAGGTGTCCACAAACAAAACTTCTTCGTAATATCATTCAAATCTGTATTGCAAACTGGTCTGCTAATCCAGAGTGTCATACGTACTAATATTTAACCTTTTATTTTTATAATTGTTTGAGATATATGTATATGTAGGTATTTATATATAGTATGTGTGTATACATATATATATGAAATTATAGTTGTATTTTTTTTTTCTTTGCTTTAAGAAGCTGAAAACGCTGCTGACCCATTTGTGAATCAGGTGGATGTCAAAGATTCCCAAACACCCACTCCAAACAAATCCTACCTCTGCATACCATTCCACAAAGGAGAAGATGTGGAGGGACCTTTCAGCGATACCAGTGACAATCCCACACCAGTGAACTCTGCTACGAGCACTCCACAGCTTACTCCCACCAATAGCCTCAAGCGAGGCTCTCAGCACAAGAGATGTTCAATGGTTCTCTTGGGCTGTGGAGCTCTTCTTGCCACTGTTGGGCTAGGCTTTGACCTGTTAGAAGCAGGTAAATGTAACCTAGGCCAAGATGAACCTGAACCAAAAGAGGAGAAGAAAAAAAAGGAGAGCCTATTCCAGCGTGCTGCTCGCCCCAGGCGAAGTACCAGCCCTCCTTCTAGGAAACTCTTTCGGAAAGAAGATTCTCCTTCTCATCCTGCAGAGCCAACAACATCTATTACAATGCAGTCCCTGTCTTCCATTTCTGAATGTAATTCTACCCGTTCCCTGCTACGCTCAGATAGTGATGAAATAGTAGTTTATGAGATGCCTAGCCCTCCCATAGAAGAACAAGCACCCGTGGTCTGTAATCCACTGGTGAACATTCACATTGAGACTTTTAAACGGGACCCCAATCAGTCCCTCACTCCAACTCATGTGACTCTAAATTCTCGAGCTCACCAAGAACACAGAAGGACCCCTTCAGATGGTGCCATTAAAGTCATTCCAGTCATTAGTAATGGGACTTCACCCAATAATTGCTTAGTAAGCTCTTCAGGATCAAGTAAGTAATGTCTTTATTGATTTATTTTATTCCGACCAGTTCTTTGATACTTTAAAGTTAATTTTGGAAATGTGGAATGGATTACTGTAGAGACTTGGATACTATTAGTAAATTTATATATAGACGGTAATGATTGTGAAGCCAGTTTGTAAAGGAAATGGACAAAGCCTTGCTTGTTTTTTGTCTTCTTTGGTTCTTCCTCTTTTTATATAGTAGTCCTATATAGGTCTTAAATTGACTTTTTGGTCTTCCAGGAATATAATATAGATGACATATTCTTAGTGGATACATTGGTCAGACCCCCCACCAATCAGGCGACTAAAGGGACAAGCACTACCCCTTAATTACCAGGAAAAGTGCAATACATAGTGTTAGTGTCTGTGCCTGGTAATACAGGTATCTCAGCCCCATTTGCTTGAACAGGACAGAGCAGATTCTGACGCTGAAGATACCATAGTGCTTACACTTTGTTTTTTTTTAAAAGAGATATAGATATTAAAAGGGGCTCTATTGGCTTAAAGACTGGTGACCTATCCTTAAAGGGGTTGTCCAGGCAAAAATGGACAACCCTTTTAACGTTGAAATCAGCTGGGGGTCGTGAAACAATTTAAAAAAAAAAAAATGCAGCGGAATGCTGGAAGAGACCCGGGAGATGGTGTCTGAGCAGAAGAACAAGAACGTGTGGGAGGATATCGGAGCAACGGGGACAGGTGAGTGTGCATAATTTTTATTTTTTTTTTCACTGCCCCCAGCGGATGTAAACGTTAAAAGGGTTGTCCATTTTTGCCTGGACAACCCCTTTAAGGTCATCGGTTGAAAATAGGAGAGGGTCAGACTCTCTGGACCCCCACCAATCAGCAGTTTGAAGCAGGGCTATGGAGTTGGTAGGCCAAACGTCCGACTCCTTTATAAATGACTGACAGCCATAGCCTGTCAGAAGCAGTAAAGTTCCTCTGTCTCAAAAAAAAAAAAAAAAAAAGTTTGTATTCCTGTGAAAGTAAATATGCAACAAGCCAGGCATCAAATTAATTTTATAATATAATTTAAAATATTTAATTTTGGAGTTGGTAACTTTTTTTTCTGACCCCAAAACCAGCTCCAACTCTGACTACACAGCCCTGGTTTGAAGAGACTGCATCGTTCAGAGGAGCACTGCGTCGGCTTCACTGAAAATCAAGCACAATCCCATATATAGTATAGCGCCTGTGCTTGATTTGTTTCATGGGTCACATAATGATGAATGTGACACCACATGGTCTGTGTAGCAAAAGAAAAGCACTGCAATCTCTTCAAACAGCTAGCCAACGGGATTCCTGGTGGTCGGACCCCTTCTGTAGTTTGATGAATGACCTGTCCTAAGCAAAGGTCATTGATCATAAAAGCCTGGAAAACCCTTGTTAACTGTTAACATCTGCATCATAGCTTTGGGTGATAATGGAAGGCAAAATTCTGTGACAGATCAGTGGCACCACACATACCATCAGTACACGACATACCAGTGAGTTCTAATAGGTTCCATCAGGTTCTGTTGCTGTTCAGATATTTAAGCTGAAATTCTTGTTTCTCTTGATTTAGATCTTGTGTCTCCGAACCGAGATCCACAAGAAGTTCCCCGTCTTCCAGACCCTAATTTGGTGTTTCCCCCAACTCCACGGCGCTGGAATGCTCAGCAAGATTCTACACTGGAGAGACCTAAAACTTTAGAATTTGTTCCCAGACCTCGACCTTCCACTAATAGACAGAGACTTGACTCTTGGTGGTTTGTATCCCCAAGCAGAAACCGTGGGGAATCCCCCGCTAATAGTTCATGCACTGAAACTCCAAGTAACATGGACTCCTGCTTTGCCAGCAGCAGTGGGAGCACAGTGGAGGAGAGACCAGGATTCTCTGGTTTTATTCCCGTTCATGTGACGCACCCTGTAGGCGAACGAACACTACTGGATGTGGATGTGGAAGGCCAGAGTCAAGATAGCACTGTTCCGCTATGCAGAACCAAACTTAAAACCTACAAAACAACAACCTGTGAGCAAAAACAAGAGTTCTGGTCTTAAAGCGGCATGTCTATCTGCAGCCAGCAGAAGTGTGACATGACCACGTATCTTGCACTGAATGCACTTTGAGGATTCATAAGATCACTGGAAGGCAATATGAAATTTAGTCATTATGCTGCTCTCCCTGATTATCCTTAAATACGCCTTTTCGTCTTGAAGACTTTGCAATACTGTAATATTCCGAAATTTCAACAACCCAGCAAGAGCTCCTGTCATGGATTTCATTATTTGCTTTTTTCCCCCCTCATAATGGAAAAATTATAACTAGATTTAAAGCAAATATCCAAAATCAACGTAGGTTTTTTGTCCTGTCCTGCTGCCCTGATTTCGTTGACATTCCTGTTCCACCCCCCATCCCCAGTCAAACACTGTACAATTCCCGATTTCGCTGTTCTCCTGATTTTTATCTTTTAAGGTTTTTATTGTTTTAAGTCCTCAATGATATATGCAAATGTATGTCCTATGTATTTATTGTGGTTACCTTCTAAACAAGTGACCTCCAATGGTGACTCTCTGATGGTGTTGATTGATATGTACATTGCCCTCGCATCCCCAGGTATTGGCAATACTGATGCCATATACTAGTATCAAACTTACACTGGAACTTGAACTCAAAGAAAAAACTGGTTACCTTTATTGTAGTCGATGGCTTTAACAGGATTGCTTGTCTTTGGCAGACATATTGTAATGCCGATTTAAAATTTTTCTCCATATCTGCATGGGTAGCCTATTCTTTAAATAATAGACCATCCCTTTTAGTCTTGTGGGGCCTTAGTAAGCCATGAAATAATGGAAGGAACTGCAGTGCATAGCTATTTCTAGAATACAGAAAGAAATGTTTGCTTACAGCCTTGCCAACAACGTCGTGAGAGAGAGTGCTAGATCTTGCTGATCTTGAGCGTTCCCCCATCTAATTTTCTAATGTAGTTAATAGAGTAGTTTAGTGATCAGCATGCTACACAGCTGAATGATGGGGTCGGGATTGCTGTAGTGCTGGGCTGACTGTTCAACATTAGTTTTACAGGAGTCTGTGAATTATAGTGTGTATGTGTGGTTGAGTTCACATAAGAGCTAAAGAAATATTTGTCATAGTCCCCCACGCTGGCCCAATTTGACATTTCCCTTGGAAAAAATCTCACGCGTTGAATGCTTTTTAGAAGGTCTAGACTAATATCGAAATAAGCTATTTTCTCAGTTTCTTTATTGCATAGATGTCTATGCTTGTCTCATGTTAATGTGTGTATTTTATGTCTTTTATCGTATTCCAGGTAGACCCACAGTTGGTCAGCATTAAGCTTTTAAGCAAACCTGTCAAGTGATTTCTACTGCCCTATCTGACAGCAGGATATGACGGAGGAAGAGAAGCTGAGCTTTGTGATTTATATAGGTATTTAGGATTAAATCTTGACAGGACTCCTAGTAAGAGTCCTGCTCATCACGTGTCCACACACAGTGATTGACAGCTCTTCCTGTATCATTGCGTGTACACAGAAGTCTGTCATTCACTGTGTAGGGGTGGGTTAAACAGGACTCACTGTCTCTCCTAGGAGTCCTGTCAGGATTTTCTTAGTGTTTCCCTCACATTGCTCCATATCATCATAACCTATATATTACACATTTCTCTTCCTGGTTCATATCCTGCTGTGGGATAGGGCAGCGTAAATCACCTGACCAGTCCACTTGAATTGATGTAGCTGCTTCTTTTTATGAATTTATTCATGTTGGGGTTCATGATTAGGCCCATCCAAATGTTAAACCTCATATTTTATTCTGACCTCCATAAAAAACCACTGTCACAAGACTGGCTTTGAGCTGACTGAAGAGCTCTCTTTTAATGGGCATCCTAAAGGTGTCCATTATTTTTTATTTTATGCATCCCGGTCTCATGGCAGATATGAGTTTCCTAGAATTATAAGCTGCTTTTAAACTAAAGCCCTTTTTGGCGATGCCTTGGAGATTATTAGTATTGTTATTATGGGAATCGTTTCCTTTTAGAAGCAGTAATATTTTAATAAAACATGGCCTTTGAGTTCCTCTGGCAGACATGTTCTGCTATAAGACTGTTTTTGCAACTAAAAAGATGCAATTCCAATAGATATTATAAATGCCAGTTTTGTTTTAAATCACATTTTACCCTACTTTATTTTGGTGTATTTTACATAAAAGGAGCTGTTCTCGTCTTGTACTTCTCCTGGGGTATAGCCTTGAGATTCCACCTCAAAATCTGCTCTAAATTCCGGATGGAAATTGCTTCCCTTTGTTTTCAATGGGAGTCCCTGTTAGAGGCTCCTTTTTTTTTTGTGTGAAAAATAAATCCCCTGCTTGATCGTGCTACAGATTCCATGGCCATTCAGCCACAGAACCTGCAGCTCAAATTCCTCTCTAAACTCCTCCATGTGAACCTATTCTAACTCATCTGTGTAGGTACCTAATCCTGAATGCAAATCTTTAGATCAAGCCTAAAGACACTGAATATACAGGGAATGTTGGATGATAACCTCAGAAGCCCACTGAACTTGCAGATGCAGTTCTGCATGATAGTAGACTACAAATCACACTGCAGCTCAGAATCCGTACAAATAAAATACCTGTATGTAAAGTGTACAATTATGTTCATAGGCTAACCAAGAAGGAGCTTTGATAAGATGATACGGCCAGTGTCTGCTCCATCAGATACAATTTGGATTTGATTCTTCAGCTATCCTATTAACATCTACTTACTGGGACAGGAGAATTGTGTTTTCTCTTTGACTGCAGAATGAAAATTTCCAGATCAATATCCCATTTACAGCAATTTAATTGTCTTGTATTATCCAGCAAGGCATTGAAAAGCGGCGCCCTGGCAGATAGTCTTTCCTCTATTGCTGCGAGACATCATTTTTAGAATAGTTTTTGTAAACTTGATCATGAAAGACAGCTTCTATGTTTCATCTTTCTGTAAATCATATGTTTAGCCACAACTTTTATTATAGTATTGACATTTTCATTGTGGATGCGGTCAATTTTTAGCCTTTTTTCCTCATTCTTATTAGTTTTGTGCTGTCTGTTATGGTATATGTGGGAGTTAGAAAAAAAATCTCTATTGTAATGTCCTAGCCGTATAATTTCTGATTTGAGGAGGTATTCCCCTCTAAAAGTTTTTATGTGATTAATACATAGGCTGAGATGGTGATCTAAGTGGGGGTACACTGTCTAATATCTTATCGTGTGGGATTGTCATTCAGTACCTAGCAAAATCTGACTTAAACGGGTTGTCTGCTTTGGACAGCCCATGGCCCATAAACTGATCATAGGTTACCCTGCTTCTGGAACGTCTTGTGGCTCACTATAATATGTTTGTGGCAACTAGTCAGTAAATCTTTAATTCAAGTGCATTCATATCACTTCATCTGTGTCTTGCTCTGGAGAACCTGACATTTAGGTCTCTTTGAAACCTCTCTACTCTGGCTAATCCATATGGTTCCTGGCTTCCCTCTATTAGCATACCATTCCCTATGGTCTTCCACTCGGAGCTGAAATGACACAAGTTTGCCAATAACTCCTTTATTTTAAACTTGTTCCATCACTGGCCTCTGTGGCAGGAACTATGGTTGCCGGAGTGTGACATCATACCCAGAGCCACCTTAGCCGGTGATTGGCTGAGCGTCTTTGTCTTGTGTGTTGAGATGGATGAGGTAGTAGAGTGTAGGGGGCAACTGTGAGACCTTTGGAACTATAGTGATGGAGGTTTTAATATTTCCTTTTTATTTTTAAACCTATTCTGTCCTTTTTAAATAGAATTTTCCCTGCCAGGCAACCTCTTTAAAGGGGTTGTCATAGGTAGACCCCTCCTGTCTATTTGCCCTAATAAGACCTATGGACAGCTGTATTAGCCCGTGCAGAGAGACCCTAGAAGCAGTTACTCCTGCTTTGGTGGCTCGTGTCTTCCTATGTATGACTTGGATGACCATTCATCTACGTTCTTAGGCAGTCGCAACACCCAAACGTCAGCAGTGAGATGCTTTGTGCTCACGGGGATCCGTATTTGTCTTGGATTTGTAAACTTTGCAATTTAAGCACTGGCTTTTCCTGTACTAGTAGTATGTAGCTGACCCACCATGACAAAGGGTTAGTTACAGCATATACTGGGGCTTTAGAATTGATACTTCAGAAATCTTTAGGTTGGAGATGAATCCTAGATTCCCCTTTACCATACAGACCTATTTTAATTACATCCTGTCTTGGTTTGGAGTGAAATTCCCAGTTTGATACCTTTCACCAAATTTCCTCCTCCTATGATTTGCATAGAACAAATGTGAACTTTCCTGCACTGTCCTGCTCAGGGTATAGCATCCAGGTATGCATCATGTAAGTGAGTAACACTGACTCTTGCTTGTACTATGAGTAATTCTGGGTGGCATGTAATCTCACATGTAATCTCACCAAGCCCAGGACACATGAGTTAGCTTAGTCATCTGCAGAACGCCTTTCTTTAAGAAATAGGTGTCTTGTATTCACAGCCACTGAACTATTTGGCATCAAGCCCTTAAATATATAAAAAGTTGCATTCTGTAGGTCCTGTTATATCCCTTCTGATTATTTTATGTTGGAGATTTTAGTACCTGTAAATACATTTTATTCACTATTCCTACATATAATCTCAGCCTTGTTTAGAACACGTGGGACTGGAACTAACTTCCAATCTTAATATATTTGTTCCCACTACTTTGAGTATAGCCAGACAAATATGTGCGTCCAAATTCCCATCCCCTGCGGTAGCATGAATTTGCTGGTAAATTACCTTCTAACGCTTGTCGTCATTGGCAGATGGGAATTCGGTCACACACAGTTCCACACTCTATTATAGCCCTGCAGAAATTTAAAGTAAAACTCTTTAGAACAATTTTCATTGGTCTGAATCAGCCTGAGATGAACTTTTTTCATCAACACAATTCTCTGGTCATCTTACCAGTAGTTATTAGTCCATGGCAGCTGTTACAGGACCGCATATAAAGCTCAAATATACTCAGATAATATTTTATTAACATGTCCAAGTTGTACTACATTGAGAAGATAGAGGTTTACAATCTCTAACCAGACTCTGAGGTCTTTGGCCTCAAGGCATATGGGTGCCCACCATGATCATTCATACCACTTCCTCTGCCACGTTTCGTCAATGGTCAGTACAATGCTAATGGAAGTAAAAATGGACACACTATGTGGTATATTATCCTTCACTCTTTCTTAACCCTGGCAGATCAAATCTTTTTTTAATTTGTTAGTTATGTATTTTTTTTTTTTATTTTTTTTTTACCCCAAAAATACTAAAAGTGAAAAACTAAAGTGATTGTCTCACTATAACAACTTCTCAGCAGTTCATTGGATATGCAATGTGTCTGATCTCTGTGGGACCCCCATGATCACTCGAACTATAATTCTGTGCCCCCGTAAGAATGAAATGAGCATGCTGCTGCTGCTTCATTCAATGTCTGTGGGATGACCTGTGGTGTACTCTGCTATATTGTCAGAACCATAGACACTGAATGGGAGCACGTGTTTGTTGCACCCCTGTTCTTTTGATTGGTGGGACCTCTAGTGATCAGACACTAAACCCCTATCCTGTAGATAAATTATGGTGGGGGATTCCTTTTAAATCATTTTTGTATGATGTAATGCATTAGAAATCTGTTTGCTGTACAAAACCTTGCTTTTAAATGACCAGTAGCTTTTGGCTTGGAATTTCAAGTCTCAAGATTTTGTTCCAGAAGTGCAGGCTACCTTACAGTGCTAATGTGCCACTAACTGCTTGTGATATGACAGAGTGCACTTTTGTGAATCTCTTAAGTGCCAGTATTGTACACGGCTAAATACACAGTCACTGTGAAATCCTGGTATTCCTTCTTGGTGAGAAGAATTTGTACTAAGCTATAATGATTTCCAATCACAAAAGGTTAAAGGGGTTGCCTGGGGTTAAGGTTTTTATGGCTTATACTCAGGATGGGCCATAAATACCTGCTCGGTGGGAGGCCTGAACTGCTTCCGGGAACTCAGCTGCTATACAGCAGACAGAGCTTTCTGCATCCACATCTGTATTATGTACAGCAGGGGTAGGCAACCTTCAGCACTCCAGCTGCTGTAAAACTACAACTCCCAGCTCGCATACTTGCTCTGTGGTTCTTGGAACTCCCATGGAAGTAAATAGAGCATGTTGGGAGTTGTAGTTTCACTGTAGCTGGAGTGCCGAAGGTTGCCGACCCCTGATGTATAGCATGGGCACTGGCTGTTGGCTGTTAAGCCCGGACAACCGTTTTAATTGTGGAGTTGGGACCTATTTTCCCTTTTAAGGCTAAGGCCCCACGTTGCGAAAACGCAGCTTTTTTTGTTGCGTTTTTTTTGGGCCAAAGCCAAGAATGGCTACAAGAGGAATGGGAGAGACTTATAAAGTACTTCTAGCTTCTGCTCAATCCCCTCCTGGATTTGGCTCACTAAAACGCAACAAAATCTGCAACAAAAAAAGCTGTGTTTCCGCAACATGAGTCTTTAGCTTTAAAATTATTCCAGCGATTTATTTATTTTTTTTCCCCTTCCTTCTAGGTTTGCCTGCAGATGCCTTTCTAATATACACTATGATCTGAATGTGTTTTTAAAATGTTACTATTTCTTTATGCCAGCCTCTATGGATTGGTATGTTGGAATAGTATGGCAGTATTCCTTTTATGACTTTATAAACAAGCTTTAAGAAAGATCTAAAATACAAATTTGTGTAGTGTTCCCTTATTTGGGTTCACCATACAGACGCGTCCTTCCTTAATTTTGCTCTTCGTTGCACATGCCCAGATGAATGTTGTGAGATGACCAGCTTTTCTAAACATGATTTTGCAAAACTACTTCAAGAAGTGATATGCTATATGTGGCCAGTGGATGTGTTGTGAATTGCAGCCTGTCAAGGCTTTTGACCAAATTTGAGTTAAGTAAAGGGTGGACTAAGGCCCAGTTCACATCTGTGTTTGGGTTTCCATCCGGGGGGGTCCACTTGGGGACTCCCTGAACGGAAACCTAATCCGCATAAAAAAGCAGTTACCCTAGGAAACCCACGGACTCCATAGACTATAATGGGGTCCGTATGGTTTCTGCTCGGTTTCCGCCCAAAAAGGGTGGAAAAATGTGGAGAGAGAAGTCCTGCTTGCTGCACTTTTCTCTCCGCATTTTTCATGCGGAGAGGGGAACGGTATTCCTGAACGTAATGCAGGCGCAGATGTGATCCCAGCCTCGTCTGTATATTCCTAAGCCAAGAAATTATTTGGAAACCTATGTATACAAGTTTCTGGTTACTATAGAAAATCTCATTGTGTTGTCGCTTGACTCTTAGGTTGGTTAACAGAACCGTAATGGGGTAGAATAGTTCTGGACCCAACGATAGTCCTGTATGTAGTGTCAACTTAGAGACTTCATGCCCCATAAATACCGAACGAATTATCAGGCTTCTGTTTGATGTCTAAGATCCTGGTTAGGAGAGTGCCAGATTTTACTGATGCCATTATCTCAGTGGTGAGGAAGGGAAGTCATCGTTGCCCAACTCTCTTGCTGTCAGGAAATCTGGGAGCCCTGATGGACTAGATTTTTGGTTGTGAAATTTTAAAATCTATAGGCACGGTTCCTTCAGCACATACTGAACACTGTATTACCATCCTTCAGCTTTAAGAATCGGTCCTTCACAATTTTATTGCTTTCAGATGCCCTTTTGAGACTTTTCTAGTCTCCTGGCAAGTGTTACCATTGGCTAGAAACCCCATCAACTACAGTAGTAAATGACAGTCTGTATCTTGGTGCTACATTCCTGAAATATGTGGGTGTGCGTAACCTATGCATCTACCAAACTTGACCATTGTCTGAGTGTTATTGAGCCTATAGATCAACCATCATGAGGAGCTGTAATTGTCGCCTTAATGTAACACTGGATGTTATGATGGACAATGTCTGACCCATTCCTACTCAAGGTAAATGTTGTTTGTAAATGCTTCGATGTATGTGATAGACATTACATGTGCACTGACCCTGATGATGATGTTGATGAACCTATGGATATTACAATGTGGTCTTTCCCATGTTGGTACCACTTTTTTTTAGTTATATATATTTTTTCATTGGCTGTAATAGGACAATGAAGCTTTGTCTTGTCATGTTGATGTATCATACATTTATGTAGATGTTTGTATTCTCTTCTGCTGCCTTCTATGACATTCATCATGAGTTGTTTGTCTATTAATATCAAGCATTGACCATACACTTCAGTATTCAGCATGTCCTTTGGTCTTTATAGAGCATTTGGGCAGTTTCATTGAATGGGCCAAATTTATCTAAATCACAGCCGTGGCCCAGACAGTTGGGCTAGGACCTGATGTTCTGTGAAAGTCAAGTCGCAAGTTGCTTTAATATGGCTTTATTCACATAGATTAGTTTTGGTGCAATTTTTTTTTTTTATGTCAAAATCTGGAATAGTTCAAGAAAGAGGAAATGTGTTTCATATACAGCTTTTCTTTTTTTTTCAAGGAACCATAAGGCATTAAAAGCTGCAACAAAAGAGCAGTGTGTGTGAACAAGGTCTAAAGGTGCATTCACTGTTAGTAAAGTTGGCCGTACACCAAAGGCTACATTCACACTGCTGCTATTTTGTCTGTTTTAGGCAGTATGATCTTTGCCTAATATTGATGTTGGCCAGACCTGCCAGTTTTGGTGGGACCAGCTGATCATCTTATATGTATACAGGCCTTTCAGTTCTCCTTAGATAGCAGATGTTGTGGAAAATGATTGGGCTGTTGGATTTCAGCATGTCTGATCTTTTGGCTCTCTAAATAAGCCACTACCAGAGGTGTCGGGCAGCGGCTTCCTCCCCATTCTACATTGAGAACACATGAATGCTTGACTTAGCTGAACATATATGTCTATGGGTTGTCAGGATCGTTGATACTTACATTTATCAAGTAGAAGATGAAGCCCATCTATAAACATCTTTTGGTTATGATTCTTATAAAAGCCGGATATCTTGCCTACAAAGTGGGTATGTAGGAAGAGTTTCTATGACTTATCAAATTGTAAAGCCAAATATGTGATTTCTCAAGATACGTACAATGTATACATACAATTTTTTTTTTATATTAGGTTATCCTACAAAGGTTTGAAGTGCTGTCCTACATAGGTCACTTTTATATGCTGTATAAATATCCTTGTGGGAGCTAATCCTGTGAAAAATGTCACCCTATATATAAAAACTATAGAAGGAGCTTGGAGATACCATAATCTTCTTCAGTTAAAGGGGTTTTCCTGGTTTTATATTATTGATGGCTTATTCTCAGTGTAAGTCATCAAAATTTAATCAGTGAGGGTTTGAATTTTGGTACCCCGCCAGTCAGCTGTGCTACAGTCTCTGCTTTGTACACCTACACACCATCTATATATTAGCGGATGTGCAGGGTATTGTAGCTTTGCCTCATTCAAGTACACAAATATTGTAATGTAGTTTATTAAAGAAAAGTTGCTGTTTCTTCACTTATTTGCACTTCTTTCTGCACTGATCAAATCTGTACCGTAAAAGTCTATGGAGAAGGAGAGAGTCAAAGATATATGGCAGTCTATAGAAATAAATGAGTCATTCCTATCATGAGGCTTGATAGTAATTCTTGATAACACAACAGTGTTGTGAAAGAAAATTGTCTCTCTATTGTGCAGATGTCTCTCTGCTTTGAGGAGCTCTCCTCTTCCTCCACCACTCTTCTCCATAGACTTCTATTGTACAGATTTAATGAGTGCAAAAAGTGGCAAATCAGTCAAGAAACATCACTTTTCTTTAATAAAGTATATTACAAAGTTTATTTTTATCTGCACTATGAATTTAGAAATTTAAAAATCAATAAAAGTTTATATAAGATTGATTTAAGAATAGGCCATCAATAATCAATATTGTGAACCCTGGAAAGCCCTTTAAAAACCCTGCTTTATTTGATGCCCCTGACACCTTTTATATGCAGACTTTATAGCTTTGACCAAACATATCCTGGATTTGTGTGAAGTAGGGCAGTATGCACTGTATAGGATTTTTATTTGACATCTCCAGAATGTATAATGTGTATGTGTTAATCATTTTAAGGTTTGCACGCTTGCTAGCTGTGAAATGTCACTAATTGTTATAACGCTATTTTAAGAAATGAAAAAAAACATAAAGTTATAAGGTTGATGGTCTGCTTTTACATTATGACTATGTAGCTTGGGCCTTTCTTGTATATTGGCCAATTTGACAGTATATACCATTTCTAGACCGCAGACTGAATGCACCTAGAACCTCTCCAGCAGGGAAGGGGTTACGATTGTGCAGATCCTACTGTTGATTGTTGTTTTTTATTTTTATTTTTTTGTTTTTCCCTTCTGACTATTTCCAATTTACTGTGAGTGTAACCTGTTTGTTATTTGGAAAATGTTTTTGTTTTTTGTTTTTTTTTTCTTTGTTTTTGTTTTTTTTAATTAAATTATTGTATGTCAAAGTATTTAAATTGGAGCCAGAAGTTAATGGGATTCATTTTTATTTTGGTTTGTATGTTAATATTAAAATGAAGATTACCAAGCCGGCTTGGTGCAACTGGAAATGTTCTTATATATAATGAGCTGCCCTAGGCCTGGTCTGAATATTAGAACACACAGACCATAAATAAAATGGTTAAACACTCTATTGTGTGCTTTCTCGTTTTTACTGCCAAGGTACTGCTTGTGTGTGTGTGTGTGTGTGTGTGTGTGTGTGTGTGTGTGTGTGTGTGTGGGGTGTTGGACAGATTTACTTTAGTAATTGTACCAGAATTTTGGTACACTTACTCTTTTGTTTTAGGCTAAGGCCCCAAGTTGTGGAAAAGCGTGTGGGGTGTTGTCAAGTGATGTACACATAGGAAGCCCTTATACTTCTCCCATCTGCTCAATCCACTCCTGGGTTTGGCTCAATGAATCATACCAAATCTGCAACAAAAAAAAGCAGCTTCTCCACAATGTGGGGCTTTAGCTGTTTTTCAAGTGTCTAGAAAAAAGGGAGTCACCTAAGTGGAATTCTGACTGTACATAGGCTTCAGTTGCCAAATGGAGGCCAAGAAAATGTCCTTGTAGCCTTTGTCTGTTTAGTATATCTCAGGATACAGCCAAAATTTGTAGAATGGAATAGCATCGTAAACTTATTCCATCCTGCAGGGTCCAGTAAAAATACAGTGCCTTGCGAAAGTATTCCGCCCCCTTGAACTTTTCAACCATTTTGCCACATAACAGGCTTCAAACATAAGGATATAAAATTTTAATATTTTGGTGAAGAATCAACAACAAGTTGGACACAATTGTGAAGGGGAACAAAATTTATTGGTTATTTTAAACTTTTGTAAAAAATAAAAACTGAAAAGTGGGGCGTGCAATATTATTCGGCCCCTTTACTTTCAGTGCAGCAAACTCACTCCAGAAGTTCAGTGAGGATCTCTGAATGATCCAATGTTGTCCTAAATGACTGATGATGATAAATATAATCCACCTGTGTGTAATCAAGTCTCCGTATAAATGCACCTGCTCTGTGATAGTCTCAGGGTTCTGTTTAAAGTGCAGAGAGCATCATGAAGACCAAGGAACACACCAGGCAGGTCCGTGATATGTTGTGGAGAAGTTTAAAGCCAGATTTGGATACAAAAAGATTTCCCAAACTTTAAACATCCCAAGGAGCACTGTGCAAGCGATCATATTGAAATGGAAGGAGTATCAGACCACTGCAAATCTACCAAGACCCGGCCGTCCCTCTAAACTTTCATCTCAAACAAGGAGAAGACTGATCAGAGATGCAGCCAAGAGGCCCATGATCACTCTGGATGAACTGCAGAGATCTACAGCTGAGGTGGGAGAGTCTGTCCATAGGACAACAATCAGTCGTACACTGCACAAGTCTGGCCTTTATGGAAGAGTGGCAAGAAGAAAGCCATTTCTCAAAGATATCCATAAAAAGTCTTGTTTAAAGTTTGCCACAAGCCACCTGGGAGACACACCAAACATGTGGAAGAAGGTGCTCTGGTCAGATGAAACCAAAATCGAACTTTTTGGCCACAATGCAAAACGATATGTTTGGCGTAAAAGCAACACAGCTCATCACCCTGAACACACCATCCCCACTGTCAAACATGGTGGTGGCAGCATCATGGTTTGGGCCTGTTTTCCTTCAGCAGGGACAGGGAAGATGGTTAAAATTGATGGGAAGATGGATGGAGCCAAATACAGGACCATTCTGGAAGAAAACCTGTTGGAGTCTGCAAAAGACCTGAGACTGGGACGGAGATTTATCTTCCAACAAGACAATGATCCCAAACATAAAGCAACATCTACAATGGAATGGTTCACAAATAAACGTATCCAGGTGTTAGAATGGCCAAGTCAAAGTCCAGACCTGAATCCAATCGAGAATCTGTGGAAAGAGCTGAAAACTGCTGTTCACAAACGCTCTCCATCCAACCTCACTGAGCTCGAGCTGTTTTCCAAGAAAGAATGGGCAAGAATTTCAGTCTCTCGATGTGCAAAACTAATAGAGACATACCCCAAGCGACTTGCAGCTGTAATCGCAGCAAAAGATGGCGCTACAAAGTATTAACTTAAAGGGGCCGAATAATTTGGCACGCCCCACTTTTCAGTTGTTTATTTTTCGCAAAAGTTTAAAATATCCAATAAATTTCGTTTCACTTCACGATTGTGTCCCACTTGTTGTTGATTCTTCACCAAAAAATTAAAATTTTATATCCTTATGTTTGAAGTCTGAAATGTGGCAAAAGGTTGAAAAGTTCAAGGGGGCCGAATACTTTCGCAAGGCACTGTATGTATCTGGTTAGCAGAGGCCATAAAAGTCACTGTATGGCATCATCACCAAATACCGTTACAGCAAATTATATGTACTGTACTTGGTAATAACTGGCCGGTTCTCCAGAATATTTTCTAATGAACCATAAATACTCCATCACAATAAAGAATTGACAGCAGCCCTGGACAGACTATAAATGCTGCAAATCAAATAGGACTCGATGTCAAATATCACTACAAATGTTAAAATTATTTTATTCTCACATGGAAGTACTGCTTGACTGTCTTATTTTTTACATTTTCAATATATAATCTATAATTATTAATAACAATAGCTTATAAAATTACATGTATCGGGGGGCGTGGCCTGGACGCGCATGGAGTAGCACGCGCGCAGGTCCTTCTCCGCTCCTCCGCTCGCTACTGAGACCCGTGGACCCCTCAGCAGGCGCAGTATGGGCAAGCGCTTACCGAGGAAGGTGGCCCCGGGCACCCCAGCGCCCGTGGAGAGGTCTGGGGGGGCCACCCTGGACGCCTTTCTGGCCCAGCGGCCTTCTCTACCGGGCCAGGCTGCTGCGGGGCGGCCATCTTGGATTTCCTCCGCTCTCCAGGCACAGGGGTCGCAGCGCAGCTTCTCTCCTCCCGCGCTCCCCCTGTCAGCCAGCGGAGCGCCGCTTCAACAGAGATCCCTGTCGGCGCCTGGGCAACCCAGAGTTTCCCCAGCACGAGTGCTCCCACAGTCTCCTCACCCTGGGATGTCCCAGCAACTACATTCTGCTACACCAGCACTCCTGGCAGAGCGGCATGAGAGGACCCCGGATGTTTCCAGCTTCTCAAGGAGTTCTGAGGTCAGTGGCTCTGCTCCCTCCTACACCGCTGATGAGTTGCAGCCTGTGGCCACAGAGCTGGTCTCTGTGGCCCCCCATCTACTATCTTCCCCCATCGCCCCTCCCCTCCATAGCTCAGGGGGGGATGGCGCGGTGGAAGGCGCTGGCGTAGGGGCTCCTCCGCCCCACACTCCCAAGGATTATGGCTCCCCCCCTCCAGTCCTGTACCCCCAGAGCTGCATTCCAGGCCCATCTTCAGCACCATCATCCATGGCGGACCTTCTTCCTCAACTTCCTACTAAACAAGACCTTAAAAGTATGGTTGCGGAAATCACAGCATCCTTCCGATCTGAAATTGCTACCCTCCGCACTGATTTACACTCCATTGCTAACCGAATGGACACGCTGGAGAATGACCATGACACTACCAGGGACTATGTTGCCTCACTGCATGATACTACCACTGAACAGGGTTCAGCTATACGGGACATGCAACGCCACTTGGAGGATCTTGACAACAGGGGCCGGCGCAACAATATACGCATCAAGGGACTCCCAGAGGCTGACCAATCTGAGGATCTGCCTGTTCTGCTGGAGGCTGTCTTCAACACTATACTGCAGGAGCCCCCGTCCCACAAAATTAAGTTTGATAGGGCACATCGAGCCCTTCGACCCAGAGGATCTTCCGCCACACCCCGTGATGTCATCTGCTGCCTCCACGACTTCACCCTTAAAGAGGCTATAATGAGCAAAGTGCGCAAACTCAAAGACTTCGAGTTTCAGGGAGCTCCACTACAATTCTATCAGGATCTGTCGCTAATCACCCTCCAGAAACGCCGCCATCTCCGACCCCTCCTCCAGATTCTTCAGGAGCACCAAATTCCTTACCGGTGGGGATTTCCGTTTGCTCTCATTGCTCGTAGGGATGGTCGCTCCGCTACGCTTCGCTCCTTTGCGGATTTGCCTCTCTTCTGTGACCTATTGGATGTTCCCCTGCCGGATTTAACAGACTGGGAGCTATTCTCTCCACCCCCTCCCCCACCACCGGTTTGGCAACGATTGGAGCCCAGACGACGTCATGCATCCTCCGCGGTGGTGACCACTCGGAGGCCCCGGCTGGAGACTGATCCCTGAGGAGGCTGCCCCCCCTTGAGACGTTCTCCCTTTTCTCGGTGGTGCTTTGGAATCTGCATGCCTTAATGTTATGTTTGCTTCTCTTTTTTTCTTTTTTTAGGTCTACGGGTCTCATCTATTATGCTTATTATTGGATTGTTTTAGCGGAGTGGGGCGGGGTGGGGTTCCGGTGACTCCCCTTCCTTCCTTCTTTTTACTGGTGGTTGGGGATCCACCGCCTCCCCTCCGACCTCCTGTCCACGCTCTCCCCCCTAAGGGGATACTTGGACTGTGCGGCCATTGATCCTGATTGGACCTCTGGCTGCCCTCATTGGTCCCCAGGCGAGTGACTTAGCCTCGCCCACAAAGTATTGTTTAACTGTTTTTATTTTTACTTTGTCATTTATGATGTCTTTTGCCTCCCTCCCTCTCTCTCTCTCCCCCCCCCCTCCCTGATCTAGAGACCCTGCCTCGACTTTGGGTTCCTGTTTGTGGATTGCCCTTTTGCCTCTCCGAGGGAAACTTGCCAGCGTCATGTGAGATGGGTGAGCTTATTGCAATCCGCCACTGTCCTCCAATCCTGGGTCCCAATGGTTAGGTGCGTGACAATTAATGTCAAGGGCCTGGGTTCCAACATTAAAAGGCGCCATGTCCTTAGAGAACTCCGCTCCTTACGAGCGGATGTGGCGTTTCTTCAGGAGACTCATTTTGACCGCGCTGGTACTTTTGCCTTCGCTAAGCATTATTTTCCCGTAGCTTTTTCAGCCTTCCACAATCGACGCAGAGCTGGGGTGGCTATCCTTCTTTCTCGATCCTGCCCAATTACAGTGACGACTTCCCACATAGACCCAGGTGGCCGGTTTGTTATCTTGGAGGGGCTCCTTTATGGTGCCCCGATTGTTTTATGCAATGTCTATGCCCCCAATTCAGCACAGATCCCGTTCTTGCGCCGGGTATTCTCCCGTCTGCGCGCTCTCCCACCATCAGCTTGGCTGGTGGGGGGAGACTTTAACATGGTCTTCTCTGAACGGGCGGATCGTCTGGCGTTACCCCGGGGCCCAACCCCCCATAGGTTGGCCCAACTTGCAAGGGAGTTCCGCAGGCTGATCCGCGCCCACTCTTTGTGTGACCTTTGGCGAGTGGACAATCCTACGGCGCGCTCCTACACCTTCTTTTCTCACCCTCATAACACTCACACCCGCATTGACTACTTCTCTGGAAATGCTCCCGCTCTTCGTTTGCTTGGGGACGCGAGCATTGGCCCTCTCACCTGGTCTGATCATGCCCCAGTCGTGGTTACCTTATCTACGACTCCAGTGCCTACTCGCCAATGTCATTGGCGTCTTAACGAAACACTGCTCAATTCGCCGACCTCCCTCGAGACCCTGCGCACACACTTGATAGATTATTTTGGGGACAGCTTGGGCTCGGTGGACTCTCTTGCCATTCTCTGGGAGGCCCATGGGGCGGTCGTGAGAGGATGCTGTGTCGCATTGGCTTCTGGGCTTGGAAGGGACGGACGGGCCCAGGAACAGCTCCTCCAGGCCCGTATTCGGTCCCTTACGGCGACTTTGGCAGCGCATCCATCCCTGGGGGTTCTTCGCCGTTTGGTCCTGGCCCGGGCGGACCTCCGTGATTTGGAGACCCGCCATGTGGAACGACTTCTCCTTTATACCCGTCAGCGGTTTTTTGAACGAGGTAATAAATCTCATACCCTCCTGGCAGGAACCCTCAGGGATCATCGGGCCTCTTCCGCGCCACACTCTGTCCGTGGCCCCGCGGGTACTCTTCAACATCACCCTGATGCTGTGGCGCTGGCGTTCCACTCTTACTACTCTAAGCTGTACGACTTACCCCCCCCACGAGCACTACTCCCTGGGGATGACTCAACACTACTGGAAGACTATTTAAAGGATTGTTGTCTCCCACGCCTTCCTCCTGAGGCCCTAACCTCCCTGGGCACCCCCATCGCCAGGGAGGAACTAGAGGGGGTCCTGAGGGACCTCCCGGGTGGGGGGGGCCCCAGGCCCAGATGGGTTCACTTACAATTATTGTAAGGTTTTCCAGGGTGGGCTCTCTGCTCGTCTATTGTCCCTCTTCGGTTCCTTCCTTTCGGGTTCCCCTATGCCCCCGACTGTGCTCTCTTCGCTGCTCACATTGGTCCCTGGACCGGGTGAGGACTTGCAGGATTGTGCTGGCTGCCGACCGATTGCTTTGCTGGGCGCGGACCTGAGGCTTTTCACCGAGCTCTTGGCCAACGGACTGGGTGCTTGGCTCCCTCTGCTTGTCCATGGGGACCAGGTGGGGTTCATCCCCTGTCGTCGGGGTGGTGACAGCACCAGGGGGACTGTGGATTTGGTGGAGGTGGCCAGTCATTGTTCTGCCCCGGCCCTTCTCTTGGGCCTGGACGCTGAAGGGGCTTTTGACCGCATAGATTGGTCGTTTGTGCATGCTGCGCTTGGGGCGTTCGGGCTTACGGGACCGTTTCTCACAGCTGTCCAGGCCCTTTACTCCTTACCCTCAGCAGCAATTACGCTTCCCCATGCATCTTCGCCCTTCTTCCCTATTCGAAATGGCACTAGGCAGGGTTGCCCCCTGTCACCCATCATATTTGCCCTCTGCATTGAACCGCTAGCGGCCAAGATTAGGCGAGACCCTAATATCAAGGGCATCATGGTCCAAGATAAGGAATTTAAGATATCTCTCTTTGCGGACGATGTACTCCTCACTCTCACCTCCCCTCATACTACCCTTCCAAACTTGCTGCGCTCGCTAGAGACCTATGGTGATCTCTCAGGGTATAAGGTGAACCCCGCGAAGACTGAGGCACTCCCACTTAACATCCCACGGGACCTTCTCCTTCTCCTCCGCAGTAATTACGATTTCCAGTGGCGGGAGTCCTCTATCCGCTACCTGGAAGTCCATGTGTCCACTTCCTGTGCGGCCCTCTACTCGGCAAACTACCCGCGGTTGTTTTGTGAGCTGGGAGCCCTATTGGACAAGTGGCGGCCCTTGCCTGTCTCCCTTTTGGGGAGAGTTGCTGCGGTCGGGATGGCTCTCCTCCCGAGGCTACTGTGTTTTTTCGAGGCGCTCCCAGTCGCGATGCCTCGGGGAGAATTGCGGAACCTACGGAAAGCTGTCTTCCAGTTTATCTGGAAAGCAAAGCGACACCGAATACCTAGATCTGTTATGCTGGCGGATAGGGGGTCTGGGGGTATGGCTGTCCCACATCTGTTACATTATTACTGGGCGGCCCACTTGCGCCATATCCCATTCTGGGCGGCTATGCCAGCGTGCACCAGATGGGTGCAGATAGAGAAGCTATGGCTGGCACCCATGCATCCTAACGCGCTTCTGTGGGTCAGCTCCCCCCCCACCCCCCCTGCCTCGTACCTGTTGGGCCCCATTCGGTTTACTAGATCTATCTGGTCTACCTGTTGTGCTAGATTCTCCCTGATGTCCCCGCGCTCATCTATGGTCTCCATACTATACAACCCCCTTCTCCCAGAGAGCCTGACTTCTGCCATGACTAAAGTGTGGTCTGAAGCTGGCCTTTACCGGATTGCTGATATGGTTGACCCTGGAACCTTGGAACTCAGGTCCTTTGCTTATCTTACAGCTAATCAAAACCTGCCAAGTACTGAATGGTTCCATTACTTGCAGGTGGTTCACTTTGTCCGCTCCCTCCATGGGTCTCTTAAGGTGTCACTCCCCACCGCTTTTGAAAAGATTTGCCGTGCAGGCACGTCCACTAGGGGCTTTATATCCTCTATTTACCAACTTCTTAACTCACAAACTACAGGCTCTCCTGTTAATCATCGCTATATGCTTAAATGGGAGGAGGCGGTGGGTAAACCCATCTCCCAGGAACAGTGGCGGATTGTATGGTCTCGGGCCCAGAAATCATCTCAGTGCATTACGTTTAGGGAAACGCAGTATAAGCTGTTGATGCATTGGTATCATACTCCGGCTCTCCTTCATACTTTAAACCCATTAGTTCCCCCATGGTGCTGGCGCTGTGGAGCTGCGGTGGGTACCCTGCACCATATCTTTTGGACGTGCCCTCTCATCCTCGGTTTTTGGAGGGAGGTCAGGACTCTGACGACTGCTCTCTTTTTGCAAGAGGTTCCTCTTGACCCTCTTCTTTATCTCCTGAACCTTCCCCCCAGAAACCTGAGCAATAAGTCATCCAGGCTTTTCTTGCATCTTTGTACTGCAGCTAAAACTCTCATAGCTAGAAACTGGAAGAAGGTGAGTCCCCCATCTAGTCTTGAGCTTGTGGCTAGAATGAAGGATGTGAGGAGTCTTGAATACCTGACTGCTGGCCTACATAATTCACGGGAAGCCTTTGGGGCTATTTGGGCACCCTGGGACATGTATCGTACATTACAGGGTCTCTGATCTCTAGTCCTCTCCTTCCCTCCCCCCCCCCTTCCCTTTGGTCCTACCCTTGTCTTCTTAACCCCTCCATTCCCCCCTCCCTTGTTCACTGCTTAATTTAAATGCATATTGCTTAAGGGGGAGGAGGCAGTTAGCCTCTATTTACCTCAATGCTTCCTGTTTGTTTGATTATTATTGTTTTTTTGTTTTTTCTTTATTCCTTGTTAATGAAAAATTTTTCAATAAAATTACAGTTATATAAAAAAAATTACATGTATCATACTTGTACTTATTTAAAATCACCACTAGGTGGCGATAGACTAATACTGCAGTGACAGGTCTGCAGTGCAAGGTTCAGTGAAAGTTTAGTAGCACACTACATTCATGTGCTTTGTGCTCAAGCTGCAGTTGTGATTAGATTGCTTTAAAGTCTCCCCATGCTCTTCAAGTAGTAGAACAGTGTTTTTCAATATGTGATCATAGTATTTTTTATTTATTATGCTTACTTATATAGAGCTTTATACACCTTGACAGTCACTGTCCTATATAGGGCTCACAATCTATATTTCCTATAAGTATGTCTTTGACGTGTAGGAGGAAACCCACGCAAACACGGGGAGAACATACAAACTCCTTGCAGATGTTGCCCTTGGCAGGATTCGAGCCCAGGTAAAAACCTGACCGAGAAGTAATTTAATATTGGATTAATCTGATATCAAAATATCCACAGCTAAATTGGGGGATCAAAGCCAAAATCGTGTGTGTGTGTGTGTGTGTGGTTTTTGTTTTTTTTTTAATTTTGTAAAGTAAAGCCTATTGTGGATTTAGCACTCTTGGCTTTAGAATAAAAAAACAAAACTGCAGCTTTTCCACAAACGTGGCCTCAGCCTTAAGCAGCTACTTTAAGACCAGTGGAATCACTTTGCATTGGTCCAATTCCATTAATTTACCACCAGACATGCAGATCATCACTGCATTATAGCACTGCCTTTGTATCTCTGCTGATGGATCCTTTGGGATATTGGAGTGAATGCACATGTTTTCATTGGGAGGTGGTTGGTGGTTTATCTCCTGGTGGCGAAAAGGATTGGGCATGATAAAGTTCAACATGCCTGATCCATTCTTTCCCTGAGAAGACTTCCCAGGGAAGACTCAGTAGAAAACTCCATACGCATAAGAAAGTTGACTAGTCCTGCCAGCTTTATGTGTATGGAGAGTCCTTTAATCTCCTGCATTAACTAATTTCATACAGTGAACCTATATGCAGGGCCGGTTTTAGACAAAGTGGGGCCCCGGGCAAAATTAAAAGTGGGGCCCCAAATGTTGAAATATTGTACCTACTACATAGTCACATTCTGTTAATTTGATGTGCTGCAGCGCTTACAGGGATGTTTCTAAGGTCTCTAAGACCAGGGCCCCCCACGTTGTGAAAACGCAGCGTTTTATAGTACCTGCAAAGTGGAGGGGATTCTGACTAATCCCATACACACATTGCAGAAAAAAAAATCTGCAGCGGAAAAGCTGCGTTTTCACAGCATGTCCACTATACCTTCATAAATGCTGGTGTTTTCCATAAAGGTATAATAGGTACAGAAAGTCCACAGAGGAAAACTCTGAGATCGCAATGAAAAACGCTACTGAAAAAAAACGCAATGCGTTTCTCCTGCAGTCTTTTCCGCAGCATGGGGCCTTAGCCTAAAGGGGTTGTTTCATATGTATGTAAATTTTTTTGCATAGCCAAACTAGTTGTTTGTGACCCTTTATAAATCAGGTGCACAAGTAACAAGGCCTATATATGTCTATCCCTACACACAATAAAATATGTACAGTATATACATACAGAATTATCAAATAGGACCGCTATACCAGGACTAAATACTGTCACGTCACTCGCTGACCGCTATACCAGGACTAAATACTGTCACATCAGCCACTGACCGCTATACCAGGACTAAATACTGTCACGTCACTCGCTGACCGCTATACCAGGACTAAATACTGTCACATCACCCGCTGACCGCTATACCAGGACTAAATACTGTCACGTCAGCCACTGACCGCTATACCAGGACTAAATACTGTCACATCAGCCACTGACCGCTATACCAGGACTAAATACTGTCACGTCAGCCACTGACCGCTATACCAGGACTAAATACTGTCACGTCACTCCCCGCTGACCGCTATACCGACCGTCACCCCCCGCTGACCGCTATACCAGGACTAAATACTGTCACTCACCCGCTGACCGCTATACCAGGACTAAATACTGTCCCACCACCCGCTGACCGCTATACCAGGACTAAATACTGTCACGTCACCCGCGACCATAACGACTATACTGTCACACCACCCGCTGACCGCTATACCAGGACTAAATACTGTCACGCCAGCCACTGACCGCTATACCAGGACAAAACCAAAACTCGCCCTGACCGCTATACCAGGACTAAATACTGTCACGCAGCCACGACCGCATACCAGGACTAAATACTGCCTCGCTGACCGCTATACCAGGACTAAATACTGTCACTCACCCGCGACCGCTAACCGGCCCCCCCCCGCGGGGGGTCAGCCACTGACCGCTATACCAGGACTAAATACTGTCACGTCAGCCACTGACCGCTAAACCAGGACTAAATACTGTCACGTCACCCGCTGACCACTATACCAGGACTAAATACTGTCACATCACCCGCTGACCACTATACCAGGACTAAATACTCTCACGTCACCCGCTGACCGCTATACCAGGACTAAATACTGTCACATCAGTCACTGACCGCTATACCAGGACTAAATACCGTCATGTCACCCGCTGACCGCTATACCAGGACTAAGTACCGTCACATCACCCGCTGACCACTATACCAGGACTAAATACTCTCACGTCACCCGCTGACCGCTATACCAGGACTAAATACTGTCACGTCACCCGCTGACCGCTATACCAGGACTAAATACTGTCACGTCACCCGCTGACCATTATACCAGGACTAAATACTGTCACATCACCCGCTGACCACTATACCAGGACTAAATACTGTCACATCAGTCACTGACCGCTATACCAGGACTAAATACTGTCACGTCACCCGCTGACCGCTATACCAGGACTAAATACTGTCACGTCACCCACTGACCGCTATACCAGGTCTAAATACTGTCACGTCACCCACTGACCACTATACCAGGACTAAATACCGTCATGTCACCCGCTGACCGCTATACCAGGACTAAGTACTGTCACGTCACCCACTGACCGCTATACCAGGTCTAAATACTGTCACGTCACCCGCTGACCGCTATACCAGGACTAAATACTGTCACGTCACCTGCTGTCTGCCAGATTCCCCTCTGACCTCATAGAATAATCCACAAATACCAGATTTTACTGTATAATGTTCCCCTCGTAGCGCCAAACACTTCACTACTATCAGAGTTACTCCATTCCCCATCTTGAGAACACAACTACCCCCTTTTATTTGCAGATGCCCCCTCATAACGCCAGCCAGCAATTAACCTCTTCCTGCCTGCACTGTAATAGTATGCTGCAGTAAGCAGTTTGTTCCTAGGACTACACTTTGAAGAGACTGTAAAATGACCGTTCATGCCATGTAGGGCCCCGGCCTTAAGGCCCCATTTGGTGGAAAAGCAGCTTTTTTTGTTGCAGATTTTGCTTCAGTTTTTTGAGCCAAAGCCAAGGAGGGCTACAAAAGGATTGTGAAATATCTAGGAAGCTTCTTACACTTCTTCCTTCTGCTCAATCCACTCCTGGCTTTGGCTCAAAAAACAGCAACAAAATCTGCAACAAAAAAATCTGCTTTTATGGCTGCTGCAGAAATGTACGAGCAAAGTGAATAAAATGTCATCATTTAATCTCATCCACAGCAGGTTAATTTTAGCTGTGGAGTCGCAAGAATTTCCACATATATTTACCGTAATAGGGGAAGAAAGTGCAGAAAAAATGCATCAAAAGCTCAATGAAAAAAGCTGTGGAAAAAAACAATGTGTTTTTCCTGCTTTTTATCTCCAGTGCTTTTTAGCTGCGTTTCGATGTGTTGGGCCTAATCCTTAAAGGGGTTGTCTAGGAATTACAGGTTTCTGCAAGGAGGCTGGGGAAGGTGAAAAATAAAACCCACACGCACCCGTCTGGTCCAGAGGCGCCCCGGGGCTTGTTCCAGAGGCAGTCCTCGCCACACGTAACCGTTGAGGCCAATCAGTGACCTCAGCAGCCTAAGGAAAGGAACCGGGATGTCACTCACATACGTCACCTGTGATGTCCCATGTCCTTTCCTTATGCCGCTGATTGGCCTCAGCAGTCACGTACAACGAGGACTTCTGCCAGAACAAGCCCCCGGGCGCTGCTAGATGGGACAGATGTAGGAGACACTGGAGCACCACGGACAGGTGAAGATGGGCTTTCTTTTTCTTATTTTTCACCTTCCCTGACCTCCTTGCAGAAAACTGTAATTCCTGGACAACCTGTTTAACATCTCAATATACTGAGCATCAGACTATACAATACATTTCTAGTATGTATAATGGTACACATGTACAGAAGAAAACATATATAGACAATAATAGGCTGTATATACCTACATATATACCATATATTTACACACATACAGTACATTCATATACAATATATACTCACAGCAGCTAGCACACATACTGTAAACAAATATACACACATATACATAGTATATACATATTTTACACAAAACATACACTTACATTTGGCTGAATTGCTGGGTGCACTGGAAATGGAGGAAGCTCATGTGCAGCTCTGTCTGGCAATAGTGAAAGCATCGCAGCAGACTCCCCCCTGCACACTACGATGTGCTGGATGCCTCACTGCATGGGGGGAGGGGGGAAGCTAGTAGCTGCTTCTAAGTGCAGGCAAACTGTAGAAGCAGCGATCAGCAGAATCTGCATCTGCCGATGCTTTCATCTACTGCCGATTAAGAGTCCTAATAGTAGGGAAAGTATGGGGCCCCTATGGGTGTTGGGGCCCTGGGCAATTGCCCAGTTTGCCCCCCCCCCTAACGCCGGCCCTGCCTATATGTACATTATCTGTTCCATATTGAGCATATACTGTAGGACTACTATTCAGTATATTTTTCACATGACCATATTGTTTTACATGATCATTTTAGATATCTCTAGATTTTCCAACCAAATGACCCCACACTCTGCTCCCAACATATTTGGATATACTTTTAATTGGTGATATGAAATAGACTTAGATATAATAGTGGGGATTTAGTAATCCAGCTAAACCAGTTTTCTGGATGCAGATGTGGCATATCTTTTTGGTTCAAGGCTCTTTTTTGTTTTTTATGCCAAAGATGTACCACGTTGTTCCTTCCATGCCCGTGAAGGTGGATTGAGCACTGTGTGCAGACTCCTCAGCCCAAAAAGTTTACTTTAACACACTGTAGAAAACTGTTATACCAGAAATCCATGCCAGTTCCTGACTGGTGTAAATTTCAGTTCTGGTATGTGGGGACTATGCCTGAATTTTTCCAGAACCCAGAGCCTCTTCGGGCTAAGGCCCCACACAGCGAAATGCAACAAAAAAAAAAAAAACACTGCGGAAAAAAATGTGGCAGAAACGCATAAAAATTTTTTTACGCAGCGTTTTCCACTGTGGACTTTCTGTCTCTATTATACCTATAAAGAAAACGCCAGCGTTTCCAGATATAATTGACATGCTGCGATTTTCGAAAACGTGGGTGTTTTTGAAAAGGCAGCTTTTCCACTACAGATTTTTTTTTTTTTTCTGCAATGTGTGGATGAGATTAGTCAGAATTCCATCTATGTTGCAGGTAATGTAAAATACAGCATTTTCACAACATGAGGCTTTAGTCTAAAGGGATTTTCCAGCCCCAAATTGATTTTTTTTTTTTTTTTTCTTCCCCCATACTGATGACTTACCCACAGGATAGGTCATCACTATGTCTGACAACCGGACCCTGCACAGATCAGCTGTTTTATTTATTTTTTTCAAAGGGATTAATTTATAGTTTGATTTCTTATGAAAGTGTACACTGGTTATTCAGAACATAAAAACCACCTCCAGTTGTAGATATTATTTGTGTCGTAACAATGGCTTCTGTCAAGCAGTGGGATATATTGGGCAGCAAGTAAGCAGTAAGTTCTTGATGTCTTCAAAGAAGGAAAAACAGAGAGAGAAGTTTAAGGATTGACTTTGACAAGAGCCAAACTGTGATGACTAGACTGCTGGGTCAGAGCATCTCCAAAATGGCAAGTCTTGTGGGGGTTTTCCCGGTATGCAGTTATTAATGCTTACTAAAACTGGTCCAAGAAAGGACAACCGGTGAACTGGTGACAGGGTTATGGGTGGTTAAGGATTATTCATTTGCCTATGGAATAGACTAGTATGTCTGATCTGATACCACGGAAAAGCTACTGTACCACACATTTCTGAAAATGTTAATGCTGGCTATGATAGAAAAGTACTACAAAAGAGCTTACACCATCATGATGCAGGCGATGCAAAATAGTGCAAGATTTACTAAAGGCTACCTGAAACCTAGAACAGTGCTTCTGGTGTGTTATGAAAGATGACATTCTTAACTTTCTTATGCTACCAAGACTACAGTTCCACCTGTATGATTTCTGGAGATACCACAAGATGAAAACAAAGTCAGGATATTGGAATCTTGGTAGCATACGAAAGCTGAGAATCTCATCTTTTATATGACAACAGAAGTATGGTTTTACATTTTATAATGTGTGATATATCAGCGAGTATGTATTACACCCATACACCCTGTCAGAAGCCAATAGACACACAGGACAGAAGTGGATTTCAGTGCAGGATTTCATGGAAAGGAGCCAAAATCTGATAATAAAGTATATTATAAAATGTATTAATGGCACAAATGTTGCCAGAAAATCAAAAGTTGTTAGAAAGTTTAGGCACTTTTATATATCATCACGCTTTACAGTTCCAGTGTGAGCAATGAAAATTGCAGCAATATTCTTTTATCAAGCCAGTATAAAGATAGTGGATGGAGAATGATGCATTGCCTAACCTGTGTGCTGTTCTGTCGTTTGTAATGTGAAATTGGCTATGATAGAAAGGTACAGTGTAGCTGTGTTTGTAGCCACAGACCAGTCAGGGTGTCCATGCTGGCCCCAGTTTCCAGACTGTTTTTTTGACCTGTTGTAAATAACTTCTCTACTTAGATTGCAATTTTTTTTAAGGACTCTAAAATGCTTTGAAAACCATGTGTATAAAAATCTGTTAATTTTCAGTTCTTGTATCACACCATGTCTGATGAAGGGAGCGAGTACTCCTGAAAGCTTACTTATAAATATACTCAGTTAGCCTCTAAAAGGTATCGCCTGATTTCTTCACTCTTCCACTACTTTCAATGGCTAACACGGTACAACATTATACTACTATCATGCTGGCCCCAGTCCACTGCCAAAGTGCCAATGTGAGCATTCAAGATAGATAACAGAGCACTGGAAGAAAACAGCCCAGTTGAACTAGTGTAATGCTCAGGCAATGTTCTGTTGGGGAACCTTGGGTCCTGAAATTCATGTGGCTGTAACTATGACTTGTACCACTTACCTAACTGTGATACAGACAAAGTACACCGATTCATGGCAATGGCATTTCCTAATGGCATTGGCCCCTTTCAGCAGGATAATGCACCCCGTCATACTGCTAAATTGTTAAAAGGGTTGTTCTTTTAATTTACTTAAATGTCCTGAGTTATTGCAGCTGATGTACCCAGGGGTTCAGGCCATGTCATGACCTCTGGGTTATGTGATCCGAAGCGGCTTTCAGCCTCTGGGGTCACCCCGCCACCGATTTCACAGGTAATTATGTCAGATTGGTGGAGGAAGGGGTGGAGCGACCCTGGAGGCTGAAGGCTGCTTTGGATCACATGACCTGGGGATCCATCAGCTGCAATAACCCAGTGCAACCCTTTAAGGAATGATTTGAGGAACATTACAGAGAATTCTAAATTCCCCAGATCTTAATGTGATTGAGCATCTGTGGGATGATGTGCTGGAAAAATAAGTGTGATCCATGGAGGCTTAAAGTGTCTGGCTTATCTTTCTCTTGCTTTCCATAGCTATTCTGTGCATACATGTATATGGGGGTACTGGAGAACATAGCACTTTTCTGATAGTCCTGAACAATATGGACTCCAACCCCCATCCATGCCAAACATAACAGAGAAAATCCATACCTATTACACCCATTAACATTTCCTAGGAGTGTAGACATTATTTTCCCTTAACTTCTCAATTCACTGCAGACTGCCATAATGTTTTTAGTAGCCACAAGTTATTTCTTCAGAGTTTGCCACGCAAGCGTCTTGGGCTCATCACATTGCCATCTTTTTCTGCATCCTGCTGCTATGCCTAATAGTGTGCCCTAAATACTGTCGTAGTGCCATACAGAGGGACAAACACTTCAGCAAATCTTAAATCACACCTCTAACACTGCCTCCTTAGTGCCCCCACACAGAATAGTGGCCCTCCACACAGTATTGTGTCCCTTAATGGTCCTCCATACAGTATGTTCTTCAGTGACCCTTTTATATGATAGAGTGCCCCTGCACACAGTATAATGTCCTACAGTAGCCTCTATGCTAATAGAATGGAAAAAAAGAACACTCACTAGGGATGAGCGAATTGGTTTGTTTCGAGCCAGTTCACGACAAATTTTACAATTGCAGGAATCAGCAGTCCCCCGAAGAGGATGGGGACCAGCACCAGACACTGTGACGAAACCCAGGAGAGGTAAAGCTGTTTGTTATGTTTACTCGCCTCCCCTGGGCGTCTGCTTATTACACTCTGGGGTCTGAGGAGACCCCAGAGTATAATAATAGCAGATCTGGTTTTGAGCATTTTCGATCTAAAAGAAATTTCCAGGTGAACCATGCAAATACTTGCAAGACGATTCTCACAATGTTTGCCTGACAGTAATGATCACCTCGCTGCCTTTCCAGCCGCTGTCTGCATTGTATATAGTCAGATAATGGGGTCAATTATTTGCCGTTGGGCCCCCTTGCAGCCTCTGACCACAAGCTATAACCCAATTTTCCCATATTATAATCTGCCCCAGTCCCATATAGCACAATCATGTAGTGGACATGACACATCTTATTTATAGTAGCTGGACCTCTAACAAACCTTTTTTATCTGGCTCACTTCTGTCATTTTCCTATAACCTACTAGGACATGTGGAAAGGTGATCAGTAGACAACACCTACCATATTAGGGCAGATTGAGATTATAGAGAGGGGTCTCCATTTCAAGACCCCCTTCTATGATATGATTCAGAGTGGATTGCAACTAAAAACCGTTCCCCATTAGGCAGACTCAGGTGGTCCATGTTTATCATGGTTGGCCATTCAAATTCAGATACAGTCATATGAAAAAGTTTGGGCACCCCTATTAATCTTAATCATTTTTAGTTCTAAATATTTGGGTGTTTGCAACAGCCATTTCAATTTGATATATCTAATAACTGATGGACACAGTAATATTTCAGGATTGAAATGAGGTTTATTGTACTAACAGAAAATGTGCAATATGCATTAAACCAAAATTTGACCGGTGCAAAAATTTGGGTACCCTTATCATTTTATTGATTTGAATACTCCTAACTACTTTTTACTGACTTACTGAAGCACAAAATTGGTTTTGTAACCTCACTGAGCTTTGAACTTCATAGCCAGGTGTATCCAATCATGAGAAAAGGTATTTAAGGTGGCCAATTGCAAGTTGTTCTCCTATTTGAATCTCCTCTGAAGAGTGGCATCATGGGCTCCTCAAAACAACTCTCAAATGATCTGAAAACAAAGATTGTTCAACATAGTTGTTCAGGGGAAGGATACAAAAAGTTGTCTCAGAGATTTAACCTGTCAGTTTCCACTGTGAGGAACATAGTAAGGAAATGGAAGACCACAGGGACAGTTCTTGTTAAGCCCAGAAGTGGCAGGCCAAGAAAAATATCAGAAAGGCAGAGAAGAAGAATGGTGAGAACAGTCAAGGACAATCCACAGACCACCTCCAAAGAGCTGCAGCATCATCTTGCTGCAGATGGTGTCACTGTGCATCGGTCAACAATACAGCACACTTTGCACAAGGAGAAGCTGTATGGGAGAGTGATGCGAAAGAAGCCGTTTCCGAAAGCACGCCACAAACAGAGTCGCCTGAGGTATGCAAAAGCACATTTGGACAAGCCAGCTTCATTTTGGAAGAAGGTCCTGTGGACTGATGAAACAAAGATTGAGTTGTTTGGTCATACAAAAAGGCGTTATGCATGGCGTCACAAAAACACAGCATTCCAAGAAAAACACTTGCTACCCACTGTAAAATTTGGTGGAGGTTCCATCATGCTTTGGGGCTGTGTGGCCAATGCCGGCACCGGGAATCTTGTTAAAGTTGAGGGTCGCATGGATTCAACTCAGTATCAGCAGATTCTTGAGAATAATGTACAAGAATCAGTGACGAATTTGAAGTTTCGCCGGGGATGGATATTTCAGCAAGACAATGATCCAAAACACAGCTCCAAATCTACTCAGGCATTCATGCAGAGGAACAATTACAATGTTCTGGAATGGCCATCCCAGTCCCCAGACCTGAATATCATTGAACATCTGTGGGATAATTTGAAGCGGGCTGTCCATGCTCGGCGACCATCAAACTTAACTGAACTGGAATTGTTTTGTAAAGAGGAATGGTCAAAAATACCTTCATCCAGGATCCAGGAACTGATTAAAAGCTACAGGAAGCGACTAGAGGCTGTTATTTTTGCAAAAGGAGGATCTACTAAATATTAATGTCACTTTTCTGTTGAGGTGCCCATACTTTTGCACCGGTCAAATTTTGGTTGAATGCATATTGCACATTTTCTGTTAGTACAATAAACCTCATTTTAATCCTGAAATATTACTGTGTCCATCAGTTATTAGATATATCAAATTGAAATGGCTGTTGCAAACACCCAAATATTTAGAACTAAAAATGATTAAGATTAATAGGGGTGCCCAAACTTTTTCATATGACTGTATATGGCTTGACCAGGCTTCTGCTGAAAACAGTTGATCGCTGGGGGTTCCAGGAGCCAGACCTTAATCACTTGAGCTGTCACGGCAGCTATATTGATTTTCATCCAGCTTTTCCTATGAAACAGATGAATATTGCATGTTGTGAACCGATGATCACTGGCCAAAAGTTATTAATTCAGTAATATATTAATTCTGATTTTAAAACCACAAAATCTGGCACCAAATCTTAAAAATAATGAAAAGTAGATAAAATAAATTCTAACTTTTTCTTGACATTTTCTATTAGTGTTCCACAAAATTATGCTGAGTGTGTCCTGAAACTGAAAAAAATGTGACGTGCCAGAGGAAAAAGAAATCTGTATTAGAGAGAAGAATAGAAGACTCACGTTGAGGTATTTTAGGGACTATTTTTAATTAATTGCTAGGTTTCTTAGATGCAGACATCAGAGAGATCTTGCTGGCCGGCTCCTTATCAAGCCTCTGGCAGCTGTGCCTCTCCTGACATTATCTCTACTGAGGTGGTGCACCAGAAAATAAACACAATAAATGACCTTGATTCTGCGAGGACACGGCGGGAGTGCTGCTGGCACAGGAGATGTTCCTAAATCTTTCTAAAGAAAAAGAACCATTATCTGCTGTAGAGGGGAGGATATGCATGCAGTCAGCCAAAACTAGAGGATCCTAGCACCTTGTATAATGTAGACAAGCATCTCTTATACTTAGCTCTGCCTCCTGCAACAACATGGATAACCAAATGGTCATGGGATGAGGGAAGTCAAAAAAGTCTTCCACTAAAAGACTGAAGACTATGAGATATCTGGATTCCAGCACTTTGATGTGATATTGGAAACCCAAGAAATTATTCCATATTTTAGGATTGTTTGTGTGTGTTTTTATAGTATCCATGTTTAGTCAAAAATACTTATGACCCATCCTAAGGATATATCATAAATATCAGAATGATGATGTTCCAATACCCAGCACCCCTATTGAAGATCAGCTGATACACAGAGAATGGAGCAGGGAGTAGACAGCGTTGGTACAATGTGTCCAAGCACTTCTCCTCTGTACATTTACTCATTGGATTTACTTTCAGTGGCATTGAGAGGGTTAATCGGCCATTGCGGTAATTAGATTGGAGGTTTGCACTCCTGAACAGAGAACCATTTTGGATATTCATGTTGGATATCACCCGCCCACAGGGCCTGAATTACTATACTGACCTTATTTTGCATTATGAAGTATAAGTGAGGTTTTGTCTTTGAGGTTTTTGTGTTTTCAATTGTGTTATGTATTTTTATATACATTTTCTTGAAATTTTGCACAGTGCACTACCAAGGTGCAGGGGGTGGTTTATATGTGCCCTGATAATGCTATAAGGTTATGACTTAAGACCGTAGGTCTGAAACACGTAAACCAGCGCTCCCCAGGGGTGCAACTGCATTGACTTTATATGTTGTGCTGGTCTGCTTCTCTATGTAGATTTTTATGGCTTACTAATAAAATGATGGACTGTTAAGTGCTGGATCACTGCTGTGTTTGGACTATACAAGTTAGAAACCATAACTCTGGGGAAGAGCTCTTGGGGGGGGGGGGCAGAGAGGTAGTATAATCAAAAAGATAATAGTTCAGGGGGTATGGAAGGACCTCAATACCCTCCACTAACCCAAGAATGATAAAAATAACCTTGCTGTTTATATTGACATATTGCTACCATAAAGCCACATCTTCTATAGGTTACACTGATGAAGACTAACACCATTGAGAGCGTGCTATAGTTTTAGGCTGTATCTGGACTGTCCACAAGATAATTGGCTCTATCACAGCAAAGAAATGGCTGGCAGGGCTCCCTTCATTATTCTAATATAGGCAATACAGTCCTTGTTTGCAGTATTTTTGCTAGAAATAGTGACATGCAATTACCTTTTCTACTAAGCATCATTGTATCTTCCCTGAGATGCAGTTGGATAAATATCAATTTGCAGAGATTTATTTTTACTGTCAATTAAATTGAGCTGAGGGAATACAGCATATCCAGTATCTTCACTGCAATCCCGAAATAATAACCTGCTCTCAGATTTTCATTTTATTTGTCAAAAAATTCTCAATATTAGCAGTAATAATAGTTTATTCATTGGACACAGACATGTGGCTATATAGGTCTATGACTATGCAGCCTTCTAAAATCAATTTTTACCTACCCTTATAACAAATCAAATTAGATCTCTCAAAATTAGATCTGTGGGATCTGACTCTTGGCACCATCATCGATCAGGTGTTTAAAGAGCCTACGGGGCATCAGTATTTACACTGGGTTGCAGACTGTTTTGTATTTGCAAACACTGTAATTTTCATAGTGGCCTTGCAAGGCATTGCAGCTTCGTGCTATGAAAGCTACAACTCTATGTAAGTATTAAAGGGGTTTCTCCTTCTCCCTCTCTCTTCAGCTTTGCCTGTTGTCTCCTCTTCTCACTTCCTTTATTCTTCAACAAGCTGGAGGGAGGTGGTTTTGACTGTTTGATTGACAAGACACTATGAAGTACCTCAATAGATATAGACATTGTCTATACCATGAGAGATTATTTATTATGATTACTATAAATCTATAATAATACAGATTAAATATGCACAGTAAATGTATACTACATTACACAGGGTTGGAAAGAACACTTACAATGCTTCTACAGACTTGCAGTAATCTCAATGTTATCATTGTGTTTACATTCAGAGATTAGACACTGTCCGAGCCTTTATCATTAAACTGCAATTAACTGACCTGTTTGACTGTATAGAAGAGCAGTAAATAACAGCTCCAGGGTGTAGTGAATGAGTCACCCTATACTTCTGTTATCACTGTTATCAGATACAGGACGGGCACCAAGGAAACAATGTGTAAACAATGGGAGGAATAATTTCACATAGCAGGCAAACTAAGCATCATTGCTAGAGCAATGTGTTTAGGAAAACTCTTGAATTTACATAAACTAGCAGTATAGATCGGATTCTTGAGATGGGAATAACCCTTTAAAGAGGTTAAAAAGCTGGATAACCCCTTTAAACCACTAGGAAATATGCATATTCAGGGATTCAGTACCTATCAATGTACTAAAAGAGGACCTTTCACCAACTACATGATCTCTGTATCCTTCAGTAGGTGCTGCTCCACTGATTGTGGTGCAACTGGAATTTTTTCTCTAGCCCCCACGCTGCCTACCGTAGGTGCTGTAATGTACAGAGAAGACCCAGCGCTAATGCCCATGATCAGAGTCACACCCCCCCCCCCCCCGGAAAAAAATAAATAAATAAAAAATTGCTCTATACCTTCTATGTTTCAGGACAGCTCCCATGCAGCAAGATCGCAGGAGCTGTCTTGTTCCTACAGCAGCCAGGAGCCTTCTGAAGGCTCCCACGACTGCCATAGTTATATTACTATTGAGTATTGTCATAGACCAGCCTCAATAGTAACATAACGAAAGTCCCATAGACAGCAAAACAAACATAAACAAATTATACATTCTCGTGCCCGAAAATGCCTGGTCTACAAACATATGATAGTATTTTTCCCATACAGCGAACACCGTAGTGGCGAAAAACATTAAAAGAGCCAAACCGCCTTTTTTTCGCCATTTCTCGATCAAAACATCTGACATTCCCCAAAGTGGTATAACTAAAAAGTACACCTGGCCCTGCAAAAAAGAGGCATTTTGCCTCCCAGTACATAGAAATATAAACCAAGTTACGGGTGTCAAAATATGGCGACTCCAAGAAATTATTTTTTTTTGCGAAGTTATGGATTTTTTTAAGGGGTTAAAACGTATAAAAACTATATTTGGTATCCCCAGAATCATACCGACCAATAGAATACAGGTGACATATCATTTTGGCTGCATAGTTAATGCCGTAAAAACAAAGCCATTATGAAAGTCACACAAATGCACTTTTTTCTCCAATTCCACCCCATTCTGAATTTTTTCCAGCTTCCCAGTATGTTGCACAGAATATTAAATGGTAAGAAAGTACAATTTGTCCTGCAAACACTAATCCCACTATGATAAATAAATAACACTATGACTCTGTGAACAGAAAAATAACAAAGCTATAGGATTTGGAAGGTGGGGAGTCAAAAATGAACATTGAAAAATGCCTGCAGTGGGAAGGGGGTTAAAGGATGCAAAGAACCGGAATTGGTCTAGATGGTGAAAGATTCTCTTTAGTATTGTGAACTTTTACTACTACTTACTTTTTATTATCTGAACACATCCTGGGGCTGATAAACTTGTCCTTAAAAGGGTTTTTAGGATAAAAATATTGATGACCTATCCTAATGGATAGGTCATCAATACCAGATTGGTTGGGGTCTGACACCCGCCGCCCCCATTGATTAGCGGTTCTCAGCAGTTAATACACAGATAATAAAGCAGGAATCAGACAGCTCTGTTCTCTGTGTAGTGGCCAGACCAGGTATTGCAGATCAGCTCTCATTCACTTTAAGTTCAGTCTATGCATAGAGAACAACACTGTCTGTTTCCTGCTCCATTCTCTGTGTATCAGCTGCTGAGAACAGCTAATCGCTGGAGATGGTGGGTGTCCAACCCCCACAGATCTGATAATAGTGACCAATCTTTGGGATATATTTTTTTACCTCTTCTTTAATTCTTAAAAGAAAATCCATAAAAGGCAGGATGATAGTATCTTTCAGGTTATTCTCATAGTAGTTTCTCCTGTAGCGCTCCTGCAGGTAAAGTATAATTCTTCAGCTAATACACCTATATCTACGGGTAGACCTATGACAACTTGAGCTCCAAAGTCTAATACTATGTCCCCTTTATTCATGTTCACATGTGTAAAAGATTGCTTGAAAATGTAGAGCCCCCATGGCCATAGCAGCAAGCCATTTGGTTTCAATAGTCATACAGAATGTTGCTTGTAGATATCCAAGAATGAATGACATCTTACAGATAAAAGTCAGAAAGAACATACTGCACTGAATAAAACATGGCCAGGTCTATTTAGAGCGAGCAAGTACATTTAATCTTTTATTACTCAGCCATATTTGCATTACAGTTGCAGCAGACATTCCAGAAATATTTGCTTGTCTCATCAACATATGGTGATGTATAGCCTTTCAGATAAGAATAATCACTTTGTGGATATTTTTTTCTTGTTTATTGTATGTAGCCTTGACTCAAGGGCATGAAAACCATCTCCTGATCCAACCTCAGGTGTAAATGACTTCACTCCATAGGGCCCTGCGGGTCTGTGAGTGTCACTGTGTTGATGGAAATATATGATCAGGAAGTAAGGCATTGACTAGGCCAGATTCCTACAAGCAATAATTGTCGGCAGCAGGTAAGAACTTACAAAGTACAATAAAAGTTTAACATTAATAGAGATGGTCTATGATGTACTTGGAGCTGATCCTCTTACTGCCATATTCAATGTAAAGGGTACATTTCACAGTTTATCTATAACCTACATATGAATATAGGATAGGATTCCTAGAAAAGATGAATCCTGCTAACTATGCCCACAGTACATGTACATAGAAGTCTGTGTGTGTGGGGGGGATCAGGACTCTTACTATCTCTGCTAGGAGTCCTCTCAGGATTTACTCTGCTGTTTAGGGCTTATATAGTCCATGTGATTTCCTAGACCTATTGCAGCTTGACTGAATTAAACTCACTGCATATTAAAGGCAGATTCCACCTCAAAATACCTGACATTTCAGTGGAGTCAGTGGCAGACTTCTTCCTCTAGCTAATTTTCTCAGGTAAAAGAAAAGAAAAAAAAATCACCATGTTGCATCTTCAGATGGATTCCACCTAAGAACTCTTAAAGAAATGAATAAGAGGTTTTTAGGGTGCTTTTTTTTTTAAATTACATTTTCAAAAAACTGCTTCAGAAACCACTTCAAAATCTGCACCCAAAAAAGCTTCAAAATCTGCTTCAAAAACCTGAAGCATATTTTTTCTACATGACAAAAAACGTCATGTGAATGTACCCTTAGTGATCCATAATGCTTTGAGTCCACTGTGCCATAGTTACAGCCTCATTATACAGTCATGGCCAAAAGTTTTGAGAATGACACAAATATTCTATTTTCACATGATCTGCTGCCCTCTGGTTTTTATGTGTGTTTGTCAGATGTTTTTATCACATACAGAAATATAATTGCATTCATATTATGAGTAACAGAAGCTTATATTGACAGTTAGAATGAGTTAATGCAGCAAGTCAATATTTGCAGTGTTGACCCTTCTTCTTCAGGACCTCTGCAATTCTCCCTGGCATGCTCTCAATCAACTTCTGGACCAAATCCTGACTGATAGCAGTCCATTCTTGCAGAATCAATGCTTTAATTTTGTCTGAATTTGTTGGTTTTTGTTTGTCCACCCGTCTCTTGATGATTGACCACAAGTTCTCAATGGGATTAAGATCTGGGGAGTTTCCAGGCCATGGACCCAAAATCTCTATGTTTTGTTCCGTGAGCCATTTAGTTATCACCTTTGCTTTATGGCAAGGTGCGCCATCATGCTGGAAAAGGCATTGTTGAGCGCCAAACTGCTCTTGGACGGTTGGGAGAAGTTGCTCTTAGAGGACATTCTGGTACCATTCTTTATTCATGGCTGTGTTTTTAGGCAAGACTGTGAGAGAGCCGATTCCCTTGGCTGAGAAGCAACCCCACACATGAATGGTTTCAGGATGCTTTACAGTTGGCATGAGACAAGACTGGTGGTAGCGCTCACCTCTTCTTCTCCGAATAAGCTGTTTTCCAGATGTTCCAAACAATCGAAAAGGGGATTCATCAGAGAAAATGACTTTACCCCAGTCCTCAGCAGTCCACTCCCTGTACCTTTTGCAGAATATCAGTCTGTCCCTGATGTTTTTTCTGGAGAGAAGTGGCTTCTTTGCTGCCCTCCTTGAGACCAGGCCTTGCTCCAAGAGTCTCCGCCTCACAGTGCGTGCAGATGCACTCACACCTGCCTGCTGCCATTCCTCAGCAAGCTCTGCACTGCTGGTAGCCCGATCCCGCAGCTGAAACACTTTTAAGAGACGGTCCTGCCGCTTGCTGGTCTTTCTTGTGTGCCCTGGAGCCTTTTTGGCACCAATGGAACCTCTCTCCTTGAAGTTCTTGATGATGCGATAGATTGTTGACTGAGGTGCAATCTTTCTAGCTGCAATACTCTTCCCAGTTAGGCCATTTTTGTGCAGTGCAATGATGACTGCACGTGTTTCTTTAGAGATAACCATGGTTAACAGAAGAGAAACAATGATGGCAAGCACCAGCCTCCTTTTAAAGTGTCCAGTGGTGTCATTCTTACTTAATCATGACAGATTGATCTCCAGCCCTGTCCTCATCAACACCCACACCTGTGTTAATGGAGCAATCACTGAAACGATGTTAGGTGGTACTTTTAAGGCAGGGCTGCAATGATTTTGAAATGTGTTTTGGGGGATAAAGTTCATTTTCTAGGCAAATATTGACTTTGCAAGTAATTGCTGTTAAGCTGATCACTCTTTATAACATTCTGGAGTATATGCAAATTGCCATTAGAAAAACTGAAGCAGTAGACTTTGTAAAAATTAATATTTGTATCATTCTCAAAACTTTTGGCCATGACTGTAGTTACAACTTAAAGTATGGGACTTTAGACTTGCAGTCGGGCTAGAACTTTCAGCCTCATAGATCACTATTGGCACTTTTTTTCCCGCATGGCACTAGCTTGATTCTATTTGCCTTTTTTCAATTTAACACTGGTCAATAGTACTTGTTACTTTTTTGGCATTGTACCTTCTCAGTTGAGGTTCCAAACATACTAAGATCATATCAATGCAGTTTAGTGAGGATAACCAGCTACATGGCTGGTTTTTGTGAAATATTTAGTAGAGTGCCATTTGATTCATACTACTATACAGTAACACTAGTATTGGGCCCCAATCGTTTCAGACATTACTCTTGTCAAGGTTGACCCAGTCAATTGCTCCTACTGCCCTCACTCCTTTTCATAGATAAAAAGCAGCTGACAGATACAGTCATATGAAAAAGTTTGGGCACCCCTATTAATCTTAATCATTTTTAGTTCTAAATATTTGGGTGTTTGCAACAGCCATTTCAATTTGATATATCTAATAACTGATGGACACAGTAATATTTCAGGATTGAAATGAGGTTTTTTGTACTAACAGAAAATGTGCAATATGCATTAAACCAAAATTTGACCGGTGCAAAAGTATGGGCACCTCAACAGAAAAGTGACATTAATATTTAGTAGATCTTCCTTTTGCAAAAATAACAGCCTCTAGTCGCTTCCTGTAGCTTTTAATCAGTTCCTGGATCCTGGATGAAGGTATTTTTGACCATTCCTCTTTACAAAACAATTCCAGTTCAGTTAAGTTTGATGGTCGCCGAGCATGGACAGCCCGCTTCAAATTATCCCACAGATGCTCAATGATATTCAGGTCTGGTGACTGGGATGGCCATTCCAGAACATTGTAATTGTTCCTCTGCATGAATGCCTGAGTAGATTTGGAGCTGTGTTTTGGATCATTGTCTTGCTGAAATATCCATCCCCGGCGTAACTTCAAATTCGTCACTGATTCTTGTACATTATTCTCAAGAATCTGCTGATACTGAGTTGAATCCATGCGACCCTCAACTTTAACAAGATTCCCGGTGCTGGCATTGGCCACACAGCTCCAAAGCATGATGGAACCTCCACCAAATTTTACAGTGGGTAGCAAGTGTTTTTCTTGTAATGCTGTGTTTTTTTGACGCCATGCATAATGCCTTTTTGTATGACCAAACAACTCAATCTTTGTTTCATCAGTCCACAGGACCTTCTTCCAAAATGAAGCTGGCTTGTCCAAATGTGCTTTTGCATACCTCAGGCGACTCTGTTTGTGGCGTGCTTTCAGAAACGGCTTCTTTCGCATCACTCTCCCATACAGCTTCTCCTTGTGCAAAGTGTGCTGTATTGTTGACCGATGCACAGTGACACCATCTGCAGCAAGATGATGCTGCAGCTCTTTGGAGGTGGTCTGTGGATTGTCCTTGACTGTTCTCACCATTCTTCTTCTCTGCCTTTCTGATATTTTTCTTGGCCTGCCACTTCTGGGCTTAACAAGAACTGTCCCTGTGGTCTTCCATTTCCTTACTATGTTCCTCACAGCGGAAACTGACAGGTTAAATCTCTGAGACAACTTTTTGTATCCTTCCCCTGAACAACCATGTTGAACAATCTTTGTTTTCAGATCATTTGAGAGTTGTTTTGAGGAGCCCATGATGCCACTCTTCAGAGGAGATTCAAATAGGAGAACAACTTGCAATTGGCCACCTTAAATACCTTTTCTCATGATTGGATACACCTGGCTATGAAGTTCAAAGCTCAGTGAGGTTACAAAACCAATTTTGTGCTTCAGTAAGTCAGTAAAAAGTAGTTAGGAGTATTCAAATCAATAAAATGATAAGGGTACCCAAATTTTTGCACCGGTCAAATTTTGGTTTAATGCATATTGCACATTTTCTGTTATTACAATAAACCTCATTTCAATCCTGAAATATTACTGTGTCCATCAGTTATTAGATATATCAAATTGAAATGGCTGTTGCAAACACCCAAATATTTAGAACTAAAAATGATTAAGATTAATAGGGGTGCCCAAACTTTTTCATATGACTGTATATTTTTAGTATTCAAATGTAAATGATTTATATTGTGGAGACTCCACACTTACCTACAAGAGCCCATGTATGTTCAGATAGCTCGCAGCATCATTTCACCTTCCGGCTGACCCCATCTGGGGCATAAAATCTGAAATGTTTAAAGTATCTCTGCCTTAACACTCAACCCATTCACAGAAATGAGATATTGTCTGGTGAAAAATTATAATTTTGATGGATATTTTCTCTTTCCTCCATCATCCCTCTTGGCATATTCTGTCTGGTACACGACAGTCTGGTTTCATGGTTTTTCATTGCGCTGCTGGTAATCAGTCTGAAGACTGAATTAGATTCATGCTATGGTTTAGGATGTTTAATTGGCTTTCTAGAAAGGGATATACCAAGGTCAAATGCTGTCGGTACTGCGGAGAGATACCACAAAGATCAGGCTCCAGCTTGTATACTGGGCATCAACATGGAGGGATTTGTTTATGGGTGAATCTTCTAACATATGGGGTATAATGTGTGAGCCTAGTATACTCTCTGCAAGAAAACTTCATGTTGCAAGGTGAATTCCTAAACTAATCTTGGGGTCCACAAATAAACATGCACCGTGGCTGTGATGGCGCATGTCCACAGACATAGTGTGTGTGGATATATATATATATATATATATATATATATATATATATATATATATATTAATACATTTTTATTTATAGTGAGTGCAGCAACATATTCCGCAGGTCTTTACAAATCATCGGGTTTATGTACAGACAAAATGAGACATTACAGAATAACAAATCAATTCTCACAAGAGCTTACAATCTTTGAGATGCATGCTCTCTGTAATATTAACCCCTTTATTACTAAACTATTTTGCCTTCAGGTTTACAACGTGACATTACTTTGCAGCACTTACAGAGCTTCTCCTGTGGCTTGACTAGAGCACAACAGATATGCTTGTCTATTACTCCATTCATGAAGAGAGACTCTAGACCCATGTTCTTGAGATTCCCACATCCCCAAGTAAATATAGCCAATGAGTGCGAAGTGAACAAGAACTTTCTGCTTCCTTGCCCCTTGTAAATGAGTGTTTAGATACCTAGAGATAGTCTACAGATCTTTTTTTTTTATCAAAAGTTGCCTTAAAAATATTTACAATAAAAATTATGCAAAGCAACAGTGTGGTTGTTGCCAATAGATTGCTTTCCTTTTTCAAAGAACCTTACAGAAAATAAGAACTGGTATGTGTTCGGATGCAATGAGTCTATTGCTCTACTTTTCCTATTCATTATTTTTGATATTCTTCTCCCATTGATTCTTTTGTACACTGCTGTTGATGTCTCACTCCACTAGTGAGTACGTCTTTCTCTTCTCAGACCTTATACCTCTCTGCAGTAGCAGTCCAGTAGTAAACCAGCTATCTAGGGCAGGTTTATGCCTAGAGGCAGCACAGAGGCTGCTCAGCTGGAAGACTAGGTTGTTTTAGGTCAGGGACTACACCGTGGGATGCAGCGGCTATGACATTTCTAAAAATGCTCCCTGATCAGACTAATTCTATCTTTATTGCAGCTGGTGTATAAGACTTATTTGATTCATGGTATGTAAAGATTCCATTGGAATTCCTTTATTTTCTTTACCTCTCTATCTGCGGTGGTTGTAATGCGTTGGATCATTTATTGTAGTGGACTCTTACTTTTCTTTCCTTGAGAGCCACATTCGAGGAAAATAGATCATAGTAGCCATATACCAGTGAATGCTGTACACACTTGAGAAAGAGCTACACCCGAAACGTGTCGTGTATACCTATTTGTAATAAAGACTGGAACAGCGCGATGTACCTCATTTTTTGGGGGGTATATCTGTCTCAGGACAGGTGATCTGCAGGGGTCGGACCCCTGTAAATCTAATATTGATGGCCTATCCTAAGTATGGGCCATCAATACTAGAAGTGGGATAACCCCTTTAATGGCACACATTATATTACAGGTTTTAGCTACAATATTGTCAGACCACTGACTTGCATGTCAATACATATTTGTCTACAGTCTGAAGCCCCTCCTAAATATTCTCCTCTTCCAATCATAGTTACACCAGGGATGTCCTTCTGTTGCACTAGTGCAGGGCTGCAGTGAGCTGACACCAATGCTTCACTTTTCACTTGACCACGAGATCACCGTGAGACTTCCTGGAAATGAGAAGACTCCTCTGTAAGCTAAACAGCGCTGCCAGGAGTCTCATGCTGCTGAACCCATGATAGGTAAGACAGCCCGTGAGTCTCTGGGTGATAAAGGCCTGGTTATGTGATGGTCACACAGGTGTATGGCTTGTTACAAGACACAGCTCTGATAACTGTACTGTAATGACCATGCACCGGTGTGCCCAGCGAAAATTATATCCGGAAAGTTAGGCCTCCATCTCATATTTGGTCTTCATTATCTTCTTCATTCCTACCTGAAGGTGCTGGAAAGAGCAAACTAAAAATATTATGGTGATCCATAAAATGTGACCTTTTTGGGATTTTTTTTTTCTCACAGTGTTCTTTAAACCTTTGGATGTTGCAGGATGGCACAGACATCCAGATTCGGCACTGAGCACAAATATTGGCGTTTTCAGATTCAGGGCATATGGTCCTCTCACGGCCGCTCTTCACAAAGTCTGTTTTATTGTGTAACACTTATTACAGTGTATTTTAAGATTCGCTGAATTGCTGCTGCTACAACAGATTGTGTTGTCTGTGTCCTGCTTTATTTTCTAAGTCATTTCAATCTGTCTACATTTGTACATGTCTACATAAATAAAATAGTGTTAGATTTCTATGTGGGTCATTTCGTAGGTGGAGATAATGTAAAGTTTCACCTTGGAACAATGTAAAATGTATTATTCATCTTGATCGCTATATTACAAGTTGTGCACAGGTAATACGAGATGACTAGTACTAAGTCCCCATGTTTTGGATCCACTGTGTGCAACAATAATGATCATGCTGTGTGTGTGAAACCTGCAGCACTAAATACAGGTTTATCTGTGCAGTGTGTAGAAGGGATCTCTTTAAATCCCATCCACTACACTGCTACTGTACTTCGCAGTGGGTTATCCGCCTGGGATTTTGCAGCAACTAACCTGCTGTGAGTATGTCACTTGTCCCCGGCCTTATAAAGGACTTGTCAGCTCTCCTACTTGCCTGTACTTGCATTCCGTGTAAAATAATAATGAGGACTTAACATTGGAGTAAAACAACAACTAGATGTTACTATCCTCCTTGTTAGTTTACGTCAAACATAGTGTTCTGGAACAACCTACACTGACAAGGAAAATTGTTCAATCATAGATTTCCAGGAATAATAAGACACAAGACAGTGTTCTAAGAAATGATGCTCCACAATTGCTATGTTATGGGGAGTTAATGTACAGTATTCGTAAAGCAGATGCATCAGAGGAGCTGACGTGCTCATAAATCATAGTTTCCATTACTACAAGAGCAATTATGGATCTGTAGCGTAATGGATCCTGGCTGATACTTAAAATAAGTCCAGCTGTTTTTTTTTTTCCTTTTTCTTCTATTTTTTTTTTTCTTCATGAAAGAATAGCACAACAAACTATATTGTAATATATACAGTATGTGTATAATACCATCAGTGAACCAGAGTCCGCCGTGAGGATCCTAACTCCTGTGTGAACACAGCCTAAGTGAGAATGTGTCAAGGTATAAGATTCACCAATGTTTTAGGTTCTTCTAGGACCATGATGCTTTTTGTCATGAACCTTTTTGGACCTGACACCTCTCCTGACATCTCTGTTTTAGAAAATACTTGAATTCCCTACAATGTAACAGTGTTGGTGTATTTTTTATTAAAACTATGTGCTGTGTGGTTCCTCTGTTATTCCTCCTAAAAATGTATGAATTATTTGACAATAGGAGTTACCAGTTGGGGTAAGTCCCTACATAGTCTCTCTCCAATCAGTGCAGACATTGTCAGACAGTGTAGAGGCACACACACAACTCTGACAAGGGGAACAGTAACACCTGTCATATTTAGTCATATTTTTCCAAGAGGAACAATAGTAGTAGTAGCGTGGCACAACACAGAGCTTGAATAAAGGATGCTTACGGGAGGTTTTATATATGAGAGGGACCTTTTTCCAACAATTTATTAGTGTCAGCTTTCAGAAGGTTATCATCAGGTATCTTTCATGAATCATAGAGATGATGTTCACTGTAACTATAATAAAAGGTGTGATTCCTGACACTGGGCTGTTGTATTTTAATTCAGCAGTAAAGTGATAATAACTTCATTATGAGGATAGGATAAAGCTGCTCTGAGCCAAGTGTCCTGAACATGTCATTTGTGAGGCAGCACGCAGTGGGTGTCATTAGTAGAGGGCACTTCATAGAACACATCTTTTGGGCATGTGTGCCCTCTGCTATGTGGCCGCAGCTAATTTACATACCAGATTCTAGAAATATCCTGAAGCTACTGTACAGTACCTTTAGGATAAAATACACAAATGCAGGAAATAGAGAATAATAGCATTGCTTATGTGTATAGTAATATTGTCCAGGAAATAAAGCGGGTTTCTTAGGTCTATGTTCCCTTATTGGAGGGCAGCATATCACAGAGGGGGACAAACTGAGTTGGGGATATATAGTTACCTATAGTTTATAGCTTTCCTTTAAAAAGCTGTTTAAGGCTGAGGCCCCACGTTGCGGAAACGCAGCTTTTTTTTGTTGCAGATTTTGTTGCGTTTTTTTGAGCCAAAGCCAACAATGGCTACAAAAGGAATAGGAAATATATAGGAAGTTCTTATACTTCTACCTTCTGCTCAATCCCTGGCTTTGGCTCAAAAAAACGCAACAAAATCTGCAACAAAAAAAAGCTGCTTTTTTTTTGTTGTAGATCTTGGCGCGTTTTTTTTTTTTTTTTTAACTAAATACAGGAGTTGGATTGAGCAGAAGGGAGAAGTATAAGAGATTTCTAGATATTTCCCATTCCTTTCTTATCCATTCTTGGCTTTTTCAGTTCAGTTTAATCCTCCGACTAAAACAGCAACAAAATTTGCGAAAAAAAAAAAAAAAAAAACCTGCATTTTTGCAGCGTGGGGCCTCAGCCTAAATATTGCCAAAACTTGTATATAAAAAAAAAAAAAAAAAAAAAAAGCCTGTTGTGAGTCCTGCTTCCCCATCTGCTCATACAGAAAACCTGAGTCCTGCTTCCTTATCCAGTCATAGAGAGTCTGAGTGTCCTGCTTTCCCTATCCCTTCTATTCCCACCCACACGGAGTGATTGACAGATTTTCTTGTATAAATTTATATGCAGGAAAAGCTGCCGATCATAATGCCCAAAGAGGAAGCCGGACTCATAGGTTTTCTGTATGAGTGGATGGGGTAAGCAGGACACGGAGGAACTTTCTATGCGCAGACACAGTACCCACAGGCTCTCTCTAGGATTCCTGGCAGCATTTCTACAGTTTTTTTATGGCAAAATGCTGAATCATACAAAAAAAAAAACCTATAAATTCTTGCGCTTGGCGTCTCCATCTCTATAATATGGGGCCATAAGACAAAAAGACAGATCCACTTTATAAACAAGTGACCTTAATAGCTGAATGAAAATTCCAGCCTCCATTGTGACAAACATAAATGCAGCACACTTCATGAGCCCTTACAGTACAGATTTATCCTTTGTGTTGTACAATGTCATGTGCTCTCATTATCTATACTTTATACGGATGGAAATTAAAATGGCAGAGGACAGATATCTTCACATACATTTGCACAGTTTTCTCATGCAATGTAGTATTATGTATTCTTTAGATAACGGCAACTCATCCAGGTCCAGCCCCAAACCATGATATTGCCTCCACCATATTAATACATTGAGGCTCTATTGTAATGAGGTTGTATTGTAATTTTTTTTATGCAATAGGCTGGAGCCAACTCATTGAGGTCTATGGGAAAGTTTCTTGACATGCTCTTTGCAGGGAGGGGGGAGTAGATAAGTTGTGACATCATCTATCGTCAGTAGTGGATGTAATGATTGGGTTTAGCTATACAGGTGTTATCTTCTATTGTAATCACTGTTGCAAAGAAAACCCCTACAGAATTGGCAAGAGTCAGTTTTTATTAGGCTTAGTTGTCAGAGTGAAATTGCAGGATATATATATATATATATATTTTAAATAGACATGAAAAATTGAAAAAAGAAAATTTTCTACTTAAGTTAAATAAGTCCTTTTCTGGTGACCTATTCCCTTTAAAGGCTGTATGTGTACCATACACCCATGGTTCTGGATGTTTAGCCACAAGGAATAAAGGGAATATATGTTCATCATTGGCTCCTTCACTTTTTGGAGCGTGAGCTATGTAAATGTCTTCTAATGTCAGGAGAACATCTGCTGTTCAACGACTTAGTAGATTCCGACCAATTTATGAAATCATCCCCATATGTAAATTTCCCATTGAAATAAGCAGCCAAGATCATGAAGGTATTTTCATTTACTTATGTTTTGCATTTACAGTGCTGGTTTTATAACAAAAGTAAAAATAAAAGATCTGAATATAAGTTATTACATCACAAAAGATAGTGAATTATGGACTGACTGATACAAAAAAAAGGTGAAACAAATGCAGTTCAACCAATATGCATTCAGTTCAGTTTAATCCTCTGACTAACAATGGCTGTTTCTATCTGACTAATACAGATTTCCCACACATCCAGTCAATGCATAATGATCAAGGCAAATGAAGGTTTAAGTAGTACTTTGTATATCCACTGCGAGAGTCCAAATAAACTTCTACTTAATAATACAACAGTATTAGCCACAGGAAGGCATTAACATGGATGTTCGTACTCATTAAAACCCAGAAATAGGAACAGAAAGCCTGAGGTAGAAAACGAGTCGCACAAATTACAGAAATTGCAAATCTAAAATAACAACTTGAAATGAAGAGGCCAACATCACAGTATTCTTCTACAGAGCAGTGTTCATATTTATGCAGATACAGAGAAGTAATGTCAATTAAAGGGTCACTCCATCCTATACGATGTGTTATGCCTAGTGCTCTTCTTGAGGGGGTGGTACATCACTCAAGCCTTCTCCCTGGTGTCCTATAAATCCCCAAGTCACAGTCCACCCCCACAGGCTCTACACTAAGAATAGTACACAGAGTTTTGCTTGGGGTGTCCAAGATCAGAAAAAAAGTGGATCTGCTTGGTTTCAGAAACCGTAGCATGGGTGTCTGGTATTGCAGTTTATTCCCATTCAAGTGAATGTACCTGAAGTGTATTACCAGACATGACCTATGAACAAGACTGGCACTGTTTTAGTAGGGGAAAAAAAATCTAATCTTAGAAACCCCTCCAAATGAACATTAAACATAGAAAATACACCAATATTCCAGCACTTTGTACATTACTTCATTTCTGGTGATTCAATTGTATCTGATATTAAATTAAAGCTAAGAAATATATAAAGACTTTTTCTCAATGTTTCCCAGGTTCTAAACCATGTCCCTCAACCCTGTTCCTGTGTCTGACAGCAAGACAACCGACTGATCAGTAAGCCATGCCCCTTTGAATAAGCCCCACACCCTTAGGCCCCATGCTCATGACCAAGTGTGCCATCCGAGGTGGGGCCAAATTTGCAGTAGAATGCACTCGGATGACACTTGGGTGACAACCAAGTGTCTTCTGTGATGCACTTAACTCTATGGGGGCTTCTGATCCATTGTGTTCCAATAATACAGAGCATTACAGGACCTGGTCTATATTCAACGGAACAGAACAGAGCATCTGAGGCCTCCATGGGAGAAGCCTCGGCCTTAGCCTGTCTTCACCTGAAGATGAAACAGATCCTTTGCAGAATTTCTACAAGACTGTTTATTAGTCTGCAGCATTTTCTGCATGTTTATTGAACAAAAAGTTGGGACAAGCTTAGCTCATTTTACTTGCAAGATTTATTTCTAGGTTGGAAAGAACTCAGTGTGTTGATAGTAGTAATATGACTGAAAAATCCAGTTTGCCCAGTGCCTAGGTAAACATGGTTGTGCCAGTGGTTTTCTTTTCATCTATTTCTAAGCCAGAACAAGTACAAGACTTCTTAGAGATAAGACATCCTTAAAGGAAACTAAAAAGAAATATATATATATATTATTTTTAAAGACTGAAGTATTTTAACATCTAGAGTTGATGTGTTGCCTAAAGGAGTATTCCCATATTATAATATTAAAACATTTTGCTATATCCCATATTATGGTTGTTGGGAGTCTTATTTACCCATCCAGTCCTAAAAATTTTTTATATATTCCCATAACTCCAGCATAATACTTCTTTTATAACTCAATCCAATGGCACGGTATCAGGAAGGCATCATAGGTCACCAAAATAACATGCCAGGAGATAACTGGTGCACAGTCAGAAAACACAACTCAAGTACCCAAGTTCCTGTTGTCGCTGTGACTAAATGGTCATCTAGAGTAGACTGTCCCAAAATATCTGGCTAATCAGATGTCCCTAGGAAGGAGGGTGCCCACAAATACTAGTCAGCAGCATGTAAGATGTGTATTCAATGACATTCTGGCACCAGCAGTTTTATTTTAAGCCAGCTACCGATTCATGGGATATATCTAGCTCTGCTTTAATCTCCAGCCAGATAGAAATATTTTTGGGTGTAGCATCAGAAACCTGATATAGCTTTGATTATCACCAGATATTTCACACTGTATGTAGACTAGGACTAAGCCAACCTAATAATCTGTGTGGGGCTGGAATATACATGAATGAACACAATGTATTTCAGCATTAACATAAAGCAAAAATTATTTAAAAGACATTTTCTGGATTTTACAACCCCTGAACATTTCCCTGAAGCCTAGAAATAAACATCTAAGGGTAGGTTCAAACTTGCGCCGGAGTCCGTCCGCCGCCAATTCGACTGAAAATCTCGGGAAACTGTATAGGGGCTGGATAGCGAAAGGTTAGCAACGCATTGCTTAAAAACCCCATTCAAATAGATGGCAATTCACAAGGGGAAAACAGCGACTGATTCAGGTGACACTAACCTATCTGCAGGGTTGGGATAATATGCTGGGTTCTGGTGACAGACTTCCTATAAACAGTCCAGCTCACTAATGTTGGCTTACACCAGACCTATACTCTGCCCTAATTTTACCAACCACAGCCTCCATTAAATATTTGTACAGCAGATGAGGTTGTGAAACCGCCAGCCAAGCTTATAATGACAGTCACCTTACAAAAATATTTCATGCCGGCTGTTAGGAACATGCAAGGATTGTTGAAAATTGCTCTTCGTTGTATGCACAAAAAAAGGAACATTATCTGCATTCTAACCTTGCCAAGCCTGTAAATTCATGCAGAGTATAAAACTATGCAGATGCTGAGTTATCTGTGCAAACGAATTGTCATTTACTCTTCACTTCAAACAAGATAAACCATAACTGTAGGGTGCATCATTTTTCCGAGCCGTATTCTAACACAAGATACTTTCCAGGCTGTATAATTTATCCGTAGTAAACTACCCACACAGCAGATATTATCCATATAAAGCATTGTGCCGTATTGCTAAATCGCCAATAATACACGTCCCATTTACTCCCACAAACTGAATTGTTATGAAACCGCTGGGCCAGTTAAAGAGTCACTTATCTCTCCGTGCTTATTTTAAGCTTTGCACAGCTTACTTATAAATAATACAGTCTCCTCTATGCCAGAAGCTCCACATAAATCCAGAACATCTAGAAACCCTTTCAGAACAGTTTTACATGGTTTTCAAGAATAATGTTTAGTTATTGCCCTTAATAGTTTTATACAAGGGTCTCTGGGGGATCACCATATTACGGCTTGTAGTAAGATATGTAGTCAATATAAGATTGTGGGGTCAATGCTCTTTAATAGTACAAAGCTGCAGCACCCTGCACCATCGCTAACAGGTAGACAATCCAATATTAACAATGAAGAGGCTGCAGTGCTTGGCCATGGCCCGTCCAAACATCGGATCGGCGAGGAACCAAGAGCTATAGATTTTAAATTGTAATCCTGGAAAACACCTTTAACTATTGACAATCTTAACAGCAAGTGTAATATAACAATGTGCTTACCTTCCAGGACTATAAAACTGATGGCCTACCCTTATGATAGCTCAGTGGGGGGGGGGGGGTCTTCCTTCTGGGACCTCCACCATCACTACAAATTCCTTAGGTAGCAACACATCTATGTACAAGATACCAATACCAAAAGGTAGTGCAGAATGCTTAGTGGCTGCAAAAGAGGAGCCTAGGGCCTTATTCAGATAAACATCAAAAACAGCCAGTGACAGCCTTTTTTTGTAAAGGCAGTGAATTTATAACTCCCTCTGTTAATTTTGACAGAAGGCCCTTTCTTGCACCCAATGTGTGCCACAAGCCCAGATCCGCACCTTATCCACCACACCGTGAGAATGTGGGCAGAGCAGGGCAGGGATGCCTCAACCTGATTGATTTATTATAACACACTAGTTTTCCGGTGTGACTCAGAATGGAAATCTACTCCAGTTCCTACCTAGAATAGATTTCCATTCTGGCGATGGGAAGCTTGGCAGATTTCTCAAGAGACAGCAGCCTCTTTATAACTCTCCAGTTCCCTGCAGCAGTCAGGCCACTTATTAAGACTGGCACACAATACGCCAGTCTTGATAAATTTGCCCCATTGATTACAATGTGGACATGTCCTTTTTTTTGTCTGTTTTCATTGATCTGTCAATAGACTGTGAAGTCTATGAGGGTTCCTTGCAAACAGATCCCAGACAGATGCAAAATGGCTATGAAAAAAAAAAAACAAATATTACATGTGTTTTTCACAGCTGTTTTTATTCGCAATCTGAATATAGCCTAACAATTTCAGGAAAGCTCAAAAAGGGCTGCTAAATTATAAACTAAGAAAACTGCTTTTGTTTTATACACACACTTCTCAGGGTATATTCACACGTATTTGTTGCAGAAATTTTTATGATAATCTCAATGACCTGAATTGGCCTTGCGGAAATACATATGTATACTGCAGCAACATCCATCAGATGAATGGAACAAATTCTTGTTTGCGTAAATTTCTGCAACAAATCTGTTCCATGTGAATTCACCCGCAAATTTAACCTACAGTGAAATAGTAAAGAAAAAAACAAAACAGCTCAATTATGGTTGGAGAAATAGCAGAAGCCCATTTACTAAGATGTGACACGGCTACAGCATTTTCCGCAATGTTGCACAGGAAACCCTTTTAGGCAGAATGTACCACAGCATGTCAAACAATAGAATTATTTCCATTAAAATAAGACTTCATTATGAGATCAAGATCCACTTTCTATCCCAGACGTATAAGAGCAATTATCAGGCGTAAATCAGAGGGATGAAGAGAAGACGGAGAAGTAATTAGCTCCAAGATAAGAAGCGACAATAATTTTTCATCTGGATGACTCATGGATTATACACACGACACCTGTTAATCTTTTTAGATGCTGTAGGAGGATTTCATGGGAACAGCGGAAAATAGCTCTCAAAAATGTAGCAGCCAAAAGCCAATACATACATCTTACAGCAGCAATGGTTAGTGTTACCAGTGGATGATGAGCTTCATTGTACAAAGTATTTCTCCAATCACTTATCTTAAAAGGACTTATCCTTAGGATATGCCATAAATATTAAATCAGTGCGGATCTGACTCTGGGAACCCCCATGTTTGAGTAGACCACAGTACTAGGGTGAGCACTGCACCCGTTTCATTGTTTACATGAGTCTGTACACGGACATGCCAAAACCTTAGCAGCAATGCAGAGTACTGTAGTTTTGATCTATTCAAAAGAATGGGGCTCATGTTAACCATTTAGATACTGAACAGTTGCCACCACAACATTATAGTTTATATGCACTCTAGATTCTAATTCTATACATAAACGACATTGGGGTGAATTTATTATTATAGTTACGCCAATTCTTTGGCGTAAAATAGTTTCCTATTAGCAATTTGTGACTATTTAACACTTCTTGTGACTTAAGTGGCTTTTCTGTGCTGGCCTCGTCACTTTTCTGAAAGTGAGCAGGACATAGGCGGGGTCATCAACAGTATACAAATTCACCAGCAAATCATCTCCAAAAGTGGCATAAATGACACCAAAATCTACACCATCAAGGAGCTGCTGTAGATTTGCACCTAGGCACAAGAATGCTCCTAACTCATGATGAGGCTTGGTCTCATTATGAATTAAGCATGCCCTCCACTGGTGCAATGACAAAGACCAGCGCACGATACGGTGGTCTTCATGAATTCCCCAATTGATAATTACCACTGCGTATAATAAGCAATGACCAAACAGGTTAAAACACATTTATTTACTGCAGGATAAAAAAAACAAACCTGTGGCCCCGACGCCTGCACTACTTTGCCACTCTCTGTTTTCAGGAAATTGACAATGGTGTCGCAGATTTTAAAAAATTGCGACTTTTTATGCCTTGTATGCCAGAAAACTGGCGTTTTCTGGGTCATTATCTTCTCAAGAAAATGCTCACCCTTAGTAAGTAACTTCAAGGGGTTATCCAGTTTCAGTCAAATATTGAAAGACAAATGTTATTGCTTGTATAATGAAAAGTTATACAATTTTCCCTTATACATTCTGTATCAATTCCTCGTGGTTTTCTAGATCTCTGCTTGTGGTCATTCATTCTGCTTACCTCTAGTGGATAAAAATTAGACCATAGTCAAGTGATCAGTGCTGTAATCAGACATCTGCATAGTAACGTGCTGTGCACCTGTGTGTCCATCACATGACCATGGACTGATTCTTACTCACTGGAAGTAAGTAAAATGAATGGCAGCAAGCAGAGATCATGAAAACGGTGAGGAATTGATACAGAAAGTATATTGGAAAATTTTACAACTTTATTATTTGTCTCAATATTTTTTCTGAAACTGGACAACCTCCTTTAACAAAGTGTGCCATAACACACTGAACAATAAAAGTATACCACAGTAGTATTGAATCAAATATATAGCTAGCAAATATAGTCAATACAAAATAATGCGTTTGTAATTTATACTATATATCTATGTGAACCCTGAGCCAAAATCTCAAAGACAGTGGCTGTGCCATTTACAAATATACCTCTGTACTGCATGAATAAAATGTACATTGAAGTCTATGTACGTAGTAAATCCATAGACTGCAGTATAGAAGAGTGTATACACAAAGGGAGGGTCTCAGTATGGCCAATATATCTGGGTGGTTTCAGACACTGGAGAATAAATGCAGAGCTGGATAAGCCTCAGTAGCCTTGTATCCACTGTGCGTACTAATGTTATGATTGTTCCTAGCATCCTAAAAAGTGCACTAAATATAGAAAATGCACAAAACAATATTCCAGCAATTCCTCTGCTTCCGTTCCTTTGACTATAATTCTCATATTACAATTAAAACTGATAAATATATAAAGAAATCTCTGTGTGTCCATTCTGTGTCTGGCTGCAGCAGGAGCCTCTGCTCTGGTCTATAGTAAGACACAAGCCACAACCCCTCAGCCAAAAATGGAAGGCATAAGCAGCCAATGAATCCCTGCACAATTTCTACAAAACTGAGCGTTTCAGGAACATGCTGAAAATGTTGCAGACTGTCAAGCAATGTGCATACATTTATCACTTTTACTTTTAGCATTCATTTAAAGGATTAGTGTTCCTCCATGAAGGGACAGCCAACGCCATCTATCAAAGCAAGCCCTGACTGGATGCAGTTACTGATGCCGCAACATCACAACAAGCAACCTTTGGCTTAGGTTTTTCCACCCATAATGCTGCACCAGTTAAGCCGAAGGTCTTGTCATGCAATGTCAGATATCATCAGTCAACAATTGGGGCAGATTTATTAAACTGTCTTGGTTGTCCATAGCAACCAATCACAGAGCAGCTTTCATTTTTCAGGAGCAGAATACAAAATGAAACCTGTGCTGTGATTGGTTGCTTTGAACAAACAAGACAGATTTGCTTTTGGACAGTTTTAATAAATCTTCCCCACAGTCCACCTTTTATTACATATCACATTAAAGAGAATATTCTTCCTGTCTGTTTTCATAAATACTTGTAAATCCCACAAATAACAATTCTGAAGCATCTTAGAAATCATTCCTCTACTTTTTTCTCCTGTAAATTAAAAACTGGGTATTAGCCACTGGGGTAACTATAGGGATCGCAAGTGGTTGAAACTGCGATGGGCCCTGAAGCCAACACACTACAGCTGTATAAAATTCTTTGGTCTCCTTTCTGATTTCCTTTGATGGTTGGGAGTCTGTGCATTGTACACTTATGACCCCTGCCCCTTTGGTGAACTGGAGTGAGAAGATTTGTAATACACCGCCTTCCACTGTCAGAAAGGAAAATTAAACCTTTCCTAGAAGTCAGCAGCATAGATCCAAAGAGGTATTCTTTGGCAGTGCTGCAGCACAAAAGGGGCACAATTACTATGTGGGGGGGCACCAACATGGGATGGGAATGATGGAAAGTTATGTGCACAGACATGTTGTGAACAAATCTTCAAGGCATACTGGGCTCAGATATAGAAGGAAAAGGAAATGTGAATGTAAAATGTACAAACAGAACACGGCTGATGGTTGTGAAGAGAAGTTCCAAAGGGGGCCCAAGATAAGCTTTTGCACTAGGGCCTATGAGCCTTTACTTACACCCCTGGCAATACAATTCCCTTTGTCAACAGGGCAAGTGCCTACACAAGGACCTCTCCCAGTGGCAAGCAAAATACTCATGGAATTTATTCATATATTTCCAGGATGAATATCAGAGGAAAGCATAGTGCAGAGATTTTAGAGAATATGCCCCAGATTTGTTATTTCACAGGGAAGTCAATAACGTACTAAGACATTACAGGAGAACTCATAGGTCTTGTTTAACACACCGAGAAATACAAGATGGCTGCACAAAATCAGCAACTGGATTTTACTTATTCTTGAGATTTTTGATGGCATCAACTGCTGGATCCCCATTACAATAGGACATTGTCTTAATTTTCACAAATTCTATTTCTTAAGAAATTAGCAGTTTATACATTAGTTTAAAAGCAGAAGAAAATATATTAGGTTTATTATTCTTAAATAACTATTATTTATCATGCTATATTAGAATTGCATTGTAAAAAAATAACATAGGAATAAAGGTGCGGTCAGCCATATTGATTAAGTACAGCCTTCCAGAAACGCAGCTTGCTGTAAAGCGATGCCTATTGTACTTACCACTAATAAGACAGTCCCACTTTACATTTAGCAGAAGCTACAGTGATCTATGCTACAGCAACATCATGAGATATCAACCAGTGTTATATGGACTGTGTGAAGGAGAAACGGTTCCCAGAAAGCTTTGCAGCAGGTCATTGTTTTATCTTCCCTGGTTTCTCATACCTGCCCAACCATCTATTAGTATGATAATGTATGTGAAAGCATCAGTCTTCTGTGAAGTATAAGATGTCACTTAGGATGTCAGTGATCATGCAAAGGCACAATACTTACTAATAAAGGGATGAGCCCTATAAGAATATGGGGGTTCATAGCAGATCTTGGGGTAAGTTCTGTTATATTGAAAATGCAGACTGATATGCCAAAAGCATGTTATAGAGCAGGAGGAGTTGAGCAGATTGATATATGGTTCTGGTGGAAAAGATTCAGTCCTTCTGTGCTTAGGAGTCCAGTGGGCGGTCTTGTTCAATGACTGCAGACTCACAGAAGGAAAACTGCCACATAGAGAGAGTAGAACCGCCCACTGGACTCCTACGCACAGAAAGAGCAGGGATTTAATCAATGTTACAAATTATGGTGATCTAGATTTGTTGGGGAAAGATTTAGTATATCACTCTGATCCGCGCCTCCTGATGGCGGCACCATGGATGACATGTGCAATGTAATGGCAATAATTGATCAATAAGGCATGGTTAATGGACTGCATGTATAATGTAATGGATGGCAACTGATCAAAAAGGCAGGGTTTACATCTGTTTTTATGTTGTTGTTTTTTTTTTCTTCTATTTTTCTATATTCATCATTTTTTTGGGTCAGCCTTGGACTGCAGGTACACACATAACCATCTTGCAGCAACGCATTTCTTTTGTTCACAGTTAAACAAAAACAGAACAAAAAGCACAGAAATTATTTCAATGGCACTAAAAAGAATAAAAAGACCATTCGGGACTTTCACTGTCGCAAACAAAAATGAAAACCACAAAACCAAACCAGAGAGGAAGAAAACTGTTGATAACAAAGACATAAATGACACATAATAAACCTATAGAAATAAATGGACTAGCTATCAGACAGGTACGGACATGTGTTTTCATTAAAAATAACAAAGAAAGTTGATTCAGTGTAAACAATGCCCAAGTCAGGCATGAATCCAAGGTTACTATGTTCATCACTTAAAGGGGTTGGATCAAGTTTTAATGTTATCCCCTAACCACAGGATTAGGGAATAACAAACTGATCAGTGGGGATCTAATCACTCCTATAGACATCGAATGGGCAGCAATACACATGCTTGGACTGCCTCTTCATTCAGACAAGGGAATGTGACCCTTTTATCAAATTATGAAAACCCCATTAAGTGCAGCACAATTTGCTTATTATAACTATCTCTAAAGAAACTAAGGACAAGATACTCTGCGGTACAGTATGTTACTTAGCATAACCCATCAACCAGATTGACTTTTTTGTTTACGCCTGATTATGGTAGAAAAGTCAATTGACAAAAGACAAAAATTGTAACATTTGTTTTCTTATGCAAAAAAAGGAAAGAAATGAGAAAACTTAGTGTAGTCAAGCTGAAAATGTATTTATAGAATCATTTATGAAAGGCAAGGGTTAAAAAAAGGCGCAAACTAGTGGTACAAATGCACAACTGCTCATAGCGCATGTAAACAAGAAAATCAGACAGCCAAGTACACATGCATCACATTCAGAAAGAGAAGAGCACCTTCAAATGGCTAAGGTGCAATTCTCCCCAGCCAACCTCTCCAACTTCATTGGTGCAAAATGTAATAAGTGTGTGCCCATGTAATATTTGATTAATACAGAGTGATGCGCCAACTGATGCCATATGTCAGACTGAATTTTCCTCTAGAAAGCACTATGGCAGGGTATCTGTCTCATATAGGGTGTATGATATGTACTGTATTCACACCATATAATACAATACATAGGTTTCTCTCCATCTTAAAGGGAACCTGTCACATGTTATAGAGCAGGGGGAGCAGATTGATATATAGGGCTATTAGAAAAGATATAAACTGTCATTTATCTGTTGAAATCTCTGCTGTGTGTTGAGAAGTTCAGGAGGTGGTCCTATCAGTGACTGACAGACTCCCCCTATGACTGAGTATAAAGATCGGACCGCCTCCTTGACTTCTCAACAAAGAGAGAGCAGAGATTTCAATGGGTAAATGACAAGCTATACTGAATCATCTCCTACAAAACTAACAATCTTCTCAGCCTCTTCTGCTCTATAATACGATGCCTACAGATTGAACAGCATTTTCCATGTCACAGGTTTCCTTTAAGCAGTCCAGACAGATCAAGGTCACCAGAAAGCAGATGTCATGGGAAATAGAGATCAAGCATAGTGGCTTTCAACATGCCCAATCCTCTGTACGGCAGCTGTCGGGCGACAGAAGCTTATAACCCTCTCCCTAAAAAACATAAATGCACGTTCAGTGAGGTGTGAATGGGGAGGAATAGCTGAAGTGTATGGGAAACCTTATGCTTGGACTAGAGACAAGAACATGTACATCCCATATGGACCTTTGTCATGCCCAAAGATAGAAAGACGACAATACGAAACATTACATTATCTGTTGTAGGAAGTGAATTGTAGCAGGTCATACATTAGAAAACAGTACATCTAGCGCTCTGCTGTAGTCACGTCTTCCACAGAACCTCTTTAATTCAAGTTAATGAGCCCAGCCCGGGCTATTGCAGTAGTAAAAGGCAGAAATTGTATGATCTGACATAAGAAAGACAGGTTGTCAGGTATGTGTCCTGGCTCAAAGTCCTCATTCTTCAAAGCATACAACAAACTGTAACATGCAGCTCAGAAGCGGAAAGCCCGGCCATGAAAGCTCTATGTAATGTTACAAGCTCATTCCCTATTAGAATGTTCTAGTTTTTCTCAGCTACAAAAGGTTGTTGCAATGAAGGACCTGGCATCTCTGTAGGACGCAACGTACTGTAATGTTAACACACGGCAGCTCCTCATAATCATAGCTTAATGGTTAGCGCACGGATACTGGAATGTGGGCAGGTCGAGACGACAATTTGCACACATGGATATACTCTGTAATCATGAGGAGAGAGCTGCCATTATTAAAGTGCCCGCTTCCAACCTCTGCTCTGCACGTTCCATCCTTACATAATTGGCATGTAGCTTTCTCCCTTAGAAGTGTTTCTAACAATTATAGATCTATAAAAATAGCTTGCGGTGTCTAAAGTGAAGGAGGAATCAAGCCAGGCTGGAAAGGTTTTGCATGATGCACGAGACCCTTTCAACATCAGCAGTTTGAACCATAGGCAGATTTAAAAAAAAAATTAAAAAAAAAAATAAAAATCTGCACCCGTGACCCTCCTTCCCTTTTTTTCCACAGCAGGTGAAAGCCAGTGGCAGGGTGCACTGCAGCAATGGACAGAATTACACATACAGAACATTACATTTCCAGGTCCTTTGCGTCTCCCGGCCCTCTTGGCAGTAAGGATTCAGGGTACTTAAGCAGAGATGCATCCAGCAAGTTACCCCAAAACAAAAACAATAAAAAGCAGTGGAACTGGTCAGTGATACCGGACGCCTGACCCGCACAGCTCGCAGTGATGAAACAGTCATGTGATCCCATTGGCAAATGGTTATCTTATTTAAGATAGCTCCTTTTCTCTTTGGGAACATCTACTGAGCTTCATTTCCGCCAACTGGATGTATCGGATGACGTTGGTATCTGGGGAAAGACAAAAAATAACAAATATGGAGAGAGATTAGAAATGATCACATGAATGTAATGTCAGCCCATAGCAAACAAAACTATAGCAGTCACTTTAGTTTTGGCATCTACAGGACAAGTATGTTTTTTTTGTTGTTTTTTTGGGTTTTTTTTGGGGGGGGGGGGTTAAACCGCTGTTGCTTTCCTAAATTGTTAGTTGTTTTTTTCTTACCATGGAGCCTATGGATAATGTATTTCTTTCACTGCATACATACAGTAGCATATGCTAGGAAATATCACTTTTGAATACACCAAATTTAGCCAAATAACATCAAATGAAGAAAACCCTAGATACATGTTTTCTAACACTAAAAATTATTTTAGCAAATGTTGGCAACAACAACAACAACTTCCATGGCATTTAAGGGGTGAAATGGCCAGGGATGGCATTGTCTCTCATCCTGACTGTATAATACAGCCAGCATCCATAAGTAATGGCAGGGGTACAGGAGTTGTACATCAGCTCGCAGGAATGTAATAGTTCCTGTGATTTAGTAATTCATCATAAGAAGTTACATTCTATAGGTTGTCCGTGGAAACAGACAGCCCTATTTCCACTCGTCGTCAGACATGTGACCAACTACTTAGCTCTGTCTAATAGACCACTGAGCTCCTGCAATGCACTGCCCAATGTAAACATGAGATCAGAATATTCAGCTGTAGCCATAAATGAGGGGAAAAAAAATTATGTAACTTGAGCTGCACAATAAATGTAAAGCATAATATCTACACTGTATGATATATGTATATACACACGTGGACAAAATTGTTGGTAACTTGAATCTGACAGACTGCAATTTGCCAAACTACATGTTGACAAGCCACAAAGCTTCTGGGAGAATGTCCTATGGACAGATGAGACAAAAATTTAAATTTTTGGCAAGGCACATCAGCTCTATGTTCACAGACGGAAAAATGAAACATCTTGAAAAGAACACTGTCCACTGTACTGTGAAACATGGAGGAGGCTCTGTTATGTTCTGGGGCTGCTTTGCCGCATCTGGCACAGGGAGTCTTGAATCTGTGCAGGGTACAATTAAATCTCAAGACTATCAAGGGATTCTAGAGAGAAATGTGCTGCCCAGTGTCAGAAAGCTTGGTCTCAATCGCAGGTCATGGGTCTTGCAACAGGATAATGACCCAAAACACACAGCTAAAAACACCCAACAATGGCTAAGAGGAAAACATTGGACTATTCTGAAGGGGCCTTCTATGAGCCCTGACCTAAATCCTATTGAGCATCTTTGGAAGGAGCTGAAACATGTCGTCTAGAAAAGGCACCCTTCAAACCCGAGACAACTGGAGCAGTTTGCTCATGAGGATTGGGTCAAAATACCTGTTGAGAGGTGCAGAAGTCTCATTGACAGTTACAGGAATCGTTTGATTGCAGTGATTGCCTCAAAAGGTTGTGCAACAAAATATTAAGTTAAGGGAACCATCATTTCTGTCCAGGCCTGTTTCATGAGTTTTCTTTTTTTAAAAATTCTGTTGAAGCATGGTTGAAAAGCAATGTCTGCCTTTCATTTGTTCATTTTCATAGAATTTTTATATATTATTACTTTTGTCAGATTCAAGTTATTTCTGTGACCATTGCGGGTTTTTCTTTCATTAAACGAGGGGTACCAACAATTTTGTCCACGTGTGTATATGTATGTATAGATTTTAATTGTGCACGGTTTGTTATAAATGGTTTCTCAAAACTGGAATATTCCTTTAAATTAGCAACGTCCGTCAGCACTACGAGTAACGTTATCATTTAGGTCTATACTGTAATGTGCAGTGACAGGTAGGCCCAAAGATTCCAGGTAAAGTAGATTTGTAGCAGTAAAGACGATCAGGAATACGGTGCAATTCACATACCTAGACCTATGTCTGCTCTGCTATTTCTGCTGGCAGTCACATGGCTGCTCTATTTATAAACTATGCTAAGTATCTATCCCTTGGTATGTGTCTGCCTGCTAGGTGTTTAAAGCTAACGACTCACAAACATATAGGCACAGGTCATTGGATGACTTTGACACGGTTCTTTTTTTTATTTTAGGCACCCAAAATGGCCTTTAGCCCCTGGAGAGACCTGATGGCCAAAAGTCAGCAACATATGATGTAGATATTACGTGATTTGCCTGCTATACAGTTGTATAAGTGCATTATGGATGATGATGCATCTCTGAAGCCATACATATAAACAATAGTATTAGTCAATAGTAATGTAATATTAATACAAGTGTGTACATGCGCCAAGCATGCACACAGTACAGAAGTTGTATGGCAGCACACATTGCCTTTATACAGTAGACTCAACCTGTGGTGCCCCAGCTGTTTCAAACCTAAACCACAAATTCTAGTTTGCAATGACAGCCATCAGGGCATGGTGAGAGTTGTAGTTCCCATGCATCTGGAAGGGAAGCAAATTTAACATTTTCTGACAGATTAGACTGATTTCAATCAGAAAATTGACAGTCTACATCTTAGGATAATATTGGTCATTTACATATACATACACACATACATACATATATTAGTAAGACCTGACAACAAACAACGACAAGTCTGATTAATAAAATTCTGCAAAGTAAGATTTTCTGTATGAAATATCTGATTCGGCAACAGCAGCCCAATCGCAGAGGTTCTACTGGCACATGTTTACAGTCTCCTCTAGCTATAGAGAAGTGCTGGGTGGATCCTTGGGTCAGCAGCAACGTGAGGTGCTAGAGTTAAAGGAGATGTGGTACCCCACTTCCCCTTCATATGCCCCCCTTGTTTTTCCTTTTTCTCCTGTTTCTTTTTCATCTTTCCACTACCTTTCTGTTCCCTTTGACCCTTTTACTACTTCTTCCAATGTGCCTTCTTAATATTGTATTGAGTTGCATGCTGGGACCCTGCTTGTTATCCCCTTATTTTTTGAAAATGAATAAAAATTCTGCAAGGTAACTACTTGTATATAAGAAAAGTATGACAAATGTACTGGGCTCTTCTGCAGAGTCTTCACACTACCACAGGGCACCACTCCCAACTGCAACTGGTATTGTGCTAGCTAAAGGAATGTGATACGCGGTGTAATCTACATTATCTATCTGTTTTAAGCTGGCCATACACATTGGAATAATGATGGCCAAACCCGACACTTTTTGGTAACCATTTCTCTAGTAGGATAAGAATAGGGCAGTTGGGATTTAAATGGTCACAACATTTTCAGACAACTCTCATTTAATAAAGATTGTGATTCTGGACCAAAATGTAATGTACTTTATTTATTTATTTATTTTTAAGCTGAAAAAAACTCTAAGGCTAAATCCCCACGTTGCGGAAAAGCAGCTTTTTTTGTTGCAGATTTTGTTGCGGTTTTTTGAGCCAAAGCCAGGAGTGGATTGAGCAGAAGGTAGAAGTATAAGAACTTTCTTTATATTTCCCACTCCTTTTGTAGCCATTGTTGTTAGCTGTGTTTCTGCAATGTGGGGCCTTAGCCAAAAAGTTCCTGCCAATAGGTGTCTCCCTTCTAGATATTTTGCTGTTCTTACCCTGTTACTAGCAAAGGTCTGTTCATAGATACATGAGGTATTAAGACAGGCGCACGGTGGGTGGAGGGGGTTGGAGGTTTTTCTCTCTTCACACAGTGAATGCAGATAGGAGGGGCAGTTTTCTCCTCACAGTGCACAGCAGGCATATAGAGAATGTAGGGAGATTTTAAGATGATGTATGTTCTTCTATATACTTGTGACTAGCTGTTTGTGACTGATATCCTAACTGCAATAACACATATAGTAAGCAGCTTTCTTTTATTGGGCTCAGATTTCTCTCTTCATGAGTCAGAGATCTTTTTATCTGCATCATGTCTTGTATTTGCAGTACAGTATTCCTGGATCTCCTATATTATGTTTTCTCAGCTATTTGTTTGCTATTGTACAGTAACTCCTCACAGAATTACATGTAAATAAGACAGTAGTAGTAATGGATAGGAGAGGGGTTCAAACTGATCCTTATTGGACACGCCCACAGCTTTAGACTGAAATACAAAATGTGTTGCAGCAATAATGGGGTTATTAGCAGCAGAAAAACGGATAGGACACTATGCATGAAGGCTTATATGGTTATAGAACAGATTGCTCAGTAAAATCCTGCACATATTTCAACTGTTCACGAAAACTCTGGTATCCTTTAACATGTCTGATCCTTTTGTTCTCACAGGAGATAATCTTCTGCTGGAGTCTCACAGCTGCTTTTCCCCTCTCCCCAGAGAGGACACCCACACATTTGGCTGACAGCTCTTTAAAGTGTACGGTCAGCCTTAGTCACACAGAACATTAATATTCTGTACAATATTAATGTGCATGACAGTTGAGTTTAAGACGTGATTTATACATTTACTTTTTACTGGTTTTTTTTGTTGCAGTAAAAAGAAATATTACAAATAAAAAAAAAAAATCCCCCCAAATTTTATTTTTATGACAAGCTATTCACATTGTCAGTGGTCACAATAGTTATGTTACCCTTCTGGAGTAACAAGATCTCATCTCTACATATAAGTACAAAATAATATGGAACAGCCCGGACATTTTTTGCATGATGTCATAGACATGTTTCCAATCCTCACTAAAGATCCCCTGAACACATCTACAAGGTTCTGTTCAAGGGCTTGTATTTTCCAGTTCATTATCTGACTCATTCCTTGGAATTTAGGTTTGCACCCTTTTGGCGTAAAATATTTACTTCACGCTGATATATCTGGAGTCTCCTCCCTAGCAATAAGAAGGGGATTTTCAGAACAGGTCATATGCTACTAAGGCAGCAAGAGAAAACAGAATGCGAAGTGAAGTTTAGTCTAGATCACTGGGGTTTTACAAGATTAAAAAAAAAAAAAAAAAGGACCACTCTTGACCCTGAGTTGTACATACTATGGCAACTCAGCTCCACTTAAGTGAATAGGTCTAAGCTGTGATACCATGAGTATACCATAATGCCACTATTTCTGAAATAGAAGTAACCATGTTTTTCTGATCAGAGATTTGTTGGGTGTCTGACACCCCCCACCATTAGCTGTTCACAGCAGATGATACACAGAGAATGGAACAGGAAGTAGACAACTCTGTTCTCTGCGTAGTGGCCACACCTGGTACTACAGATCAGCTCCCATTAATTTAAATGGTAGCTAAGCTGCAGTGACTCAGTATTGCCACTATACAGAGAACAGTGCTGTCTGTTTCCTGCTCCATTCTCTGTGTATCAGCTGCTGTGAACAGCTAGTTGATGGGGCTGACAGGTGTCCGACTCCACAGAACTGATATTAGTGACCTATCTTTAGGAAAGGTCATTAATATTTTTAGCCCAGAAAATCGTTTTAACCCCTTTAGTACTGTTAAACTGGTTATTGCATGGTATGTGTATATTGTCCAACTTTATATAATAAAGGACTTGCTTCCTGTAGCTGCTGTTACAGTATAGTTTCTACATAGAACCAACTAGTGGCTGTTATCCTATAACACAGAAAATAGGTCAGCCCTATATTAGCTACATTTTTCTTCATGTAGGCGTCCATTCTTAGGTGCACACAATCATGTGATAGCTAAGTTCCACCTAGAATAAGAAAATTTGTTTGATATGTAGTTTGGGGGAGTTTTTCTTTAAATGGGTATTCTGTTAATTTCACACTATCCCCATCCATATAAACAGCAGGTAATGCATGCACGCTGCATTTCATTCACTTCTATGGGACTCCAGACTTGGGTCTCTTTGGTGTCTTATTATCAGTTGGGGTCCCAGTGGTTAGACGTTCACTGCTTAGACAGTTAGCTGTGGATAGGTGATCATTTTTAATAACCGGAATACCCCTTTAAACATCCTCATGTATAAAATCATAGGATATGATGCATTACTTGTATATTATACTCCAGCATCACTATGACTACTCTCCATCATTTACAGTAAGGGGATAAAATGACTCCATATTTTCCTATGAAAGCTTATAGGATTATTTTCTCCTCCATCACCATCTATTCAGAAGGGATCCCATAGCGACAGTGCTCAGTGTGTCTAGAGATTAACCAGTTCTGTGTAAACTAGCCCTCGTGGGACCCTGACAGCTGTGACATGATGGAAATATGCAATGCTGGGGAGACATAGTTCTGCATTACACTCATTGTTTTAACTAGATATGGACTAGTTTGCTAAGTATGGTTAAAATTATTCTTAACCCCTGAACTTCAGAAAGAGTCTGCAACAAAAAGGTAGTATCTTGCACACTCAACTCTACGTATGGTAAAGTATGCAGACAGCACTGACCTTTGACTTATAGAGCTCACCTTGCTGTGGTTCTTCTTGCATAGCCAGTTAGTAAGAGGCGCTATATGGGGGAAAACAGTGAATGGAATGCAATATTACACCAGCAACGTTTCCCCTTCCTTCTGAAGATCATGTCTGTCTCCAACGGTCTATGCCCCACTCATCAAAAAGTCATAGCATATCTCAGCCATATAAGATGTAAACCCCAATTTTATAATATATTTATAAAAGTGAACATATGCTTTAAAAGAAATGTGTCACCAAAACCAATATTTTCTATATGACCCACCTGGGACCCTAATCTATTACTCAGAGCAGGAGAGACACTGTAAAGAGTGGTTTTCTCTCTAGAGTGGCATGACCATAAATTTCTTGTATACCCATTTATCAAAATGGGCACAGTATAATGGGAGTCTGGGATGTGAAGTCTACCACTTTAAAATGGATGTGTCATCAGACTACGCTATGCAAGGAGAGCATAATACAGAAGCAGGTCTTCTCTTCTATTACCCAATAAAATATTGTGCTGAAACAGTTTGAGTCTTGTCTATTCATGAGCAGTACAGTCTCTCTGCCTTCTCCCATCCTCACCACAGTGATGGACGGCCTGCTGTATAAGATGAAACATAGTAGCCACTTATAAATCACCAGTATGGGGAGCAGGGAGAGGCTCATGAATACACCAGACTCAAACTGTCTTTGATCATTCCCATCACCCAAAAATGGAAAAATATATTTTTGTGCCGTTTTGGCTGAAGGAGTGGACCTGTTCCTTTACTATGCTGCCCATAGCATAGTCTGTTGACAGATCCATTGTAAAGGGGGATTAAACATATCCTTAATATGAGCCATCACTGTTTCATGGGTGACTATCTGACCAGTGTAATGCATAAGCACACTGCGGACTGTATTGCAGGCAGTAGAAGGTCTGTGCAACTTTTTGGCTCTCGAGTGACCCTTTGTGTCTAGGAGACAGTTAACAGAGGATAAAGAATGTAAATAGCAAACCATAACATCCATCAAATTCTGGCAGGGAAATTGCAATTTCAATGAGCTGGCAAAGTCACTACGTATGACTGTACAGCTTCATAGTGATAGAAGGCTGAAAACCTCCATCATCCCAAGTAATTGTTTATAGTACTGTCAGCAAAGGGAATATTGGGGTCAGAGTGGGGAGAAGCTTTCCGCTATAAACAGATGAATTAAATTCCACATATAATATACGTAGGAGATTTCCTATTGTAGCCTTGTCCAGGGCTCTCCATCTTCACAAGCCCCACATAGTAAGTAAAGAAACAGAGCAAAAAGGAACTGGCCAATGGGCATGAAGTGGTTGAGCTATCAAAAGTAATGGTCAGGATTCCAAGCAAATATGGGGGAAGAGAGGAATGTGTAAAGGTTATCAGTATCTCTTCCACTCCTCCAGTGATTTCCAAATAAAGACATCTTTAAACAAGCCTTATGAGGGGCACTTCAGACCTCACTCAAGAAAACTAGACTTTGAAAAGTGGTACTCCACAAGCTCAACATTTACAGTGCTCGACTGTTAAGTAATTGTACCTGTTGGCTGCCGGCTCTTGGCTTCCTTCAAGTAGAACAGTGCTTTGTCATAGTCTCCCAGGTGGTAAAAGGCTACTCCAGATCTGTACAGGGCCTTGAAGTTCTCCCCTTCCTTCTTAAGAACCTTCAGGCAGTATTCCTTAACCCGCTCATAGTTCACCAGCTCAGCCTGCAGAAGACACGCTGTGGGGAAAACGAGATTCCGTCAAGCACAGACTGTGAAAAAGGTTGACAAGTGCATTATGCTTTACGACATGAGAAATGCTCAAAATACGGGAAACCGATGAGCTTCTATGTTCTCAATACAAGTGTTCAAACGACATTGTGTAATACAGAGTAAGTATCCAAGCATTTCAGAACAATGAGAAACAACAGTAATGTACCACAACAGCACAAGTACTGGATGAACGTCATACTGAAAAATTGTTATATTCAAAGAAAATAAGAACATTTGTAAGGGTCATCTCCAGTTCCTTTGGAGAACTTTACCATGGAGGACACAATATGGACCATTGTACACAGTATAATGAACAGAATTGAAATGACTCATAGTTGGTAAGGAAATGTAAAATGTAGACAGAGTTTCCATGGCCTCAGTCTGTGTTTGGAAGCAACACAATCTGCATCCTCGTCTTCTCTACAGGTTCCTGAACGGAAAAATCTAATGGGCAGTCACCAACATAAAGCTATTACCAGTGATCTATGTATAGTGATAGTGGGGAAGGGGGGGGGTATTTATTAAGACTGTCATTCTGTATGATAGTCTTAATGAAGTCCCCAGATGGTTCAGATGCGCTTCCATGTGCTAAAAGTGAAATCTACGAAAGTCAGGAATTGGCAGAGATTTTCACATGTTATCTGGAGTGTGTTATAATAAATCTGTTGAGCCCTCCTTGGTCTCCACCCTACTCCACCCACTTAGGTAAAAAGTGGGAAGTGGGGCGCAAAAGCAACAATGTGGCACATTTTTGGCACAAGAAAGAGCCATGCACCAAAGATTTGCCACAATACATGTACACCAGAATACTGGCGTAGATGGGTTACTGAATTCCCACCAGTGTTTCCACGTGCAACTGTAAGTGTATAGTGAAAACAATTAAACATAAATATATGTAATAATACCTGTAAAATAATTCAATATAAATAAACATTGTAAATGGTGAAAAATGTGAGCTCTTCCCCAACAGACATCACAAGATATAACATCGATAAGATGCATGGTGCTGCACCTAATAGTAAGTTTTCTATCTCACCCAAAGTGCTTTATTCACATGAATACTGTTATATGACGACAATTTTTACAAGGTCCTGCAGAATATGTTAGTGCTATATAATCATTGTGGCTGCAGTGTAGGGGAGACATCATTGTAGCTTGTCTTCACCCATCAGTTCAAGGACAATTGAGAATTACAGATGGAGCCTATAGAGAAATAGTTTATATAGCAAGGGTCAGCAACCTTTTTTGTATGGTGTGGCAATTAAAAATAAAATAAAATAAATAAATAACAAAGATGAGGTACTTAGTGTGCCATGCAATAGTTGTAAGGGTGTAGACCCCTACATGGGACATATAGTGCAAACCTTAATAGCACCCAATTATTGGTTGCTTAAGCTTACATTTCACTGTGATCCTTGTCCCTGATTTTTTTGCAAAGATGATCCTTGCTTAGTGGATACTATTTTGGCTGAACAAAGGCTACAAGTGGCCTGCAGTGAGCATGCTTTGTAGAGATCAGAGGATGCCCCTCACACAGCCCAGTCTTTTTGTTGACCAGACCCATACAAATCCGTCCAGCCTTGTTAAAATGAAGAAATGCCAACTTTAGAATGTTTAGCTGCCATATTATTCTTTTGTGCTTCCTTCAAGGTACAAAAACAAATTGCACAGGAAATTCCTGGCCTCTGACTAGGTTAGTATACGGCTGTGACACTAGGATTCCAAGCCTCACACTTTTTGTCCTAGTGTCTCCTCCCCTCCGACTGCATTTCCATGGCCATAAGAAAGATTGTAGCACTACTTTGCAGAGATACCCGTGCGTCAGGCAAATTTGCCTGAGGTTGTGACTGCGGTGCCGGAGGTTGCTGACCCCTTGTATATAGGGTTACATGACAGGCTTACTAGTATTGCCATGTAACAAAAGCTGATGCAGTTAATATGGTGCATGTGCCATATTTATATGATATCTGGCTGTTATTTTTCTCCCTTCCTTCACGCTTGTATGACACTTCTGTTTGAGGGTGTGGAGAGAAATTATACCTCATTTATATAGTGCGTACTACATTTTTTTCTCCTTCATAATATAGTGGGCTAGCTACCAGGTCAGAGCTGGCACACATTGTAGAATGAAGTGTAACACACCGGTATTGTAATATCTGCCATTTTATTTTATGTGTAGCATATCAGGTGGGTCATAGCTCTGCAAACCTTTCCAGGGACATTCTAGCTAATACAACACTTGGATCTAAAGCAGTTTTCTCTTATCAAAGAAATGCAGAGGTCCTCTATTCATCTCTATCCCATGGAGCCATTCTGATGGGGCATTCATGAAATACAGTATGTCACCACCCAGCGCTGCAGTTATAAGTGACTTATAGGTGGTAACAACTGATATATATTTCTTGCCTTACTGGGTAGAGATGTTATCAAACGCTGCAATACCATGCAAGTCCCATAGAGAAAAGCTGCTTTCATATTAAAAGTTAAGTTTTCCATTTGGTTCCCATAACAGTCACTATATTTAACCATCATTTATTTTCTACTCCATTCCCATTATATTTATGTAGTGAAACTGTGGACGTACCGTACAAACCAGTCAGTATATGAAATAATCCTAAACAGATGTATATGGACAGGCATAATAATTCTTACAAAAAAAAAAAGTCTACACGCTACTGCAACACTATCACTAGAGTAGTGATCTCCTTCAGAAAATGTATACAAGATGATTGGGCATGGGAGGTGTTTGTGTTAGGCTACTTGCACACCACCATGTGCTTTGCAAGTGTGATTTTCGTTCCCGAATCCACTTGAAAAATAAGCGGACCCGAAGAACAGAAACCAGAACGCAGGAAGCACACAATAGAGCAGATTTACTAATGAAAATGCACCAGAATTCTGGTGTAATTTGCGCCAAAAAAAACCTAGTGTACTTGCTTTATACTTCATTAAGTGTTTGAGACACTCTCTGACAGTTTCTGCATCCTGTCCGACAAGGGGGCAGGGCTTAGTATGTGGCACTCATCCTCAGTCCTTCTGTCACTAGGATTTACCTGCCCAAATGCAGCTCAGTTCAGCTGAGTTGAGTTAAGCCCTGTAAATCTGGACGATACACGGACAAAGTTTTCTGGCCGGTCCTCAGAAAATAAATAGTAGTTATAGAGTCTGCATTTATGCAGGCCATAGATCTGTGACACCTTAGTCACTGCAGAAGCTCCTTTCAAAACCTCTTCACAAACAACATGTCACAGCAATCGTGTGCCATTAGTGAGGAGGTGACCGCTGAGCCCTGTGACTGGCCTAAGGGGTCATTTGGTACAAACAGTTGTTTAAGGCCTCATTCGCACAACAGTGACTAGGAAAACAACTGGTCTGTTGATGGCCACTGAAGGGGCTTATTTTTTTCTTTTTGTTTTTTTGAACACCCGCTATAAAACCCATGAAAGTCCATCAAAACGGACAAAGATAAAACAGGTCAGTTTTTTTGATGGTCGTGAAAAATGGTCCGTCAAAGAAATAAGAACCAACCACATATGGATAGACATTCATCACTTTTAAAATGGCTGTGTGATGGCTGTTCCAAAAACACATGCTGTTTTTTACTGTCGGGTAAATAAAGCCTACGATTTGCAGGATTTCACCCTTTGCAATACAATTGGTAGTAGAAATCCAGCACAAACGTAACAGAGCAAGCTGCAGATTTTTTTTTTTTTTTTTTTAAACCCCTTTCACTTGCATTGTGCTGTATTCTGTTGTACCAAATACACCACGTGCGCAAGTCAGCCCTTTCCAACAACTGGATCAAACAGCCCCCGAGTACATAAGCCCTAATACATGTCTTTTATGATCTGGTGACACACTCACATGATAAGATTCAACACAGACTACCCTTCATGTCACTTAGACAAGGCACAAAAAGATGAATCGCACTTCTAACCTTGGGGTGAATTCCAAAAGCCAGGTGTGAGTGTACGGTGACAGACAGTGAAATTACAGCAGATGTATAAAGAGGACTTGTAAGGCCAGGGCTACACAACTTTTTATAGCGCTACTAATTGATTTAACTGTTTAGCTACAGCCACAGTCTAATAATATCTAATCTTGTGGATTAAGATGACAGCTACCTTATGTATATGGCTTGCTTAAAGATTTTACTCTTCTTCCCAATACTATAACAGCTACTATCGGGGGTTTCCAAAATTAGATTTTTTTTTTTTTCTAGAAACAGCGCCACTCTTGCCTATGGATTGTATATGGTACTGCAATTTTCCCACATCAAGTAAATTACGTTGAATTGCAATACTAGACACAGCCCGCAGACAAGAGTGGCATAGTGTCTGAAATAAGAAAGACGACCCTTTTTTTGCAACTCTAAATCCTGTCACAACCCCAACGCCAGCCCCACTACTTTTCATGAAAAGAACTACAGAATACACAGTGTGACCCAAGTTAATCCAGTCACTGGTTGTGATGGTTTTTACCCTAGCCTGAACCCGGGCCACAAAACAGACAGGAATAGAACCTGTTCTGGGTAATACCCCTAGGTTCACGGACCCCCACATGAATGGTCGTGTGTATGGGGCCTCCCTGTTACTACAATATCTATGTAATAATTATTTTAGTTATGATGAGCACTACACTCCTGTTAAAGTGGCTGACAGAATGACAACCTCTGACCCCTGTGTGTACAGTACATGACCATTCCTGGTTGTCCTTCTCTCCTCATTTTCTGAAATACACCCAAATTCTCCTTTTCAACTACATGAGGCCACAAAGTCATGTTCAGCAGCATTTGAAGGATGAATCATACAGTGAAACCTCTTTGAGATTAAGGGCCGAAAACTGATTTACTAACCTGTGGGCCAAAACCATACCGCAGATGTGTCTGGGGTGGACAAAAAGGTTCCCTATGATTTCTGCATAGTCAACAGCGGCCCCTGAGTTACCAGTGAGGAATGTGTCATATACAACCTGCCTACCTGCACAAAAGCAATTTACAAAATACCATTATTTTGCAGGAATACTCTGTAATCTACCTTGGAAAGGGGAATCTGAATTACACACTAGTGCAAGAAAGAACCCAAACCTGCTATTACACAGTGCCACGTCGCTTTACTAACATACATCCCTGAGGAAGCAAAGGCAACTGTTCATATCGTCCTGGTCATCTGAAAAGATGTGCAATGTTCAAAGCAAGAAATGTCTATTCAGCAAGAACAAGCAAATAAAATACTGTCAGGACATTCATCACTAAAATAGTACTAAGAGCTTTGGCAGGAAACTGTCAACATTACTGCTCGTATGCTTGGTCACCAATATGGCTACTAAGACTGTGGAGTCAGTAGGTAGGCCAAAGCACCGACTGACACCTGCTCTAATTTCTTCATAAATGGCTGACTGCAATGGTCAGTCAGAAGCAGAAATTGTAGGCAGGACTCTTTATCCCACTGTACTATTGTACTTGTTATTGTATATTTTGTGTTTTATATGTAAACCCCATGGTGTGCTAAAACTAAATATATTATATTACAGTATTAATAAAAATAATCATAATAAAACAGTAAAACTTCTCTAGTTCATTAAAAAGCTAGCAATTGAATTCCTATGAAAGTAAATGTATAACAAACTATACAGCTAATTAATGCTACCATATTAATAATTGTAGGCTATAATTAAATAGAATTAGTCATTCTATTCTGAAGCTCCACAGCCCTGAATATTAGCTATCATCACTACTGCGGGGTTGTCCCAGCTTCAATATAGCCCTGAGTGTCCTGCAAAGTTACTGCACATACGAGATAAATATATAAAGATAGCAACCAGCGATACCATATGCCATAGCAACTAGGTATAGCTCTCATTCAAAAGTTCCTTTGCACCTAAACTTACCAAGAATAACTCAAGGACCAATGCATTGATGTATTCCTTTACCCTTTATCCCATTTTTTCTGTAGGTGTCAGAATGCCTGCGTGCATAGACAAATATTAGAGGACTTTCCTTATTCTGCTTATTTTCCCCTTCATTCCTATGGGAAATTCTTTATTCATATAAAAAAAATCAGGGACACCTTTCTAAGCCATGTACACTGAGGCAATACTTTAGCCACACTCAGCAGACTGTGCGCATGTACAAGTATTTCACTTGAAGTGATGCTAGGATTTGCTGCTGGTAGAGGGTGGAGAGAGCTGCTCCATTCATAGTATAGAAGTGGTGTTGTTAACACACATCCAGCACTCAAAATAATAAGAAATTCAAGATGATTTTGCATAGTGTTTAAATAATAAGACAAATGATATGTTTCTGGTGGGGTAGATGGGTTGTTTACCTCACACCTTACAATGCTCTTTGCAAATCATTTAATGTTTTAAGAAAATGAATGTAATGGAAGACGAGAAACGCCATGAATTTTTCATAATGTAGAAGTGATACATTAAAATATACATGAAAGTTTTATCCACTGTAATATAGCTTGTGTTCGGATCCAGACATTGTGCAGAAATGATCCCATTACACAATGTGTAATATTGTCAAGCTACTTATCATCATCACAATACACATTCTCTACTGTGTACATACACTTGTCATCAACACAAACATGAAAACCGGAGTGAAGAGCTCAAACCACATTATAAGGAGCTATTCTTCTACCTATGAAAGGATAAAAAAAAAAAAAAATAATAATAATCGACACAGGAAATTTTAAAGGGTGCTCATTGTGCAGTGCAGCCAGAAATTTTGTGCCCAATCCGCAAATTTTGTCTTTTTCCACTTCATTGCATGGCTCCACTTACTGTATTACTTCTCCTTCCTTGCTTTCTGAGTGGGCAAACTTACTTTCATGTAGTTTTCCGCAGCCCACACATAGCATAGCGCAGTACTCAGAGCCAATCAGATGTCACTGCAATTCTGCTCCCACTCCGTTCTCCCAGCATGCACTGTCCCCAATACAGGGAGCAAACTGCAGCTGCATCACCCTCCTACCTTTCTACTATGTACCGTATTACTGTAGACTTCACCAATTTTTATTTCATTTATTAAAATCAGACAGAGAAAAGGTAAGTTTAACATAAAGACTTGGTTTAAAACATGGGTCATTTTATGGTGACACATTCCCTTTAACAGATAATTTGCAAGCAGGAATATTGAAGTGTATAGGCTCCTGGAAAGTGAAGGAGGTATAATAGTATATACTAAAGAGAGTAGCTTTCATATTGTGAGCAATGTATTTTTTGTCGCACATCTGACTACATACAGAATACATAAACAATGCCTCAAACTGCAATGAAATGAAAATATCTTTGATCTGCAGATTTTAATGTGCACATCCGGAGCTTTCATACAATTCCTGGCAGGGCTCTGCAGTGGGTAACAATCGGCAGTGGTGTTCAATGAGCTTTTAAGTTAGATGCAGCTTCACCAACTCAATCTGGAATTTAAAGAGCATAATAGGATGACGGGCATTACCTTGAAGATTAGAAGCCGCCGTTGGATTGTGACCATTTTATCCCATTTGCTGCAGAATTAAAACGGGCAATAGAAGGGGCAGAGAGAGATTAGAGCCTATGCCATGTCACAAGATCTCTCCAAGGTCTTAGAAAACAACCTCACTTTACAAGATATCCAGCATGTCAACCTTGGCCATGATATTATGGAAATTAGATACAACCTATGGAAGATTACAATGCATTAGGAGACGTTCGCCTGTCTATCTCACACCATTTGTGTTAGAAAATCTGAAACAAGAGAGTGCAAAGCTTTGAAGGATTTCCTGTTCTTTAAAGAAAAGATAGAAGACAAGAAAATCAACACAGACTTGCTACTTCCTTTTGACAGATGAAAATCCTTTCAGCCCAACAATAAAAAAACAGTTGCAAGACATTTTGGCACAGAGTGAAGGACAGCCAGCTGTGGTTTATACTATGGATCCTCTTCAAAGTGTGATTTTAGGAGACAAAGAGATAGAGAAGCCTTTGTAGATATCTCGGGTACACGTATCATCTGTGAGGCTTTGACCAAAGAAGCGTTCTGCCAAAGGGTAAATGTGGATGGAACACAAAGCTGCTACCACAGCAGAAGTTGGATAAAAGCTGAAACTACACCGCCTAAACTTCTGATCTTGCTCAGTAAGCTTGTTCCTAAATATCTGAAGACAGTGACAAGCTCGACCACTAAGGATGCCATGTCTTCTAAAGACACCGAGTTGCATGATGACATGCTATCAGGAATAGCAGAGCAGTAAATATATAAAACATAGTGTTGGGGGATGAATAAGATACATTCTGACTCTCTAAGGAGAATAGTCATCTGCTGTTTTATGTGGTGTCCAGAAATGTTCAGGATGCTTCCTGGTAATACATGTACCAGCCAGACAGGTTGTATCATCCACCACTCTGTAGCAAGATCATTCACTTTTATAATTGACGCCCCACCATTACATATGTCCCCAGGATCTCTATTTTGAAGTTGGATGACAAGAAATGGCAAGCATGGGTTAGACCTGAAGGCAAGGGGTGACTAATAAGCAGTCGGAGTTGGGCCAGATTTGGGTGGAGTTGAAAAAAAGTTACCGACTCTGAATCCAACTTCAATATAAAAACTAATTAATTATCTTTACTTATATTATATGATATAACTAATTAGATGTATAGGTTGTTACATATTTACTTTTATAAGAATTCAGTCACTAGCTTTTTTGTAAATCAGAGGAGCTTTGCAGTTTCTGTCTAACCATGGCTGTTGGCCATTTCTGAAGGAGTCTGTCCAGGAGTCAAAGTCGTAATCGGGTTTGAAAGACAGAGGAGTTGTAGTCATGGTTTGGCCTACTTACTCTACAGCCCTGCTGACAAGGGAGACTAGGTCTCAACAATCACATCAGTTCATAGAATTTTTTAGGCTGGCATATCTCTTCTTGGCAATGTCTATGCCATTTGTTGACAATCATCTTGTGACGTTTACTTAGATAACAAAACATGTGCCCAAGTCCATGTTGACAATGATCTGCAGCATCAGCATTATGAACACTACACAGGGTTTAATGATCGGAGAGACCAACATACAAAATCTATTTCCTTTGCCCACATATCTTTTTTTTTCACAACTTTACTATGTTTTTATGAACAAATTCCAAAATATGTGACATTACATCTAAACAACATTTAAGTTGTGTCTACAAAACAATCATAGTCTCCATAGAATATTAAGGAAGCAGGTGAGACGTCTCATAACTGCTAGTAGCAGCTGTAAATCTTACAGGAACTACTTTGCTGTGCTATTTGTCCTGGAGGCATCCTGACAGGCAGGAAATGTGCGGGAGCACATTGCAACACAGGAGAGGACAGGATACATCTTTTCTGCTTTGTTTCCATTTATTGCTACAGTAAACCCATTCACGAACATAATGCGGGCCTAGACATGCTACAGAACGTCCTAAGTGATGCTTCCACCAAAAGACCTCAGTCACATCCCCCCATTCATCTACACAAGGACTGTTGTTGAGGTAATGCTGATATATTAAACAAGAAACCGAACATCTAATATAAACGTTGGCATCATGGCCTGGCATAGAGAGCTAGAGGATTGACGGCAGATAAAGACCACATGGCCCACCTAGACTACACTTATATTACCACCATTTTAGGCTAGACAAGTATTTATTCCAGGTATGTATTCACTTATTGTAGATTTCCTAACCACATCCGATGGAAGTTTGTTCCAAGCTTCAACTCTTTCAGTAAAATTTTTCCTGACCTTGCTTCTGATCTTCCACCCAACAAATTTCAGATTGTGTTCCCTTGTTCCTGTGTTTATTAAAAACACTTTCCTCCTGAACCTTATTTATACCTTAAGCATATGTAAAGGTTTCAATCATGTCCTCCCTTTCCTCAAGGCTATACAGATTAAGTTCTTTAAGTCTCTCCTGATGCGCTTTATGCTTCAGGCCCTCCACCACTTTTGTTGTCCAGCTTTGCACCCATTCTGTTTTATCAATGTAGTTGGGGTCTCCAGAACTGGACACAGTATTCCAGATGTGGTCTCACCAGCGCTCTATACTGTAGGATCACAATCTCTCTCTTTTCCTACTGGTTATACCTCTAGCTACACAGCTGAGCATCCCACTTGCTTTCGGGACCTAGATCTTTCTCTTTTTAAGTCCTAGCTAACACAGAACTGCCAATATTATACTCAGACAGAGGGTTCCTTCTCCCCAAGTGCATTATCTTACATTTGGAAACACTGAACTGCAGGTTCCATTGCTTGGATCATTCATCAAGTAATGCTAGATCTTTTTTCCATGTTACAAAACCCAGCAGGAATATCAATCCTGTTACCGGGGCTCTGGAGTCGGAGTGGGGACAAATTTTGGGTGGAGTCAGTCGTCAAAAAAGTTCCTGACTTCAAAATATAATTATTAATTATACAATTTTTTTTTACTATTGTATAATTAATTAGATGTATAGTTTATTACGTATTTACCTTAATAGGAATCAATCTCCGTCTTTTTAATGAATTAGAAGGACCCTTACAGCTTCTGACTATGCTCTGCCTATTACACACTTTTGTGTCATCAAACAGGCAAACCTTACCTACTATGTCACCTACAAAAACATTAAAAAGAATAGAACCCAGGACAGACCCTTGAGGAACACCACTTGTGACTGCTCTGTCCTCAGACTACACTCCATTAATAACAACACTTTAATATCTATTCATCAGCCGACGGCGAATCCACCAAACTATCCAGGGACCAAGTCCAATCTTCAATAATTTATCAGCTCTTTATGTAGCAGAACAGTCTACAAAGCGTCATGTGTACAGAACACAGATGTAATCTGCCACTTGTGATTGGCAAGCTGCGACACTAGAAAATACTCAATGGAATACAGCTGTCCAATTGTGTATTGCTGAGTACACGAGTTTTCCAGGAAAAGAAATCAGTCACAATTGAAAGTTGCTAGACGTGATTTTACGAGTGTTAAAGGAATATTAAAGTGGATGAACTAAATTAGAAGCACATAGCTGTTTGTGTCCATAAACAGTGCCACACCTGTCCACAGGTTAAGTATGATACTGCAGGTAAACTCTAGTCACTTCCCTGGAGCTTTGCTGCAATAGCAGGCAAAACTTATAATGACACCGTCTCATTGAAAGGGCAAAAAAAAAAACATTAATTTATAGATATACATTCTATAGAGATATAGTATATTGTTCAGTATAGTGGAAGCACCAAGACTATGCCCATCTGTAAAGTAACGCTTATTGAATTGCAGTGAGAAGACTGGAAACTTTCTGTACATGTTACGCTACTTTCACATCTGCATGAACAGAGGCGAAAGGAACCCCATTGGAGACTCCACACAGATGTGAACATAGCATGACACCTTGGTATGAATTTTCAAATAACAAGCTAGATGTTTTTTTTGTATTTTTTTTTTCAAAATTTTATGACAAATTTAATGTTTTGCAAAGCAAAGAATAAATTTTGCACCAAAATCAGTAACATATTCAGATTTTGCAACAGATTAGCATTAAATTAAGATTTCCACTAAAGGGGTTGTACAGGCATATGGCATCAGGCATGGAGAGATGGAACCGCATACTGGACAGGACAGCTGACAGGGCACCCGCCCACCCCGCATGTATTATACTGGAGTCTGATTGCAATAGGACACATGGAAGACGATCACTGGGTGCTAAACTGCCTTGGCATCTGTTTCGCCAAACAATCAGTTGCTGCTAAATCCAAAGTACGATGAGGTCTTCATTAACAGATTGGTGGGGTTCTACGTCTGTCCCGCACCACCCACAGACAGCCATTTGCAGAAGCAATAGTATACCGAACTCCTCTCCCTACAGCGTACAAAGCTGTGCTAGTTACGGCACAATATGGCCACTGCACACAGATGAATATTTGGGGTACCAATAAGTCAGATCCCCGCCAATACGATAGGTTATCAATAGTATACCGCTGGACTACCCCACAATAAGGTCCTTCATAGACATCATAAGAAAACAACGTTAGAAAGCAGTAGAAAATTTCAGGTTGCACAAACTTTCCGGGTCTTGGAATTTTTTTCAGCCATGCCAGTTGCTTGTATGGTATTGTGAAATCTTAAGAATCCAGTTTACACTGCAGTGCATCTTGTGATGTGCCAGCTCTCTCCCAGCAGCCGTCTCTCAGGTCTCTTGCACCTTCTAAGCTAAAATACAAGGCTAAGTCTTTTGTATTTTTAGTAACTTTGGATAGAAGAAATTGTTAAATAGAAACACTGAACAAATAAAAGACCAAATATAACTGGTCAGAGGAGTAGAACATAGTAACCTGCTGCAGAAAAATGGACGGCAGGATGTTCAGCATACTGGACTATGTATAAATATTCAGCACAGCAGCACACAACCTTTGACATATATGCCAGGAATGGAATTTTCATTTAGCTTTCATTTACATAAATTTGCAATTTACTTTGTGCTGAGCAGATATAACAGTGAACTGCAGAATTATACAAAGTATATCGTCTAGGATTTCTATCCGCAACAGATTAGACAGAATTTAGAGCATTAGGTGAAGTTTAGCATCCATTTTTGTCCGTTGTCCTCTGTGTTCCTGGTGCAGCTCTTTCGGATTTCATGTTGTGCTGTCCCCTTATTGACTCACTCACATTAGTACCCAGTAACACACAGCGAAGTATGTCACTTTTGTTTAACTTTACGACAATATTTTACGCCAAATGTTTGTTGCATATTTTAAGGCATAACTAAACTTCCTAACAACTTTTGATTCTCTGGCAACATTTATGACATCAATAAATATTGTAATATACTTTATTAATAAATTGTGGCTTCTTTCTGTAAAATCATGTGCTGAAATCCACTCTGTTCATTATTTCTCTATTGGTAGCTGAGACCTGTACAATGCTTCTAACTGTGTACGGCTCATGTATAGCGCAGGGAAGATGAGGCTGGGGGAAGAGTCACCTCAGATATATCTTAGGCATTTTATAATGTAGAGTAATGGTTCATATGAATTCACATATTTCAGCTTTTATATGACACCAAAATAACAGTTCTATCTCTATTTCCAGAGATATCACCAGTTGGGATTCAGAGCAGCTGCATATAAATATGCTAATCCCGACTATCTTCAACTGGTAATTTCTCTGAAAATTATACAGGTAGAACTGTGATCTTGGTGTGTATATGAAAGCTGAATCTTATCTTTCATATGTCACTAAAATCACTGTTCTGTATTATAAAATTCCAAGCTGTTTGTAGTGACCCTTCCCCAGGCTCAGCTTCCCTGCATTATTCAGTGCATGAGACAGTCAATCTGTAGAAGCAATGAACAGATTTCAGCTGGCAATAAACAAGAAAAGAACGTGGATTTCGGTGCTGGAAAGAAGCCAAAGTGTTAATAAAGTATATTACAAAATTTAATAAGTTCACAAATTCTGCCAGAAAATCAAAAGTTGTTAGAACGTTTAGTTATGCTTTAAGCCACTCTCTCAACAGCTAAAATATTTCTCCTAGCCAAGTGCAGCACAAAAACTGTCCAAAACACAAAATAAATGTTGTGCAAGGCGTGTGCACCAGTCTGTTTAAACTGAGTCAGAATTATGGTGTATTTCTGAAGGATTTAGAAAAAGAAATGCAGAATTTTTTTCTAAAAGTTCCCCTCTCTTTATAGTAATCTCCCTAAACTGGCCTCATAAAAGTCATAAAAAACTGCATCAAACAAAATATGAGAAATCACTCTCACAGTCATAGCCACGCCACGTGCTGTGAAGATGTGTACACAACAATAAAATAGACACGGACAGCATATAGTGTCATGTAATGGACCCTAATAGAGCATCAAAAATATGGACGTTTACACACTTGTAGATTGTCACTGTAAAAACTACTCTACATAGTAGCCTTTGGCAACTCATGACTATATTTACTCTACAACTCATTATATTTGTACAGCAGTAAACTAGCTAGATACAAGACAGTTGGAGGGGTAAAGTGTTTTACAAGTGACAACTGGCAGTATGGTAGCATCCAATAGAATAAGATTTTTTTTTTTTTTTAACACGTTAATGAACTATCCTCAGATTGTTGGGAGACGACTCTTGGCATCCCTGCGGCTCAGATATTTAAGGGGCCACAGCACTCTTCCTTGTTTACATGCTACAGTGAATTACAGTTTTGCCCCACATTCAGTTCCCCATTGATCTGATAACAATGATCTATCCTGAGGAATCTATACTTGTGTCCTTATAGCCAGTATATCTTGTCCATATAAAAGAGTATATCTAAACAAATGCACACCAATGTCCCGGAGATCAGCACTTGGGGTCATGATATCACGGCATACATGCTTATTTCAGCTAGATTTTTAGAAAGTAACTGAACCCACACAAACATCACATATCTATCCCTCACTACAGCCGGCACAACATACTATCTTCTGACTACGACATCTGTTAGGTCTGCCAAATGGCTAACCTACAGCCAAGTATAGCCTTCATGTTATTGTGGAGCCACAAGGAGCAGCTGTCACTCCAAAAATAGGAACTTGTGCAAATACTGGAAGAATCGTGTTGATCTACAACAAAAACTGACCAGCTTCTACAGCAGAGCCATCCCATGCCCAGTCTCTATGTCCACAACCAAGAACAGCTGCTCAGAGAATGAGAAGAGCATCTGGATCGCAAATAAGGTGCCAAGCTGTCGACCTGGGCATAAAAACAGCTGCCTTCTCAGTGATAGCTATGGGTTTGCAACTAGAAAATAATTCTATGCCCAGTAGTTTATACAGCAAACTAAGGATGGTGCCCAGTTACGAACTGCTATGCCAGAGTAGGGCTTGCAAAGCCAATTCTGAGTATATGTTGGCAGTGAGGTAATGCCCCTTAAAGCCTTAAAGTAGTTGTCCCTTCAGAACAACCACTTTTACAAAAGTAGCTTCAAGATGATCGGTGGTTATAGTGGGGGAGCAGCTGGATCTTACAAGATTTCCTGCTGATACGTCACATTACATGGCACCCACATATCCATATTGATTCCATCCATCTCTCTTGGTCTGTCCCTTCCATGAGCTGGATGCCCACCGATAACAACGTCCATATTCAGTAACAATCCACATGTCTTGCAATTTGTTGCTGATGCCATACTTCTTGGCAGTTTTGTAACTGGCTCTTGGGATCTAACCAACTCTGCCATAAAGGCATCAATTGCTTGCTTTATAAAATCTATTATCAAATACCAATCCAGTTCATCTGGGGGTTGGCGGCTTCACCATTACGTGTGCACATTTTAGTGTTTGTACAATGGCCACAATAACCAGACGTACCATAGTTCAACTGAGCCAAGATCCCCAAAAACAGTATTGCAAGATGTTTTAATATGCTCTTTCTCACACAGTAAACTGAAACCATATAGTGCCCAAATTATGGGTAGCGGGCCAATGTCACCTAAAAAGTACACCGTGTTTGGTATGATATGCTACTTCCCTATTATTCTACAATATTGGTCAGAATGATAGAGGTCCTTTGTCCACAAAATAATGTCAATCTCTCACTTGCTTAGTTTGGGCACCATCATCGTACTATACCACAACAATGTGCAGTCTCCTAATGCTACTCAAAAGGTGGTAAACTACAATGGACATTACATCTTATAGATTTTCAAGGCTTATAGCCCATTGTGTTTGCCCAGGCGGGATATCGCATCAACTGTTTTCTCACAGTGGAGCAGTCAGTTGCCTATGCCCAGCCCGGAAGGGGGACAACAGTTATCCACCTTGCCCAGAACAGACCACATCACAGTAACTCACTTCTGTCCAGTCCAAAGGGGACATCCATCTGAATTTGCTCAGTGCGGGCATCAAATACAGCCATTTTTCCCCCCAGAGAAAAGGAACCTTTCACTGTGTTCACCCATGGGCCACACCACACCCAGCAATATTTTCTCTAGCTGGTCAGCATTATACACACATACTTTTTCCACTGGATAGAATTGCAGATAACTGTTTTTGACCAAAAGGCATTATTGTCAAACATTTTGCCAGGGGAACTCTGCCAGGTAATATTGTGGTGGTGTGAGCTGTACAGCCAGCATTCTGTTCCCAGTGGGTTGTAGCAAGACCTCTGCACCCAAAATGAGCCATCAAAGCCAATACTTTTGCTTACGGGACACGTGACAGCCAGACACCAGCCCATCGGGGAGTATCACCCCCACACACCAGTCCAGGGGGGCATCACCGCCAAACACCAGGCCAGCAGGGGGCATCACCGCCAAACACCAGCCCAGCAGGGGCATCACCGCCAGACACCAGCCCAGCGGGGGCATCACCGCCAGACACCAGCCCAGGGGGGGGGCATCACCGCCAGACACCAGCCCAGGGGGGGGCATCACCGCCAGACACCAGCCCAGGGGGGGGGCATCACCGCCAGACACCAGCCCAGGGGGGGCATCACCGCCAGACACCAGCCCAGAGGGGGGCCGCCAGCACCAGCCCAGGGGGGGGATCACCGCCAGCCCAGCCCAGGGGGGGGGGCATCACCGCCAGACACCAGCCCAGTGGGGGGGCATCGCCGCCAGACACCAGTCCAGCGGGGGGCATCACCGCCAGACACTAGCCCAGCGGGTGGCATCACCGCCAGACACCAGCCCAGCGGGGGGCATCGCCGCCAGACACTAGCCCAGCGGGGGGCATCACCGCCAGACACCAGCCCAGCGGGGGGCATCGCCGCCAGACACTAGCCCAGCGGGTGGCATCACCGCCAGACACCAGCCCAGCGGGGGGCATCGCCGCCAGACACTAGCCCAGCGGGTGGCATCACCGCCAGACACCAGCCCAGCGGGGGGCATCACCGCCAGACACTAGCCCAGCGGGTGGCATCACCGCCAGACACCAGCCCAGTGGGAGGCACCACCGCCAGACACCAGCCCAGTGTGGGGCATCACCGCCAGACACCAGCCCAGTGGGGGGCATCACCGCCAGACACCAGCCTAGTGGGGGGCATCACCATCAGACACTTTTCCCAGGTTGAGCATCATCGCTAGATATATTTGCCCAAAGAAGGGGCATTACAGCCTGCCACCTTTGCCCAGGGACACATATACAACTAGTCATTTTTGCCCTGAGTGCATCTTTTATGCAGGTGCTTTGCAGGAGTGGCATCACACCCAGCTTGTTGGCACAGGGTCCATCATTCTTTGTCATATATGTGTGCCCATCATCCTGAGCACATATCAGAGGTGCTCCCAGCTGGCACTGACAGATGACCAGACTTCTAGTTATGTGACATGCCAGGTTCGCCCCATGCCCACCAGCACCCACCTGCCAGGCTGTTGTAACAATCCACCTCGATGCTCTCCACCGCCCTCCTCTGCTCCTCCGTTAGCCCCACTTGCTGCTGGCTGTCCCCGGCGCTGTCCTGCTCCCCCGGGAGCCCCTTCAGTTCCAGCAGCGCCCGGTGGTACTTGCCGATGGCCTCCCGGTACTTCTTGTCCTTGTAGCACTGTGCCCCTTGGCTCTTGAAGTCCAGGGATCTATGGATAAGCTGTCCTGGGTCCCCTCGCATCCCCCCCGGTGAGGCTGGCCCGGTCCATGTCTGTGCAGGCAGGCAGTGCTTACATGTCCAGCAGGGTGCTGCAGCAGCAATCCACACATCAGTCTATGGGAGAGCGGAATATGAGGCTGATCCGTCTGCAAACAAACCAGACAGAGGCAGCTCCCTCCTCCTCCTCCTCCTGTGCAGCCCCTTCCTGAGCTGTTAAAGGGACAGCCACAGAGCTGACACCCAACCCATCACCACTGCCAAGTGCAGCCCATCTCATAGACTGACTCCACTGCTGCAGAACCTCTTTACCATCAGTCTTCCTCTAAACAAAAACTATAGTGAAGAGCAGAGCAATCCAGCAAGCAGAATGCCTGCATGTAGGAGCGCCCCCTCCTGGCCGCTATGTGGTATGACTATAGTGAGGATTGCTTTACATGCACTTTCAATTCCCTGCCAGGATCCTTGTGAATCCGTCAGCAGAATACCTGTCAGGGAATGAAGGAATGACAGTATGCTCAGCCTCCACCTTACTGAAACGTATCCCAAACTTCTCAACTTTTCTAAATTGGACCCTGGGAGACCTGGAGTGCTCAGGAGTCCACGTCCCCCCTGGACACGTCTTTTGGTGTGAGCTATGTCCCCTTTTCATGATGTCAGACATGAAATGTGCCGGTCAAACAACTTTTTTGTAACGTTCCTGCCGCATATAATGGCAGTTGTAGCATAGCAGAGAGCCTGGCAGATGTGGGAGCATTCCACCTGGCCCAGGAGATTTGCCCATTCGTTCAGGATGCCAGGAGGTCACCCCTTTTTGTGGCAGACTCTCATCACAGCTATGGGAATGAGGATGAACCTATTTTTCCGAAAGATCACATCAGAATTCCTTTGGGTTGAAACATGTAAGAGTGACAATGGTCTTTTCCCAGGATTTCTTTCACTGGATGAGTGCTGGTCACATCACTTCTACCTATTAAAGGTGCAGCCAACACCAATGAAAGCAGGGACATAGCTGTAGGATGTGCAGAGGTAGCAGTCACTACCGGGCCCTCGATCCTGATGGGTCCTCAAAGGTCCCAACTGCCACATAAAATATACCACGATTCTCAATGGCACAAGGTACGTAGTGGTCTTATTACAGATTTTGCGTTGGGGTCCAGATGCTTAAACTTACACCTTAGGATGAAAGAAATGCAATTTTGACATCACTGTTGAAGATTACAGCATAGGACGATTACTCTGCAATATAGAAAGGTGACTAGTGGAGAAATTTCTTACTAGCCATGAAAGTGATTCGTTGTTTTGTGCAGCAGGACAAAAATACTTTTACTGTCTCAGAATACTGTAAAAATATTTGATAAAAGTCATACTCACCTCCCTAATCCCCAGCCACTTCTGTTTAGCCACATTATGGATCCACCGGTCTCTGCCTCTGATCACAGTAGTGGAAGAGTGAAGAAATCAGGTGATACCTTTTAGAGGCTAACTGAGTATATTTGATAAGTTTTGATAAGAAAGCTTTCAAGAGTCTAGCTTTCTTCTTCAGACATGGTGTTATACAAGAACTGAAAATTCACAGATTATTTATACTCTATACACATGATCGTCAAAGGATTTTAGAGTCCTTAAAAAAACCCAAAACAAAATGCAATCTAAGTAGAGAAGTTATTTACAAAAGGTAAAAAAAAAACAATCTGGAAAGTTGTGGTGCGTGACAGAGGGATCTGTTATCTGTTTGCTATCAGTAGGTGATTTGTGACCCTCACAGTTTATACATAGTGTGACATGAAGCTGGCATGAATATTAAGTCCAAATTGCAGAGTTTGAAATTTTTGCATAAACTTGTACTCCCATTCTTTCCTTTCCTCCTGCGTCTTAAAATGTCCCATTAAAACCACAACCCGCAAATCTTCAATAGAGTGGTTTTCTCCGGAGAAATGTGCGGCCACTGGGAGATCTGTTCTGCTGTTATTAATATTGGATCTATGTGAGTTCATTCGCTGACTAAGTCTCTGCCCTGTTTCCCCCACATAGAGGCCTGTGGTGGGACATTGCACACACATTATGAGGTACACCACATTGGAAGACCTGCAGGAGAATGTCCCCCTAATTCTGTGCACCTGTTGTGACTGTGGGACAGGTACACTGTCAGCGGTGTGGATGTGCTTGCAGGTCATGCACCTTTTTTGTAGGCAAGGTGAGGTGCCATTTTCAGTTGGGGCCTTCAGGGCACTCCGGACAATAATATGCCTCAGGTTTGGTGGTTGTCAAAAGGAGAGGGGGGACTGGAAATATGTCCTTGAGTCTGTTGTCCCTATGTAGCACAGTTTGGAGCTCCTTGGCAATCCTTCGTAGGATTTCCAGCTGTGGGTTGTAGGTGACAACTAGGGGCACTCGGGCATCTTTCTGGGTCTCTCTATATGTGAGCAGACTGTCTCTGTTAATGGCTGCCGCTTTGTTTAATTGGTTGTCCGTCACTTTTGGTTTGTATCCCAATCGGGGAAATTTCATCCTCAGATCCAGGAGGTGCTTGTCCAGGTCTGCTTTGTCGGAGCAAATACGATTGTATCGTATAGCCTGGCTGTAGATAATAGATTGTCTTGTTTGCTTGGGGTGGAAGCTGTCGTTTCTCAGGTAGGCCGTTCTGTCTGTGGGTTTGTGGTATATCGATGTGAGTAGCCGGTGGTCTTTAATGTATATTGTGGTATCCAGAAAGTGAATTTCACTCCCTGAATAGCTAAGTTTAAGGTTGATGGTAGGGTGAAAGTCATTGAAGTCATTATGGAATTGAAGTAGGGCCTCCTCACCTGCAGTCCAGATGACAAAGATATCATCGATATAACGAAGGTAAATCATAGGTTTGGTGGTGCATGTTGATAAATATGCTCCTTCCAGTTCTGCCATAAAGAGATTTGCATACTGGGGTGCACATCTGGTCCCCATTGAAGTTCCCATTCGCTGTAGATATAGATCCTCTCCAAAGGTAAAATGGTTGTGGCTATATGCGCCTGTTTCTTTTGTTTCTCCAGGATTTCTGATTTTACTTTGCTTCTGAAACAGTCAATATATTTATCCAGTGCTGCATTAGTTCCAGGGCGTGGGGTCCAGGTAGATTTTTAGGTAGGATTCCTTATGGGCTGTTCCATCTCGCTGCTGTATGGAAGGTCTTTGTCATAAAAATATTCCCTCAATCTCATTTTTCTGAAAAACTCCTCCATATCATTACAGAGTTTGATATGTTCAATGTGTGCTGAGGGGCAGAAGGAGAGACCTTTGGAGAGAACTAACATTTCGTGTTTGTTTGGCTCATAGGGAAAGATTCACAACACAGCTTTACTGCTCAGACAGTCAGAGCCTGAAACAGGTCGCTGCAGAGGTCAGTGGTCGGCTGAATGGGCATTTCCTCTGTGTCAAGAGAAACTAAGAAGTAGAGACCAGTGGGGAACTCTGGCAGTGCCTGAAAAGGAACACATATGATCAGGGGCATAACTTGAGGGGGTGCAGGGGATGCAGTCGTACCGGGGCCCAGGAGCCTTAGGGGGCCCATAAGCACTGGAATCAGTATTGAGATTGCAGCTTCCATGGCCCATAAACCAAGGAGAGCCACAGATTACCCTAACCACACTAAAGTTGATTAAACTCCTTAGCAGCCATAACCATCACTATCAAGAATTCCCTGTAGGGATGAGGTAGGGGGCCCCGGACAAAAGTTTGCACCGGGGCCCACAAGACTTTAGTTACGCCACTGCATATGATATTATTAGAATGGGTTTTTTTACAGCATTTTGAGCTTTTTTTTTTTTTTTTTTTTGGTAGACACCTCCTTTAAAGGTTTCTCAGTTCCAAAAACGATTTAGTACATGAAGTGAAAAATACACATTAGCAGACATCTCTAAGCGCCCGAAACTTCTTGGTGAATTCTTTTCTAGAATGTAATTCCAGTCTGGATAATAATACCGTTCTAGGCAGTATAGTGCTATTGAGTCTCATCTCCTCTTCTCCCAGGATGATTGATTTTCATCACACTCAGTGTTTTAGCTTCTGATGGCAATTCTTACTAATGCTGTAATAATTCTGGTGTATTCTTACCCAGAAATAAAGTTGTGTGTGTGTATAGAACCTGTACAAGTTCCAAATACTGTGCACACGTTCCATTTAAGTAAAGATTTATTTAGTGTCATGGGTTAATGTACTGCACCAGTGCTATGTAATAATAATTTAGAACACAAGACATAATCCTTCTCTGCACTCCTGGCTGGCTCTTGCTGGCCATTGTAGTTTTTATTTAAGTATTTTGCTTATTTCTATAGCGCCATCATATTCCGCAGCGCTTTACAGATATTGTCAACACTACCCCAAGTAGGGCTCACAATCTACATTTCCTACCAGTATGTCTTTGGAGTGCAGGACGAAACCAGCGTACCTGAAAGAAACCCGCGCAAACACAGGCCACAGTTATCCTATAAGCCGGCATTCAGCTCATCCCCCTGGGCAGTGTGATTTGATCCTCCCAGTGTCAGTTGATCCTCACACTCCCAGGGGAACGACCTGATTGCAGGATGGGCGTGTTTAGCGATGATGCAGCAGTGCTCAGTAATAGAATAAAACTCCCCCTGCGCTCCAAGATCCTCATTTGAATAAAGAATAAAAGTGCTTTTTCTCTGCATCCCTGGGGCTCTGAAACATATGAAAGGTATGGTTTTTAGTCTGCTAACAGCATCTACAGCACTATGGGAGAGGTTTAAAATAACTGGGGGCAGTGATAGACTCCCTTTAAAGGGGTTATCCAGTTTCTAAAAAATATGACCCAAATAACAGGATGCATTAATACAAAGAACTTTCTATCTAAATATATATCCTGTTTAAATTCATCCCCAATTTATTTTTAGGTCATTAACCACAGCTATGATGTTTTTTTCACTACCCCCCTGTGAGCAGTTCAGCCAGCAAATGAAACGTCACAAGAGCATGTGACCTCTTTGCTCCTCGAAGCCACTCCTGAGAGAGATTTATTGCCTGGTGAGATATGCTGAGGAGAGCGATGCTGCACAGACTGAAGAAGTAAGACAGAAGACAGACGCTGTGACACAAAACAGACCCTGTAACGGAGGGAATTTGTACAGAGGGGAGAGTGTAGAAGGGAGGGGTACACAGAGTGAGAGCAGGCAGATGAATTATGGAAAATGATTTGTCCACAGATTCACTGCATATAAATAACAGTAATACAAGGAGCAGCAAATAAAATAAAGCCAAAATGGTGCACAAAGGAGGGGTGAGTATTTAGCAGTGATGTGGATGCATTTTCAGTGAATTTTTGAAAGCTGGATAACCTCTTTACGCTATCTATCAGGAAACTAAGGACAGGTACATGTAGTGTGGGGATCATGTACAGGTACACTAAAATATACCATAAGGAGGCAGTTGTATCACTTCTGTGTTGAAGAAAAGAGAACCCTCTGAAGACCAACCATATAGATCCACTTTTGTCCTCTCCAAGGTCTACAAACAGATCATGATTTACTGACTGATAGATCCAAGACCGCTATTGGACCACAATAAACCTATTTCTTCTGATTTTTATACAAATACCTACAATTTTTTTTTTTCACAAAGATTGTCATGTTCCATCACATGTTGTATTGCAGAAGGTCAGTGCACACAAGCCCTAAAGCACCTAGCAGTCATAGTGATAAAAAATATGGAATGAAAAATATTTGTTGGTGTAGAGCATGTGGTTATATGACATGCATCCTTCCTTATAACTGTATGTGTTGATTGTCTTTTATCATGGATGGATTTATTTATATCACCAGATCATTTTTAATTTTACCTCTCTCAACTTTTCTTGGTCTAGTAAAGCATAAAGAAATATGACCATGAAAATACACCCTGTATCTATTCTAATGGGGGAGATTTAACACTGGTGCACTACAGATATAGTACATTGTACATAAGGTTCATTAACAGGGTGACATACTGCGCCAATAATTTGCCATAAAATTCTGACTCAAAGTAAGCCAACTAACAGATGGTAGAAACTTAGACTAGACAGTCTAGAGATATGTCATATTTATTGTCCAGCATCGCTCAATGTGATAAATTTGGTGTCTAAATATTAGTAAATCTGGGCAACTGTGTTCCATAAAGTAAAGCTGTAGTTGCAAAGGCTTTTTGGGACTTAAAGGGGTATTCCCATCTCAGGGATCCTATCTAAACTGCTAGTTTATGTAAATTCAAGAGTTTTCATAAATACATTGCTTTAGAAATGCTTCTTCGTTTACCTTCTATGTGAGAGTATTCCAACCCATTGTTTACACAGCGTTGCCTTGGTCCTCAGTCTGGTATCTTAATATTAGGACGAGTGAGGTGACTCACTCCTCTTTAGAGGGTCGGGGGCTGAATTCTCTGAATCATGCCTGCTCTTAGGTCCTGGACAAACAGGACAGCTAATTGCAGTTTGCTGATAAGGGCTCAGGATGGTGGGCTTGCTCAGTGCCCATCATCTCTGTATGTAAACACAGAGATAAGCGTTGAGATTAATGCGAGCCCACGGCCTGTCCTGGCATCATGTAAGCTTTTTTTTCTCTCCAAACTGTTGTAATGTAATATACATTTATAGAGCATATTATTTGATCTGTACCACCCACTTGGCTAGCATATTCTGATTTGCATCAACACAGAAAGTGCTTATATCTCTGGAATGACTGAACAGATTTTAATAAACAAAATAACAAAATGCTCAGGGTGACAGCGCCTATCAGGTGATGTGTCATTGGGTTTTTCAGACCTGGCAACAGGTTATTTTTTTTTCTTTGTATATCTTTTCAGACTAAAGTCTCTTACTTACTTTAGTCCTTCTTTTTCCTAGCCAGCCATTAGATCAGCCGCCAGGAAGTGAGATGTGAACATGCTAGAAGCAGCAGATTTGGATGAAGGACCAGTAAGGGCATTAGACTAGTTGTTATTTATAGGATTTTCATATTTCAGCTCCCAGTGGAGATACATTCCCTGAATATCACTGAGATGGTGATCCAAGTTGTAAGTGTCCTTCCCAGCACAGTCATACACAGTACTTTACAAAAAGAGTGACTTAGGAAATTAATAGTTTATGGCTGACAGCATGGATTACTATTATTAAAGTGGGGCGTCTTATTATGATCTATCATGGTACTACTTGGTACTCAATGACCCATCCCTTGTCACCAGGACCATGTATGGGACATAATTATTAGCCACTATCATACATACTAGCTGTCCCCATCATGGACAGGATTATTTTGTAGTCTGCACTACTGTTACTTGATATTATGGTGCTATTGCTTCTAAAACTACTTGTTTCGCATTGACACATCTCACCTCTGTTTCCAAGCTGGGTTGCCTCTCAACCATTTCTTGAAATTGGATGTTACTCCAAAGTCGACAAAAAAAGTAGACTGGAGGTATAAGAACTCTCTTCCTTTCCGGCAACATGGTTAAATTATGCAATGTGTTTAAGATCTGCTTAGGCCCCTTACTTTTGCAGCACACCAGTTCTGAATATACTGTGACAATTGGGGGTAGTATAGCATCAAAGGTAGCAGCTTCCCGGACTTACAGAGGTGTTTGTGGCGCTGGGTGCCAAATAAACAGCAGAGCAGGTAACAGCAATCCAAAAGAAATGGCTTTATTCAGCTTGTAAAAGTAAACAGGAACAAAAATAACAAAACAGCCTAGCCCACACACAGGTCAATACCTCACTTCTTGAACCCTGACTAACTTCTAGGAGCAAGAAGATTTACTGAGGGTACTTCTTTATGATCTGGCTCACACTGAGCTTAACCAGTCCTTTTGGAACCCAGTCCTCTTGGACAGACCACCTGTCCGTCTCCAGCTGGTTTCACAATCCACCTGCTCCCTGCAGGTTACCAGCAGCACTCTCCTGCTGTGTGCACTCCCTCTGGAGTGAAGCCCCCAGGTATGGGTGTGGTCAAGGTCCTTTTTAACCCTGTTTTTGGTTCGCTCTCCAGCATCCTCTAGGTTCACACCCTCACATTTCCTCCTCCTCAGCTCACAGATTATGGGGTGTGCAGCAATGGGACAAGACATACAATGTCGACGTCCCTCATTAATCAAATAAACTTGTCCAGTGACTCTCCACATGTCCCAATCTGGCGGTCTCATTTTCCAAGTTCCAATCACTCGACATTTCCGGTTTCTCAGCCTCTTCTTCTTGCTATTAGCATCAGGCTGTAAAACGTTTTTTGCCTCTTTTCTTCTTTTGGAGTTGACTGTATTACTTCCTGACTCCCACTTCACAGATAGCATGGAGACATTATTCACCACTTGTCCACCAGACAATTGGCTAGAGACAGGTACAGAAACCTTTATCCACAATGGCTTCAGACACTATTTGTTGGGACAATATACCCGTGATCAGTCTTCTTACGGACTCTTTTTTCCACACTTTTGACGACCCTTCACCTTATTTACTATTTCACAGCTCTCATAGCTCTTAACCTGTTTGAACTTATGAAAGTCACTTTTCATCTGTTTTGACCATCTAGGAGAACTGCAACATATGTCTTGAACAATAACAATTTTCTTTTTAACCCTTGCAGGCCTAGGGGGTGTCATAATCTCAACTACTTTATGTCCAATAATTTTGGAGAGCAGGCCTTTTTGCTGTTCCTTTTCATAACTTAAGGCATCAACAACCTTCTCTTCACTATAGCACAGATTACATTTCCTTGTTTTGTTGGCAGTTCGAGTACAATATGGAACCTCTTGCCAAGTTGACTCTTTTTGAAATTGGAGCTTCATTTGCTTCAGTGCTTCTACCTCATTGGTTTGAAGCTGGATCCACTCTTTCACAGGCAGTGTGTGATCAATCGCAGTCTCTTCTTCTGTTGGACCTTCTTTGGCAGTCTTATATTTTGCAGGAAGTCCACCTTTAGCAGTTACTGCAACAAGAACCTGAGGAGGTTGGAGTTCTCCCAAACTAATTGGCTGTTCATCAATAGTTGCAACTTGCTGTGCAACATCTACTTTAGCATCATCTACTAGGGGAACTACATCATTCACTTGAAGTTTTACATAATCACGCTGCTCCATTATAATCTGATCATTGGTATCACCATCACTGGACAGGTCACTCATGTCTGTCTGACTTTTTGGCTCTCCTCTAACATCAAGGCAATGACCACGAGATGAACACGGATTACACGCCATTTTTGTTGAATCCGTCAAGTTGCATATTTCAAGATCTACTTCTGTAATTGGGCTTTTCTGCAAGGTCTCACAATACAGATCACATTCTACAACATCATTTGTTACATATGTCTTCTTGTAATTCAACTTTCCTTTCTCTGTCTCTATGCTGGCAGCTTTCTCCGATTCGAACACCTTCTGTAGCACACTAATCTCTGACTCCAGCTTCAGAACTTTCTTCATTGCCACATTTTTCTGAGCAGCCTCCATCTCAGTTTTTACTAGTTCACCTTGCAGGTCTTCCTCCTGTTTGTCCACTTGTAGCTTTAGTTTAGCAGTAAGCATTTTTAGATCTACAATCTGAACACATAAATCAGACATTTTTTCCTCAAACTGAATCCTCATGTCTTCTATATGGAGGTCCAATTCTCTCTTGGCCTTTTCCAGCTTGTCATAGGCATTGGCTTTGCCCTCATACAATATCTGCACAGATTCCAGGTTTTTTTCAACTTCTTTATAATTCACAAGTAATGTTTGTAAATTCCGAGCATGGACAGACAACATCTCCATCAACTCTTTGTCTTTATTTTGCACCGAAACGGACAATTTTTCATTATCTTCACAAGATCCTGACAGCGCCTTCTCCAGGCTACATAATCTAGCTTGAAGTTCCATTTTTCTTTGTTCCAGAAGTCCAGCTCTGCTCTGCCATTCCTTAACTTCATTGTTTAGGTGAACCTGATTTAGTTCATGCAGGTTCTGCTCTGACTGCAATGTCTGCACCACAGATTCAAATTCATTTTCTCGGTCAGTCACCTCCTTCCTCAGCTGTGCCACTTCATTTTCTTTATCAGTTAATTCAGCCGAAAATTTTGTATGAGACACACAGTCAGCAGGGACATATTCATTCATAGAACAGAGGTGCTTTAGAAAAAATAAGTCACTCTCATGCAACTCATTATCTATACTTGCACTCCACATGCTCTGTTCCGGGTTTTGTGTCTCTCTGCTTGAGACTGCTGCACTAATACTCCTGTGCACATCTTTTCTGCTTTCTTACAAACTGAAGTTTTCTTTTTCTTGTCCATGGTTTAATAACAAGAGTACAGAATATTTACCAGAAACCTTGGGTTCAACCAGCAGCAACTTTTTACTATCTTCTGTAGTCACGTATATTCACCAAACAGTTAACTTATGTGGCACTACAACAACCAGCATTTTCTTCTGTCTTCCACAGAAAACACAAACATGGCACCATAGCCTTTCAAATAGACTGTTTGCAATATCCAGCTTCTACACACATTGCTTACTTTCTTGCTATCAGCAAGCACTTTACAGACTTCTGTGCCACAGTATACACAAAGTCCATTCCCTGAATTCCTCATCCAGAGTTTTACTTTCACCAGTTTTGCACACAATTTGGTATTTTGTAGTTACACTCACCCCCTCCTGGGTTTCTCACTTGAAATAACAGACTTCTTTTTCAGCTGTAGGCCACAATGCACATTTAGCGATACTGCAGTTACCAAACCTTGCGTGGATCTCTTTTTGCCCACATCCGAAGCACTATATGTGACAATTGGGGGTAGTTTAGCATCAAAGGTAGCAGCTTCCCGGACTTACAGAGGTGTTTGTGGCGCTGGGTGCCAAATAAACAGCAGAGCAGGTAACAGCAATCCAAAAGAAATGGCTTTATTCAGCTTGTAAAAGTAAACAGGAACAAAAATAACAAAACAGCCTAGCCCACACACAGGGAATACCTCACTTCTTGAACCCTGACTAACTTCTAGGGGCAAGAAGCTTTACTGAGGTTTCTTCCTAGTGGTCTGGCTCAAACTGAGCTTAACCAGTCCTTTTGGAACCCAGTCCTCTTGGACAGACCGCCTGTCCGTCTCCTACAAGTTACCAGCAGCACTCTCCTGCTGTGTGCACTCCCTCTGGAGTGAAGCCCCCAGGTATGGGTGTGGTCAAGGTCTTTTTCAACCCTGTTTTTGGTTTGCTCTCCAGCGCCCTCTAGGTTCACACCCTCACAATACCAAAACCATTCTATCAGCAATCAGTCATATCCTTCCTTTTATCTTCATCAGCAATGGTAGGACAGTGTAAAACTGTCCTAATAAGGGAAATGATAATACTCAAGTTGTAGACTTATTCATACATTACCAGCAGCAATAACAGAGTAAGGCACAACAAGTGTTCTAAGAAAAGATACTCCAGAATTGCTATTTAATGTATAAGATGTCAAGAACGCCCATAGGTTTTTATTAGTGGCTCTTTACTCTAGCTAATAAAGGAGGGCTTCAGAGCAGGTCAGTGACCTCTGGTTATTGTTGCTGTGAGAAAATCTCTTTTAATACTTATCAGACCCTTACCTTATGAGACTTGTTAGGTTTATTTACTGTAATGATGCATCTTCCATACATTCTTGATCATAATCCATTAAGAACAAAAGAAAAAACATAAAAATATTAAATCTTTATGTTAGTCCTCAATAGGTTAGGTTCACATTTCCGTTATTTAGTCTGTTGTTCTTATCCGTCATTGTATTAGAACAAACTAAAAGGGTAATAACATGACGGCTGCACACAGAGTACATTCTGCCTGCACCGTCATCATTGACTTTCATGCTAGAAGCAAGACAGAAGCTTTCTTCCATCTTGTTTTTTATTGTTTTAGAGGGAAGATAAAATAGTATGGGCTCTATATTCTGATGTTGTAAGCAAACACGACAGATGAAAGCTTCTCTCTTGTTTTCATCATTAAAGTAAATGATGACGTATGTCGGCAGAATGTGTACCATCTGCATCCATTACATTTTTGGACTGCTGTTCTGATCCTATGATGGATGAGAACAACAGTCTAAATAAAAGGATTTGTGAACCTAGACTTTACTTGAGTTTGGAAATGCAAAATAAAATGTAGTTTGGTTAATATCTTTAACGGACTTTTGGAATGAAGGCAGGGACTCTTTTAGTCCAAGTTACCTTTCAAGCAATCTACATAGGAAACACAGGAAATATGATTCCTTTAAAGACTATGAAAAATGCTTAGAGAAGGCCATAGCAATATAGTGTATTACTTACAGGGAACACTGGACTTTATGTTTCATTTATAACCCCATTTTGAGACTCGATCACATTTCAAAATGCGTCTGCAGTACAGGCAAGTCACTAACAGATGTCTATATTGGAAGCTGATAGATTGGTAGCAAAAACTAATGTGGAATAATCACAAGAAAACTTCAAAGGAAAGCCACTGTGTACATATATACAGTATGTATATACTGTGTGTGTATATATAGATATATATATATATCTATATATATATTGGGCACATCTGGCACAGAAGAGATCAAAACTATCCACAATGACTGAAGATGAATACCATAATATAAGAATTATTATTAGTAGAAGTAATACACAGTACTGTGCAAATGTTTTATGCATGTATGGAAAAAATTCTGTTGAGTACGGATACTTTCAAAATAGAAGTGACAATAGTTTATTTTTTCATAATTAAAATGAAATGAATGAACATAAGAGAAATCTAAATCCCATCAATATTTGGTGTGACCTTGGCCTTCATTATCAATTCTTCTAGATATACAGTACATGCAAACAGTTTTTGAAGAAACTCAGCAGGGAGGTTGTTCCAAACATCTTGGAGAACTAACCACAGATCTTCTGTGGATGTAGACTTGCTTAAATCCTTCATGTAATCACAGACAGACTGGATGATGTTATTTATTTAGCGTATTTGTATAGCGCCATGATATTTCACAGCGCTTTTACAGACATTGTGGTCACTGTCCCATGTAATTGATATCAGAGTTCTGTGGCCATATCATCTCTTCCAGGCCTTGTTCATCTTTACACTGAAGATAGCTTTTATTGACATTAACTGTATGTTTTGGGTCAGGTTCTTGTCGCAGAATAAATTTGGAGCCAATCAAACACCTCCCTGATGGTAGCTATAGGGGGTGCACAGGTAGCAGTTACTACCAGGCCCTGGACCCTGACGTGGCCCCAAAGGTCCTGCTGCCGCATTAAATATACCACTATTCCAAATGGCACAAAGTAGGTATGAACCGCATTACAGATTTTGCATCTTGTCCCAGGAGTTTTAAGTTATGCCTGTGCCTGATGGTATTGCATGATGAAGAAGTATCTGCCTGTATTTCTTAGCACTGAGGACACCATAATCCTGACCAAATCCACAACCCAATATGTTGAAATATAGCTCCAACGTTGCAAAGAACCTCTACCATGCTTCACTGTTTCCTGCACTCATAATTTTACCACTCTCCTGTCTTTCAGTGAATAGACTACATTCTGTTACAGCCAAATATTTCACATTTTGACTCATCATTCAAGAGCAATGGTCGCCATTTTTCTCCACCCCAGTTCGTTTGTTTTGGTGCATAGTTGAGTTACTTGGCTTTGTTTCCAAGTTGACGGTGTGACACAGTTCTTTCATGAAGACCATTTCTGGCCACTCCTCTGACCCATGGTATGGTATGGGTATACCTGGTTCCCAGTAGTTTCTGCCAGTTCTACAGTCATGGCCAAAAGTTTTGAGAATGACACAAATATTATATTTTCACATGATCTGCTGCCCTCTGGTTTTTATGTGTGTTTGTCAGATGTTTTTATCACATACAGAAATATAATTGCATTCATATTTTGAGTAACAGAAGCTTATATTGACAGTTAGAATGAGTTAATGCAGCAAGTCAATATTTGCAGTGTTGACCCTTCTTCTTCAGGACCTCTGCAATTCTCCCTGGCATGCTCTCAATCAACTTCTGGACCAAATCCTGACTGATAGCAGTCCATTCTTGCAGAATCAATGCTTTAATTTTGTCTGAATTTGTTGGTTTTTGTTTGTCCACCCGTCTCTTGATGATTGACCACAAGTTCTCAATGGGATTAAGATCTGGGGAGTTTCCAGGCCATGGACCCAAAATCTCTATGTTTTGTTCCCTGAGCCATTTAGTTATCACCTTTGCTTTATGGCAAGGTGCTCCATCATGCTGGAAAAGGCATTGTTGAGCGCCAAACTGCTCTTGGACGGTTGGGAGAAGTTGCTCTTGGAGGACATTCTGGTACCATTCTTTATTCATGGCTGTGTTTTTAGGCAAGACTGTGAGAGAGCCGATTCCCTTGGCTGAGAAGCAACCCCACACATGAATGGTTTCAGGATGCTTTACAGTTGGCATGAGACAAGACTGGTGGTAGCGCTCACCTCTTCTTCTCCGAATAAGCTGTTTTCCAGATGTTCCAAACAATCGAAAAGGGGATTCATCAGAGAAAATGACTTTACCCCAGTCCTCAGCAGTCCACTCCCTGTACCTTTTGCAGAATATCAGTCTGTCCCTGATGTTTTTTCTGGAGAGAAGTGGCTTCTTTGCTGCCCTCCTTGAGACCAGGCCTTGCTCCAAGAGTCTCCGCCTCACAGTGCGTGCAGATGCACTCACACCTGCCTGCTGCCATTCCTCAGCAAGCTCTGCACTGCTGGTAGCCCGATCCCGCAGCTGAAACACTTTTAAGAGACGGTCCTGCCGCTTGCTGGTCTTTCTTGGGCGCCCTGGAGCCTTTTTGGCACCAATGAAACCTCTCTCCTTGAAGTTCTTGATGATGCGATAGATTGTTGACTGAGGTGCAATCTTTCTAGCTGCAATACTCTTCCCAGTTAGGCCATTTTTGTGCAGTGCAATGATGACTGCACGTGTTTCTTTAGAGATAACCATGGTTAACAGAAGAGAAACAATGATGGCAAGCACCAGCCTCCTTTTAAAGTGTCCAGTGGTGTCATTCTTACTTAATCATGACAGATTGATCTCCTGCCCTGTCCTCATCAACACCCACACCTGTGTTAATGGAGCAATCACTGAAACGATGTTAGGTGGTCCTTTTAAGGCAGGGCTGCAATGATGTTGAAATGTGTTTTGGGGGATAAAGTTCATTTTCTAGGCAAATATTGACTTTGCAAGTAATTGCTGTTAAGCTGATCACTCTTTATAACATTCTGGAGTATATGAAAATTGCCATTAGAAAAACTGAAGCAGTAGACTTTGTAAAAATTAATATTTGTATCATTCTCAAAACTTTTGGCCATGACTGTATGCTCATGGCACTGCTGGACAGCTTTTGTTTCTGAAGGGAAGTAAGCATGTTTCTTTTATCTGTTGCAACAAGTTTCCTTGGCCAACCACTGCATCTATAGTCCTCAAAGAAGGTGGTTTGTACCATCAGAGAGGCGCCTGATTGGCTCTAAATTGGCTTCTCCTCGCTTGGATGGGGACATGGATGTGTCTTTATGCCACATGTAATCAGATATATAGACTGGATACACAGGAACACTGCAGGTCTGTCTGATCAAATTGTGCACAAGCTTTACAGATAGGACATATGGTTCAGTTCTCCTAGTAATCATACAAGCTCTTCTGCTTACTCTGTACAGATGTCGCAGTAATCGGCGCCAGTTGGACTTACTGTAATTTGGACCTATAACATTTTCAACTTATCTATGACCATATATTCCATGTTTTAGCACAAGGAGTTTTATTTCCACTATCATAGATTCTTAATTAAATTGGAAGAATTAGCAGTCATTGCTCTTCCCACTCGCTGCAGTTACTAGTCTTTGTGTTTTTATTGGTTAAGCTTGGATGCCGCAGTACCCTTTTGAGTTTACTGTAAATTGAAATATAGACTGTGAACCCTGATGGGGACAGGCACCAATGTAAGTGATGACAACCTTGTACAGCACTGCCAAATATGTTGGTGCTATTTAAATAGATTATATTAATATTTAATGGTTAGTATATAGGTGAGTCAATGAGGTTTGGACCTCACTTGTGATTGGCTCGCAATGTAATGCAATTGTAATTGTCATTGAAATTGTGATGAATTATCAAATAAAACTGAGTTTAGACTGTAATTCCTTGTATCATAGCTGTCTGTGCACACTCAAAGAGGACCTTTCATGCCCTCATGCATATGCTGTTTTATATACCGCTAGAAAGTCGACAGTGTGCTGACAGTGTCGGCTTTCCCGGTATGTGGAGATAGCAGTGCCGCTAATTTCGGTACCGATATCTCCCCACTGTCAGAAGGGCGTTCCTCATACAGTTGCTGAGCATCATCACTGGGCGGTAAGGAATGCCCCCTCTGACAGTACAAGGCTATGGACGAGTACAGAGAGGGGGGGGGCGTACTTTACGGCCCAGAGATGATGCTGAGCTATGAGGAACGCCCTTCTGATAGTGGGGAGATATCGGTACCGAAATTAGCAACACTCATATCTCCAGCCCTGGGGCACATACCAGGAAAGCTGACAGTGCATTGAATTCAGCGCACTGTCCACTTTCTAGCGGTATATAAAACCGCATATGCATGAGGACCTGAAAGGTCCTCTTTAATGCAGCATGAAGTACTACTACATTCATACTACCCTTATATAATGTTAGAGAAAATGTTGTCATACTAGGAAAAGGATGTCAATGTTATATTCTGAAAAAAATCCTTTAAGGCCAGGGCCCCACATGGAGTAAACGCCACGGTTTCCCCACGGTGTAAACACCGTGAAGAAGGCCGCAGCATTATACAGTCACTGTGTAGTTGATGGGATTCTAGCGAATCCCATCCCCACACTGCAGTAAAATATGTTCTGTGGACACACTGCAATTTCCAAAACCGTTGTGGTTTTGGAAATCTCTGCATGTCAATTATACCTATGGAAATGCTTTTTTGCTGCGGGATGCCACATGGGGCCTTAAACTAAAAACGTTGAGTTGAGGTTGAGTTCTAGTTTTTCCAATTGCTATGGAAGAAAGCGTCTGAATGATGTAAAATTGTGGCCCACAAACTCAACAAAAAAATCAAACTTATATTTTAATGCTTTGGTCAAATTTTGAAATTATTCACATGATCAATAGCAATATCTGTGCGTATACAATTATTATAGAGATATAATTACTGCTGCCACTTAGCAACCACTGCACTACGACCATACAAGGACAATATCTGCATGAAGTTTGTATGTTCTCCCCATGTTTGCATTGGTTTCCTCCCACACTCTTTTACTGATAGGGAATTTAGATTGTGATCCCTACTTGGGACAATGAGTAATGTCAATGCCTGTAAAGCGCTGCAGAATATGTTGGTGCTCTATAAGCAAGCATAAATAAATATTAATCTCCTATTTTCATGCTCTTGTCTTCTCCAAGGCTGAAACAGACAGTTGTATCCGCTGTGTAGTGGCCATGCCAGGTTATTGTAGCTCAGTTACCATTGCTTCCAGCTTTCTACACTATGCAATTCTGCTGCTTGGGTAGTTCTTTTGCAAAATCACGTAATACACACCTTTCTTGCTACTAAACCTCATTGGACACACCTCAGCTGCTGCAGGACATCATAATAAATGCCTCAGCTGCTACACAATCTCACTATACAAGCCTTAGCTGCTGCAGAACATCATAGTACACACCTCTCCTGCTACTGAACATTATTATCAGAGATTTTAACCTAGAAGAGCCATTTACAGGGTGATATGTGAGCAGCTGTTTTCTACGCCCCGCAGGTATTTCTGTTTAGGATCATGGACCCTGGAGGATGCCACTAATTTATGGTGAGGCTTGCCCTGGTGTCAGCACCCAGGATATTGATCACCAGAGGTAATAAGGATCCAGGAGCAATTCAATAGAGCTGAACCTTATCAGTTCCTGTGGGAAGCTTCTTCAGATTGAGTGATTGATCATTTCCCCCTATAATCTTTAACTACACAACGCCAATCCCAATCTGTGCTAAGCAGGCTCACTCCTGCTACTTCTTCAGCAAGAGGAGCCTGGTCTGTAAATAAACTTTAATGGGAGCAGATAGCGGCAGTGCACTATCCCTGTCTTTTTTCAATACCTAAGAAGGATGTCTGTCTCTACCTGATGCCTCGGTTACAGACTCACAGCTGCTGCAGAAACTCATAATACAAAACTGAACTGCTGCAGAACCTCATAATCCACACCCACACCTCAGTAGGGGCAGAACTTTATATTATACTCCTCAAATGCTGCTGAACATCATAATACACACCTCGCTCGCTGCACAACATCATAAAATACCTCTGATGCTACAAAACCTCATAACACAAACCTCAGCTGTTGCAGAACATCATAATACATACCGGCTCTTCTGCAGAATCTGATAATTCACAACACATCTGTTACTGAACGTTATAATACACACCTGAGCTGATGATCATAATACACCCTAAAACACCAATATATACCACACAGCACAATAGTAGGTAACATTTAAATACATGTATCATATTTGTTGACAATCCAACAAGTATAAAAAACAGACATATGTCACAACCAACAAGACCCACAACAGATCATGGAAACTCCCAAATTCATATAAATATATAAATGCATAATAAATAGTAAATACATAAGTCACAATTAAATAATGCTGACAATCAAAAAAGAATATATTAAAGAGAAGGGTGGAAAACAAAAAGTTATACTGACCACAGGGGTTCGACCCCAATTTATACATAATACACACTGCATCAGCTGCAGAACCTCATACTAGACACCTACAATGCTACACAACCTAATAATATACAACAGCTGCTACAGAACAAGATTTAGTTAGGAGCCTCTGTTGTACATCCGGTTAAAAATATCAAGGCATGATGCATTATTTTGTCCTGTAAAAGGCAGGCTCCCCGACAGAAGTCCATCAGATCCCATTATAGCCTATGGAATCTTTCGGCCACCGTTGGTGTCTGTGATGTATCAGATCTGACATTTCTGTGATATTTGTTGTTCTGCTTCTGTGACGGAACAGAAACAGAAATCACTAAAGCAGATGTGACAAGAGCCTAGGGGCCCTTTCACACAGTCATGTTTGAGCTTGGAATGCAGAATGGAAGATAAAATCACGCATTCAGTTTGTCCTATGGTTAAAATGGGCTTTGTTTGGTCTTTGTCAAGAATACTATGATACGATTATATGAGTCTAACACAGGCTTAAGGTTATTAATCTTAAAAAGAACCAGTCACACTTTTATGAGCATCCCTATGTGGAGATACACAACCTATTGACATTAGGAATAGTAGCACCTAGTTGTCAATTTATTCATACATTTCAATAACAGAGTAACAATAAAACTCAAGAGTTCTAAGTAAATATGCTCCAGAAGTTTTATTTAATGGGGAATAAAAGTATTTCCTAAAAGACACATGGCAGGACAGATGACAGGTCCTCTTTAAGGCAGAGGCCCCATGTTACAGAAACAGTTTTTTTTTTTTTTTGCAGATTTTGCTGCTTTTTTTTTTTTTAGCCAAGAGTGGCTACAAAAGGAATGGGAAATATATAGTAAGTTCTTATACTTCTACCTTGTGCTCAGTCCACTCCTGGCTTTGGCTCAGAAAACCACAGCAAAATCTGCAACAAAAAATGCTGTGTTTCCGCAACGTGGGGCTTCAGCCTTTAAAAAAATAAAAATAAAAAAAGTTACACTCACCTGCCTGCGATCCTTTGATGCATGGAGCCTCGCTGTCTCTCCTCTCTGCTTGACAAGGTGCATAAGCATAGATGTTTGCGCCTCGGCGCAGGAGGCACAATGCTATGATGTCATAGCATTGCGACTGTCTGTGCCGGAGAGCAAACATCTTGTCTCTTGGTCAGCCGAACTGAAAAGGCTTGCTGCTTACAGAATGGTAGAGCAGGAAGCTGAACACTTCCTGCTCTACCATGCGTTTCAACTGTATCGGTGCCCTTCAGACACCAATATAGTTGAAAGAATTGCATGTGTTTATACCTACACCACAGACTGAATCTGTAAGGTGGTGGGAGGTATAATAAGGTAATAAATAGCAACCCTTTTACCAGAAAACTGTAGGAAATCCTCATAGAACTACTTATGTGAAAAACCACGGTGTGGATTTGCAATCATTTTCAATGCTGCCACTTTTCAGACTGAAGTTAATAAACCACACAACGGTTCTTATTATATTCCCTGAAAATCACACATTTTTAACCACACTGTCAATGGAATTTATAATACTATATGTTTAGTTATTCAAGTTTATACAATACTGAGCAAAAGTTTTAGGCATAAGTGGAAAAAAATTTAGAAAATGCAAAGAAAAATGCAGAATAAGAATGCTTTCAAAAATAGAAGTGTTAATAGCTTATTTTTGTTATTGATTAACAAAACTAAGTGAATGAATAAAAGAGAAATGTAAATCATATCAATATTTGTGTGACCTCCCTTTGGAGGAGGAGTCCTGGAAGTGATGATATGGCCCCCTCTGATCTCAATATCATCCAGTCTGTCTGGGATTACATGAAGAGACATAAGGATTGGAGCAAGCCTACATCCACAGAAGATATATGCTTAGTTCTCCAAGATGTTTGGAACAACCTCCCTGCTGAGCTCCTTCAAAAAATGTCTGCAAGTGTACAGAGAAGAATTGATGGAAGGCAAAGGGGGTCACACCAAACATGATTTAATTTAGATTTATCTTTTGTTTATTAACTTTGCATTTTTTCTTAATTGACAAAATTAAACTATGAACATTTTTATTTCTGAAAGCATTCTTACTTTTACCTGCCTAAAACTTTTGCTTAGTACTGTATGCATAATTAAGATGCCCACCACACATTTACAGTCAACTCATTTTGTATATGAGATGTTCACATGATTCATGTACTGGTCACTTCCAAGCTACACTGAAGTTAAAACCGGGTATGCATTTAAAAGCACTAGCACTAGAACCAGGTGCTATTAAGGAACGCCATGAATAAGAAGGCTGCGATCTGTGGCAGTAATGGATTCCATTAGCAATCATTGTGATTCAGAAGTGCTACATTAGACAGTACAGTATGGCAGCATTTTAAAGTAATGAAACCTCAACTTTCAAGAGTTGTTCTCGATAACAGGAGATACAGAGACACTTCAATGTATACCTAAAGGACAATCCAAACCTACTCAGCATTCAGATGAGATACATACTATCTATATCTCAAAGGTGCCCTTAGATATATATGTACGTGATACAGACTGGAGTTGTATAAAACTATCAAAGAAGCTGTGCGGATGGATCTACATTTTATTTATATATTAGCCCCATGGCAACTAATATGGCTGACAGGGAGTCACTTATTTTACAAGTAAGCTAGTAAAGTCTGGAATTCAGATTTCAAGTGAAGGACTACTACAGATGTAGAATTTCTGTGAAATCCTCATTTTGGTTAGAGTTACACTTTAGACAGGGGCCTGTATGATACTGCATTGGAACCGGATTACTGTCTTGTTCTTTCACCAAATCACTCCTACCTATAAAGGCAGTCATTCCTGTAATAGAAGTATGTTAGCAAATTGTTGTACTGTATATTAAATACAGTATCCCTATAATGTATCCCTATTACAGTGCATGTCATGTTCACATAGTGCAGTTTGCATCCGAAGTCAGGACTGGATTTAAAAAAAAATTATACAGCTATACTTTCCTTTTAGTGTGTTAAAGATTATTTACTGGTTTTGCCTAAAAAATGTACGAAAATATTGTGCTAGGAGAACCAAACTGATGCTGGATTCACGCCAGCGCTTGGTTTCCGTTTGGGGATTCCGTCCCCGAATCAGCTTGAAAAATGCAAAGAGAAATGTCCTGCAAGCAGGACTTTTTTCTCCACATTTTTCAGGACGGAAACCCGGTGGACCCCATTATAGTCTATGGGGTCCACGGGTAAGCACTTTTTAAGCGTTTTGGGTTTCCATTTATTAGGTCCCCACGCGGACCCGAAGAACATAAACCCAAGCGAAGGTGTGAACCTAGGCCCCCATGTTTCAGAAAAGCTGTTTTTCTGTATTTTTTTAAGCCAAAGCCAGGAGTGGTTTCAACAGGAATGGCAAGTATATAGAAAGTTCTTATACTTCTCCCTTCTTTTAAATTCACTCCTGGCTTTGGCTCAAAAAAAATGCAGCAACAAAAACGCAGCTTTTCCACAATGTGGAGCCGCAGCCTAAAACATGTCATTCAGAGAGCTGTTCAATGAGTAAAGGAGTTCTAGTGCTCAGTTTATTACCTACTTGTTTTATTAGAATAGCTATCATTAGTTATGGAGCTGGAACATCTACTTGATAAGTATGTGGCTGTTGGTACAAGATTGCTTGAATTGTTGCCCAGAATGATATGTGCCTTGAAGCCAGGACCTAAACAAGAAAACAGGCATGTATCCATTCTGGAATAAGAATGCTGTACCATGAAATACCTGGAAAAGAATGATGTTACTTGATAGTCTGTAATTTATTACAGGAATTAGGGCTCAGTTACATTATATTATCTCTTTAAAAACAAGTAACCACCCCCCAGGCATGAAAAAACTTAAAGGGGTTGTCCAGGAGTTGGACAATTCCCAGAGGAGGCCAGGTAAGGTGTAACATAAAAAATGAAATCATACTCACCTGTCCCCGGCACTCTGGTTTTCATCACTGCTGTCCGTTTGGACGTGTGCCATGCTTTCAGCACCAGAAATCGCCCTGTTATAAAGCCATCCATCCCCGCAATAAAGATAAAACATTTTTATACTTACCTTGCTGCTGTACTACTCGCACTGGCGCAGTTCTTCACTGAAGCCAGAGGAGTACACCCCGTCTTCAGTGAAGCACAGTGAAGCTGGGGTTTACGTCTCTGGCTTCACTGAAGAACCACAGACGAGTCTGATGAGAATCATCGCACTTCTCTGTACTTAAGTAAAAGGCTAAGGCGAATCGCTGCCAGAAAATGCTGTGGAAAAGAATGCAGCAGAAAAGCATCACGTTTTTTTCTGCAGTGTTTTTTACAGCAAGTCCATATTATACCTATAGGAAAAACACCAGCACTTCCATAGGTATAATTAACATTTTTGAAATTACAGATTTTCCGCTACAAATTTTTTTTCTGCAAGGTGTGGATGGTATTAGCCAGAATCCCATCCACTTTGTAGATAATGTAATGCGCTGCATTTTTGCAACGAGGGGCCCTGGTTTTAAGGTTTGTTTGTTTAGATGCACAGATGGATTTAAAATAGGGCCATTTGGGACACTAAACCCCCAGTTTATAAGGACCTGTTGGGAGGTTTAGTGTTCCAAATCGACCTGACATGTTTCCTTAAAGCTGGGGTCCCATGATTCTAACGAATCCCATCCACACGCAAATACATGCAGCGGACATGTTTTTGTAAATCACAGCATGTCAATTATACCTATGGAAACACTGGTGGTTTCCCTATATGTACAGTAGAATGGAAGCAGAAAGTCCGCATACAGAACCTTAGCCATCAAGCCCCACGCAGTGAAACACAGCTAAAAAATGTTGCGGGGAAAAAAAAACATAGCAAAAATGCGGTTCATATTTTTTCCCACATTGTTTTTAATTGAGTTTTTGCAGCATTTTCCTCTGTCTTTTTTTTCTTCCCCTATTAAACCTATAGGGAAAACTCTTGCGATTGAGCAGTTTTTGAAAACTCAGCTTGTCCGTAGCTTTTTCTATCCCGCAATGTGTGCATGAAATTAAACAAATTCTCTTTGCGTTTTTTTCCACTGCATTTCCGAAGCAACTAAAATTCTGCGTTTCCACAATAGAGTCACGCTGGTGGCTATCTCACTACAATGTACAGTAGCGGCATGGTAGATGAGATTGTAATGAATCTCACCCACATATTGTAACTAAAATCCACAATGCAAAGTGACCAATAATTGATCTGTAACAATGTAAAGTTTGAAATCTGCGGAAGACCTGCAGCAGTTGCTACAGGTATTCTGCAGCAAACACCTGATTTTGCCATGCCTACTTTCAGGGGAACATTTTGCTGAATTACCCTTAAGGGAAGTAAACCGTGTGTCCATCTCATGTGGACCCAGCCTGAGGCCAGTTGCAGATGACCGTGGGCGAGATCCGTGTGCTATCTTTGTTTTTTGCGTATAGCACACTGACCCATTCATTTCTATGGGTACATGCAAAGGACCATATTTTTCACTGATCAGTGTGTGAGCCATGATTCCGCACCGCGTCAGATAGAACAGGTCCTATTCTGTTCAGTTTTTGTGGAACAGACTCGCCTATAGAAGCCTATGAGAGACTAAAAACCTAGGACGGCACACTGATGTACTCATTATGTCATCAGTGTGCCGCCCGTTTTTGCGGACAAGCTAGGGATATCATTAGATGTCTCCTGTGTTTTTTATGGTGGATCCGCAAACTAGGATCACACACTGATGGCACACTGGAGACAGTTTTTGCAGACCTACTTCACTGATGCTGAAGAAACACTGAAGACACACTGAAGACACTCTGTCCACAAAAACTGAAGACTAATTACTAGTTTGAAGACCGCAAAATACACACGGTCATCTACAACTAGCCTTAGGCTGTATTCACACTTCCGCATTTTGCAGACATTTGATGTCTGTAATATTCACCTATAGCACCTCACCCTACAGGCGCTGTCTGTGGTTGATCAATTTTTCATATCTTTTTTTTTTTCTTTTCATATACTTTTTATGTCTCTGGGTCTGCTGTAAAAAACACACGGATACCATTCTTTTTTTTTTTTCACAGACCCATAGACTTGCATTGATGTACTGTGGTTTTGCCAAATTTTTATGGAAACAGTAGCTTTACCCGTACAATTTACTAGTCATCACAGCAAAAACTGCGGCAAAAATTTTTTCACCTAACAACTTCACTGATTTAATCTCAGTCTTGTGCGATTAATGGGGATGTCTCATGAAGACACCCCCTCCTCTAAAGACAGCCAGCTTGACAGCACTATAAAGAGCTAGATGAAACACGGAGCAATCATCTAAGCATCCATCCACAGTACTGTGTCTGTGACATGAATGCCTGGCAGTGAAAATGAGCAAAATGCAAATATTCCCCACATCTGACAGTGCTATCCATAATCTGTCAGGAAAGCAGTTTTGCAATTGGATAGAGGTTTCTGTTCAGGATTGCTGTCTTCAGTATAATGTCTGCATTGTGAGCATTCATACCTATATAAATTATCATGATGCTGAAAGTGTGCTCCTTACCTCAACCCTACGGCTGCCATCTTCTGACTGATCTCTATAATAATGCTCAAGAAGATGATGCACATACACAAACACTGGTAGTTATGGCCAGAAGAAATTTTATAAAAATCATTTTTGTACAGAATGTATGTACTCTCTTAACTTTCCTGCTACTAACCTCTCCTGTACTACTGAGATTAGCAGAAAGAAATGGACTAACCTAGGTACATCTTTACTTTGCCCTGTATATAATACAGATGTAATATGCATTATAGATAACCTTGCAACATTGTGTTGTACACACATATTTAAATAAGATGATGGTAGAGTATCAAAAAGGTTTTCTGGGTGGCAAAAAATATCCATTCACAAGGGGAAAACACCATTTGTGGAGGGGATTTTGGCAAATTTGTACTGTACCTCGTAGCAGGTTATCCAACAGAGATTCTGGTGTGGCTAATTCACTGCAAACCCCACATGTTTCATTCATTTGAAAGTGGCCCTCCGGGATAAATGAAGAATTACACAGTTCCCATTGAAGTAATTCAGCTATCCATATGGCGGATGGACAGGAAGGGTTCTCACAAGTGGGAAATGCTTTTTGTAACTGCTATCCACTTTGGTTACTCTGTACTCAGTAGTGGTTCTTCACTTTCCATTTATTACATTGATGGCCATTTATCTGGATGGCTGCCATGTAATTCTATTCTATTTTCAAAGAGAACTATTCCTGGCAAAACTGAATTTCATTTTAATAGAAGATATTGGATATGACCATGTAATTCATTTCCCATGGCCTTATGGTTTTAAATTCCAACTTGCATACATCTGTTTCAGGCTTATTGCATCTTTTTGTTAAAGGGGGTTTTTCCATTTCCATGTCTCAGCAGCTTTGTTTGCTGTTTTTTTTTTTCTTCTTAGGGTGGGTTCACACTTGCGCCTGGAGTCCGTCCGTTGAAAATCCGACCTAAATGTCGGAAAAAAGGATAGGGAAAGGATTGGGAAAGGTTTGAGACACATTGCTTAAAAACTCATTCACTTCTATGGGTTTTTAAAGCAATGCGCGGGTGTCTGCACCCTCTGCGCCACAAAGCCGTTTTTTTTCGTTGGACACAAAGTCCTGCATGTCCGACTTTGTCTCAGACGAAAAAAAACGGCTTCGCGGCGCAGAGGATGCAATCGGACACCTGCGCATTGCTTTAAAAACCCATAGAAGTGAATGGGTTTTTAAGCAATGCGTCTCAAACCTTTCCCAATCCTTTCCCTATCCTTTTTTCCGACATTTAGGTCGGATTCGCGGCAGACAGAATCCGGGCGCAAGTGTAAACCTTTACTTCCTGTATTCTTCAGCAAGCTGGCAGCTTTGACTGTACGATGAACAGGACACTATGAAGTATCTCAATAGATAAAGACTTTGCCTTTACCATGAGAGATTATTTATTATGATTACTAGAAAACTAATGGGAATGCAGATCAAATAATATGCACAGTAAATGTATATTGCATTACACAGGTTTGTATAGAACACTTGCTATGCTTCTACGGAGAATGGACTAATTGTTATCTCTGTGTTTACATAGAGAGATAACAGACATGGCTCCCAGCGCCTTTATCAGCAAACTGCAATTAGCTGATGTGATTTTTCTGATGGCGGAGCTGTACATAACAGTGTGAGCACTCAGCCCCCTCAGAGAGCGGTGACTCATTGCTTCGTCCTCTCTTATCAGATACAGGTTGTGCACCAAGGAAACACTATATAAACAATGGGAGGAATAATCTAACACAGCAGGCAAACAGCAGCATTGCTAAAGCAATGTATTTAGAAAAACTCTTGAATATACATAAGCTAGCAGCATAGATAGGATCCTAGAAATGGGAATACCCCTTTAAAGCCACATGTAGGGAAACACAGCTAAAAAATGCTGTGGGAAAAAAATACACGTTTTTGAAAATGCAGCTTTTTCCTAATGTGTGAATGAGGTTAAACAAAGTATCATTCACTTTAATGGGACTGTAAAACACAACTTTTACATTGCATTTCCACAATATCACAGCACAATTAGGCCCATAGCACAGCCCATTTTTCCTGTATTACATGACATATTGATATTTGTTAGCCCAATAGTATATATGCCCTGATGAGTCCCAACTATACCGGGATGAAATACATATTATTGGGATAGGGAATTCTAGGGCGACTTTGTAAGGACGGGAGTCAATACAGGGTACAGGGTAAACATACTAGGGTGAACTAGCGAGAGTATACAGCAAACTCGACCTGATGACTCTTAACCTTTTTGAGTAACCCGATGTATGTACCAGACTGGACCCCGACTCCTGGTAAGACCTAACAATATATTATATGATGGTAGGATTTTCTTTTTTTCCTATTGGTGGCCTTTGTTCTTGTTTTGTATATTGGACCTAATTTTTTAACTGTTTTTGATAGCTCGATATACTTGATTAGACTTCTTAAAAGTTATGTTTCATTGAGGTAGCCCTTTTTGCATGCTGTATATATGATTCCACAACAGCCAAAAATGCATGTGTCTGTAACAAGTGGCTCCAGCCTTAAAAGTTTTTTAAAGGGGTTTTCTGGAATCACAATACCAACTATCATTGGGAAAAGACATAAACATTAGATTATTAGGGGGGGGGGGGGGTCTGATTTTCAGTGGGGGTCTGACCAAGCACTGTGACTTCTTAATTTTTTTACATCAGTCCGTCCACCAGCACACCATCTGCTTAGTAGCAGTAGGGTACAGTATTGCCACTTCATCTTACTTAAATAAATATCATACCAACATAGGTGTCTTCTTAGATCCAATTTTATTGAAAAAGTAATAAATCGGAACTCTTCAGCAGGTGTCTATAGAAACATATCTAACAGCAAATACAGGTGAGTTTGAACATATATATTCCATAATTATTATATTATGGTTTCCATCTGCAACCATTGTGGGAAATATCAAGTCTTGATCTCTTCTGTGCCAGAGTGAGAAGTGTCTGATTTTATTAGGGGGCATATATCTTAATAAATTAGGAGTATTTGGCCATTTATGTGCCAAAAATGTGTAAGGTGTAAAATGGTAAAATGTAGCAAATGATTGTGAAAAAACGGGGCTACCCAACAATTTCCAACAATTTTTACTATAGAAACTGGTGTAGGATGCATAATAAATTCCACACATTGTTTCTTCACGCAGAGGAGTAACTATAGAGGGTGCAGAAGTAGAGGCCTGTACCCTGGTGCCTTTGTGCCTCTGCCACATAAACAAGTGCCAGTATAAATGATGCATAATAGGTGGGGTCCCTGTAACAGGGGACCCCGGGGGGGGGGGGGGGGGGGGGCCCCCCCCCCCCCGGGCCCACCTGGAAACCTGGAGCTTCATGTAAGCCTATTATCCTTTATGTTTTCACCAACGCCCGGGGGGGGGGGGGGGGGGGGGGGGGGGGGGGGCCCACCCCCCCCCGCGGGGGCGAGGCCGCCACAACACGGGGCCCGGGGGGGGGGGGGGGGGGGGGGGGGGGGGGGGGGGGGGGGGGGGGGGGGGGGGGGCGGGGGGGGGGGGGGGGCCCCTTCGCGGGGGGGGGGGGGGGGGGGGGGGGGGGGGGGGGGGGGGGGGGGGGGGGGGGGGGGGGGGGGGCCGGGGGGGGGGGGGGGGGGGGGGGGGGGGGGGGGGGGGGGGGGGGGGGGGGGGGGGGGGGGGGGGGGGGGGGGGGGGGGGGGGGGGGGGGGGGGGGGGGGGGGGGGGGGGGGGGGGGGGGGGGGGGGGGGGGGGGGGGGGGGGGGGGGGGGGGGGGGGGGGCCGGGGGGGGGGGGGGGGGGGGGGGGGGGGGGGGGGGGGGGGGGGGGGGCCCCGCCTGAAACCCCCCCCCCCCCCCCCCCCCCGGGGGGGCAAAAACCCCCCCAAAAACCACACACCCCAAAAAAAAAAAAAAAAAAAAAAAAAAAAAAAAAAGGACTTTGAAAATAATAATTTCCCACCTTCACTAGTATTTTTAGGCTTCCTCTGACGGTTTCTGCCCATGCTGGTTGACATGTCTAGACTCATTCTACTGGTAGTCACATCTATTATTTTGCTGACTTACTTTAGTGAACTTCTTTCCATCTGACAGGCTTATTGAAAGTGACAGGATATGCCAGGATGCATATCATCAGTTTCTGAGACGCTGAACAGCAGTTTTTGTAAGCATAAACACGACATGTGGCAAAGCAGCGGGCAGCCGCAGCGAATACTGTTCTGATGAGTGTTGTGTTGTCATGAGATCTGTGGTTTAAAAGGGTCTTCCCAAAATGAATGTTTATGGCATATCAATAAGACATATGCTAAAGGTTAGATCTTTGTGGGTCCTGTGTTGAAGAATCCCACTGATAACAAGAAAAAACAGGTAACGTTTATTTGAGTATAAGTGGGGCCCCATGATGGCTCAGCGGTTAGAACTGTTACCTTGCGGAACTGGAGTTCTAGTTTCAAAACCTTGAGATTTATGCATCTCCTTAAGCATTGTCCATGTAGGCTTTAGACTCTTCAGTTTTCTACTGCACTCCAAACATTCTCATAGGACACCAATAAACCTTTACAATGGACGCTAGTGTATTTCAAGGCAAAAAAACATAATGGAGATCAGACCACTCACTGGTGGTTCACAGGCAGGGTAACATCAGAAGCATAGAGTCCAAGAACTAGGTCAGAGCCCAGGAATATTAGAACCTAAAAAGATGCTTCAGCTTCTCAATCGATAAAAATAATAGGGGGAATTTATTAAATGGGTTTTCTGGCCCCAGAAAAGAGAACTATCCTATACTTATCCTTTATAGTGGATATCATCAACCAGATATCACATGTTGGTCAACGGAATTTTATGAAATGCTCTACAACCATTAAGTTTTTTGAAGAGGCATTTTTTGGCACTGTCGTAATGTTTTTTTACTTCCCAGACTGGTTTTCTAAATGGCAGCATGCTGTAGGTTTTTTTTTCTGCAATACCTACAGAGTGATCTATTGGGAAAACAAATGACAGAGAAATATGCATGTGAAATACTGTAGTGTGTGTGTGACCTACTGTATACAGCCAACACAAAGAATACTTGTAAAATAAACACGGTTTTCATGGCATTTTTTACAAACCCAAAAATGCCTGAAAAAAAAAAAACAACAACTGTGTGCAAGAAGCTTTAGGTCTTATTGACCTGTTAATGTTTCGCATCAACGACTCGAACATAGAACAGGAGCAAATCTTTCTATTATACCTGACCTCTATGTACAGTACTAGGCTCACAATAGGTTCTCACTAGTGTTGCCTCTCCATTGTTCTGGTCCGTCGGAGGACCAGAACAACAGAGAAGCGGACGTCTAAAATAGCAATAACACACAGAGTCTGACGATCCCTATTGACTATAATGGAGTCTGTCAGGTGTCCGTTGTTTTAAAACTAAAACCAGTGTAAGACAAAAGTACACAACACTTAGGGTAGCAGCACACGACCGTGTTTCACCCGTGAAACTTCATCCGTGTTTTAGCCAGATTTATGCGCCCATGTGCCACCAGGAAAACGGCACCTTGGTCAGATTAACCCAGGCGCTGGGGCCTTAATGATACCAGGTCTCTGCTGTAGCTCCTAAGCGGCCGCCCTATTTAAATACCCGTCATCCACCATACTATTACGGTGGATTTCAGGCAAGGGTTAAACTACTGCAAAGTGATATCTTACCACAGAAGACAACAAAAAACAATGAAGAGTCATTGAAAAATGTTTTTCCAATGACTTTTCATTGGTTTTTGTTGTCTTCTGTTGTAAGATATCAGGACGCTGTAGTTTAACCAATGGCAGAAGTTTGGATAACTCTGCTACATCTGTATATTACAGTACATGATTACATTTCATTACTTCATAAATCGTCTGTAGATGGAAACTTTACAATTGACAATTGTTCCATCAGTGATCATAATAACACCTGCTATTATGTATGTTATCTCATGTTATCACTTTGCTCTATTGCTGAAGATTATGTAATACTGAATGTAAATGAGGTAGTGGATGAGATCATCAGGAATGGAGTAGTGAAGGAGAGAAGGCCGAGGAGACCACCTGTGGGTAAGACATTATTTCTATCATTATATTAGACGCTTAGGATCAGCAACAGCTAGTTTTCTGTATCAAGGGGAAAAGTCTAAGGGTGCACTCACACTGACAAAGGTATAGGTTTGAAGGATTTTCAGCATATACCTCAAATAGATACTGTGATGCCTTTGACATATCCCACTATATGGGCGTACAGTGGCATACATTGCCTACAGGTTCCTATGTTGCTAACAGCTTATACCACACTAAGTACATTTATTACTTGATGCTATGCTATTCCATACAGCAAAACAAAACAAAAAATACACAGTTTGACCTCTCTCTCGGTGCCTCCTAGTGCAGTCTGGTCTTCCCCGTCACAGACAGCGAGCCGTTTCACTTTGAGAAAACGCTGGAGTAGGAGAACTGGACTGCGCTACACTGGAGCACCAGGGACAGGTGAGCATGATTTTTTAAAATTTTTTTAACCTCCCCCCGGCCTATAGAAAATATTAACAATTTGCCTGGACAACCTCTTTAAGTCTTCACTGTCTTAATTTTAGACAGTATAGAGGTTCTTTAACACTTGTGAATATACATTTGAAATGTGGTATATAAAGTTTCTTTTTATTTCTTCTAACAGATCTAGAAGAATTAAGAAGAGAATGGACGGCATTAGAGGCCCTGGTAAGTGCTGCACCCTACTGGCACTGCTGTTTTGTTGATGATGGCAACGTGAACCAGAGATGGACGCCCCTTTGTTACTACTCTGGAATGCCTGGTGACAGATTGGCTGGCTGATTACAGAATGGTCACCCCAGTGGCGTTGCTAGCGGGGGGGCAGAGGGGGCGGCTGCCCCGGGCCCACGGACTCTGTGGGGATCACCCCGGGGCCGCCATTAATACATCTCTTACTTTTAACTAGATTAGTGTCTGCAGACACTGGTCTAGTTAAAACGCTTCCTGCAACTTGACTGTCTTGTAAACCGCAAGCCACTTCAGGCCTGCGGTTTACAAGACACCGAGACCACAGACAGACATCTGCCTCTTGGCACAGGCGGGCGCAATTACGTCACAACATCGTGCCTCCTGCGCTGAGATGCAGACATTCTGCGCGTGGACAGGGAGGAGGCGGCGGCTCCATTCATCAAAGGATTGTAGGTAGGTGAGTATAACTTTTTTTTTTGTCTTGTTTTGTTTTAGCTTAGTTGTGGGTATTTTATAAGGGGTTGTTAGGAGGGGGAATTATAACTGTAAGAGAGGATTCATTAGGGGGCATTATGAACATAAGGGGGGTCATTTATATAAGGGTTATTGGGGGCATTATGAATACAAGGGGGGGAGGTTATTTATATTAAGGGTCATTAGGGGGCATCATTTATATTAGGAGGCATTATGAACATAAGGGAGTGGTCATTAATATAAGGGGTCATTAGAGGTGCAGTATTTATGTCAGGGGTAATCAGGGGCATAATATGAGGGGGCAATTAATTTAATTAAGATGGCACATGGGCTTTATTAAGACTAAGGCCCCACGTAGCGGGCCGCAGCAAAAAAGCACTGCAGGAAAAACCACGGCAGTAATGCATTGTGGTTTTTCCTGCAGCGCTTTTCACAGAAGGTCTGCAGAGTGTTCCTCTGCGGAATTTCTGCTTCCATTATATCTATAGGGAAACCGCTGGTGTTTCCGTAGGTATAATTGACATGCTGTGATTTACAAAACCGCAACGGTTTTGGAAATCGATGCGTTTCCGCTGCATATATTTTTCCGCAATGTGTGGATGGGATTTGCTAAAATCCTATCTACTTTGCAGGAATTGTAAAATGCCAGTTTTTTTTTTCCCGTGGCCCCTCCCATCCCCACTTTTGGTAAAATACGCGCAGCGGACATGCTGCGATTTCCAAAACAGTTGCAGTTTTGGAAATCGCAGCATACCTACGGAAACGCTGGCGGTTTCCCTATAGATATAATTGAAGCAGAAAGTCTGCAGAGGAAACCTCTGTGAACTTTCTGTGCAAAACGCTGCGGGAAGAAAAGCAATGTGTCGCCGCCACGGTTTTTCCTGCAGCTCTTTTTTGCTGTGGGACACCATACGGGCCTTAGCCTTAAGGAGTTTTCCAGCTCAATTTTATTGATGATCTATCCTCAGAATAGATCATCAATAAGAGATTCCCCACTGATCAGCTGTATGAAGGGGCTATGGTGCCTGTTTTTATCACACGCTGCCTGTTTATAGTGACCGTGTGATGTAATTCCAGTCTTGTCACATAGACGTGTATAGGACGAGGCTGTAGTTACATTACATGGCCACTATGAAAAGAATGACACTATGTAAACAGAGAAGGGGTCACGGCACTTACACAGGTACCATGGTTCATTCAAACAGCTGATCCTGGGGGTCCGGGGTATTGGAACCCTACTATTTTTTTTACCTTTTGTTTACCTTTTAAGTAGGAAATACCTGGGCATTATTAATAAGGGGCACTATTTAAAGGGGATACACAAAGAAGTTATTCATTTATAGATGCAAGGTATTAGTCATTATGGGGGGGTTATATTATATATTTTATAATTGGGGGGTAGCAGCAGGATGGGTGTGCAGATGAGGACAATGTGGGTCGGGTGCCTGGAAAAGCAAGGAGCCAAAGATGTCTGTGCTAAAAACTTTACGGAGACCGGAAGAAATGGCCATGGCGGTCCAGATGAAAGAGATGGGGAATATGAACGATTAGACAAGAAATCACCTGTAAGTCACTAAATGTTACTGCCCTGTATTCACCTAAATCGTTTGCAGAGCCCTGTGTACCACTATACGGTCACCGTATAGTAATAATAATCGGTATACCTAAGTTGGGAGCCCACTTGGACATGTTCGCCCTCCCGTGCTGCTGTGCCTCTGGGTCACCCAGATTTTCCGTATTTCCACTACTTATTCATGGAGTAACTATTGTGATAACTTGGGGGAATTAGACTCAAATGGCGGCAGACTCCCGGACCTGACAGCGGTGGTTCGTGGTACTGGGCGCCGGAAAGATAGCTTTCAGATGGTCCAAGCGTAAAATAAAAGTGGCTTTATTCAGCTTAACTGCAACACAGCAAAACAACAAAAAAACCTAGACCACAGTTAGGGTCCTAACTCACTCCTTGAGCCTCTAACTGTCCTGACTATTGCTCAGCTTCCAGCAACAGTCCTCTGTGGACGCCAGCCCTCTGGCACAGACCATCTATCTGTCCAGCTGGTCCACTCCTGTGGACGCCAGCCCTAGCTGGTCCACTACTTCCTGCTCCCTGCAGGATGCTCCAGCCCCTCTGGAGTTATGTGCCACCACCCAAAGGCGTGGCTGAGAGCCTTTTCTGGTCTGGCCTGGGTCGCTCAACAGCACCCTCTGGCTCACATACTTACATACCCTCCCCCTCAGCTCACTACCCATGGGGTGAGCTACAATGGGACAAGACATATGTCGCCGTCCCTCTTCAATGCTATACACTTGTCCAATGTCTCTCCAGGTGTCCCCATCTGGCGGTCTCAACCTCCAAGTTCCAGTCAGTCGAGCCTTCCGTCTTCTCCTCACTTTAAACGCTATGCCAAGATCCTGGCCATTCTGCGCAAAGGCAAGCTCTACTCCATCATCTTCACAGTTCGCCACCCAGGGGATCACATCATTTTCATCACATTTTTCTCGATAGTCTTCAGCCATCCCATTACATGACTTTGATCCCTTTAGGGAATAGCCGTAAAAATCTTCATCTTCACCTATCATGAATTCACAGGAGCTCAGAGACCAAATAACACGTACTTCATGCACATCAATGTCTTTAGAGTATAACTGTATCACGGGAACTTTTTCCGAAACCTTCATCTCAAAGCAAACTTTGCCATCACCATCAAGGCTTAGAAGTTTAGGAGACATAGGCTGCTTGCTCTCCTCTTTGTTTGAGATACACAAGCTCTGTACTGCAATATCTTCTCCTTCTGCACGAGGGCCATACCGTACACCCTCACATAATAGATCACGCTGAACTACATTTTCTGGTATGTCTTTAACAACTGTCACATCATTGGACAGGTCACTCATGTCTGTCTGACTTAATGATTCTCCTTTCTCTGCCTCTATGCTGGCAGCCTTTTCCAATTCTAACGCCTTCTGTAGCGCACAAATCTCTGATTCCAGCTCCAGAACTTTCTTCACTGCGACATTTTTCTGTGCCGCTTCCATCTCAGTCTTTACTAGTGCACCTTGCAGCTCTGATTCTTTAGAGGTTAACAGGTTCTGCAGCGAATCCTTCTCAGCTTCTAGTGCTGCCAGCTTTGAAGATAGGGCAGATGCCGACTGTTCAGTATTGGATAGAGACTGCTGCAATCGATCCAATTCTTCTCTTTTAGATTCCACTTCGGTTTTTAACTGTTCGATCTGAGAAGTGCGCTCTTCCAACTTTATTTCTGACTCGCGCTTCACGTGATCCATCTGAAACTCCAGCTGTTTCTTGATGCGTGCAATTTCCTCCTGCTGGTTCACTTGCACCTTTAGTTTAGCAACAAGCATTTTTAGATCTACAATCTCAGCAGACAAATTAGACAGGTTTCCCTCAAACTGAATCTTCATGTCTTCTGTCTGGAGGTCCAATTCTCTCTTGGCCTTTTCCAGCTTGTCATAAGCATTAGCTTTGTTCTCATACAATATCTCACAGATTCCAAGTTTTTCTCAAGTTCATCCTTGGAGCTAATCAAATTCTCCATTTCAGTGCACAGTTGCTTGTTGAGCCTCTCTAACTCAGCCTTCAATTCAAGGGCCTCTGCTTCAGCACGGTCACGTTCTTCTGCATATCTAGCAGAAAGAGTCTTCTCTTCACCAAGCAGCTGATCAAACTTTTTCTGCTTCCTTTCCAAATTTGACACCATCCGACGTTGATGATCAAGGTCTACACCTACATCTTCTAGTTCCTGCTGCAGTCTAATTTTCGTCTTCTCAAGTTTGTCATAAGCAGCAACCTTCTCCTCAAACCGTTGATTTGTAGCTTCTAGCTCCTTTTGCAACTTTTCCCTTTAGTTCTTCAACAGAGTCCAAGGATCCAATACTGTCTTGCATTTTTTTCTTCATATCAGTCGCCTGATCCTGTAGTGTTGAAATCTGCTTTGTCAAATCTCTTTTTGCTATCTCCTCTTCCTCTAGTTGCTCAAGGAAACCCTTTTTCTCATCTTCCATTTGTTTTAGTTTTGTACTAAGGTCAAGCTTCTGACAAGTTTCTTCTTGCAAAAATTCCTGAGTGTCCTGAAGCTGAGATTCTAGTGTAGAAAAATCTTTGGAAAATTTGATAAACTCGCTGTCTGCTTGAGAAAGAAGCCCTATGACATTATTCAATTCTTTGTCTTTATTTTGCACCAAAACAGACAATTTCTCTTTATCTTCACAAGATCCTGACAGCGCCCTCTCCAGGCTACATATTCTAGCTTTGAGTTCCCTTTCTCTTTGTTTAGCAGTTTCAAGCTCATCTCTTAATTTTTCAATGACACTCTCTTTGGCAATGGAGTCTTGGACATGCTGCTCCTTTAAATCCTGCAATTACTTCTCAAGCACTTGCTTTTGCTCCACACTCTGTTTAACTTTATTAGATAGAGCACATTTCATTTCTGCAAACTCCTTCTTAGTGACACAGTCCATTCCAGGCAAACCCAGTACCACATTTTTCACAATGACTAGATTATGAACTCCTCATAGATTCAAGATCTTTACTTTAACTTCAACTTAAGGTTCTCTTTTTCTAATACCTCAAGTTGCCATTTCCAATCAGATATTTTATCCTCATCAATGAACCTGATGGTTTTATTCTCATCTTGAAGCTGCTGCACCCTAACATTTTCATCTTTGGCGCTTCCATGCACTCCATTATGAGACACACACTCAGCAGGGACATATTCTTTCATAGAACAGAGGTGCTTTAGAAAAACTGAGTCACCATCATGCAACACATTATCTTTACTTGCACTCAACATGATCTGCTCCAGGTTTTGTGTCTCTCTGCATTCAGACTGTTGCAGTAACAAACCTGTGCATGACTTCTCTGCTTTTTTACAAGCTGAAATTCTCTTTTTCTTGCCCATGATTTACTAACAAGATTACACAATATTCCACAGCAACCTTGGGGTTCAACCGGCAGCAACTTTTTGCTATCTTCTACAGTCACCTGTATTCACACAGTTAACTTATGTGGCACTACAACAACCAGCATTTTCTTCTGTCTTCCACAGAAAACACCAACATGGCACCATAGCCTTTCACATACACTTGTTTGCAATATCCATCTTCTATACACATTGCTTACTTTCTTGCCATCAGCAAAACACTTTACAGACTTCTGTGCCCCAGTATACACAAAGTCCATTCCCTGGATTTCCTCTTCCAGAGTTTTACTTTCACCAGGTTTTACAAACACTTTTGCTATGTTGCAATTCACTCACCCCATTCTGGGCTTCTCAGTTGAAATCACCGATTTCTTCCAGCTGTAGGCCACAATGCACACTTAGCAGTACTGCAGTCACCAAACACTTGTCTTCCAGGACTTGCGGGGATCTCTTTATGCCCGCGTTCGTAGCACCATATGTGATAACTTGGGGGAATTAGACTCAAATGGCGGCAGACTCCCGGACCTGACAGCGGTGGTTCGTGGTACTGGGCGCCGGAAAGATAGCTTTCAGACGGTCCAAACGTAAAATAAAAGTGGCTTTATTCAGCTTAACTGCAACACAGCAAAACAACAAAAAGTATAGCATTAAGTATACCTCCAAGGCTTCTCCTTATTACCTGGGTTACTGGGATGAATAGCATATATACATTGTGAATCTGTGTTATTTTGCAGGTCCTCAAATAACAACTGGCAAGAGGAAACTGGCTGAAGAAGGTGAGACTTCTAGGCCAAGTAATAAGGAAAAAAACAGGAAAACCAAGAGGAGAAACATCAAAAGACGAAATAAACATCAAACGTGGGTGTATGAGGCGAGCTGTCTGGATGTCGCTAACCGTGCCCAACCCAATCTATTATATGTGGTGTCTCAAATAAATATATGTATACCTTCAATTGTGTCTCTTACTTTATTAATGTCTTTCTATCACGGTTGCCAGAACCGTCATTCCAAAGCATTGGCGGTTGAATTTGTACAGGAGCTTCTCCTAATAAGGAGAATGGAGGCCCTGGTGGAGGAGGATTCCTCCGATCCTTCTAAATTTGACGCTCTCTGGCGGCCGTGGGTGGTGTTTCAGGAATCGACTGAGTTCTCCTCTTTCTTCTCCTGATCCGGAATTACCTTACTATTTTTCATCATTTGTTTTTTTTATTCTTCTTCTTCTTTTTTTCCCTTTCCTCTTAGGAGGTTACTGGTCGTTCTACCCACCCCCTGATGTCCCCCCCTCCCCCCTCTCTCGCCCATATGTGTCTTCCTGATTGCTGTTTCCACTGTGTCTTTGTTTGTTTGTCTCTCATTTATTTGAAGACATTGTTTTTAAGATTCCATATACCTGGGCCTTCTGTCCCTTTGTTAATGTACTGTGTCTCAAAACGTTGGGCGGGGGTTCTCACCTAGCCTCCTGTATAAAGGCAAGGCCTGCATGCCTTTGCGCCTTTCATTCGTTCGCATTGTTCTTGTCCCTTTTCTATTGTATTTGAAAAATCTTTAAGAAACATTGATTAAACATAAAATGTCTCTCTAGGAGAGAAGGGTAGAAAGAAATGGAATCGGCGATTTTTTATAAACATAAAAGTACTTTTTATTAACAGCCATTTTATTAACAAATATTTACAACAACTTTAAACATTACACCTGGACATGGGTCCTTGAGGCTATGAAAAATGGTCAGGCGCTCACAAGACTATATGTATCTGTATAGCCAAGTGATTAATCATTTACCACCAGCCGTAAACACCAGCTCGGTGGCACCACATCTGGCTAACCATGTGAGAGACCCATCATGCGCCTGACCACCCAAAACCATCCTGAGTCTACGTAATAGGAGGGGGAATTTCTATTACCACTAACTCCAAGGACCCCCACCTACCATATACCACCGTGACTCCGACTTTGCCAAAATCAGCAAGACAAACTATGTGTGGGAGCCATATTAACCCCTTGAGGGCACGGCCAAAAACCATCTTAAGGACACGGCCCCATTTATCAAAACTGACCTATGTCACTTTATGTGGAAATAACCATGAAACTTTTTAATTTACCCAAGTGATTTATTTATTTTTTTTAAACTGTAATTTTTATTGAGTTTTTACAGAAATTTTAGAATGCAAACAGTGAGGCAATGTAAACAAAATACAAAGAGAGTTAGGGAAGGAAAAAGAAGTGGGGGGCAAAAAAATCTTAGGAAAAAACATTATATAGTAAGTCTGAACAAGAGCAAACAGAACACAGAACACTACATACCTAGAGTGGGGAAACAACGAAAGGGGTGGAAAGGAAGAGGGGGATCATGAAGACCATGAAGACCATGAAGAATGCAGTATGTATCCCATGGGGACCAGATGGATTGGAAGGCATCTGTTGTGTTTTTGAGTGTGGCAGTAAGATATTCCAGGCTGTGGACATCCTTAATACGGGCTACAAGGGCAGGGCCAGTAGGAGGGTGTACACTTTTCCAGTGGAGGGCCACAAGCATTTTAGCAGCAGTGCAGAGATACAGAAAGAGTTTAGAGGTCTTTTTACAAAGGTGTCTGGGGGGCAAATTACGTAAATAGACAAGAGGATCCAGCGGACACCCTGGAGAAAGAACTCATCAGTTAACACCTTAACTTCTGTCCAGAAAGCGCAAATCTTTTTGATTATATGCAGCAGCAATATGTTGACTATGTATATGTACAATGTTAAATTTAATAAAAACAGAATTTTTTTTTTGTTTCAATAGTTTTTTATTGAAATTTTTAACAGGAATACATTACAAGTTGTAAACACATCAAGGTACAAGGGCACAGTTATGGCCTCACACATATCGTTTTTTTTTCGTCGGACACGAAGTCCTGCATGTCCGACTTTGTTTCCGACGAAAAAAAAGGATTCGCAGCGCAGAGGGTGTAAGCGCACACCCGCGCATTGCTTTAAAAACCCATTCAAATGAATGGGTTTTTAACCAATGCGTCGCTGACCGGTCTGTATCCGATGCCAATCCAGTTCGCCGAGATTTTCACTGGATTGGCAACGGACGGATAGCAAGCGCAGGTGTGAACCCACCCTGACCATGTATTTGTGGACAAGGAGAGTATGTCCCTCCAGAGAAGAGAGAATACGGTAAATATCTGATATTAGGCCCTTCGTAGAGGTACCAGCGTGGCAAATCTTCTAAAAAAGAGTAGGGACGGACTCCCGCGGGGCCCCAAACGGAGTAGTCATAAAGTGGGCTATCTGCCTATAGTAAAGCCACTCAGTAGACGGCAAGTGCAAACTGGAGGTAAAATAGTCAAAGGGCCTAAGCGCCAAGGTCGACAGGTCAGCGACATGAAACAGACCTAGTCTGCTCCAGGGGTGCATCAAATCAGGCTCCAGCCCCCCCAAGAGGAGAGGGTTAAAGAGGAAAGAAACCATAGAGGAGTAGCAGGAGGCGAGTGGGAAGAGCTTATGGCAGGTAATCCAAATGGCCCTTGTGAAGCGGATGGGTCCTAAAAGAGGGGTGGGAGGAAGAGGGGATGAACGGGACCAAAGAAAGCATTCGGATGGATAGGAGCCAGCCAGAGCATTTCTATCTCCACCCACTTAGTATAGGCAAGGGGTGATGCCCAAAACGGAATACAGCGTAGATGGGCTGCCCAATAATAGTGGAGCAAGTGTGGAACTGCTAAACCTCCCTCTGCCTTACCAGTCAACATGACCGAGAATAGGAAGCAATTTCGCTTCCCGTTCCAAATAAAGTGGAAGATAACCTTTTGGAGAAAGCGCAGTTCAGATCGGGAGAAAGTCACTGACAGGGTTTCAAAAAAGTAGAGGAGATTAGGAAGGAGCGTCATTTTAACAGCAGTAATTCAGGGAAATGTGCAGGGGACGCCATTTATCTAGGAGAGATCTGAGGTCACGAAACAGCCGGGGGTAGTTAACTGAGTATAGGGTGGTATAGGACAAGGTCAGTTGAATACCTAGATGACGGAGGGAACGGTCTCTCCACTGGAAATCATAATTATGACGGAGGAATTGAAGTGCCGAGTTCGGAATATTTAGAGGGAGGGCCTCTGTTTTCGAGGAGTTAACCTTATGTCCAGAGAAGTGGCCATAATCTCGCAATCTTAACATGAGGTTCGGAAGTGAGGTGTGGGGATTGGTGAGACTGTTTTCATAACACATTGTGCTTCATGTTAGTGTTAAATGGACCCAAGTGGACCCAAAGAATGGAAACCCCAACGTTAGTGTGAACCTAGCGTTGGAGGATTTCACTGCATTTTGCTATTTGATGACATGTGCTCAACCTTGATAGATGATACCTAGCAGATATTATTTATCTTGAAAAGCTGTCTCTGCTTTATATCACCATGTGTTGGAGAATGTTGGCCTTTCCCTGGATATGTCAGTCTGGGGAAAGGTAAACACCACCCTCGACACATGGAGTAGCAATTATGGACAAGGACAATACATGGCTTTCAGGACCCACTGGGTCAATGTTTTGACAGTCCAGAATTACAACATGGCCAGGTGCTGCTTCCATCCTGTTTGTGCAAGTCCGTTCCAACACAATGCAGAGCAATTACAGTTAATGAGCCTGGAACAGAGGAACCACACTGTGGAGGAGTTCCTCCACTGTATCCTGCAGCAAGTATACCGCTCATTGGCTCCTCATCAACTATAACTGGGCAGTGACAATGGCACCAATATTGTTGCTGTGCTACAGTTAAGTTGAATAGCTCATTGTCCCTGTATGGCTTGTGTGCTGAATCTAGTGGTGCACCACTTTATTAACATGTTATGATGGCTTAAAAGAGGTGCTCCTCATGGCCAGAAAAATGTGCATTAAAGCCGTTCTTATGTCGTAAAAAAAACACCATGATCAATTTACAGCGTCAAAACAGTCTGCATTTGCACCGCCTTATCTAAGAGGTTCCAAATTTCTGGAGCTGCACCTTAAACATGCTGGAGCATCTGTCTGAGCAGCAGAAGATGGCGAACAGTTACTGCATGCAGCAGACAACACTGACAATGTGTTAGTTCGAGAGCCGTCATTGGAGACTCATGAGGGAAGTGTGTTGGCTTCTCAAGCTCATTGAAGAGTCCACCAAATTTGTCAGCTGGGACAACTGAAGCATAAGCTATGTGATCCCTTTATTATATATCTTACAGGAAACATACTCGTGCAATGAGGGATAGATGAGGACGAACAGCTTCCACCTCTTAGTCAATGTCATTGCCCCTGATTAATGCAAGGGATACTGGAGGAGAACGAAGATCTGGGTTAGGGTCATTATGGTGGAGGGACTCCTACACCGCATTCCAAATTTGTATCCACTGCTTACCATCCATTTTTCCATGAACATACATGTCACTTTCCCTTTGGCATAACTTCGGCTGTAGAAATTGGATAGATTGGTTACTAGGAGCCATGACAGTGTTATGCACTATGTTTTAAGCCAATTTATGCTATGGTTTATACCAAACCTCTTTGGCCCAAAACGAATCTTGGTCCCAAACCACCCGAACCTATCTCTAGACATTTATACTGAAAGCTATGGTTGTGTCCATGTGGCCTAAATCTGGGCAACTGTATACAATCTTAAAGGGGTTTCCTTATGACAGACACTTATCTCCTATCAACCAGATAAGTGTCTGACTGGTGAATGTCCAATCTCAAGAATGGGGGCCAGAGTGTCTCTTGTTAAAAATAGCAATGGGTATGCATGTAAGTTGTGCTTAATTTATCACTATGGGACAGTTGGAAATAACTGAGCGCTCATTATTCTCAGGCTAAAAAAAAAATCATCTAACTTATGTAAATTAGGACATTATGATGTTGTTGTCTAGTGGTTTACTTAGGGCATTACCACATGGCTGCCCAGTAGCTGACACTAGCTTATGTAAATTCGGGCATTATGACATGTCTGCTTAGTAACTGACACTGACATATGTAAATTAGAGCAATAAGACATGGCTGCCCAGTAGCTGACATTGACATATGTAAATTAGGGCATTTGTAACAAGGCTGCCCAGTGGCTGATACTGACTTATGTAAATTAGTGCAATATGATGCAACTGCCCAATGGCTGTCACTGACTTATGTAAATTAGGGCATTATTGCACGGATGCAGTGGTCACAGTGTAGATCACTGTGATGTCATAAGTGTGACACTAATAAAACATGTCAGTAGAGATAACGAGTGTTGGTCTAGACTGCGACAAGAGAAGAAGGAGATGGTGAATGACTTTGTGTTTGATGCAGAGAGAGATTTACAAATATGGTGAAGTGAGGACATTGATAAGAAAAGTAAGACAGATAGAAAATAGATAGATTAGAAAGATAACAGAAATGTAGCTTATAACACTGCTACTGCTACATCTAGTGCTATGCCCTTCACGTCATTAATTCCGTTCTGTATGATGGTTATACCTATATCCTATATACACCACTATGAGATAATGTTATCAACCTACAGAGCCTTGTAGATAGAAAACTATATGATCAGTAAGTACAATATTCTTTACAATGGTGACAGATCTCATCATGATATTCGCTACAGTTAGTAATAAAATTAGTATGACACTGGTCTGTTTGTCATATAACAATACCAAACGAGTGTAGGGCTAGGACTCCACGTTGCAGAAATGCAGCTTTTTTTTTAGTCAAACCCAGTAGTGGCTACAAATGGAATTGGAGATATAAAGAGAGCACTTCTACTTCTCCCTTTTGCTTAACCCACTCTTGGTTTTGGCTGAAAAAAACGCAGCAAAATCTGAAACCCAAAAAGCAGCTTTTCTGTAACATGGGTCCTTCAGTGTAGATCTTACATGTATGGAAGTTGAAGCTTAGAAAATGCATACAAATCTTGAAAATAACATGTAAAGTTCATCTTTATGTTGTGACAGAATATTCTAGAATTTTAAATTACAGACCATTGTGATGTCATCAGAATATGTAGGGTAATATGTGTGTATTCGGACAGCAATAATTAATACAATTGCATCTTACTACTGACATATAAAGACGATGAACAAAGTTTATTAGGGAAATACATAAATAACAATTCCCTACTTTACCTGATTCTTGGTTGCACCCTTTACAAGTGGGGGAGCAGGATAACCACTAGGAATACCTAAAAATGTACAGGATGCAATTTAGATTAGATTGTCTATACAAGCTGCTTCCCTGTGTGCGCAGGGTGTATGAAGTACAGGACATGGCAACAAGATTTGGGCAAACAGCTTTCACACGAGCCGGGTTCGACCTAAATATTCCAAATTGTTCAGTTTTAACAAAATTGAAACATTGTTGAGCACCCAACAACAAGTGGAGTGATGTGTATCTCTTTTTCTGCAAACATGCACATAGACATGTTAGGGTCACCTGAATCAAAAAGTGGTTTTCCCTTGTGAATCGGTATCTCTGTTGCTGTTTATATCAATATGCAAACAAGCTGTTTGGAGCAATGAGGGTGTTGCCGCTCAACTCTTTGGGGCAATGGCAATGCCTTCAAAGAACTGGTTTGCATACTGACAAAAATATCTGTATATTGGGAGAAGGGGCAAACTGGCGTACATGCCTTACAGCACATTAACTGTTTTAGACACTTTCTGTGCCTACCGATAATGGGGTAGGGCTTATCATAAAAGGAATAGGGCTTGCGAGGAAACTGGGGGGGCTTAAGATGTAACACCAGGAAATGCCATGATGTTTGGTACCTTTTTTGGAATATAAACCAACTAAAATGTGGTGTAAAGTTAGACTAGACAACCTAAAGATGCTCCAGATTTATAATTTAGCATTAGACGCTTTGACCAGTCTGGTGCAGTTTAAGACTACCTATCCTACGTCCTCACTGTCTTACTTTTAGATAGTATACAGGTGCTTTTACACTTGTGTTGTTTTCATCCATTCCTCTGTTTTTGTCACAGGAACAGAAGAATGGACTAAACATTAAAGGCAACCAGTCAGGTCGATTTGGGACACTAAACCACCCTTTTTTAAATCCATCTGTGATAAACCTTTATACTTACCTAGAAATTAGTCTGATTAGTCTCATCGACTCCTCTCTGGTGCTCCCAGCGCCTGCTCAGCTTTTCAGTGAAGTCGAGGATGTACACCCCGGCTTCACTGTACAAGTGGAGGTACAGCACATGCGCACTTACGTCGAGGCATACTCCTTTGGCTTCAGTGAAGAATTGTGCCAGCGCGAGGAGTAAAGTGGCAGGGTGAGTATAAAGCTTTTTTATTGCGGGCATTGATGGCTTTGTAACAGGTTGATTTGAGACACTAAACCCCTGGTCCATAAGGGCCTGTAGGTGGTTTAGTGTCCCATATTATCCTGACAGATTCCCTTTAAAATGGAGCCAGAGTATAATAATAGCAGTTTCGTTTTGGTCGTGTTTGGTCCGATCGAAACTGCTGGGTAAGGTAAGTAAGCCTCGCGTGCCACTCTTGGCACGCGTGCCGGGGGTTGCCGACCCCTGTTCTAGACCATATGTGGCTGTCACCTCCAAGTTTCCTGTATGAAGATCCCTACTTGACTCTTACCAATGCCATCTATGATTTAGTGGATCTCGAGTCTGACAAGGAAATCAAGGCTATGACACTTTTGTGATTCCAAAGGTGAAGCTGAAGTCACATCGCTTTGAGAGTTTTTCGACCTGGTAATCCATTGAACTGGTGCTTCTTCTTCCAAGAGGAAACGCCACATCAAAGAAGATAAGGACACCATCCACAGCTCATGGCGGGGAGCATCTCTCCATGAACTAAAACTGTGTCGTACTCCTGACATATTCTTGTGGATTACAGTGTGGGTTAGTGGAAGTGTTAGCAAATTGTGGCTTCCCCAATCTGAAGATTGGTTTATTTGGACCTTATGTAAAGTTATTAGTTGTGGTCTACAAATTCAAAACTTTCAGTCTCAAGCTTTGGACTAACTGTTGATTGTTGTTTATTGTGCATGTTTCTTTTTTCTTTTTCAGGTTTGAAGAGGACCTTATGGACATCACAAAGACATTATTTAATGTTTGTTTTCTGTGAAATCTAAAGATTTCAGGCGGGGAGTGTCATGCCCCAGGACTTGGTTTAATTCACTGACATATATCTGTGATACTGAGTTTGCCTGTGAAGTTTGTCCCTCCTGTCTCTTTGTACCCCTGGCTGTAGCTCCTCCCCTCTCTCTCTGCTCTAGTTCACTTCTTGTTTTTGTTGTAACGTGTCTGCTCAGCTCCTGGAAATGCATCATCATTTTTCACCTACTGATGCTACAGTTGCTACTACTACTGCTGTTATATGAGGTTTTACAAGATTTACCTGGATTAAAGCATCTGAAATCTTATCTAGGCCTCATCAGTTGAGTTGAACACTATCTGACAATATTTCTGGTGCAAGTTACTGGTTAGTATAGAGACTACAGGACACTCTCACAATCATACATTTGCAGACAAGTTATTGAGTCAGAATAGAAAAAAAAAGTATTTAGTCAGCCACCAATTGTGCAAGTTTTCCCACTTAAAAAGATGAGAGAGGCCTGTAATTGACATCATAGGTAGACCTCAACTATGAGAGACAACGCGGACTTTCAACTCCCTCTAAAGGTTTTCTATGGGGTTGAGATCTGGAGACTGGCTAGGCCACTCCAGGACCTTGAAATGCTTCTTACGAAGCCACTCCTTTGTTGCCCAGGCGGTGCGCTTGGGATCATTGTCATGCTGAAAGACCCAGCCACATCTTCAATGCCCTTGCTGATGGAAGGAGGTTTGCACTCAAAATCTCACGATACATGGCCCCATTCATTCTTTCATGTAGACAGATCAGTCGTCCTGGTTCCTTTGCAGAGAAACAGCCCCAAAGCATGATGTTGCCACCCCCATGCTTCACAGTAGGTATGGTGTTCTTTGGATGCAACTCAGCATTCACTCTCCTCCAAATACGACGAGTTGTGTTTCTACCAAACAGTTCTACTTTGGTTTCATCTGACCATATGACATTCTCCCAATACTCTTCTGGAACATCCAAATGCTCTCTAGCAAACTTCAGACGGGCCCGGATATGTACTGGCTTAAGCAGGGGGACACGTCTGGCACTGCAGGATCTGAGTCCCTGGCGGCGTAGTGTGTTACTGACGGTAGCCTTTGTTACGTTAGTCCCAGCTTTCTGCAGGTCGTTCACTAGGTTCCCCCGTGTGGTTCTGGGATTTTTGCTCACTGTTCTTGTGATCATTTTGACCCCACGGGGTGAGATCTTGCGTGGGGCCCCTGATCGAGGGAGATTATCAGTGGTCTTGTATGTCTTCCATTTTCTAATTATTGCTCCCACAGTTGATTTCTTCACACCAAGCTGCTTGCCTATTGCAGATTCAGTCTTCCCAGCCTGGTGCAGGTCTACAATTTTGTTTCTGGTGTCCTTCCACAGCTCTTTGATCTTCACCATAGTGGAGTTTGGAGTGTGACTGTTTGAGGTTGTGGACAGGTGTCTTTTATACTGATAGCAATTTCAAACAGGAGCCATTACTACAGGTAATGAGTGGAGGACAGAGGAGCCTCTTAAAGAAGTTACAGGTCTGTGAGAGCCAGAAATCTTGCTTGTTTGTAGGTGACCAAATACTTTATTTTCCACCATAATTTGCAAATAAATTCTTAAAAAATCAGACCCCAATGTGAATTTCTAGACCCCATAGAAAACCTTTGGAGGGAGTTGAAAGTCCGTGTTGCCCAGCGACAGCCCCAAAACATCACTGCTCAAGACGAGATCTGTATGGAGGAATGGGCCAACATACCAGCAACAGTGTGTGCCAACCTTGTGAAGACTTACAGAAAACGTTTGACCTCTGTCATTGCCAACAAAGGATATATAACAAAGTATTGAGATGAACTTTTGTTATTGACCAAATACTTATTTTCCACCATAATTTGCAAATAAATTCTTTAAAAATCAGACAATGTGATTTTCTGGATTTGTTTTCTCATTTTGTCTCTCATAGTTGAGGTCTACCTATGATGTCAATTACAGGCCGGCCTCATCTTTTTAAGTGGGAGAACTTGCACAATTGGTGGCTGACTAAATACTTTTTTTTCCCCACTGTAACTCATAACTAGAGATAGGCAAACCTCTCAAGATTCATTTTGTGTTCAGTGACTTGGGTCCCCTGGCTTGTTTTAGGACGAACAAGTTCGGTACAAACCCCACTTTAAATTGGCTTAAAACATAGTGTAGAATACTCATACTCCTAAGAACCTAGTTATCCAATTTCTAGCATACACAACGGAAGTTATGTCAAAGTGAATGTGACATGTCTATGGAAAATGGTAAGCAAAGCAGAGGGTACAAACTCAAGAGTTTAAGCATACACTACGCTGCCACATGCTTTTACGAATTTAACATTTAAAACACTCCAAAAATTACCCATTTATTAGGGAAATGTGCGAGCCCGTGGTGTTTTAGAGAAGCATGGTGGATGTAAGGAAATTGCTAGTGGAGCAATTACCAAGTAGCTGATGGTGAACCCTGGGAGGAGGGGAACGACAAGACAGTGATTCCTAAGCTGAACCCACCCCTTGTCTCTGCCTACTTGCCTCACTGCCCTAGGTGACAGCCACTGGGCACCAGTCCATTCTTATGATAAAGGTGATAACACAGAACGAAGACAAGACAAACAACAACAAACGGTAGGTCAGCTAGCCAAGGGTTTGGAACCAGTCGAGCAGCGCAGTACAAAATCGGAATCCAAGAGAATAGTCACAAGAAAAGCCAAAGGTCAGTATATAGCAGCACGCATAGAAAAGACAGCACACAAAGGTGTGTGTGAGAAAACTATATATAGGAAGAAAGAAACCACCCCAGACTTGATTGGAAGATAGGCTGTCAATCACACAGGTAAAGCTAAGATTAACTATTAGTGGAGCAGAGGGAAACAAAGGTGTAAGAGATGGGTGTGGTGGAAAATCAATTACAGAGGTGAATGAATAGAACAGTGTTCAGACAGTACAAGAAGAAACTAAAGCAAGGAATCATAGCCGGACACACCTTCTGCGCCGTAGCATGTGGCCGGAGGATGGCGCCGAAGTTCGAATGGACACAGATGTTACAGTGGTTATATTGAAAAAAGCAATGCTTTTGTAGAATTATTAGACCGCTTTGATGGTTTGTAAGTGCTTCAGGGGCTTATTGTTATTTGGGAGACAAATTTGTGGCTGTGTGCCACTTGAAATGTAATGAAGAATTGGTTTTTCAAAAAAAAAAAAACAAAAGCCATCAAAAATTATATTATACAAACACTGTGGTAAAGGCACCAACAGTGTGCTATAGTGGAATGTAATGGTAGACCAGGGCGCAGGACATGGCTGCCTGAGTGGTGGTAGCTGTGGGAACAGTTGTGACAGTGCAGCAGGGACTAATAAGATTGACCAGGCCGCAGGACATGTGTGCCTGACTGGTGGCAGTGGTGGCAGGCACTAGGCAGCTGTGGCAACATGTGAGACAGGGTATAATATGATAGACTAGGCCGCAGGATATGTCCATGCCTGACTCGTTTTGATAAAAGTAAGTTTTTCCACACTACTTGTGGACAGTTTTGTCATTTTAGGTGTTACACCACCAGCAGCACTGATCACCCTCTCAGCCATAACACTTGAGGCCGGATAAGATAAAACTCCCATGGCAAACTGCACCAGCTTCTTCCACTGTTCTAACATATTGGCCCAGAATTCCATGCGATCAGAGTTATCTGCTGGACTATAGGTGCACTCTAGGTATGACTGTACCTGCTGGTGCAGCTGGTGGGTGTCTGTTGCCTGTTGTGGCTCTGGTTGGCGCTGCGATTTGAAAAAATTTTGGTTCATCAACTTCCACAAACAGTACTGGGCCTGACTGCTGCTGCTTTTGCTCCTCCTGACAGTTGTGGCACTGCTAGAGCAGGTGGAGCGCTGGCTGAGTGAGGTAGAGCGGGCAGAGGCCACCTGGGTATGTGTGCAACTGGCAGTTGCAGTGCTCTCCCTAAATGCTGCAGCAAGTTGGGTATACAGCCTATCCTGATAATATCCTAATTTTTCTTCAGGTTGGGAAGCAGGGAAGAATTTCCCCATTTTATCTTTATAGAGAGGGTCTAAGAGAACTGCCATCCAGTACCCATCCCTCTGTTTGATGCTAATAATGCAAAACCGTATGGCAGTGCTTTGCCTTACACCCATGAAATGAGGGTCAGGGAGGAGGAGTGGAAGCGACAGCTTGCTCTGGTGAAGGTGGAGGTGGGGAAGAGGATCCAGAAGAGGTGATTGGGCCCTGCATGGTGTCGCAACTGCCACTGCACAATCAAAGTAGAACTAGCACCTGGTCTTGCTGTGTTTCTGTATAGTTCCGTTGCTACTCAAAACATTGACCCAGTAAGCCGTGAAAACCATGTATTATGCTTGCCTATAATTACTGCCCCACATGTCGACAGTGGTATGTACTTTTCCCCAGACAGATGTATCCAAGGCAAGGCCCACTTTCTCCGACACATTGAGATATAAAGTAGGGACAGCTTTCCTAGAGAAATCATGGTGGCTAGGTATCCTCCATTGAGGTTGAGTGCATGCCATCAGTTGTCAAAACGCAGTGGAATCTACTAAGTGGTACGGCAGTGACTGCAGCTTGGCCTTGTGCGAGTTAAATTGCACAACTGACTAGGTGCATATTGCTGTCTCCTGGTCACACATTCCCTTATGGATGACTGACATTGGCGTGGAAGAGGAGGAGGAGAAACAGTTGGTTATAATGTTGATAACGACAACTACATGCTAGTGCTACGTGTATATTTGGCCTTTCTACCAGGAAGATTACAGGGAGGAGTAGGAGAACAGCCTTGCTCACTTACCCTGCCAGTGCCACTGACGAGTCTATTTTTCCAAATAAGAATGCGATGCATTTTCATGTGAGAAGGTAGAGATGTCGTTCCTACATTTGTTCCTGCATGGCCACAGCTAAGTTTCTGCTTGCAGATCTTGCACATCACCATGGATTTATCGTTTAGCATTGTACAGAACAATTCCCAAATGGGAGATAACCGCTTATACTTGCTGCCGCAAGCACAAGCGGAAAGAAGTCTGCCACTACCACCACCCCCACCCTGAGAGGTTCACCTAGGTCTGCCCTGGGCAGGCTTTTTTAATGTTGGGCCTGTGCAATAGCTGGAATTACTAACACCACTACCACCACCCTCTTCATCTGATGTCACCTTGTCATCCTGACCCAGTTGCCAGGTCTTATCCACAAGACAATCATCAGCAATGTCATCATCATCCTACATGCTTTTTTCATCCTACAGATCGTCATGGCTGTGCACACCCTCAGAATTTCCACCTCGAGATATCCCTCTAGCTCCCTTACCAGAACAACTATCAATAGTAGTAGTACCACACCCCATGCCTCTGCTACCTCCACCACCACCAACAGTCATCATGTCTTCCTTCTCTGCTTGCACACAACGCTGATGTTCTCATCCTGCTCAGTTGACATTCCAGAAAGGCCCTGTGGTAAATTACATATTATGCAGTAGGAGGAATAACACACAGAAGCCTGACTCAAAATCACATCACCCACGGATGCAATACCCTCCTGTGATTGTGATGAGCCAGCTAAATAATCAAAAACCTCATCAACATTCTCAGGAAGTACAACAATCCTGCAGCTAATGGTGATGCCACCAAAACCAGAAGCAGTGTTGCTCTTGCCACCCACATTCTTATTGTTAGTAGTAGTAGTACTTGCATGAGTCTATTCTCCTCCCTTCCTTTTGTATGTCACCTGCCCTGTTTTTTCCACTCCTTTTTTAAATTCAGATAATGCTTAATTATTATCTGAAAAAAAACACTGAAATAACAAACTTTTTTTTTACATTAGTGAAGGATGCACTACTAGTAATACCACAGCCACCACTTTCGTATGCTTTAATAGCGGGATTCAAAGTGAAGATTGCTTATTGGATGTTCCAATAGGGTCCCAACCATAGTATATAGAAATGAAGAATTGAAGCCCTCCTTTGCATTTAAAGTTTTAATATTGATAATTTACAGAGTGGTAGTAAACGTTTTCGGCAGTAATGCCTTCATCAGACTCTAAGGCAATGATACATACAGTGTCGGACTGGGATGTCTAGGGCCCACCAGTGGAATTGCTTCTAGGGGCCCACCATCAGGACCCCTGCAGATCAGTGGTACCGAGACAGGGCGGCTAAAGATAATAACATGTTGGGAGCCATGTTGTTCACCCGCCATACCATGTGCACCACTGCACTACCTAAACCTACTGCTACACCTTGTATGGCTCCAAGAATTGTTACCTGTAGCCACACTGTCCTGGAAAAGCTGATCTGCAGAGGTCCTGGCTGTTGTATCATCACAGATGTAATATTGCTGGCCTATCCTAAGGACAGGCCATCAATATTAGAAAGATGGATAAATCCTTTGAAGAGGTTGTCCAGGAATTGGCGCAACCTATGTCCCTTGCGGGAGGTGTAAAATAAAAAATAAATAAATAAAAAAGCATACTCGCCTGTCCCTGGTGCTCCGTTGTCCGCTGCCAGTGTCCATTCAGTCTCACGCCGGCGACTCCTTGCTGGGAGTCCTGCACCTCATGTGACCGTTAAGACCAATTAGGTACAGGATTTCCAGAAATGAGGCGCCGCCATGAGACCGAACTGACACAGGCAGGGGACAACGGCGTGCTGGGGACAGGTGAGTATACTTTTTTGAAATTTTTTTTATTTTTACAACTGCCTGGCAGCCGCCACAGTGGTTGCTCTAGTTTATGGACAACCTTTTTTAAGAGGTTGTCTGGGCCAAATTTTTTTATAGCCAATTCACTGGTCCCCCCATACAGTGACCTCTTCACTGGTCCTCCATACTGTATGGGGAACAGTGATGGAGCATTATATTGTGTGGGAGCAGTGATGGAGGCTAACATCCTGTGGGGGGGACATTAATCTGTGTGGGGCATATTAAAGGGGTTGTCCAGGGTTAATCTTTTTTATGGCCTATGCTCAGGATAGGTCATAAATACCTGATCACTAGGGGGCTGACACACGGCCCCATCAGCTGTTCGGAGCCACTTCTGGCTCCCGTTCTGTACACAACACAGGGCCGGAAGCAGAAAGCTCCATCCGCTGTATAGCAGCCCGGCGCCTGCACTGCAGCTCAGCTCCTACTGACTTCAATAAGTGCTGAGATACAGTGAAGGTGCCCGGCTAATACACAGTGGACAGAGCTTTCTGCTTCTGGCCCTGTATTGTGTACAGGACGGGTGCCAGAAGTGGCTCTGTACAGCTGATCGGTCCGGGGTCAGCCCCGTACAGATCAGGTATCTATGGCCTATCCTGAGGATAAACCATAACAAATTATGCCTGGACGACCCCTTTAATATACCCCCCTAATGCGCCACACTTTAAAGAGGTTGTCCAGTATAATTTTTGTCTTTTTTTCTAATAGTCCGGGAGAGGTTAAACCCCCCCCCCCCAAAAAAAAAAAAAAAAACAAAAACATACTAAACATACTCACCTGTCCCCGGTGCTCCGGTGTCAGCAGGTCCCAGCACGGTTCGGTCCTGCAGCTCCGCTGTCTTCTTTTGCTGGAAGTCCTCACTGGCTGTGACGTCCCAAATCCCTTCCTTTAGGCCGCTGATTGGCTTCAGGGGTCATGTGCAGGGGGAACTTGCGCTGGAAGAAAACAGAGCTGCAGGCCGAACCGCGCTGGGAGACACTGGGGACAGGAAAGAAAGTTTGGGTTTTTTTTGTTTGTTTTTTACCTGTCCCAGTGTAATTAAAAAAAAATGTTATCCTGCACAACCCCTTTAATGTCCCCCAGGCTATTGGCCTCCATCACTGCCCCCCCCCCATGACTCCATCAATGGTCCCCATACAGTATAGGGGACCAGTGAAGAGGCCACTGTACACGGGGGGGAATATTGAAGGGGCCACTGTATGCCCATACAGTGTCCCCTTCACTGGTCTTCCCTATAGTAGTATTGGAGTTTCTGCGACTTAGGTATTGTTATGCTGGAGCCCTAGAGCAGGCACCAGCATAACAATACAGTGAGAAATTAGCTGGGGTGGGAGGGGGGGAGGGAAATTACAACTCTCAACAGACCCAGAGCATCTGGAGTTGTTAGGGATTGTAGTTATCAGAGTGATCAGTAAAGTTGAAAGAACATGGTGAATGTGCAGCGCAGCACCCGGCATGTAAACAATACTGGGACAGTATAATATGCTCCACAGTGGCCCCCACACAGCATTATATGCTCCGCATTGGCCCCAAAGCAGCATTATATGCTCCGCATTGGCCCCAAAGCAGCATTATTTGCTCCGCAGTGGCCCCCAAGCAGCATTATATGCTCCGCAGTGGCCCCCAAGCAGCATTATATGCTCCACAGTGGCCCCCAAGCAGCATTATATGCTCTGCAGTGGCCCCCAATCAGCATTATATGCTCCACAGTGGCCCCCCCATAGCATTATATGCTCCACAGTGGCCCCCAAGCAGCATTATATGCTCCGCAGTGGCCCCCAAGCAGCATCATATGCTCCACAGTGGCCCCCCCCACAGCATTATATGCTCCGCATTGGCCCCAAAGCAGCATTATATGCTCCGCAGTGGCCCCCAAGCAGCATTATATGCTCTGCAGTGGTCACAACACAGCATTATAAGCTCCACAGTAGCCCCACACAGTATTATATGCTCACAGTGGCCCCCACACAGTAATATATGCCCACAGTGGCCCCCACACACTATTATATGCCCACACTGGCCCCCACACTGTATAATATGCCCAAAGTGGCCCCCACACACTATTAGATGCTCCACAGTGCCCCCCCAGAGCTATTATTATACTCAGGGGTCTCCTCAGACCCCAGAATATAATAAGTAGAGGCCCAAAAGAAGTGATTAAAAATAACAAACACTTATACTCACCTTGTCTTACCTCTCCGGGGCATCCTTGCTCTGTCCTGCTGTCTTTTCCATCTTCCTTAGTCCCCTGGTCTTCACGTCCTGTGTCCCAGACGTCACCGCTGGGGCCTGTGATTGCACCTCAGCGGTCACGTGGGGCGCGATGACGTCATTACGCTGGCGCGTTTCATGTCACCGCTGGGGCCTAATCACAGGCCCCTGCAGTGAGGCCGGAAAGGTGCCGGAAGCGATTCTGAGCCCAGGACAGCCAGGTGAGTATTTTTTATTTTTTTTTGTCACTTCCCCTGGGCTGGCATCTAATGGAAAGGGGCCCGGCCCCTCTCCATTAACAATAGGTATAGCGGTCGGGGAACCAGGCCTTCCCCGACCGCTATCATGGTAGTCCGGGACCCTCGGCCATTTCCAGCTGGCCGCGGGCCCCGCACCCCTCTGGTCGCAGTCGCAGCCCTTGCGACCACGATCGTTACGCTACTGTCCACTGGTCAGGGGCCCGATCGGGATGGTCAGGAGCCGGATCGGGCCCCTGACCGTCCCGATCAGACCCTTGACCTTTGCATTGGCAAAATGAGTACTAATAGTCTTCCCCGGTGGGCCAGTCCGACCCTGGATACATAGTATGTATAATAGACTGGTATAGGCGAGAAGTCAGTCAAAGTATACTTATACTTGTATACTAACAGCGGGGAACACCACGGATTATAAGTATACTGGATACAGAAGCAGCGGATACCGCTTGTAAACACTTCTACTGGAAATTCTGCATTTGCATGTTATCCGAGGAGACTTTTCCCACAAAGTGGATTTCTTGAAAAAGTATGAACTACTATTGACTGACTTCTCGCCTATACCAGTCTATTATACATACTATGTATCATTGGCCTTAGAGTCTGATGAAGGCATTACTGCCGAAAACGTTTACTACCACTCTCTAAATTATCAGTATTAAAACTTTAAACGCAAAGGAGGGCTTCAATTCTTCATTTCTATTTTCTCTATACCACAGCCACCACTAATACTGTACTGTACTACTGTGTTTGACATATATACAATTACATATGCGCATGCAGTGCACTTGGAAGTGGAAAAAAAAACCATGAAATTCCTAAATGTTTTGTTTAAGATTAGAGCAGGCTAGACTGTATAAAAGGGTTAACTGCAGCAGACTCCCTGTCCTATCTATGTCTGTCTATTCAATTCTATTCTAGCACTGCGCTACTAATCTGCCTGTGTATTATTGCTGGATTCTCTAAGTACTTCTATAACTATTGTTCAGTTTTCAATGACTTGTACTGCCTATAGCCTAGCTAATATGATAGCTATGAGATGCATTGAGATAGAACACAGATTTTTTTTTTTTTTTTGAAAGTGCCGAAAATGTGCCAACATCCACCCAAGTGCAAGAGAAAAGTGGGAGTGCCACTAAAAAAATGTGCACAGGGATGCATCTATTGCAAAGCCCATCTTGAAAGAGAATGGACCACTGAACAAACCCCAACCGGGCCAAAAGGCACCAAGAAGCCTAGGGCACAACTATCTCCCTCCACATGGGCTCTCACCCCAATGTGTACTACTGGGAGCCAACAACTTGTCCACCTCCACAAAAGCAGAGGTGGACCGGGAAGGAGGGAGCCTAAGGGCCACACAACTCCTACCCCCAGACGTCAGGAAGGTCCCATAAGGGCATCTACACCCCTTCAACCAAATTGAAAAATGGTGAAAAGACATAAAAAGCAATAAATAAGTGGATAGAGTGCCCAGTGCTGAGCCGGTCTACCTGCTGGATCTATAAAAATTACGCATGCCACGTAAGGGGACCAGGCATAAGAGTGAAGTGCTACTGCAGTGGAGGTAAAGTGCTGTACAATGTGCCTCACTTAGTGGGTTCCCATCTCCCAGTGAGTTCAGGCATCTCAGAAGTCACCATCCTCTACGGCACTATGCACTTCAGGCCTTCAAAGCATCCCAGCCCAGTGACTTCGATCCGGTGGCCTGGACCTAATCACTGTGTGTTTCTCTGCTCCCCATCCCGGCGTTCTGTTGCCCCCCTACAATGGGTCGCCACTCCCACTGAAGGAGGCAATTACTGACCAGGTGTGATAAGAACAGATACTACACTTGATCTTAGTCAAAAGGCCGAGAAACAATAGAGATAGAATACAGATATGTATGAATTTCCTCCATTACAGCAACTAAAGGCTGGAGTGGTCACAAGTGTACAAGCTTTATATAGTGTATATGACATCAGCACCGTAAGGTCCACCTGCCACTGTCTATTGGCTGAGACTGTCAGATGTTGCTATCACATGATGTGTGAACCACTGCACACATGACATTGTCTGCTCTGTATTTTCTGGTCTAACACATGGAGGTGCCCATTTTCTCGCAGCGTGGCCATATTTGTTTGTCAGTTGCGAATTGCTATTTGTTCAGTTTCGTTTAAAACCGAACAATTTGGAATATTCAGGACGAACCTGGCTCAGTATGAACTGATTTGCCCATCTCTAGTCATTACACAGTATGCTATATACATAGTTCATGACAGGATTGTATGATGTTTGTTACATATGTGTATCACATATGTCCTAGAAAGACCTATCTACAGCCAAAACATGTCAGTAGCATTGTGTGAATAAATCACTGAATGAATAGCACCTACAACTGAGCGCTGGTCTTGTGCTGTTTTTTTACATTTTCAAGTTATATACAGTATCAAAAGTCAAAAAGTGATCACATACTGTACACACCACCTCTTCTCCCTTCATTGGTCCTAGATCACCATGAACTGAATTTTTTACAGAGCAAATAGCCACCTTTTGCATCAGAAAATACCAGCAAGGTTTAGGATATATTTACACATTTTGGTTTTATGGTTAATTTTTACAGGAGTTTTGCAGAAATTATAGAAAACAACTGCCACAATGCCAGCATGTTAAATATACTCTAGTTTGGGGGTGAATTAGATTTCCCCCCTACTCTGACCTCTACTCGTGGCTCCTGGGGCTGCTAAATGTCAGCGCTCCGTCTCTCTGTCACAGCCTCATTTGCATATTGACAAAAAAACAGTAAGTTGGCAACGGACGCACCAGTTCACATGGGAAAAAACACTGATTCAGATGACCCTAATCTATCTACCTGCAGGCCTGGTTGATATGCTGAGTTTTGGTGTCAGACTCCCTTTAACATAGTCCTGATGCTGCTGGCATATCTAGCGCTGGGTGAGCCTGGCAAAGGAGGATTATCCAATCCAAATAGGATTTATCTTGATAGTGTGCACATCCTTACATTATGCAAAATTACTGTCTCATGCTATGGCTGGTAAAAAAAAAAAAAAGTATCACCTTCCCAGTGTGAGTGCCAAATGGGCTACTGGTTTTCTGACCTGGCGGCAACCTAGCGCAAATCTGGATAGTCTCCCTTTCTTATGGGCATCTGTTCTATGGGTACAAAAATATTCAAAGATATTTGCAGCATGTGAAAAAACCATTCCCATCATTGTAGAATTGAGGTGTGGGTAAACTAATGGTACCGACTTGGGTCCTGGGAAATCTTGGGCACTATATTATGTGCCTATTGGTGACCCTGGTGCTAACAGTGCTAAATATCTTCCTTTACTCCTATTTTACTTATAAGCATCCAGACACCACTGTCAGTCTGTCTGTCCATGTACTGCTGATTTGTAAAGTACTGTGCAAAGTGTTGGCGCTATATAAATAATATTATTATTATAGCACTGACACTTGTGTAAGTATTTGGGGAAAAAGTCAATGACCTACCCTACGTTATGGCCCAACTGAACCCAGTACTGCTCTAACTAATAGGATAATAGTCTCATAACTATTGCCCAGATGATCTTTTTTTTTCATTAAAAATTGATAACAAAAGATGTCTTTCATCGATCTTTGCACAATAAGGAATTGTAGATGTAATTGTAGGTGTTCCTGTAATGCAGTCTTCCGATATACAGATGGCGCTGTAACCTGTCCATTCCAGAATCTACTAGTTCTATACGCGGAATAGAATGACCACTGACATACTGTATAAGCGGTAGAGGTAAAATTGCTTGGTTTTCTCGCTACTCTTGTTGCTAAACGTGTTCCTTGATGTGTTATATTGTTTGGGGAACTGTCTCCGACAAAATGGCTGCTATCGACAATACCGGAAAAGACTACTCTAGCAGCTGCAGAGTTTACCTTAGACTATTGTCTGGTTTCCGGAAGTGGCTTGTTTGTGCGTTTCAGCATGGCGGCTGTGGATATCAGAGGTAAATGACTATCTGCGGTTTTTCCTCTGTTTATTGAGTGACAGCTGATACTTAGCAGGGAATAAGGGCCAGTGCTGTGCCTGTAATGGACGGCTCAGCGGAATTGCGTTTTCTAAAGTTCTGTGTGAACCGCTAGGTGACAGCTCTTACTACACTGTCACAGGGACAGATCTAGTAGATGGCATTATGTGTTAGGCAACCCATAACAGTGCAGGCTGAGGACCATGACCCCATTTGCTAGGCGGTTTTCAACAGTACACTTGATTTGGAGAATGTTTCCTCCTAAGGCTCTGTTCACATGTGTTACATTTTAGGATCAGAACAGGATCTGTTTCATAGTGACACAGACAGCGCAATGGGATCCCTCAGGTTTCTGTCTGGAGGCCTGGCCTTTCTCCTGACAATGTAGTGTGGTGTTCTGTGCTATTTTGCCCAGGAATTTTGAACACATTTGCAACAGAGGCTCTAGTGCACATGTGGATATGGCCTTACTGTAAATGGGGACTTGAGACAACGTAGTCTTCGCCTCGATGGTATCCCAGAGATCAGATCCTTCCCCTAACCATCATACTTTTTGGCTAGATTTACATGTTGTGGATGCAATGTTTCTGACATGCTTCCGAGAGGCTTCTCTAATCTCAGTTCTGGTACAAAGATTGGCATGAATAACTTTATTGTGAAGGTATGTATAGATTTCTGGTCCCCTGCTGCACTCAGTGGCGGGAATTTATTAAGACTAGCATTGTGCATCGGTCTTAATATTGTGAACACAGGCAGCAATGCACCAGAATTCTGACAAGCCAGCCTCTGAATAATTCTGGCACACGGCAGGAGGCTCCATGCGATAGAATATACATCTACACCAGTCAGGGTATGGCATAGATTTCAGATATAACTCATGTTTTCTGGTGTTCATTATAGTAAATCTGTTGGGCTGAGACATCCAGCCTCCTGCCCATCTTGATGCCTTCTCTCGATGCCCATTTTTCTCTAAAGTGGTAGGCAGGTTGGAAAATGGACAAAATGGCATATTTTTTTGTTGCTTACAGCCATGTTTTGCACCAGAAAACCCATGTGATAGCTTTAATACATTTCTTCCCAGTGTTTCCTGTATGAACATGAGGTCCCGTACACAATGCAGGTCTATGGGAGTCAGGTTCAGGCTGTAATAGAACAGTATTGTGAGTGTGACCTGTTAATACGTGAAACACAGTGGACGGATTTACTATAGAAAATTTTCAAAGATTCTGGCATAACTTGTTCTAAAACACTGGCATACATGCTTAACGCCTCATTTATTAAGTGTTTTAGACAGTTTCTGCTCCCTATCTGACAAATGGGTGGAGGTTAATATGCAACACCATGCTGCTAAATTTTGTGGTATTTTCTGTTGGAAACTAAGCCAACTAATAAATGGTGTGAGGTTAGACTATACAGTCTGTCCATGTGTCAGATTTATCAATCAACATTGCATGCACCAGAGGAACAAAGAGGAAGTCAGTGCTTGGTAGTGGAGCACATAACTTCACAATAAAGGTATCACTGAAGCTAGGTTGACATCTGTGCCGATCGGGTCCGCCAGGGGAGAGACAGACAATGGCGGTCCCTATTGACTATAATGGTGTCCATAGGGTAAGTCTTCCATGCAGATGTGAACTTAGCCTGAGTTATTCAGTAACATCACATTACCCAAATGTAATGTGACAAAAAATTACTAGAGTGCTTCTATAGATCTGCAGTGTGTAAACCCATCCCAGCATATTATTTATATACTTTATGAATCATTTACTCAGTTATCAAGATCTCTGCTGGCATTTATTGAATAGGAACTATTATTGTCCAGGTTGATACAGTGAGAATCATATAGGCTTTTAGGGCTCTATTCACACAAACAGCTGTTTCTAAAACAAAGAGAGTCTATGGGATTATTCACATGTCAGGTTTTTTTTTTTTTTGAGTGAACGGACATGCCCTATTAAAGAGTTTATGCTACGATAAGTATTCATCCTCTAGCCATAGGATAGAAGATAAATATCCGATCAATGGGGGTTTTACAGCTGAGACCTCCACTGATCCTGAGAACGGGGGTTCTATTTAGCCTGACTGCACCCAGGCTGAATCTAGGTGTGACTGCTGGTGGATGGCACTCGCGTTCACTTCAATGGAAGCGCTGGAGACAGCAGTCCTTTATCACTGATGCTCCTGTTGACTTCAATGGGAGCAAAGAAGATAGCCCAGTGCTGTACTTCAGCTATCTCTGACACTCCCAATGAAGTCAATGGGAGCGCCATCCACCACCAGCCAAAAAGCTGCGCCTTATCCACAATGTCTGAACATACCATTATAATGTTTCTCAGATCATGATATATAAGCTTGCGATTATGAAGAGTTTGCTCTTTGATGTGATGTATATTCTGAAATGCTTTCTTATTCTGCTGATCTATCATTCCAGATAATTTGCTCAGCATCTCCTGGGTTGACAGCTCCTGGATCCCCATATTAAATACTGGGACTGTACTTGACTATTTCTCAGAGAGAAGTAACCCATTCTACGACAGAACTTGCAATAATGAAGTGGTCAAGATGCAAAGGTTAACACTAGATCACCTGAAGTAAGTTCTGTTGGGATTGTAGTATTTTGTTTTGTTTTTTTAAACATAATTTGTAATATTTTATGTAATGTGAACACTATAAATAACATACTATAGCCATCTACATGTGGCCAAACAGACACTTTTTTTTTCGTGAGACCCCCAATAATATGCATGTTCTGCTATATTGGTTATGTACATTTATTTATGGAGGAAGCTGGGGGTGAATGGCAGCTGGTCAACTCTGGTGCCACTCATTTTTGAGAAAACGAGGATTGGATGAATAGATATAATACGGCCAATCCTCTTTTGTCTTGAGAATGGACAGGTAGCGGCGTTTGCTGGCTTCTCGTACACAATATATCCTAGTGCTTTTAAATAGGACCTGTCAGCTCTCCTGACAAATCCATTTTAGTAAGTATGTATATTCCTCATGAAATGGTAGTTCAGTATTGTGTTGCTTCTTTGGTATTTCTGTTGAATATTTATGAATAAAATGAGAACTAGGTGTTACCATTCCAGTCTGTCATTGCCAGGACTGATTGGACAGTGTAGGCGTATGAAATGATACACCCAGTTGTCAATTTATTATTACATGTCCAGGAGGAACAGAGGATCAACACAAAACAGTTCTAAGAAAATATACTCTAGAGTTATTTTATAAAGAATACAAATTTATACTGAAACAAACATGTCAGGAGAGGTGACAGGTCCTCTTTAAATGAAAATTTGGAATTGAGCAGGCTGCTAAAGAAACACTTCTTTTCTATACAATAGTTTTCATGTGTAAATACTTTAGGTAATTGTACTTATGCAACATGGGGCAAAATTGATGCTCTGTATTATGCAGGGTATGAGGTATTAAGCTTGACCCTTCAGGGCCTGTAATAGGCTAGACACTATGGGGGAGATTCTGCATATGTTTCCATGGTTAGAGGAAATGATTCTGATAATTGCAATGCATGCTGTCCCCTAGTGTATTACATTTACTGCAAGTCAGAGCTTCACTTAAATACATTGGCTGGTAATATTAAAGGGGTTGCCCATCTACCATTAATAGCCATAACACTAGCATTGCGGCTCTGTGCTGAGAGCCAAGATGCCAGTAGTACGGCACCTGACCGCTGCGGCCATTGACTAGCTGTAGCAGTCACATGCTGTCTGCATATAATCAGAGACCTGGAGGCCCTTGGCGAGCCAGCACTGGGGAAGAACAGAGGTACAGATACTTTTTTTTTTTTTTTTTTTTTTGTTATACCATTTGTATCTGATTTTACATTTTGTATTTTTTTTTTTTATAAGATTGGTAGTTTTTTTTTTTTTTAGTGGTGCATTCTGATCCTAATTCTCTTCTCTGTCTGTATTATAGTCAGATGGTTGGTGTGGAGTATATTTTGCTCCATGCCCAGGAGCCAATATTGTTCATCATAAGAAAGCAGCAGAGACAGTCTCCTACACAGGGTGAGTATCTGTTATATTGAATGACTGTGGACTGTTCTACACTACACCTAAGAACTACTTCATTCATGTATGTGTTTATTTAGGTTAATCTACTCCACATCTATAGATCCGAGATAAGACTGTTGATACTTGGTTCTTGAGTATATTTGTTTCTGGAAATGCTGGATGACAGTAAATTTGGTCAACCTTACAATTTTTGCAGGGGCTGTCAGAGCATATACATCTAGTTACACAGTGATCAATCTGACTGCTGTACTGCTAGATAAAATATAGTGGAAGTGGAAAAACACTTTTTGTTAGAAGAGTCTCCTGTTGATTGGCTGAATACAGTGGGAGGAGTCATCAAGACCAGTGTATTGATGTCCCCTGCATTGGCAATGGATGCCCTTAATTCATGATTAAGTGCACAGTGTCCCATTGGAGTCTATGGGGCAGCGTTGCAGTACTTACACCCACCACTACAGTTTATATGATGAGTGAACAGCGTGGCTGGCAGTATGTAAATGTTACAGAGAGCTGCACTGTCTTGGTCTTGGTCCAGCTGATCTGTAGGAATCCCAGGTCTCAGACCCCTGAAGATCTAATATAGATGGCCTATCCTAAGGAGTAAAAACTGGACAACCCATTTAACATTACACCTTTCCCACTAAACTTAGTATGCTTTCAATTTAATGCACTGACTCATCTGGTCCTCTAGAGGGAGAGTTACTCTCTGCACTTGCTTGTTGTAGAGGATCCTTAAAGGGGTGTGCTAGGACTAGGGTACTGATCAAACGTCCTAAGGATACTGTAGGTCATCAATAGCACGTGATAGCACCTGGAATCGCCACCGAATCGCTGATTGAAGGAACTGTGTTGTGTGGACAAGTGCTGTGGTCTCTTATTAAGCACAGTGCCGTACATTGTAAGGGTGGGTTCACACTTGCACTGGCACTCCGTCCACCGCGAATCCGACTTAAATGTTGGAAAACTGGATAGAGAAAGGTTTGCGACACTTTGCTTAAAAAACCCCTTCACTTCTATGGGTTTTTAAAGCAATGCATGGGTGTGTGCTTACACCTTCTGCGCCGCAAATCCGTTTTTTTTTTCGTCGGAAACAAAGTCAAACATGCAGGACTTTGTGTCCGACGAAAAAAACGGCTTTGTGGCGCAGAGGGTGTAAGTGCACACTGGAGCATTGCTTTAAAAACCCATAGAAGTGAATGGGTTTTTAAGCAAAGCATCGCAAACCTTTCCCTATCCTGTTTTCCAACATTTAGGTCAGATTCGTGGCGGACGGAGTGCCGGCGCAAGTGTGAACCCACTCTCAGGTAGATGTGCTCTAATTTTCACCAGAATCATGAAATCTCTGTTAGCCCTGCCCCAGAGTCTGATAGATTTCATGCATATCTCATCCCTCTGCAAGCTATGATCAACAGTTTCTCCACTGTAGTCAATAACTCAGTGGTAGGATGAGGAAACCTGCATCAAATATATCAGACTTCTCATAGAACCTTTTTTGTTTCTTTAGGCAAAAACAGAAAAATCAAGATTAAAATTTATAAATATCCATAAGCTTCAATAGAATTGAGATTTGATTTTTTTGACAATATTGCCCAGACCTATACTGACCTCTTGCATTCTCTCTGCAGTTATGCCACTGGCTGACTACTACATCATCGCAGGTGTGATCTACCAAGCACCAGACCTTGGATCGGTTATCAACTCCAGAACAGTACGTTACACTTTATGGATAAGCTGTGTATACAGGGATTCAGATGTGTTATGGTTTTAAGTTTAATTTTGGTGTTGTTAAGTTGGTTATGTCAGCTCACTATTTGGAGGAGAGGGGGTTGTTGTTTTACTAGAACATTGTAATAGACCCTCTCATCTCCATTTACAGTTGGTTAATGTAATTTTAATTTGTCCATGTTCATTTGTTATCTGAAGTGTTTCCTCTTTGTATAGTAAACACTATGGGTACTATGTATATAATAGAGCATTGCTAAAAGAGGTTGTCTGGGACCGCTACAGCCAGTCACTGCTCTCAGCAGTATACAGCGGAGAGTGATCATAGACTGCCTGAACAACCTCTTTAAAGAGAACAAGTAGAAAATGCTAAATAATTTACATCATTTGATTGCTGCCATTCCCCTGAACAATTTGGTGTTTTTCTTCTTAAAATCCGTCCACCCATTCAGAAGATACAGCCCATGGAAGATTATATGTGAACTAGCTCTGACTCCATGTGGACAAGAACCTTTTTATCTTCTTTAAGCAATGCTCTATCAAATACTTAGTAACCAAACTGTTCATGTGAAGTCACTGTCGTGGCTGCTCTGTATACAAACAGTGACAGCTCACCCAATGCAGGAACAGAGGGGAAGACACAGATAATTATAAATGCATTTTTATTTCCTAGCTCTCCCAAAATGTGTGTATTTAATTCAATGACCCTGGGCAACCCCATCTAAACAAGTTGCAATAATTTCTTACAACCCTAAACTGGGACATAAAACCTTATAGCATTGCTTATTTGTCTTTCCAGCTCACAGCGATTCATGGAATCCAATCAGCGTTTGATGAGGCAATGTCTTACTGCCGGTATCATCCTTCTAAAGGCTACTGGTGGCACTTTAAAGACCAGGAGGAAAGAGGTACAATACATGCAGACTGAAGTAATGTATGACTACAGAATGGAATCTATGTATTAGCTTTATGTTATACATATTTGCATTTCTCATTGCAGATAAAGCCAAACCAAAGGCTAAAAAGAAGGAAGAGGCTAGCTCTTTCTTCCAGAGACAGAGGGTAGATGCTTTACTTCTAGAACTCCGGCAAAAATTTCCTCCTAAGTTTATTCAGGTACGTTCTAAACACATTAGAATAAATGAATGCTGAACACATGCAAGAGGAACGATCACTTTAGTCCCAGCCTGTGCTTTCATTGTTTGTCAGCACAAGCCCCATTAAACAGGGTAGTATTTTTTTGTTTGGTCAAAAGCAAGTGATCACCTGATGAACAAAGAGTGCTAGGAGTGCTTGTTGCCAATATCAGCCCTGAATATCTGACAGTGTAATACAGCTTTGCTACACAATCTCAATCACCTGCTGCTTTGTGCTATTGTTCTTCCTGACAGGAGGTAACACTCTATAATGTCTCTGCAGTCTGCCCTCTTCCCACCCTGTAATGTTTCTGCAGTCTGCCCTCTTCCCACCCTGTAATGTCTCTGTAGTCTGACCTCTCACCACTCTGCAATGTCTGCAGTCTAACCTCTCAGCACTGTAAGGTCTTTGCTGTCTGCCATTTCGGCACTCTAGGATTTAAAGAGGACCTTTCACGTCCTCATGTATATGCGGTTTTACATACCGCTAGAAAGATGACGGTGTGCTGAATTCAGCGCACTGCCGGCTTTCCCGCTATGTGCCCCGGGGCTGGAGATATCTGGGGTCTTAGTTTCACCGTTCACTTTCAGAAGGGCGTTCCTGACAGTCTAGCTGCGCTGTGAGGAACGCCCTCCCTGACAGTACTATCCATAGATTTGCACTGGGGGGGGCGTTCCTCACAGCTCAGCATCATCACTGGGGGGTAAGGAACACCCCCTCTTTCTGTACTTGTCCATAGCGCTGTACTGTCAGAGGGGGCATTCCTTACAGCCCAGTGATGAAGCTGAGCTGTGAGGAAAGCCCCCCAGTACAAGTCTATGGACGAGTACTGTCGGGGGAGGGTGTTCCTCACAACCCAGCTAGACTGTCAGGAACGTCCTTCTGACGCTGAACCGTGAAACTACTACCCCGATATCTCCAGCCCCCGGGGCACATACCAGGAAAGCCGGCAGTGCGCTGAATTCAGCACACCGTCATCTTTCTAGCGGTATGTAAAACAGCATATACATGAGGACGTGAAAGGTCCTCTTTAATGTCTTTGCACTCTCACTACTCTAAACTGTGATGTCTCTGCAGTCTACACTTCTACCACTCTGTAATGTCTCTGCAGTCCATAACTTGTCTCAAATGCTATTGCATCAAGATAATATGGCACTCCTGAATGAATGGGTGCTCAGGGAGGGACTCAAAACAATACTTGTAGGAATTAATGACCCCAGCACTCCAAGGAATTGTGGTGATGAAATAAATATCACTTGAATCACTGCAATTCCTTGGAGTGCTGGGGTCATTAATTCCTACTTGTCTGGAATGCTGAGATGGTTCTTCCCAGTCACACCTGAGAGAAGATGCAGCTGCAGGATTATTCAGTAGCTCTTTATGTGTCTCTAGCATGAATGAGAGGTGAGTGCTGGGGAACCATGTGCGCACACAGCAGATATTTTCCACTGAAGAGAGAGGCTGAAACTAGCTGTATAACAACATGTCATGACTTTGCTGAATAGAGCATGCTCAGTATTTTATAAGCATATAACATTTGATAGATGTGACAGTGATATAATCCACAAATTCCTGTGTATATGTTAAACGGTTTGCCCAACAATAGGTTAGATTACACCAAACAAAATACATTTTAATTTAAATATGTTCCTGTGTGTAGATATTGCTATTTCATCATTGTTATGGTGCCCCCTGGTGTTCTCTGAATGTCATGTGCTGGTGAGAAAAAGTTGCTTTTGGTGCACTGATTCTTATTGGCTGGCCTGCACAATAGCAGGAACCGTTGTCAGATGATCTACTGAGCATGTGTGACCATAAGCACAAGTACACCAGGGGGCTCCATACTAAGAGTGTAACAGCAATGTCTAGACATTATTATTTATATAGCACCATTAATATCATGGTGCTTTACATTTGCGGATTTACATACGGTACACAAGATATACAAAACAGGTAATACTAACAGTGACCAACTGGCATGGGAGACAGGAGCATTCTTTTATATTATTCCAGTAGAAAATGTGTTATTTTGTGCCTGATGTAACAGACAAATGTCATATACTCATGGGACACCCCCCAAATACTGAATGGCTGGAATATCCACAAAATAGCACTGCCTATTATAGCTGACCCAATTTCTACCAACAAGTGATATCTACAGAGACTTATGATTTCCACAGACTGTTATTATTATTAATAATTATTAATCTGTTTTATATTGCAGCAAAAATCTGGGGAGAAACCTGTACCTGGTAAGTGTTTCACACACTGTTTGTGAAGCGTGGGGGTATACTATATTACTCATTAAAGGGGCTCTCCTATCTGGAACATTTATCATCTAGGATTTTATTGGTGCATCCTCCGGTTATTGTGAGAGAAGGTTAGGAGGAGATGTTATAGTCTATGGAGAGCCTGTATTTACAACACTGGATCCCTGTTCTCATGACTGGCATGGCCCCAGCCACACATATCTACCTATTTAACATAGGCATCTATCCTTTGTATACAGGGGTCATGGATGTAGAGGGTGCACATTCAGTAGAAATAGCAGCAGTAGTGTTTTGGCTTCCTCACATGCAGTTCTGTGGTATGGCCTGCTCCACAGATCTTCAAGCTGGTGTACGGGCATCGCTATGCTGGAGGCCAGAGCATAGTGCTGTGCATACATATGAGGTGTATGTTTTGCATATAGTCTGCTGGCTGATGGTATGCTGTGGGTGCCTGGGGGGTACTGTAATAAAATATGACAGCTGGGTACTGACTATAAGCTGTGGGGGAAGTGAGAGCTAAGGAGTTGGGGTGAGGGGTACTTCATGCTGACTGTATACTGTGGAGGGGAGGGTGGGGTGTGTCAAATTTGCCCTAGGGCCCACAGGATTCTAGTTAAACCACTATTAAATGTTGCTTTAGGTATAAATATATTTAGACAGGTCTCAGAACAAACAAATTCTATTTTACTTCTAGTTGATCAAATAAAGAAAGAACCCGAACAACCGGCTGAAACCATAAAACAAGAAGAAAAAGAACCTGTTAAAGCCCCTCAGGGAACAACCCCCAAAGGCCCTCCGGAGAAGAGGATGAGACTGCAGTAGACTGTTACTATATTTGCTATTCCTGGGAACTCACAGAAAATAATGAAGGGTTCTCACCATTACACGTGGACGTTGTAAATAGCTTTATACATGTGCCATGGTCATTAGCTTTAGATGCCAGTCCTGACAGCTGGTAAAGGGAACATTTTTATTACAGTTCTCTAAGGAGACCATGAGAAGAAGTGCATTTTGTATTTTTTTTTTAGTGATGTACTGTATAATTATATTATGTGACTCAGTCTGTCAGTGTCATTGTCTCACTGTCTTTTATAGGAAAGCAGAGTTCTTAGGCCTTTGCTAAAATACTTGTATTATAGCACTTGGAAGAGGTTACGATAAGTTTGTGTCTGCCATGTTCATGCTTTCTCCCATGGAGCCATAGGTTATGGATTAGTTATATTTAATCCTGTGATGGGGAAGGCCTGTTCACATCATAGGTCACCAGACCACCCATCACTGGACTGCTGTGACATTTATTCTGTTTCTAGACTGATTTTTGACTATATGGTGCCCACCTGCAAGTCTCCTTCAATACGTTGGAACCGCATAGATGGTTTGGACTAAGTACTAAGGGCACAGGAGTGGTCACCAGTCCCATCGGAGAAGTGATATTCATTGAGGGGAGTGCCTTCAATGCAGAAGCATGGTATTGCCACTGCATATAACATCAAACTTACTTCCTGTCCCAGCTCTGCATAAACAAACAAAAAGCAAAGATTAAAGTGTATTACTGTTGTATGAAGTGATGTCATATCTCTAGGACAGTGGTTCCCAAAACTACAGGTTGCAACCCCCTGGGGGCTTGTATGAAGACTGCCGGGAGGGTCGCAAGCCTTAAGTGGTAATCATGCTGTACAGCTCTGTGCTGCAGTCCCAATAGGATAGCTGTACAGTCTCAGCAGTGGGCCCATGGGAGGTGAATTATATATAACCGTTATACTCCCCTCTCCTGTGAGTTCGGTGGTGTTGCAGTGTCCTCTTTTAGCCTCTAGTTGACGTCATGTATTGGGGTTCAGTGTGACCGCTGTTGCTCAATCATAGGCCTCAGTGGTGATCCTGGGACACATGATGTCAGCAAGAAGGATGAAGAGGACGCTGCAAGGATGCCCAGGAGAGGTGAGGCAAGGTGAGTATAAGTGTTTATTTTTCCTCACCTTCCCCGGGCCTCCACTTATTCTCTGGGGTCTGAGGAGACCCCAGAGTACAATAATTAATCGAAACAAACATGGATGGGGGGGGGGGTCACCCATCTCAACTAATAAACTGCATTGAGGCTTCCGACCACTGTGGAGCATTATACAGCGAGGGCACTGAGGAGTGTATACTGTGTGGGGCAGATCTGGGGCTTTTTACTGTGGGAGACACTGTTGAGAATTATATATACTATGTGAGAGTCATAGGACAGGAAACTGTAAGATACATCTGGGAGGAATGGGGCCCAGAAATTTTGCTGGTATGGGGCCACAAAATTATAGATGGCAGATTAGAATAAAAGGCAAAATACAGTGCTAAAAGGTGAAATAAGGTAGAGTACAGTGGTGAAAGACACTATTACAAGTAGGAACATTTATTTTTGAAATGTGGTTAAGTATGGTACAGGGGGCCCCGGGAAAAATTCTCATCAAAATAACCCTTTGCCAACTTCAGAATTGGGTACTGGACACTTTTTTTTTTTTTTCTTCTTCTTTAGGTTAAGCTCCATGCACATGACCATTTACTGTCCACAAATACTGATCCACAAAAAACATATCAGTATGTCATCCGCAATCACAGATCTGTAGATCCAGTGCAATGGTTTGTTCCACAAATGTGGACAAAAAGAGGACATCTTTCATAATTTGCAAACCTCTTCTACGGTCCAGACACATGGTCGCAAAAAAATGTGGTCATGTGTATGGGACCATAGAAATGAATTGGTCTATAATTTTGTCTGCATTGCGGATAGAAACTAGAGTCGTGTGCATGAGGCCTTATTCAAATAATTTTTTCCGGGGATAGGCTTTATTTTTATGTTTTTATTTTTCCATGTTTTTCTTTATTTTAATATCAGTTAAAATGTAAACAAAAGAGGGGAAACGTGTCTATTTTTCACATTCTTCTTTACAAATACAGGTGCATCTCAATAAATTAGAATATCTTTGAGACGTTCATTCATTTCAGTAATTCAGTAATACAATTCATAATCAGCGTCTTCCATGATTGTGTGTCCTACTGAACCAGACGGAGGGACCATTTAAGGGCTTAGGAAACCTTGGCAGGTGACACACTGAATTTACAAAACTGAACTTTTTTACAATATTCTAATTTTCTTAGATTTGGGTTTTCATTACTTGTAATCCATAATCAACATTTACAGAAATAAAACACTTGAAATAGAACACTCTGTGTGTAAAGAATCTAGAAAATATAGGAGGTTACTTTTTAATTTAACTACTGAAAGAAATAAACGTTTCAAAGATATTCTAATTAAGATGCACCTATAGCACAAAGTGCTACAAAAATTTTTTTTTTAAATCATTCTTCCCCTCCCCCCTCCCCAAAAGTGCATCAACTCTCCCCTGGAAGCCCAATGGTGCTTCTATTTCTGTGGATGGCATTTTCAGCCATCTATAGGCTCCGAAATCAGGCCCCACCCCTGCTGCATTTGTTGACTGATTTGCATATGGATAATTTACCTCTACAGTGCTTCATCAGTTTATGGCCACAAAGGTATGTTCATATATTTTACTTTATTTTATTTTTTGGGGGGTAAGGTGTTAGGGGTATTTAACACTAATTGCTTGGGAGGCATTTCGGACTGCTGTATTATACCACAGATACCTGGCGTGGTTGCGGGCATTAACCCCCCCCCCCCCGGAGGCAGACCACCGGCGGGCCGTGTGCCGCCATTGCCAGGGATGCTGGCACCCCAACAGACAGCCGGGAGCCTTTGAAGGCCCCAGGCCTGCTGTCAGTCTACTGCAGGCTGCTCTATGCAGCCTGCAATAGAAGTGACGTTATTTTGTAATGCATGCTAGTGTCGACCCCCGGGTTCACCCCCAAATGCAAAAAAAAAAAATATATATATATATATATCATATATATATATTTAAAAAATAAATAAATAAAAGTTCAAAACCCCCCCTTTCCCTAGAACATATATAAAAGTACTTAAATACTTTGAAACACATACACATTAGGTATCCCTGTGTCCAAAAATGCCCGGTCTACAAATCTATATAAATATTTTTTCCGTATGGAAAACACCGTAGCAGGAAAAAAAAAAAATTAACCGCCAACCCTTCATTTTTTCACAGTTTCGCCACTGATAAAAGTTTGAATAAAAAGTGATCAAAGCAATAGCAATTCCCCAAAATGGTATAACTAAAAAGTACACCTGGCCCTGCAAAAAAAGACGCCTTATGCATCCCCATATGGAAGCATAAAAAAGTTACAGGTGTCAGAATATGGCGACTTTTAGAAAATAATTTTTTTTTTGCAGTTTTAGATTTTTAAGGGGTTAAAATGTAAATAAAACCATCTAAGTTTAGTATACCTGGAATCGTACCGAAACATAGAATACAGATGACATGTCAGTTTGGCTGCAGACTGAACGCCGTAAAAACCAAGCCCATAAGAAAGTGGCACAAATTCACTTTTTCTTCAAATCCACCCCATCTTGAATTTTTTTCCAGTACATTGTAGAGAATAATAAATTGTAGCACCATGAAGAACAATTTGTCCCGCAAACATTAAGCCCTCATATGGCTCAGAGAATGGAAAAATAAAACAGTTATGGGGTTTGGAAGGAGGGGAGTCAAAAATTAAAATCTAAAAATTCTTCTGATGGCAAGGGGTTAAATTAGATGTAGGCAAGTGGAATAATATGCAGGTATATTCAGTCCCATTGTAGCAAATATTGTGCATGTATTTACACAAACCTCTTTCCAGCTAAGCTATGCCACTTTCTAGAACAAAGACAGCATAATAGATGCAGTGCAAAGCATGTATGCCAGTTACTTTGGCACATTTAGCCTAGTAAATCTCCCACACTACTTTCTACCCACACAGAAAAGTAAAAGGCTGGAATAACACATGTAGTGTTTTTGAGTCAAACATAGGAGTGAATACAGAACAGAAGTAGCAGTCTTTCCCTTATACCTTTTCCTTCTTCTGCATAGGGCCGCTCATGTCAAAAACATAAAGATGGAGTTTACCTTGAATGCCGGCTGTATTTCCTGGAACAAACGCTGAGCTAAGACCCCCAGCATCATAGTCATCTATGGTGCTAGGAGTCCCTGCCTTGCTGTGACTCTGCTGTTGCATACTGAAAAGTCAATTACACTACAGGCTGGTAGAGCCATGGGACGGCAGGGACTCCTAGTATTAGAGATGAAATATAGAGGAAAGACGGCTGACATCAGGTTTGTGTCTCATAAACTGAAGCCAACCTTACTGGACATGCACATGACCATGTGTAGGAGGGAAGGTATCCCCCCAAAAAGGCATCGCTGGTATCAGGTGATGTCATCACTAAGATCTTTCCCACTGCTTTTTCGCCACGTGGGCTGAAAGACTTTTTATTACCATCTGTTTGGATAAAACAATTGACAAGATACAAGCTACTGGATTTATGTTCAGGCAGGTGGATCACAGTGACTATCACACCAGCAGCCACACTAATGCAGTTAGAAGTGCTTTATATCTTTATCCCAGTGCTGCCTTTAGTGGTGGATGTTTTGTCCCAGTTTATATAGGTTGCATTTATATCTATGTATCAACTCAGCCTGTTATATCAGGAATGTTGTTTTATTTTTTTATGTAAATTGTGCTAGACAGATGTGTAGTGGTTTGTGGGTATATTTTGTATCCTAAGGCCCCACGTTGTGGAAAAGCTGATTTTTTTTCTTTTGCTGTGTCTTGGAAACGAATTACTAACACTTTTACCTTCTATTAAATCCACTCCAGGGTTTGACTCTAATGCTGAAGCCCCACACTGCGAAAACGCAGCGTTTTTGCTGCAGCAAGAAATGCTGCGATTTACAGTACCTGCAAAGTGAATGGGATTGTGGCTAATCCCATTTACACATTGCAGAAAAAAAAATTGCAGCAGAAAAGAGGAAAATGTCAATTATACCTGCAGAAACAATGGCGTTAATATAAGGGCAGAAAGTCCACAGGGGAAAAACTCTGCGAAAACGCAATGAAAAAAACATGACGTTTTTTTTTCTTGCAGCGTATTTTCGCTACATTCACTAGGTGGGGCCTTCAGCAAATTTTGCAACAACAAAAAAGCAGCTTTTCTGGAATGTGGAGCCTTAGCCTTACCCCGCATGGACCATGAAACTTGGTCCACGTGTTGGCCAGATTTACTGGCCTGAACTGTACGCTGGGAGAGAGACTCCTAGCATAATATACTATGCTGCTAGGGGCCCTGCCTCCCCGGCGACATACCCCCCCCTCCAATAACCCACCAATCCCTCCACCCTAAATTTAATAAAAAAAAAAAAAATATAATTTTTTAAAAAAAAATCTACAATTCCAAAAAAAAAAAAATTACCAAAAAAAAAAAAAAAAAAACGCCAGCAAAAAAAAAACCCCCCCAAAAAAAAAAGGCTCAAGGGAAAATATAACACCAAAAAAAAAAAAAAAAATTTTTTTTTTTTTTTAAAAAAAATTTTACCACTCTCAAATATTTTTTAAAAAAAAATTTTTTATAAAAAAAAAAAAAAAAAAAAAAAAAAAAAAAAAAAAAAAAAAAAAAAAAAGGGGGGCATGGAGTAGCACGCGCGCAGGTCCTTCTCCGCTCCTCCGCTCGCTACTGAGACCCGTGGACCCCTCAGCAGGCGCAGTATGGGCAAGCGCTTACCGAGGAAGGTGGCCCCGGGCACCCCAGCGCCCGTGGAGAGGTCTGGGGGGCCACCCTGGACGCCTTTCTGGCCCAGCGGCCTTCTCTACCGGGCCAGGCTGCTGCGGGGCGGCCATCTTGGATTTCCTCCGCTCTCCAGGCACAGGGGTCGCAGCGCAGCTTCTCTCCCTCCCGCGCTCCCCCTGTCAGCCAGCGGAGCGCCGCTTCAACAGAGATCCCTGTCGGCGCCTGGGCAACCCAGAGTTTCCCCAGCACGAGTGCTCCCACAGTCTCCTCACCCTGGGATGTCCCAGCAACTACATTCTGCTTCACCAGCACTCCTGGCAGAGCGGCATGAGAGGACCCCGGATGTCTCCAGCTTCTCAAGGAGTTCTGAGGTCAGTGGCTCTGCTCCCTCCTACACCGCTGATGAGTTGCAGCCTGTGGCCACAGAGCTGGTCTCTGTGGCCCCCCATCTACTATCTTCCCCCATCGCCCCTCCCCTCCATAGCTCAGGGGGGATGGCGCGGTGGAAGGCGCTGGCGTAGGGGCTCCTCCGCCCCACACTCCCAAGGATTATGCCTCCCCCCTCCAGTCCTGCACCCCCAGAGCTGCATTCCAGGCCCATCTTCAGCACCATCATCCATGGCGGACCTTCTTCCTCAACTTCCTACTAAACAAGACCTTAAAAGTATGGTTGCGGAAATCACAGCATCCTTCCGATCTGAAATTGCTACCCTCCGCACTGATTTACACTCCATTGCTAACCGAATGGACACGCTGGAGAATGACCATGACACTACCAGAGACTATGTTACCTCACTGCATGATACTACCACTGAACAGGGTTCAGCTATACGGGACATGCAACGCCACTTGGAGGATCTTGACAACAGGGGCCGGCGCAACAATATACGCATCAAGGGACTCCCAGAGGCTGACCAATCTGAGGATCTGCCTGTTCTGCTGGAGGCTGTCTTCAACACTATACTGCAGGAGCCCCCGTCCCACAAAATTAAGTTTGATAGGGCACATCGAGCCCTTCGACCCAGAGGATCTTCCGCCACACCCCGTGATGTCATCTGCTGCCTCCACGACTTCACCCTTAAAGAGGCTATAATGAGCAAAGTGCGCAAACTCAAAGACTTCGAGTTTCAGGGAGCTCCACTACAATTCTATCAGGATCTGTCGCTAATCACCCTCCAGAAACGCCGCCATCTCCGACCCCTCCTCCAGATTCTTCAGGAGCACCAAATTCCTTACCGGTGGGGGATTTCCGTTTGCTCTCATTGCTCGTAGGGATGGTCGCTCCGCTACGCTTCGCTCCTTTGCGGATTTGCCTCTCTTCTGTGACCTATTGGATGTTCCCCTGCCGGATTTAACAGACTGGGAGCTATTCTCTCCACCCCCTCCCCCACCACCGGTTTGGCAACGATTGGAGCCCAGACGACGTCATGCATCCTCCGCGGTGGTGACCACTCGGAGGCCCCGGCTGGAGACTGATCCCTGAGGAGGCTGCCCCCCCTTGAGACGTTCTCCCTTTTCTCGGTGGTGCTTTGGAATCTGCATGCCTTAATGTTATGTTTGCTTCTTTTTTTTCTTTTTTTAGGTCTACGGGTCTCATCTATTATGCTTATTATTGGATTGTTTTAGCGGAGTGGGGCGGGGTGGGGTTCCGGTGACTCCCCTTCCTTCCTTCTTTTTACTGGTGGTTGGGGATCCACCGCCTCCCCTCCGACCTCCTGTCCACGCTCTCCCCCCCCTAAGGGGATACTTGGACTGTGCGGCCATTGATCCTGATTGGACCTCTGGCTGCCCTCATTGGTCCCCAGGCGAGTGACTTAGCCTCGCCCACAAAGTATTGTTTAACTGTTTTTATTTTTACTTTGTCATTTATGATGTCTTTTGCCTCCCCCTCCTCCCTCTCTTTCCCCCCCTCCCTGATCTAGAGACCCTGCCTCGACTTTGGGTTCCTGTTTGTGGATTGCCCTTTTGCCTCTCCGAGGGAAACTTGCCAGCGTCATGTGAGATGGGTGAGCTTATTGCAATCCGCCACTGTCCTCCAATCCTGGGTCCCAATGGTTAGGTGCGTGACAATTAATGTCAAGGGCCTGGGTTCCAACATTAAAAGGCGCCATGTCCTTAGAGAACTCCGCTCCTTACGAGCGGATGTGGCGTTTCTTCAGGAGACTCATTTTGACCGCGCTGGTACTTTTGCCTTCGCTAAGCATTATTTTCCCGTAGCTTTTTCAGCCTTCCACAATCGACGCAGAGCTGGGGTGGCTATCCTTCTTTCTCGATCCTGCCCAATTACAGTGACGACTTCCCACATAGACCCAGGTGGCCGGTTTGTTATCTTGGAGGGGCTCCTTTATGGTGCCCCGATTGTTTTATGCAATGTCTATGCCCCCAATTCAGCACAGATCCCGTTCTTGCGCCGGGTATTCTCCCCGTCTGCGCGCTCTCCCACCATCAGCTTGGCTGGTGGGGGGAGACTTTAACATGGTCTTCTCTGAACGGGCGGATCGTCTGGCGTTACCCCAGGGCCCAACCCCCCATAGGTTGGCCCAACTTGCAAGGGAGTTCCGCAGGCTGATCCGCGCCCACTCTTTGTATGACCTTTGGCGAGTGGACAATCCTACGGCGCGCTCCTACACCTTCTTTTCTCACCCTCATAACACTCACACCCGCATTGACTACTTCTTTGGAAATGCTCCCGCTCTTCGTTTGCTTAGGGACACGAACATTGGCCCTCTCACCTGGTCTGATCATGCCCCAGTCGTGGTTACCTTATCTACGACTCCAGTGCCTACTCGCCAATGTCATTGGCGTCTTAACGAAACACTGCTCAATTCGCCGACCTCCCTCGAGACCCTGCGCACACACTTGATAGATTATTTTAGGGACAACTTAGGCTCGGTAGACTCTCTTGCCATTCTCTGGGAAGCCCATAAGGCGGTCATGAGAGGATGCTGTATCGCATTGGCTTCTAGGCTTAAAAGGGACAGACAGGCCCAGGAACAGCTCCTCCAAGCCCGTATTCGGTCCCTTACGACGACTTTGGCAGCGCATCCATCCCTGGGGGTTCTTCGCCGTTTGGTCCTGGCCCGGGCGGACCTCCGTGATTTGGAGACCCGCCATGTGGAACGACTTCTCCTTTATACCCGTCAGCGGTTTTTTGAACGAGGTAATAAATCTCATACCCTCCTGGCAGGAACCCTCAGGGATCATCGGGCCTCTTCCACACCACACTCTGTCCGTGACCCCGCGGGTACTCTTCAACATCACCCTGATGCTGTGGCGCTGGCGTTCCACTCTTACTACTCTAAGCTGTATGACTTACCCCCCCCACGAGCACTACTCCCTGGGGATGACTCAACACTACTGGAAGACTATTTAAAGGATTGTTGTCTCCCACGCCTTCCTCCTGAGGCCCTAACCTCCCTGAACACCCCCATCACCAGGAGGAACTAGAAGGGGTCCTGAGGGACCTCCCAAATGGGAAAGCCCCAGGCCCAGATGGGTTCACTTACAATTATTATAAGGTTTTCCAGGGTGAACTCTCTGCTCATCTATTGTCCCTCTTCAATTCCTTCCTTTCAGGTTCCCCTATACCCCCGACTATGCTCTCTTCACTACTCACATTGGTCCCTAAACCGGGTAAGGACTTGCAGGATTGTGCTAACTACCGACCGATTGCTTTGCTGAACACGGACCTGAAACTTTTCACCAAACTCTTAGCCAATAGACTGAATGCTTGGCTCCCTCTGCTTGTCCATAAGGACCAGGTGGGATTCATCCCCTGTCGTCAGGGTGGTGACAACACCAGGAGGACTGTGGATTTGGTGGAGGTGGCCAATCATTATTCTACCCCGGCCCTTCTCTTGAGCCTGGACGCTGAAAAGGCTTTTGACCGCATAAATTGGTCGTTTATGCATACTACGCTTAAGGCGTTCGGGCTTACGGGACCTTTTCTCACAGCTATCCAGGCCCTTTACTCCTTACCCTCAGCAGCAATCAAGCTTCCCCATGCATCTTCGCCCTCCTTCCCTATTCGAAATGGCACTAGGCAGGGTTGCCCCCTGTCACCCATCATATTTGCCCTCTGCATTGAACCGCTAGCGGCCAAGATTAGGCGAGACCCTAATATCAAGGGCATCATGGTCCAAGATAAGGAATTTAAGATATCTCTCTTTGCGGACGATGTACTCCTCACTCTCACCTCCCCTCATACTACCCTTCCAAACTGCTGCGCTCGCTAGAGACCTATGGTGATCTCTCAGGGTATAAGGTGAACCCCGCGAAGACTGAGGCACTCCCACTTAACATCCCACGGGACCTTCTCCTTCTCCTCCGCAGTAATTACGATTTCCAGTGGCGGGAGTCCTCTATCTGCTACCTGGGAGTCCATATATCCACTTCCTATGCGACCCTCTACTCGGCAAACTACCCGCGGTTGTTTTGTGAGCTAAGAGCCCTATTGGACAAATGGCAACCCTTGCCTATCTCCCTTTTGGGGAGAATTGCTGCGGTCAAGATGACTCTCCTCCCGAAGCTACTGTATTTTTTCGAGACTCTCCCAGTCGCGATACCTCGGGGAGAATTACGGAACCTACAGAAAGCTATCTTCCAGTTTATCTGGAAAGCAAAACGACACCGAATACCTAGATCTGTTATGCTGGCGGATAGGGGGTCTGGGGGTATGGCTGTCCCACATCTGTTACATTATTACTGGGCGGCCCACTTACGCCATATCCCATTCTGGGCGGCTATGCCAGCATACACCAGATGGGTGCAGGTAGAGAAGCTATGGCTGGCACCCATGCATCCTAACGCGCTTCTGTGGGTCAGCTCCCCCCCCCCCCCCCCCCCCTGCCTCGTACCTGTTGGGCCCCATTCGGTTTACTAGATCTATCTGGTCTACCTGTTGTGCTAGATTCTCCCTGATGTCCCCGCGCTCATCTATGGTCTCCATACTATACAACCCCCTTCTCCCAGAGAGCCTGACTTCTGCCATGACTAAAGTGTGGTCTGAAGCTGGCCTTTACCGGATTGCTGACATGGTTGACCCTGGAACCTTGGAACTCAGGTCCTTTGCTTATCTTACAGCTAATCAAAACCTGCCAAGTACTGAATGGTTCCATTACTTGCAGGTGGTTCACTTTGTCCGCTCCCTCCATGGGTCTCTTAAGGTGTCACTCCCCACCGCTTTTGAAAAGATTTGCCGTGCAGGCACGTCCACTAGGGGCTTTATATCCTCTATTTACCAACTTCTTAACTCACAAACTACAGGCTCTCCTGTTAATCATCGCTATATGCTTAAATGGGAGGAGGCGGTGGGTAAACCCATCTCCCAGGAACAGTGGCGGATTGTATGGTCTCGGGCCCAGAAATCATCTCAGTGCATTACGTTTAGGGAAACGCAGTATAAGCTGTTGATGCATTGGTATCATACTCCGGCTCTCCTTCATACTTTAAACCCATTAGTTCCCCCATGGTGCTGGCGCTGTGGAGCTGCGGTGGGTACCCTGCACCATATCTTTTGGACGTGCCCTCTCATCCTCGGTTTTTGGAGGGAGGTCAGGACTCTGACGACTGCTCTCTTTTTGCAAGAGGTTCCTCTTGACCCTCTTCTTTATCTCCTGAACCTTCCCCCCAGACACCTGAGCAATAAGTCATCCAGGCTTTTCTTGCATCTTTGTACTGCAGCTAAAACTCTCATAGCTAGAAACTGGAAGAAGGTGAGTCCCCCATCTAGTCTTGAGCTTGTGGCTAGAATGAAGGATGTGAGGAGTCTTGAATACCTGACTGCTGGCCTACATAATTCACGGGAAGCCTTTGGGGCTATTTGGGCACCCTGGGACATGTATTGTACATTACAGGGTCTCTGATCTCTAGTCCTCTCCTTCCCCCCCCCCCCCTTCCCTTTGGTCCTACCCTTGTCTTCTTAACCCCTCCATTCCCCCCTCCCTTGTTCACTGCTTAATTTAAATGCATATTGCTTAAGGGGGAGGAGGCAGATAGCCTCTATTTACCTCAATGCTTCCTGTTTGTTTGATTATTATTGTTTTTTTGTTTTTTCTTTATTCCTTGTTAATGAAAAATTTTTCAATAAAATTACAGTTATATAAAAAAAAAAAGCACCGGGGGGGGGGAGGGGCAACAAAAAAAAAATATGGGTGGAGGGGGCTCCAACAGAAAAATGTGTGGGGAGAGCAGAGCACATATAAAAATAAAAAAGGGGGAGGGAAGGGGGGTGGCAATAAATACGCAAAAAAAAAGAGGGGTGTGGGGTGGTTGGGGTGGAAAGAGACGGAAGGGGGAAAAAGATAATATGGAATATAAATATTTGGGTGTATGTATATGGGTGTTGTGGGTGTGTTTGGTTTGTTTTTTGGTTTGGGGGGGGGTGGCGGTGGGGGGAAGGACGCACAACGGGTGGGATAAAGTTATATATGGTAATTATAAAATATGGCTATATTTTTTATTTAGTTTTATTTATTGGGGGGGGTTGGGTTGCGTATGTTTAGTGTTTTTTTTGTTGGTAATTGTGGACTTTTTGTTCTCCTATTTTCTTAGAAATATAAAGAATATTAGTTATTATATTTATTTTTGTTGAAGGTTTTAAAGCTTAAAGTTTTTTAAAAAAAAGAACTCACCAGTCCCGGTGGGGAACACAAACCCCTAAAAAAAGAAGTTTCAAAAAATCTCTTCCCCACCAAGGAAAAAAATTAAAAAAGGGGGGGGAGGGGGGGGGGGCGCATTCCCAAAAGAAATGCTGTCTGCAACACTCATAAACCTTTCTAAACCAGGCAAATCCCCAGACAGGCCTAAAAATTTCTGACCGATATCATTGTTAAATAGGCCCGGTTCACATCTGTGTTCACTTTCCATGCGGGGAGTCCACATGGGTACCCTCCGAATGGAAACCTATACACATAGTAAAACGGTTTACCTAAGCAAACCTGCGGACCCCATAGACTATAATGGGGTCCGTGTGGTTTCCACACGAAGCAAGCTGAGAGAAAAGTGCTGCAAGCAGCACTTTCCGCATGTTTCGTGCGAAAACTGAGTAGAAACCACACGGACCCCATTATAGTCTATGGGGTCCGCAGGTTTCCTTAGGTAAACTGCTTTTCTATGCTTATAGGTTTCCGTTCGGGGGGGTCCCCAAGCGGACTCCCCGAACGCAGATGTGAAACGGGCCTTAAATACAGACGTTAAAACTATATGTGAAAATCCTTACTCACCATCTTCTTGCAATCATACCTACAATGGTAATTTGGTAAGAGCAGACCAAGTTGGGTTTGTGTACGGACAACAAGCATCAGATGGTACTAGGAGATTAAGGCTAGGGCTACACATCGATTCTGGCTGTGACTCCTGTCAAACGACCAAAGATCACCAGGTCACCCTGCGATTCTTCTAATGCTAGTGAATGGATGAATGGAATTGCATTGCGAGTCCTACTGTGCCTTGACCACGACCTGAAGTCACAAAAAAAAAAAAAAAATTCGAACAATGTTCATCTTGAAGTCTAGGTCACAGCACACTATGGGTCACAATGTGACTCCATTCACTAACATTAGTGAAGGAGTCGCAGGGCGACCCGGTGAGCTTTGGTTGTGCATCAGGAGTCACGGCTAAAATCGCTGTGCAGTCTTAGTGCTAGTCTCCTAGCACCATCTGATGCTTCTTGTCTGCCCTCAAACCCAACTTGGTCTGCTCTGACCAGTGTAGGTATGATTGCAAGATTAGGCTAGAGCTACCCGGCAATCTTTGGTCATGCTACGAGAGTCACAGCCAAAGTCGCCATGTACCCCTAGCCTAATCAACCTGGTCCACGCAGCTAAAACCTTTTGAACACCTTCTTTGCTCCTAGCTTTGGAAAACATTCAATAGAGAGAACTGAAGGTTCATTTGTGTCCAGTGCGTTTGCAATAACTAACAGAACCCGTCAAGGGGGTCCCTTCTGCCCTGTAAACTTTGCTGTGGTGATGGAGTCACTTGCAGAGCGGATCTGAGACAACACTTATGAGATAGAGTTAGGTAAGACTTACCATAAAGTAAGATTGTATTCTGACAATGTCAATTTTGGTAGATGGATACACACCACTTCAACCCGTGTAGGGTTCTGCCCTTAATCACCATTCCAAAAAACCTGGCACTCAGAAGTTTTGCAGTGAATTCATAATAGCTTATTTATTTGGTAACAGGTGATAAAATCCAATATAACGTGATGTTTCGGTCTACGGTTAAGATCTTTATCAAACACGGATTGCTGGGACCTGGGAGAAGAAGCAGAAGTATGGCGCAAAAGGAGAGGCTGTGTAGCCAGAAAGTCGGCCCACTCAACTTCAGCTCAGACTGGTCCTCTGTTATAAGTGGACCAGGGGTTTAGTGTCCTAAATTGCTTTATTATAAAGCCATCTGTGCCCGGCAAGGTAAGTATAAAGCTGTACTCCACGCGCCGGTCAGTTCTTCACTGAAGCCAGAGGAGTACACCTCGGCTTCAGTGCGTACTACCCATACCTCTGGCACTTACGCAGTGCAGCCAGGGTGTATGTCCTTGGCTTCACTGAAGAACTGTGCAGGCGTTGGGAGCACCAGAGATGAGTCCGATAAGGCTCATTGGACTCATCTCTAAGTAAGTACAATGCTGGCCAAAAGTATTGGCACCCCCTGCAATTCTGTCAGATAATACTCAATTTCTTCCAGAAAATGATTGCAATCACAAATGCTTTGGTAATAATATCTTCATTTAATTTGTCTTCAATGGAAAACCACAAAAAGAATTGTCAAAAAGCCAAATTGGATATAATTCCACACCAAACATAAAAAAGGGGGTGGACAAAAGTATTGGCACCCTTTGAAAAATCAGGTGATGCTTCTCTAATTTGTGTAATTAACAGCACCTGTTACTTACCTGTGGCACATAACAGGTGGTGGCAATAACTAAATCACACTTGCAGCCAGTTGAAATGGATTAAAGTTGACTCAACCTCTGTCCTGTGTCCTTGTGTGTACCACATTGAGCATGGAGAAAAGAAAGAAGACCAAAGAACTGTCTGAGGACTTGAGAAGCAAAATTATGAGGAAGCATGAGCAATCTCAAGGCTACAAGTCCATCTCCAAAGACCTGAATGTTCCTGTGTCTACCGTGCACAGTGTCATCAAGAAGTTTAAAGCCCATGGCACTGTGGCTAACCTCCTTAGATGTGGACGGTAAAGAAAAATTGACGAGAGATTTCAACGAAAGATTGTGCGGATGGTGGCTAAAGAACCTCGACTAACATCTAAACAAGTTCTAGCTGCCCTGCAGTCCGAGGGTACAACAGTGTCAACCCGTACTATCCGTCGGCGTCTGAATGAAAAGGGACTCTATGGTAGGATACCCAGGAAGACCCCACTTCTGACCCAGAGACATAAAAAAGCCAGGCTGGAGTTTGCCAAAACTTACCTGAGAAAGCCAAAAACTTTTTGGAAGAATGTTCTCTGGTCAGATGAGACAAAAGTAGAGCTTTTTGGGAAAAGGCATCAACATAGAGTTTACAGGCAAAAAAAAAGAGGCCTTCAAAGAAAAGAACACGGTCCCTACAGTCAAACATGGTGGAGGTTCCCTGATGTTTTGGGGTTGCTTTGCTGCCTCTGGCACTGGACTGCTTGACCGTGTGCATGGCATTATGAAGTCTGAAGACTACCAACAAATTTTGCAGCATAATGTAGGGCCCAATGTGAGAAAGCTGGGTCTCCCTCAGAGGTCATGGGTCTTCCAGCAGGACAATGACCCAAAACACACTTCAAAAAGCACTAGAAAATGGTTTGAGAGAAAGCACTGGAGACTTCTAAAGTGGCCAGCAATGAGTCCAGACCTAAATCCCATAGAACACCTGTGGAGAGATCTCAAAATGGCAGTTTGGAGAAGGCACCCTTCAAATCTCAGGGACCTGGAGAAATTTGCCAAAGAAGAATGGTCTAAAATTCCAGCAGAGCATTGTAAGAAACTCATTGATGGTTACCGGAAGCGGTTGTTCACGGTTATTTTGTCTAAAGGTTGTGCTACCAAGTATTAGGCTGAGGGTGCCAATACTTTTGTCTGGACCATTTTTGGAGTTTTGTGTAAAATGATCAATGATTTGACTTTTTTTTTTCATTCGCTTTTGTGTTTTTTATTGCAAGCTAAATAAATGAAGATATTATTACCAAAGCATTTGTGATTGCAATCATTTTCTGGAAGAAATTGAGTATTATCTAACAGAATTGTAGGGGTGCCATTACTTTTGGCCAGCACTGTAGGTAGTGTATGAGCTTTACGGACCTCATAAAATGGCATAGCAGGTAAGTCAAAGGGGAACTTCATGGGTACAAAACTACAACATCAACAAAACTATTTATGTTATTTAGAGTATTTAGATCAGGTCTATTAAACTATACAATACAAGTCTATGAGGACATTTCTTACATGAGAATACATTACACTGGTATCACTGACTGAAATATAAATATATTCCGCCACAGTGTTCATGAGGGAACCAGGAAGAGGTGGTGAGGACGTCAGGCCGGTGGCATGTGACATCTAATGGGCCGCTGTTAACAGTAGACAGGCCGTGGTTTCATCCCGGATTCTGCACATTCCAGAGGGAACACTAGAGTCCAGCAGCGGCCTATCTGCTATACCACCCAGTCCTGCCATGAGAGTATGGGATTAACATTCTTTCTTCAGAGCAGTTCCTGTGTGTGTATTACATTTCAGCCTTGTTTTATCCATCCAGAGGACACATCTCGGGAAAGGGATATTCATTTGTAAGACGGAGCAGACATCCACATCCATCATTCGGCTTTATAAATGAAGAAGATATTGCAGGCTGATTCTGGTTATTGAACCAAATCAAGATACTTTTGATTGATAATACAAGTAATGGGGCGACTTATGTCATGTCGCTATAGCTGATGTTCAGCCGATGGATGTATCAGTAACGCAATGTTTTAGAGTTTTGCAATTGCAACGTCTGCGTGAGATGAGGCAATTACTTGATCGGGGTAAACAATGCAGGCACCAGTGATTATCTATATGGAAGTGGGGTCTTCCTGAGTATCCTACCATAGAGTCCCTTTTCATTCAGACGCCGACGGATAGTACGGGTTGACACTGTTGTACCCTCGGACTGCAGGGCAGCTAGAACTTGTTTGGATGTTAGTCGAGGTTCTTTAGTCACCATCCGCACAATCTTTCGTTGAAATCTCTCGTCAATTTTTCTTTTCCGTCCACATCTAGGGATGTTAGCCACAGTGCCATGGGCTTTAAACTTCTTGATGACACTGCGCACGGTAGACACAGGAACCTTCAGGTCTTTGGAGATGGACTTGTAGCCTTGAGATTGCTCATGCTTCCTCACAATTTTGCTTCTCAAGTCCTCAGACAGTTCTTTGGTCTTCTTTCTTTTCTCCATGCTCAATGTGGTACACACAAGGACACAGGACAGAGGTTGAGTCAACTTTAATCCATTTCAACTGGCTGCAAGTGTGATTTAGTTATTGCCACCACCTGTTATGTGCCACAGGTAAGTAACAGGTGCTGTTAATTACACAAATTAGAGAAGCATCACCTGATTTTTCAAAGGGTGCCAATACTTTTGTCCACCCCCTTTTTTATGTTTGGTGTGGAATTATATCCAATTTGGCTTTTTGACAATTTCTTTTGTGGTTTTCCATTGACGACAAATTAAATGAAGATATTATTACCAAAGCATTTGTGATTGCAATCATTTTCTGGAAGAAATTGAGTATTATCTGACAGAATTGCAGGGGTGCCAATACTTTTGGCCAGCACTGTATAAAGGTTTATATTTTTTAATTGTAGACACAGATGGCTTTATAACAGGGTGATTTGGGACACTAAACCACAAGTCTATAAGGACTTGTGGGTAGTTTAGTGTCCCAAATCGATCTGACAGGTTCTCTTTAACCCCTTCCTGACATCTGCCATACTATTATGGCGGATGTTGGGTATTTAAATATGGTGGTCGCTCAGGAGTTGCGCGGCTGCCATAGCTGTCGGGTCTCTGCTTTAATCTACAGTAAAGACCGAGCACTAATGCCCTCGATCAATGCCTGCAATGATCGCGGGCATTAAGGTCCTCGGCGCCTTGATCAGCATTTTCCCAGAGGCACAGGGGCACCGTCATTTTGGGGAGGATTGACGATCCCCAGAACGAGATCCAGGATCGTCTATCCATTGCCATGACAGCCGGGAGCCTAATGAAGGCTCCCAGGCTTGTCTCAGCATTTCTTCTATTACATGCTGCTCTATGCATAAAGACTAAACCCGTAAGACAGTCGCACAAATGTACTTTTTCTCCAATTCCACCCAATTCTGAATATTTTTCCAGCTTCCCAGTACATTATACGGAATATTAATTACGGTACAATTATGAAGATAAATTTGTTCCACAAACATTAAGCCCTCATATGGCTCTGTTAACGGAAAAAATAAAGTTATGGGGTTTGGAAGGCGAGGAGTCAAAAACGAAAATCAAAAAATGCCTGTGGCAGGAAGGGGTTAAAAATGGTATGGATAAGGGGCATGCAGGACCTCAGTTATGAGGTGAGATTAAAGGAGTTATATCAGTTTAGTCTGGAGAAGTGGTGTTTATGATAAACCTATATAAATGGCCCATACAAGAAGTATGGGGAAAAGCTGTTCCATGTAAAATCCCCTTCCATCCGGAGAAAAAAGGTTTATTATTCAGGACCGACAAGGCTTCACTATAAGGACTGAGAATCTGTGGAATAGCCTACCCCAGGAACTGGTCACAGCAGCAACAGCTGACAGCTTCAAAGAAGGCTAGTTGTCTTTTTAGAGCAAAAAAGCATTGATGCTTATGGAAATGTATAGAATGCTTATTTCCTTCATTCGTCCCTTCTGCCATGCCCTATCCCATCCCCTGGGTGAGCTTGATGGATATATGTCTTGTTTCAACCTTACTAACTATGTAACTATGTGATGATAGAAAGCTTTTGTTGTATTTTTTGCCATGAGCCTGAATGCAGACGGAGACCAGACTGTGGATGCTCCATCTGCATTCTACAATTAATGTCCATTACTCTCATCCTATGACGGATGACAATCATGGACATTAGAGGGGGTTATCTGGTTTCCGTTAATATTAAATCTGCAGGAGTCCGACATCCAGGACTCCACAGATCACCGCTACTCAGACAGCGTGGCTCTTGGGATTGTTTACTTATGGCAAGCCCTGCTGCTCAATTGCTGTACAAGCTATAGCGGAGAGTTAATGTATTGCGACACTGTCCCATTGAAATCTATGGGAGAGCGCTGCAATACCTACACTGACCGCTACAATTTGTATGGCGAGTGAGCAGCATGGCTTGCAGTATGTAAATGATATTGAGAGCTGTGCTGTTTGGGTATCGGTGATCTGAGGTGGTCCCGGGTGTCAGACCCCCACAGATGTACTATTAATGGATACCAGATAACCCCTTTAAGGGTGTGTTCACACAGAGGAATTTGCCACAGATTGGAGACGAATTTTGCCCCCGAAGCCAGAGCAGAATACTCCCAGAATCCGCCTCCCATTATTTTCAATGGAAGGCAGACATCACAGCAGGACGCAGGAATTCCTCTTCATTTTCCACCGTGTGAACATAGTCTGAATGCACCCCAAGTATTGGATTAAGATTCTGGGCAGGAATCTGTTATTTATTTATACAAAAGTTCAAAAGTTTGTGGTCATCCAGACAATTTTGTGTTTTCCATGAAAACTCACACTTTTATTTATCAAATGAATTGCAAAATGAATAGAAAATATAGTCAAGACATTGACAAGGTTAGAAATAATAATTTTCTCCTTCAGACTTTGCTTTCGTCAAAGAATGCTCCTTTTGCAGCAATTCCAGCATTGCAGACCTTTGGCATTCTAGCTGTTAATTTGCTGAGGTCATCTGGAGAAATTTCACCCCATGCTTCCAGAAGCCCCTCCCACAAGTTGGATTGGCTTGATGGGCACTTTTTGTGTACCATACGGTCAAGCTGCTCCCACAACAGCTCAATGGGGTTTGAGATCTGGTGACTGCGCTGGCCACTCCATTACAGATAGAATACCAGCTGCCTGCTTCTTCCCTAAATAGTTCTTGTATAATTTGGAGGTGTGCGTTGGGTCATTGTCCTGTTGTAGGATGAAATTGGCTCCAATCAAGCGCTGTCCACAGGGTATGGCATGGCGTTGCAAAATGGAGTGATAGCCTTCCTTATTCAAAATCCCTTTTACCTTGTACAAATCTCCCACTTTACCAGCACCAAAGCAACCCCAGACCATCACATTCCCTCCACCATGCTGACAGATGGCGTCAGGCACTCTTCCAGCATCTTTTCAGTTGTTCTGCGTCTCACAAATGTCCTTCTGTGTGATCCAAACACCTCAAACTTCGATTCGTCTGTCCATAACACTTTTTTCCAATCTTCCTCTGTCCAATGTCTGTGTTCTTTTGCCCATATTAATCTTTTCCTTTTATTAGCCAGTCTCAGATATGGCTTTTTCTTGGCCACTCTGCCCTGAAGGCCAGCATCCCTCTGTCGCCTCTTCACTGTAGACGTTGACGCTGGCGTTTCGCGGGTACTATTTAATGAAGCTGCCAGTTGAGGACCTGTGAGGCGTCGATTTCTCAAACTAGAGACCCTAATGTACTTGTCTTGTTGCTCCGTTGTGCAGCGGGGCGGGGCCTCCCACTTCTCTTTCTACTCTGGTTAGAGCCTGTTTGTGCTGTCCTCTGAAGGGAGTAGTACACACAGTTGTAGAAAATCTTCAGTTTCTTGGCAATTTCTCGCATCGAATAGCCTTCATTTATAAGAACAAGAATAGACTGTCGAGTTTCACATGAAAGTTCTCTTTTTCTGGCCATTTTGAGAGTTTAAATCAAACCAACAAATGTAATGCTCCAGATTCTCAACTAGCTCAAAGGAAGGTCAGTTTTATAGCTTCTCTAACCAGCAAAACTGTTTTCAGCTGTGCTAACATACTGGCACAAGGGTTTTCTAAACATCCATTAGCCTTCTTACACAGTTAGCAAACACAATGTACCATTAGAACACTGGAGTGATGGTTCAGGAAATGGGCCTCTATACACCTATGGAGATATTGCATTAAAAACTAGACGTTTGTAGCTAGAATAGTCATTTACCACATTAACAATGTATAGAGTGTATTCTGATTCATTTAATGTTATCTTCATTGAAAAAAACTGTGCTTTTCTTTCAAAAATAAGGAAGTTTCTAAAGTGACCCTAAACTGTTGAACGGTAGTGTATTTTTCTGTATTTGTTTTGTAACTATGTTGCTAATATTTACAATGCACTGAATCTATATAAGGCAGGGTTCACATCAGCATTTGGCTCTCCATGCAAAATCAGTTTTTGAAACCGTCTCAAAACCCTCAAAAACTGATTTTGAACGGTTCATTGTAAAACCCATTGGGTTGTAAAAACCATCCACAGGTGTGCGTTTGGAGCATTTCTGTCTGGTATCCGCTCTTTTGGGCGGAGAAAAAAGTCGGACTTGCAGGAGTTTCTCCGTTCAAAAAATAAGGATACCAGACAGACAGAAACCAATCTGTTTTTTTTTTTTTAACATTGAGGTCTATGAAGGTGGACACAAACGGATTACAAACAGATAGTAATCAGTTTGTGTCTGTTTTGCAATCTTTTTTTTCCCTCTGTGCATGCTCAGAATAAACAAGGGGAAAAAAACAAACAAAAACGGTTTGGTCTAAAAACAGACACACACTGACACAAACAGTCAGTTTCTTGAACGGACACCAATTGACTAATCCGTCTAAAAAGGTGGATTCGGGTATCCGCTGTGTAAGGGTGGGTTCACACCTGCGCTTGCTGTCCGTCCGTCACCAATCCAGTGAAAATCTCGGCGAACTGGATTGGCGTCGGATACAGACCGGTCAGCGGCGCATTGGTTAAAAACCCATTCATTTGAATGGGTTTTTAAAGCAGTGTGCGGGTGTGCACTTACACCCTCTGCGCTGCCAATCCTTTTTTTTTCGTCGGACACGAAGTCCTGCCTGTCCGACTTTGTTTCCGACGAAAAAAAAAGGATTGGCAGCGCAGAGGGTGTAAGCGCACACCCCGCGCACTGCTTTAAAAACCCATTGAAATGAATGGGTTTTTAACCAATGCGCCGCTGACCGGTCTGTATCCGACGCCAATCCAGTTCGCCGAGATTTTCACTGGATTGGCGACGGACGGACACTAAGCGCAGGTGTGAACCCACCCTAAGCGTTTAGAATCCTTTTTGTATCAAACTATTTTTTTTTTTTTAATGGTTTGCAAGCGGACGGATACCAGGCGCAAGTGTGAACCTAGTGTAAGCACCATTGGATGCCCTTTAAGAGGACCTTTCACCACCTCCAACAAGTCCATATATTCATATAATTTAATAGCTGCTGCTCCACTGATTCTGTCATAGTTGGAATTTCTTCTCTAGCCCCCACTGTTCCTGAGAAATCAATGCTGTTAGTTTTGATGTCTGATATGCTATTAAGGCTCTGTACTGTCAGGAGGGTGGTGTCAGGCAGGAGCAGGCAAGGGGTGTGATTCTGAGCTCTGACACTGGCTGTCTCTGATTAAAGCTCTGAATCACGCCCCTTCTCTGACACCGCCCTTCTGACATTACAGAGCTTAAATAAATCAGGCACCAAAACTAAATGCCCTTGTTGCTCAGGAACGGTGGGAGCTAGAGAGGAAATTCCAACTGTGCTGGAATCAGTAAAACAGCACCTATTAAACAATACTAAGAACTAGAGTTGGTGGAGGTGGTGAAAGGTCTTCTTTAGGCCGGGGCCCCACATGGTGTAAACGCGTCGTTTTACTGTTACAGCAAAATGGATGGGATTCTGGCGAAAAATACGCGCAGTTTTGGAAATCGCCGCATGTCAATTATACCTATGGAAATGCGGGTGGTTTCCCTATATGTATAATTGAAACAGAAAGTCCGCAGAGGAAACCTCTGTGGAATTTGTGTGAAAAACGTTGCGAGAGAAACCGCGATGCGTTGCCGCCGCCGTTTTTTTCCCGCAGTGCTTTTCTGCTGCAGGATGTTACATGGGGCTTTAACCTTAAAGAGGTTGTTTGAGATTACTAAAATGAAATGTATGCAGCAGCTGAGGGCTACAAAATTTAAAAAAAAAAACACTGAAATCTGCATTCTCCCCTCCGTTCCTGTAGTGGGCTGGCATTTATTGCTGCAGTTCTGTTTGTGTAGATAGCGGCTACATCATCATGACTCAAAAAACGGAAACCCAATCCACTTAAAAAGCGGATACCCGTGGATCCCATAGATTATAATGGGTCTGCCAGGTTTCCACCCGAAATTGGCGGAGAGAAATTCCTGCTTGCAGGACTTTTCTTTCCACATATTTCAAGCAGAATCGGGGACGGGGTCCCTGAATGGTCACCCAACGCAGGTGTGATCGAAGCCTAAGAGCACTGATTGACTGCAATGGTCTCATTGATGTGATGTCACCGCTGAACCTGCTGTGTGTACAAACACATAAAATACAATAGTGCCATATAGCAGCCTTGAACCCTTCCCGCTGATGGCATTTTTTGATTTTTGTTTATGACTCCCTGCCTTCCAAACCCCATAACTTTTTTATTTTTCTGTTCACAGAGTCATATGGGGGCTTAAAGGGGTTTTCTGGGCAAAAAAAAATTAAAAAAGGTCTGTTAGTGCTATTAATGGGATAATAAGGGCACCCAAATACCTTTAGCAGTGTTTTGAGTGATTTCTGGGTTTCTCTGGGAGCTCCTGGTATCCTCTGCATTTGTTTACAAGGGTAGCTTCCTGCTCCCTTATCCTACAACTACCATGATGATTTGCTTTTCACTCAGATCCCCATCTCTCACACCGCATCTGTTTTCCCTAGCTAGCCCACAGACTACTAGCCCTACCTAACTAACTCAGCCCCCCACCCCATCATACTTATCTGTCTTTCTGTCTGGATCTTCTGGGCACTGGAGATCCTTCTGTCCTTCTCCTCTTCTCGTCTGCCAGCGCAATAGAGCTGGAGTGCTCCGGCTCTATTGCGCAGGTGTGGGAAGCTGGTTCCTTCTCCTCTTCACATCTGTCAGTGCCTGCACAATAGAACCGGAGTGCCGGCACTCCGGCTCTATTGCACAGGCAGAAGTGAAGGAAGTGACGATTCGTGCCCAGAAGATCAGGACATGAAGACAGGTAAGTATGATGGGGTGGGGGTAGTATTGGTGATGTTCCATTTCCGGAAACGGGGAAATGGCACGTCACTGGAAAATCAGAAAATATGCCTGGTGACTGCCCCAGCAATCTGGGCAAATATACATTTTTGATAAAGTAAGTAAGTTAGTTAGAAATTAGGTGTGGGGGAGGGTGTTTAGTTTAGTATTAAATTATCATTTTATCCGAGACAACCCCTTTAATGTTTGCGGGACAAATTGTTCTTCACAATGGTACCATTTATTATTCTGTACAATGTACTGGGAAGCTGTAAAAAATTCAGAATGGGGTGGAATTGGAGCAAAAAGTGCATTTGTGCAACTTTCTTATGAGATTAGTTTTTACGACGTTCACTATGCATCCAAAATGACATGTCATCTGTATTCTATGTATCGGTACGATTCCGGGGATACCAAATTTATATAGTTTTATTTACATTTTAACCACCTTAACAAAAATCCAAAGCTCTGCAAAAAAATGTTTTTTTCTTAAAGTCACCATATTCTGACACCTGTAACTTTTTAATATTTGTGTTTATGGAATGCATAGGGCATCTTTATTGCGGGGCTAGGTGTACTTTTTAGTTATACATTTTGGGAAATGTCTATTGCTTTGATCACTTTTTATTCATATTTTTATCAGAGGCGAAACAGCGAAAAAAAGGTGGTTTGGAGCTTGATTTTTTTTTCCAGCTACGGTGTCTACTGTATGGAAAAAATAATTTTCTAAGTTTGTACTTTTCAGACACAGGGATACCTAATGTGTATGTGTTTCACAGTAATTTTGTACTTTTATATGTATTCTAGGGAAGGGGGGGGGTGATTTGAATTTTTAATTCTTTTTAGTTTCTTTTTATACTTTATTTATTAGACCTCCTAGGAGTCTTGAACGCCAGGGAATCTGATCACTAATGCAATACATTCATACAAATGAATGCCAGACAAGCCTGGGGGCCTTCAATAGGCTTCCGGCTGTCATGTCAACGGAACACTGGTCCCGAATGTCTTTCCGGGCTCCAGCGATCCTACCCAAAATGGCAGCACCCAGAAAAAAAAAATCATCTTTTTACATATATGCAAATCTACCTGCAAGTGCATAGGGGGTGGGACAGATTTGTTGACAGACAGTGGTGACATGGCAGAGGCAGTATATGTGCTCTATAAGCAACATGATGGCTCAGTGTTCAGCAATGATGTCTCACAGCGCTGGAGTCTTAGGTTTGAATCCAGCCAAGAACAACATCTGCAAGGAGTTAGTATGTTTCTCCCTGTGTTTGTGTGAGTTTCCCCCCATACTCCAAAGACATACTGATAAGGAATTTAGATTATGAGCCTTACATGGGACAGTGCTTGACAATATAAGTAAGCAAAATAAATGGATAAAATCTGACAAATAAGGCCCGCCCACAGGGTGATTTGCATATCCATAAAACGATGATTGTTTCTGCTCCTGTTACATGGTACTATTATTGTTTTGGACCTGACAGACTTGTTTTACATGTTACATTGGTTGTTTTGCTTAATCCTTGTGAAAACCAATAAAATCTTATTGAGCGTAGACTGTCTAGACTAGGTTTATGCTATTAGTTGGCTTACCTTCAACCAGAAATTTAGTGTAGAAATTTGGCACCAAGCTGACGCACATTGTCAAACCTAAACCACATCCAACTTGACAAGCTAGTCATAAAATTTTTATCTCATAGATGTGCCACATTTTGGAAGAATAGTAGTGACAGCAGCTCTTCCTAACTGAACTCAGCAGTGCCATATAGTGATTTTAGTTCTACTGTCTTATACTCAAAGTGCCGAGCCATGGTCAGTCTAGGAAACACGGCCGTCTAAATGTTTCCTTGCAAAGTGATGTTACAGTAGGTATGCTATAAACACTGTGACGTTATAGAAAACAGCTATTATACACTGTGATGTCACAGCACATACATAATAAACACTGATGTCCTATGAAACACTAAAGCGCTATTATTTATAGAACAATACAAAATAATCTGAAGATTTAGGAGATCAGTGAGACAGTTATTACACACAGTGATGTCACAGTACATAAATAATACACACTGTGAAGTCACAGGAAACAGTAATTACACACAGTGATGTCACAATACATACATAATAAACACTGTGACGTTATAGAAAACAGCTATTATACACCATGATGTCACAGCACATACATAATAAACACTGATGTCCTATGAAATACTAAAGCGCTATTATTTATTGAACAATACAAAATAATCTAAAGGTTTAGTAAATCAGTGAGACAGTTATTACACACAGTGATGTCACAGTACATATATAATAAACACTGTGAAGTCACATAAAACAGTTATTATACACAGTGATATCATAGTACATACAGTGCGTTGTGAAAGTATTCGGCCCTCTTGAACTTTTCAATCTTTTGCCACATTTCAGGCTTCAAACATAAGGATATAAAATTTTAATTTTTTGGTGAGGAATCAACAAGTGGGAAACAATCGTGAAGTGGAAAGAAATTTATTGGCTATTTTAAACTTTTGTAAAAAATAAAAAACTGAAAAGTGGGGCGTGCAATATTATTCGGCCCCTTTACTTTCAGTGCAACAAACTCTGTCCAGAAGTTCAGTGAGGATCTCTGAATGATCCAATGTTGTCCTAAATGACTGATGATGATAAATATAATCCACCTGTGTGTAATCAAGTCTCCGTATAAATGCACCTGCTCTGTGATAGTCTCAGGGTTCTGTTTAAAGTGCAGAGAGCATCATGAAGACCAAGGAACACACCAGGCAGGTCCGTGATACTGTTGTGGAGAAGTTTAAAGCCGGATTTGGATACAAAAAGATTTCCCAAACTGTAAACATCCCAAGGAGCACTGTGCAAGTGATCATATTGAAATGGAAGGAGTATCAGACCACTGCAAATCTACCAAGACCCGGTTGTCCCTCTAAACTTTCATCTTCAACAAGGAGAAGACTGATCAGATATGCAGCCAAGAGGCCCAAGATCACTCTGGATGAACTGCAGAGATCTACAGCTGAGGTGAGGTGGGAGAGTCTGTCCATAGGACAACAATCAGTCGTACACTGCACAAATCTGGCCTTTATGGAAGAGTGGCAAGAAGAAAGCCATTTCTCAAAGATATCCATAAAAATTCTCGGTTAAAGTTTGCCACAAGCCACCTGGGAGACACACCAAACATGTGGAAGAAGGTGCTCTGGTCAGATGAAACCAAAATCCAACTTTTTGGCCACAATGCAAAACGATATGTTTGGCGTAAAAGCAACACAGCTCATCACCCTGAACACACCATCCCCACTGTCAAACATGGTGGTGGCAGCATCATGGTTTGGGCCTGCTTTTCTTCAGCAGGGACAGGGAAGATGGTTAAAATTGATGGGAAGATGGATGGAGCCAAATACAGGACCATTCTGGAAGAAAACCTGTTGGAGTCTGCAAAAGAGCTGAGACTGGGACGGAGATTTATCTTCCAACAAGACAATGATCCCAAACATAAAGCAACATCTACAATGGAATGGTTCACAAATAAACGTATCCAGGTGTTAGAATGGCCAAGTCAAAGTCCAGACCTAAATCCAATCGAGAATCTGTGGAAAGAGCTGAAAACTGCTGTTCACAAACGCTCTCCATCCATCCTCACTGAGCTCCAGCTGTTTTCCAAGGAAGAATGGGCAAGAATTTCAGTCTCTCGATGTGCAAAACTGATAGAGACATACCCCAAGCGACTTGCAGCTGTAATCGCAGCAAAAGGTGGCGCTACAAAGTATTAACTTAAGGTGGCCGAATAATTTGGCACGCCCCACTTTTCAGTTTTTTATTTTTTACAAAAGTTTAAAATATCCAATAAATTTCGTTCCACTTCACGATTGTGTCCCACTTGTTGATTCTTCACCAAAAAATTAAAATTTAATATCCTTATGTTTGAAGCCTGAAATGTGGCAAAAGGTTGAAAAGTTCAAGGGAGCCGAATACTTTCGCAAGGCACTGTATATAATAAACACTATGAAGTCACATAAAACAGTTATTATACAAAGTGATGTCACAGTATATACATAATAAACACTGTGAAGTCACAGGAAACAGTTATTACACACAGTGATGTCACAGCACATATATAATAAGCACTGTGAAGTCACAGGAAAGTTATTACACATAGTGATGTCACAGTACATACACTATATCTCACACTTAGACCTAGCCTCCATCATCTGTATGTGTCTGTTCTTGGTTTGGTACTTCTGTTTCCTGTCTGCTCTGACTTTAGTCAGTATTTTCCCTGTTCTGAGGTACTCGGCGCCATAAATCCTCCTTAGGGCCGCAGTGCTATTGCATTCAGTGCACGTCCTATAGTTACAGCCCTGGCTACACCAGTACATTTAATAAATTACTGCAGTGGCCAAAACTACACTACAACTACATAGTAAAGACCACCACTTTAGGAAGCCGGTGCTACTCCTATGGAATATCCCAGTTTACTATGCGCCACCAAAGCGCCCATCTTATGTACAATGGGCCTTGTAGGGCCGCCAGACATAGCGTCTACTAGTTTTTCGTCAGTCATATCAGACCCTACGTGTAATAATAATGTAATACATCATCCGCCTTCCTCAAGGCTTTACCACCACTGATTACGCTGAACTTTCGGTCTCTCAGCCCAGGACTACAAGTCCCATGATGCCGTGCGCCGCATCCTACCCACGTGGTGGCCGCCTGGCTGCAGGAACAGAAAGTGCTGGGGTTGCGTTCACCTTCAGCCCTCGTCTCATCACAGACCTGCAGGGGGTGAGCGGCCGCTATGAGCGCAGGATCCCGGGTTGCGGTGGAGGAGATCGAGCTGGTCAGGGGCCCCTCAGGTACCAGGGTGGGGTGAGGAGGACTGCAGCATTGCACTTCCCATACGGGTCACTTCATGGATAGCAGTGTCATGGGGCTGTGCAGGCCTCGGACATCTGGAAACTGCAGGCAGAAGGAGAAAGCCGCATGTTCTGTGACGGGATGTGTTCACACTACGTCCTGCTCACTGAGGTGACAACTTTGCGTCGCTAGGGGTTTAGTACTCCAACCTATGGCTGCCCGCACATTGCAAAACTACAACTCCCAGGATGTTGGAAGTTGTAGTTCTGCGACAGATGGAGAGCCATTGGTTGTAGAGAGCTGCACCTGTTCCTAGGAGGGATAGATATGGACCATGATGCTGGATAATACTAGGTACTATGCTGGGACTCTTAAAGGGGTTGTCCATGATTGTTAAAAAGTTCCAGGAAATGCAGTAAAATGAAAAAGAGGGATTATTAGGTTATGTTCACAGAAACTTTTGCAACAATTCTGCTCTGTGTGAATTTACCTTTTAAATCCTCTGCGGTTTTTGCCTGTGTGTGCATCCTGCCGTACATGCCTATGACCTCTGTAGCCAGTTACTGGCCTTGTACCGTACATGTAGGTATCACCTATGAGACCAGTGATGTGCTGCATATCCTGTTCACACAAAGATGGAGTACCCCTTTAAGTTATGGTTAGTTTTTTAATTTTATCTGATTTGCCGATGTTGGGAAATATTGTAAGAATCTCACAAGGCTGAGGCCACACGTTGCAGAAAAGCTGCATTTTTATGGTGCTGAATTTTTGAACCAAAGCCAAGAGCGACTGCAAAAGGAATAGGGACTATAAAGGAAGTTCTTACACTTCTCCCTTCTGCTAAATCCACTCCTGGTTTTGCAACAAAAAATCTTCAGCAAAATTTGCAACAAAAAAAATGCAGCTTTTCTGCATAGTGGGGCCTCGGTTTAAAGGGGAACTGCATTCAGAAGTGATCTTATAATATGTCATAGATATACACTACGTGAAAAGATCTGTGATCTCACACCACCGCTTAGTTATGGTATGGATGGAGCAATGTCAGATGATTCTGCCAGGATTTAGGGGCAGTATCCTGATCATGTGAACATGGCCTTAGAATGTGCTGTTAGAAATCTCTGAGAAGTTCTTAAAAGGCTTCATCACTGTGTAGAGCCTCTTCTTTTATCTGTGGTGGTCCAAGATCACAAACACGATTTATCAGATGAACATTTCCCCTTTAATTTGCAATGGCCGTTCATGAGTCCATTAGCCGTGAATGCTTTTATGCCAGGGATTTTGCTTTGTGCTGGTTGACCTAAAGGTGGGAGACCCAGTACAGCCATATAGCCGCTTATCATTGTGTGTTTAGTCTAGATATGTAGCCAGAGCTTGGCAGTGCCATTCACACCATGTTTTGTCACAAAGGCTCTGTTCACACTGGCATCAGAGGTATTATTAAAGGTTATGTGGTAGAGTGCAGAAGGTTCAGCTTGTCTTGTTTTACAAGCCTTTTTGGACTGTCTGCAGCCAATGAGTAGCTCAGCGATGACATACTCCATGATGGCAGTAGGTACGCCATGCCATTTCCGAGCCACTCATTTGTTGCAGCGGTTACCTGCCACCTGCTAGTAAACAGAGACTGGAGGACTGCTGAGTCTTCTATGGTGCATTTACTGCTGCTTTAATTTTTGGATAACCCCTTTAGATTGTAATCTCATAACATGCAACATCCACTATGTCGAGTTGAGAAATCACTCAAAATCTTCAAATTCAGTTATGGCGTTTTTTGGAAGGGGTTAATGATGTGAACTGCACTGCTTATAAGAAATAACACCGATGTGCTTCCATTTCCACTATATTTTAGGTCATACATAGGATTTCTGAGCATGATTGTCGTGTTATAAAGAGCCGCTGGAGATTAACTGGTGGTGCAGCTGCCAAGTAAACCAGGGCTGATGTAAATGGGTACTTGGATATAAACGCTTCTTCTGGCAGATTGGCAAAAATGACTTTGTACTCAATTTTATCGCATTGTAAAGAGTTAATATCTGAAATTCCGCAGTGAGTGCTGACGCTCAGTTTTACCACGTGGAAATGCACTGGTAAAACACCGGAATCTCGTGTATTGTACCTGCAGATAGCAGTATTGTGTTAGGCCATGATTTACATAGTATACAAATTCTGCACATGGCCGTCTGCCATCCACCTGTCCTCACAGATGACTGGTACACTTACTAGTGCGGCACAGTCACGTTATTAGTATAAGGTGTAAAGTATTCTGGGTCTTGTTATGACTGGCGGCTCCCAACACATTTTATAGGTGGCATTTGTTTAGACTGTGGTGTGAACACCCTTTGAGTTTCTGCAGATCATACCCTTTACTTTTATATAACTGCTGACAGAGGCGACATGAAGACACCTGAACACTATGACCTCATTTCACGTTGAAATATATATATCTTCTTGATGTCCCCTGTTGTCACGCTTAACCGTTTCTGGTCTCTATACACATTGCCGCTAGACGGGCATCACTAGATGGACTGCTTTAGGCTAAGGCCCTACGCTGTGTAAGGCGAAGGCCCCCCTGCAGCAAAAAAGCACTGCGGGCAAAACCGTGGCGGCAACGCATCACGGTTCTTTCCGCAGCGCTTTAGACAGAAAGTTCGCAGCGGACTTTCTGTTTCAATTATACCTATGGGGAAACCGCCGGTGTTTCCATAGGTATAACTGACATGCTGCGATTTCCAAAACCGCACCGGTTTTGGAAATTGCTGCGTGTCCGCAGTACGGTTTTTACAGCAAAGTGGGCATGGGATTCGCTAGAATCCCATCCACTTTGCTCTGACTGTTAAACTCTGTGATTTTATAAGCGCCGTTTCCTCTGCAGGTAAATTTGTTTTGTTGGAGACAAATCCAAGAGTGGCTACAAAAGGAATGAGAAATATATAGGAAGTTCTTATACTTCTACCTTCAGCTAAATCCGCTCCTGGCTTTGGCTCAAAAAACCAGAGCAGAGCGGTTTTGCGGCCGTGCTTCTGTGGCTCCCATTCATTGAATGAATGGGGTTGCGGAAGCACAGCCGATGCACGGGCAGCACACGGATGACAACCACAGTCGTCTGCAAGGGGCCTTAGGGTATGTCCACAGATATTCTGCAGATTTTCTGCCCTGGAGTGGAGGGTAAAAAATCTACTGCATCTTACAGTAGCATCAAAATGGATGAAACTTAAAGGAGTTGTCCAGGATAAAATGAAATTTATACTGTAACCTAAACACCCTACCCCTGCATACTTTCTAAACTACTTAGTTTAGCAAAACTGTATATTTACCACTATCGCCGCCGCAGGCACATTTTCTGATTATCCGGTGACATTCCGTTTCCTTGTTTCCGGACACGGAACGTAACCAATACTACCCCCCACCCCATCATACTTCCCTGTCTTCCTGTCCAGATATTCTGGGCACGGAAGATGACTTTCTTCTGTGGGGACGGCTCCTCCTCTTCTTTGACGTCTGCCACGCTTGCGCAATAGAGCCAGAGTCCTGGCATTGCGCTGCAGTATGCACTCCATCTCTATTGCGCAGGTGTGGGAGCCTCCTCTGGAGTTAGTCAGTTGGGAAGGGCTAGTAGTGGGCGGGATAGCTAGGGAGACAGGGAGGGGGAGGGAGTGAGAGGGAGGGAGTGTGAGTCAGCTTATGCAATGCATCATGGTAGTTGAATAAAAGCACAGAAAGCTACACCATGTAAACAGATGCAGAGGAGCTCCCAGAGAATCCCATAAATCACTCAAAACACTGCTAAAGGTATTTGGGTGTACTTATTAACCATTAATAGCACTAACAGACCTTTTTTTTTTTTTAAAAAAAAAAAAAAAAAGATTTTTTGCCCAGAAAACCCCTTTAGGCTAAGGCAGCTTTTTTTGTAGCAGGTTTTGTTGAGTTTTTTGGAGCTAAACTCAGGAGTGGATTGAGAAAAAGGTAGAAGTGTAAGTATTTTATATATATTTCACATTCCTCTGGTAGCCATTCTTGGCTTTGCCTCAAAAAAACCACAACAAAAAAAAGCTGCGTTTCCGCAACGTGTGGCCTCAGCCTTAAACAAATATCAACCACACCCTGTGTAAAAAGAAAAAAAAAATCTGAAGCGTAAATTTACCTGTTTTGTGGATTTTGATCCCCAGCATGTCAGTTCATCTTGCAGGTTTTCCCTCTGGATGTTACCTTTTTGTCTTGCATGAGGTGCAGAAATGGCAGCAAAATCAAACAATTAAAATATTTTTGCTTTAAAAAAAAAAAACAACTTAAATTTAACTTAGTGTGACACAGGTATCACTTTTTTTTTAAAGCTGCTTATCATTTCCATGTGGACATACCCTTAAAGGAGTTTTGCATGCTTGAGAGATTGATGACCCTATACTTTGAATAGGTCATCAATTGAAGATTGGTGTGCATCCAAAACTTGGGACCCTTTTTGAAGCCACAGCACTTCACGAAAATGTGATGTCATGTTCATCAGGCACATGGCCTATTTGCAGCTCAGTTTTTTTCAAGTGAATGGGGCTGAGGTGCAATAGCAAGTACAAAAGCTGTGCGCTGTACATAAGTGCATAAGGGTATGTTCACACTATAGTTATTACAGTCCGTTGCTGTCATTCATCTTAAGATGACAGCAGCGGACATAGATGTAGTCCCCTTTGACTCTGATATAAACATCATGATGGCTGTTATCGTCTGTCATGTTTGTTTACTTTTGTTATGGAAGAAGAGCTCCTGCATGCAGAACTTTTTCTTCGATCAGAAAAGAAAAATCATGATGGAAGAAATCCTCAGTCATGTTTTTTACATGAGGCTCCATCTCCATCTGCATCTGTCATTTAATGTCCGTTGCTGTCATCCTGTGACAGATGAGAGTAATGGACATTAAATAGCAGTAGTGTGAACCCACCTGAAATTAGATACTTTTCTTGCATGACATCAATAACATCCTCCAAAAATTTGCACCAACTTACTAGTAGACAGTGTAAACTTAGACAGTGTGAAAATGTACCAGATTTATCACAGTGACTGATGCTGGATGATAAACCTGGTGCATCTTTAGCAGATGCAAATCCGTTTAAAGGGATATTCCAGACACAAGTTTACCCCCTATTTGCAGGATAGGAGGTAACTTGTTGATCAGTAGGTCAGACCACAGGGACCCCTCCAGTCATGAGAATGGAGCTGTTGGGGGGGGGGTTCAAAATGCACCGTCCTCAATTTATTTCAATGGGACTGTTGGAGATCTCTCTGTCACACTGAAATGAATGTAGTGGAGATGCACACTACCGCCCGCTGCTCCATTCAGACTGGGGTGCAAAACAAACCTATTCGTTGTAACTAGAATACCCTTTAAGCCTCAGTTCATGTTACATGTGGACCCTATGTTCAGTATATGTGTTGGGAAAGCTCCCATTCTATATGACAAATGTACCCATAGAGCTCTTTTAACTCACCGGATTTGTTGAACCGGTATACATTGTTAACTTGCATGGATTCATTAGCTTAGCAAGAATACAACATCGGCCCAGAATTACTAATAGTTAGACAGGCAGTCCGAAAATACACCAGATTTATCACAGTGACTGATACTGGATGATAAATCTGGTGTATCTTTGCATTGTCTAGTCTAAGTCTATACTACCTTCTAGTTGACTTACTTGGAGCCAGGATTTGTCGACACGTTTTTGGCGCATTGTTGCACATTTAAGCCCCACCCCATTTTTATGAGAATCCACACCCACATGTCTACCATGTTAAAAGAATTTCAGCCTAAACTTGATGTGACTAGATGCGTCACATTTTGCCAAAGATGAGCTATGGTTATGCCAGTGTCTAGTCCGAAGCACAATAGTAAATCTGGGCCATAGATTGTTTGTATATGGAACCATCGAGATGCATAGGTCTGCATAGGAGGTGTAGACACACAATGGTAGAACATAAAATATTCTGTAATAGCGTTGTGCCGGCTTTACACAGCGTGTTGATGCTCAAAAACTCATGCATTTTCCATAAAAAAAAATTTGGTTTTTGAACATACATGTGTTTCTGTACACATTTTTGTGGAGAAAAGCCCTGTGTGAACTCACCTTTAAACTTCCTTGTATAATAAATTAGCGGTAATGAATGATCTCTGTACTTTTTTTGGGTTAGCTTTGTCTTTTAAAGTATGGCTTATGGATTTGTCTGTTCAGCTGTGTTATGTCCTTGTGTATAGCAGCGTAAAGCTTCTCGTTCCAGAATCCTATATGAAATAGGGCAGGTGATTGTTATCATCCGCCTACCTGCAGGCTTCATGTACAGTAACTTGATCTATATGACATTGTGTGCGCAGGGGATTGTGTAAGATACAATAAAGTGTTAATCTGGTCTTCATTGATTCTACAGACAGGACATCCTGCAGACTAGATATCTAATGGTCTGTAGTGCTCCAGGAGCCCACAGCATTCACCACCAAAGACAAATATGCTAGACATTAAGATATTGCTTTCCAGTAATGGTTATGGAGGCTGCTTTCACACCACAATTTGTATCAAACAAGGAATGAGCATGGATGGATACAGCAAAAAATGCATCTTTTGATCAGTGTGCGTGTGTTTTTATTAAAAAAAACAAAAAACACTTGTCTATCTCTGCCACTTCCATAGAACAGAATGTACGCATGTTGCTGACCGCTGTGCGACCACCACTCCATTCAGAAAAAAATTAAACGGGGGATAATTTGCCAAGATGGCACAACGCCTGTGTAAAACAACTTTTAGTAAGCGTCTAGATGTGACTAGCGTCCTCAAATGTCGTTTTTTCAATGCTGCCATTTTTCCAATGGAGGTCAAGGAAGCAAAACTGAATCCGATCTGTGACCTGCCTTAAATAATGTTCATGGAAATAGATTACACAGGCGGACGTAGATGTGCCGATTATATAACCAGCATTAGTCAAATGTGAATAGGTGGAAAATTACTAGAAATTTAATACAGACTTGTAGACACAGACATATCTACTCTGGTGCTCCTTAGTGTAGCCTCTGGGGATTGTTTACAAATTTGTATACTTTGGATGAAAGTCATAATGTGTGATCTGCTAGACTGATGTATATGTACAGATAATGACAAGTATCCAAGTATGTTATTTAATATGTGTGTGTGTATATATATATATATAATTTTTTTTTTTTTTTATCTATATTTTCATTTTTCCTCTATTACAATTAGTGGTTATTTAGGCCACGTCCCCAGAGTATAAGGCTGGGTTCACATATGCGTTCGTCAATCCGCTTGAAATCAGTATGTGAAATCTTCAAAAACTGATTTCGAATGGTCCGGATCAAAACTCATTGATTTCAATGGGTTTTAAAAGTAATCCGCATGTATCAGCTTGTGCCGTTTCTGTCTGGTTTCTGCCTTTTTGTGCAGAGAGAAAAGTAGAACTTGCAGGACTTTGTCTCCGTACAAAAAATAAGTTTGTCTACTGGTTCCAGAAGGGAAACAGTAGACAAACTTAAGCAACTTCTTTCAGCAAATTGGCATCAAAAAGTCCTTAATTCAGGCAAATTGTCCTAAACAAATTAGTTGGTCTCACCAGCTTGGTTGGGGCACAGTAGCAGACTTTCAGGTGCTTGTTCAGCTTGGGATCATCCAGAGCAAAGGTTCTCCTTCCAGTCTCTTACTCTGAGACACACACACACACACACACACACACATGCTCTGTTCACCATCTTACATCTGGGCAGATAATAAGGAATCCCCTGTGGTCACTCCTAAATCCTGGATCTACTTCACCGAGGCTAGAATCCTCGGCGACACATATACACACACACACACACACACACACACACACACACCATCCGTGATTGTTCCCCTTGGATTACTTATATATAGATATATACTGTATATATAAAATAAACTATAGGACCAAGTCCTCAGAGGCCTCTCACTTCCCTTACAGACGCAACAGTCCTTCCCCAGTAGTAACAGCAGGCCTCCCTCTTTCTTAGTAAACATACCAGCTCCCCTTTAGTCACAGCAGGATTCCTCCATTTACCTAGTAGTAACAGCAGCCCTCCCTCCCTCCAGGGCACAGCAGGGCCATCATTATCATCTCTTTTCTCAGAAGGCAGCTACTGTTGGATATCTGACAGCCATTATTAAAGTTGTTGTTATATTACTATGTAATAACTATATGTGTGTTATGTATATAAAAACTACACAAGACAATTATTGTATACCACCAGTTCATCCATGTGTTTTTTTTCTTTAGGTCTGGGGTTTAATATTGTGGGTGGCACAGATCAACAATATGTCTCACATGATAGCGGCATCTATGTCAGTAGCATCAAGGAGAACGGCGCTGCTGCAGTGGATGGCAGGCTGCAGGAGGGAGACCGGATATTGGAGGTGAGGCAGCAGTGATGAATGTGAGCTGTCTGGCTGCTATTGTTTTCAGTGCTATCTATCTCCTTCACCTATATTCTCATATACTTGCTATTCTAGCTGTTTACTTAAGGAGCATATTCTCATAAAAAGCCAGGATCTGCCCTCTGTCCATGTTTCATTATGTGAATGATCAGATTTGTGTCTTCCTAGACAACACCAGGGTGTGTATAAAGGACAAGAAAGCATAGTAGGTGTTATAATAGATATATGGCTCCTTCACCTTACATACAAATATCTGCAGCATGTGTAACCTGTTTTTATTTATTTATTTAAATCCCCTTAACGACCCAGGACGTAATAGTACGTCCTGAGTCGCATGACGATGTATGGAGAGCGCTCAGGAGCTAAGCGCTCTCCATACACCGCGGGTGCCGGCTGTATAATACAGCCAGGACCCGCAGCTAACAGCAGCGATCGGTGCCTGCACTGATCGCGGCTGTTAACCCTTTAGATGCCGCGGTCAAACGCGACCGCGGCGTCTAAATTGCGGAGCCGACAAGGGCGCCGCCATTTTTACCTCATCGCCGCCCTCCGGAACGTCATCGGAGGGCGGCGCTTGGTTGCCATGACAGCCGGGAGCCTATTGAAGGCTCCCAGACCTGTCATTACAGTATAGCTATAACGCGATGCCAGAGGCATCGTCTAATAGCAGTGAAGGCATTTTGCTATTCACTGCGATACAGTAGTTTCGCAGTGGATAGTATGATCTATCAGATGCCCTAGGTTTCAAGGTCCCTAGGGAGTCTGATCATACAAGTAAAAGTATAAAAAAAAAAAGTTTTTAAAAGTATGTAAAAATTAAAAAAAACACAAAAGTTCAAATCACCCCGCTTTCCCTAGATCAGATATAAAAGTAAATAAACAAAAGTAAACATAAACACATTAGGTATCCCCGCGCTCCAAAATGCCCAAACTATTAAAATATTAAAATATTTATCCCATACGGCGTAGCGGGGAAAAAAAATCAAAATGGCCAAATAGCGTTTTTTTCAACACTTTGTCTCCTATAAAAAATTTAATAAAAAGTGATCAAACCATCAGATCTTTCCCCAAGTGGTATCAATAAAAACGTCATGTTGTCCCGCATAAAAAGACGCCTTACCCAGCTCCATACATGTAAATATGAAAAAGTTACAGGTGACACAATATGGCGACGCAAATTTTTTTTTCTATTTAGCAAAGTTTTTAATTTTTTAAAAGGTATCAAAACATTACAAATACTATATCAATTTGGTATCGCCGTGTTCGTACTGACCCACAGAATACAGGTAACATGTCATTTTTACCACACAGTGAATGGTGTAAAAATTAAACCCATATGAATTTGGCGCAAATGCAGTTTTTCTCCAATTGCACCTCATTCTGAATTTTTTTCCAGCTTCCCAGTACATTGCACAGAATATTGAATAGTGACATTACAAAGTACAATTTGTTTTGCAAACAATAAGCCATCATGTGACTCTGTGAACTGAAAAATGAAAAAGTTATGACTCTTGGAATGTGGGGAGGGAAAAACGAAAATGCAAAAACAAAAAAAGGCCGGGTCATTAAGGGGATAGTATTTGGGGCTCCTGAACCAGAAAATGCCCTTATGCTACAGGTTTAGCGCCCCAAACCTGATGACCCGGTCCTCTCAGTCACCACGTTCCAAGAGTTTTATTCTTCCAGACATGAGTTATGACTCTTCTTTGGCAGCTCCTGGTGTATGGGCAATGAAGCGAGGTGGACTCTCCTATGCTTCGGTTGTGCACTGCTCTTGTGCTGGAGCTGCTGCGGGAGTGTTGTAACTCATCCTTCAGTTTCTGCCAAACACCTTGATGGACAGGACTGGAGTTACCAGGTTCAGTGCTCTAACCCTCAGCAACATGAGGATATGCTGTTGGTGACAGGTGCCCTTTAAAGAGGACCTTTCATGTCCTCATGCACATGCGGTTTTATATACCGCTACAAAGCTGACAGTGCGCTGAATTCAAGAAAGCTGGGATAAACATGGCTATTTTTAATATATAGATGAGGGACTTTTCCAGGTGTATATATTAAATGTGGCTCAGACACGGTCTACACCGACCCTTATTTAGCCAAAATGTTTTATGGATTTATTTTTCTTTTAAGAATTATGAGGTTTGGCTATGTTTACAAAAACATGAAAAACCTCTTTAATTATTTTCTGAATTAACTTAGTATATAAGTAAAATAAGGCAAATATTCTTCTTATACCTGTCATGAATACATGCTAGTGCTACCAAGACATTTAGCTTATGTCCTAAAGGGCTTTGTTATGTGCTGTATGAGTATGGAACATCTTTATCAGATAGTTGCACACACAACCCCACAACCGGGGTGAGTTTTCCTGTTCTTCCTAACAGCATTGCAAAACTTTGTGCTGTGCTGCCGTGTAGTTTAGGACATTATTATCGTCTACAGCTTCCTGCAGAAGCTAAGGTCAGCTAATGGAAGTTAGATTTCCTTGCGACTGAGCTAGAACGTACAGATGTAGCAGAGTTAAGCCAACTTTTCAGAGTTAAGCCAACTTTTTGCAGCAGAATAAATTGCTGCAGTGTGATATCTTCTCATAGAAGACAACAAAAGGCAGTGAAAAGTCATTTAAAAAAACAAAACAAAAAACTTACAATGACTTGTCTTATATGATAAGATACCATGCTGCAGCAATTTATCCTGCTGCACAAAGTTGTGTTAGCTCTGCTATATGTTTATGAAACACTCAAACAAATGTGTATGAAACTGTTGAATATAGTATGCAGGTGCTTACACATTGCTTAAGGTGTCTTAGCATGACAATGACATGAGTAAAGTGACTAGCATTTTGCATTTTTCTTCACCAGTTTTCCTCTGTGCAGGCTCTATCTCTAATCTCAATTTTCCCTTAGCTGAGGGTGAAAACTAGCTGCTTTGCCTCATATACATATCACATAGTGAAGAGGAGATCCTACTCCTCTAACTCTCTGTAGCTCCTCTTCAGAAGCAGCAGCATGGAGGACACTATACAACAGTACTGAGCAGAGTAGCTATGAATTTAGCAGCAGGGAGAGACAGTAAAACACTTGCCAACTACAGCATTTGTGTCTCTGTGCAACAGCTCCTTCTTCCAGTTCCCCTTCTCTCTTCATAGTCTTCTATGGGCAGCATGTAAGCTAATCCTACAGTGAGCTGCTAGTCATATTTGAGCAGTGAATTGAGAGTGTGTGATTAGTGCAGGAGGTGGGGAAGAGGGATAGACAAGATGAGCCTGATATGTGGAGAAAGAAGCATTTTTCTGTAATAAGATGTGTAGTACAACCTTCTTTATCTTTACTTGTAATAAGTAATCATGAAAAATACATTTAAGCAGCCATTCCTTAAAGCATGGGATACACACATACATCTCTCTGGATATATCCCAATCTGTGTAGTCCTCTGTAAAGTTAATGTCCCTAACATAAGGTAATTTCTGATACATTGCAAACACTTTAATGTATTGACTGGCTGTACTAGTAAAACCAACCTAAGGGTGCTGCCCCACATGGTGTTCTGAATGCGGCCATAGCTCTATTGGGGCCACCAGTGCTTTCACTTAACTAAGTGAAGCCTCAATTAATTATTAGCATTAATTTCTCATTACTGGCTATGTGGTTTTGCTGTTACCACGTGGTCAGTAATGAAAAATAGCCTGTAAGTAATGGGAGCCTCATTTATTTAAAGCCTACATCCAGTTATAAACAACTTTTCATAAATGAATAGTGCATTTAAACATAAGAGTCTTTGTAATATATCTTAAGGTTTTCTGTTTCCTTCGCCACTTATTAAGCTGTTCTCCTGCTCCTTATCTACAATCTCACTGCTTGTTTACATTAAATTAGTCTCTGTATTCAGCCTCACAGTACAACTCTATGGACCCAGCTGGTTAATTGATTTATTGCTTCATTCTGTGTATTATCAGCTTCGTATCTACAACTTAGCAGTGTTTAAAAAAAAAAAAAGGCAGAGGGTAGGAGTAGTAATTATTTGTGTGTCTTTCCTAATCCCCCTCCTCTCTTCATAGACTAATATGGAGACAGTAACTGCCTGAAAAATGGAGAAGAAAACATATTTCTTTAATAAAGATATATCGCAAAGTTTCTTAATGTCACCTGTGCTATTAATTTATGAAAAGTTTTTAATAACTGGAGGTACGCTTTAGGCTATGTTCACACCTGTGCCGTTGCAGAATCCACCAAAAATTGGGGGAGGAAAAAGTCCTACACAGAGGACTCTGGCCACATTCAGAACACCGTGTGAGAGCACACACATTATCTAGTGCTTGCATCCCCTAAACCAGTTGCAGGATGGCAATTAGCAGTAATCCACTTGTGGTTACTGTGTCTCAGCCATACTGGCTGTGGGCCACCTCAGATTAATATAAAATACAGAAAGTGTACCTATCTTTTCTCCGCCTGGGGCAAAGATTCAGTATGCCCATTTGACTTCCAGCACCTGTGATAAATGCCCCAACAGCTTTTTCTAATGTTGCCCCTGTAGATACCAATAAATAAGTATGATCTTACATTTTACAGCACTTGTGCAGACTAAGGGTGTGTTCACACGGCGGAAAATATTACGCCCCCGGAGTTTTCGCCACGGTCAGCCGCGACGGGATTCCGATGTCGTGCATCAGCATTCCGTTACGGCTAACCGCTCCTGATTAAGGCTGGATGAATGGGCATAATCAGGAGCGCGGCTCGGTCGCGGACACCGCGGGGCGGAATCCGAGGCAAGATAGGTCATGTTGCTTTTTTTTTCCGCTAGCGGAAAAAGCCGCTAGAGGCATAAAAACCGCTACTGACTCCCATTGAAATGAATGGGAGGAGTTTTTATGGCGGATTTTGAGGCGGATTTCGCGTCAAAATCCGCTGCCAAAAACTCCGTGTGAACACAGCCTTACTTGTATCTGTATGTAATTTATTATTATTTTCTCTCTATTTAGGTAAATGGTATGAAACTAGAAAATCTTTTGCATAAGAAGGCTGTGGACCTCTTCAGGAGTTCTGGTGACCATGTGGTGCTAAAAGTTCAACACCAGGTCTGTGATGCCATGATAGATCAGTAGTTAACTCTCATATTTATTGCTCAGCTCTGTTCTGCACCTTTTGTTTTGATGCTGCCAGAGCTTGCTGTGGAGGAGTACCATGTGAAGGACTTCAGTTCCCATGATTTGTTTTTCCACTCACAGATGTTGCCTATATTATATTTACAGCTGGCTGAACTACACTGCACATGAAATGTGTAAGGTAGTGCTTTCTTTACCTCCTTTAAATTAACACAAGAATGATCTACTGGCACATTGCTTTGCTGCCCAGCATGTGAAACATGATCCATTGAGAGAGGGAGAACTAGGGAGCAGTGAAATTAACAGACATGTGATGTGTGACTTCTAGTACACCAGGGAGGGAAAGAGGAGAGATAACAAGTGTTTACTTCATGTGACGTACATAGACATTATAACTCCTGAAAAGGGTTTAAAAAATGAAATAAAAGAAAGAGAACTTTGAACATTTGGCTGTTGGATAAAATGGATAAATTCTATGGATTAGATTTAAGGGTTCTTTTGGGGCTTTGTGTTGACAACTGCTGTGGGGACTGTAAGTGTAATTTTCAATCTCCTCAAGGCTAGGGCTACATAGCGATGTTGGCCATGACTCTCTGTGACGACCAAAGATTGTCGGGAATGTTAGTGAATTTAGTTGCATTGCTTCCCCTAGTGTTTCGTGACTGCAATTTTTGGTTGCAATAAGGTCAAGCACACTAAAGGTCGCGGTACATTAGGGATTGCACTGTGATTCCTTTCACTAACATTAGTGAAGAAGTCGACAATCTTTGGTTACATAATTGGAGTTGCTGCTATGTGGTCTTATAAAGGTATAGTATATAGTATTATTTTACTTGTATCCAAAATCGAAAGTACAACACAGCACTCTGAAAGCTAGATGACACAATAAGTATTTCCCAAGATACTGACTGTTATAGTATGCACATTATTATTAGAAGCCTGGATTGGCTAATATTTTACTCCGACATGATACAGTGCATTTGGTTGGCTTCTGATTTGGGAGGTCTGTTTTTACTGCAGACAACTATGTATACATAAGCTGACCACACACATTAGATTTTAGAAAGCCATCATATGTCCATCCAGTAGATGATGGGATCATTCGTATGAACGATCCCACCATCAACATGAACAAATAAACTATCCCATGGGAAGTGTATTAAAAAAATCACCTGTGAGTCTGTGCAATTTGGCTCAAAATCATGCCAAATATTGATAATTTTGGCATGTAGCTGGCTGAAAAAGTCCAGCATGATGAAGTCTGCCATTGGTCAGCTGCAGCTGAAACTGCTGAAATCAGCCATTGAAAATCTAATATGTATGGCCTATTTTAGCCACAGAATTGTCATTGCTGGTTCCACAGTGATTGATACTACAAGATGTCATCATGATTGGTGAGCGGATTTCAGTCCTATCCCTTAAACACATGGAATATTACGTTGATGAAGATTTGTTACATTTTCTGACACTTTTGATAAGCATATCTTTTTAATCGTATTTATATGATGTAATAGTATGTTATTGGCACTTTTATATTGGCTGCATATGTAATGGTATGAATGAGACATTGGGTATAAATATTGTTCTGTATGTATCTCAATGCTTGATACTTATCCTGATAGTGGACTGAAATGTCTCTGAATATGGGGAAATAAACACTTACTGTCTTTCAGTACAACTCCTGAAGTATTGCAACATTTTTTAATTTTCCTTGTAAATGCTTCAAGGAAAATGGATATATTGTGACTTATGTTTGCCAGAATAACTTTTGTACGATCACGATTTTTAGTTGTAGCCATAGAAACAGATTTTAACTGGGTTTATCCATTAAAGATAGATGGCAGCAGATGTGTTCTACCTAACTCTGGCAGCCATTGTTCTCAGTAGACAAATGCAAGCTGTCAGGACTGATTCTTTACCCTCTCCTTGCCTTGTATACTTGTTCTGTCCTTCATGAACTGCTCTGAGCAGCAAAGCAGGACATCTGCCTCCATCCATAGAGTTGTTTCTGCTCTAAGCCCGAGGTGTGAAGGCTTCAGGATGAGCAGTTAGTTTGGTAGAACACCCCTGCATTGGTTATTAAACAAATGGGAATGTAGATGAGCGTCCTTATACATTGCAGGAGAAGCTGCCGGGTTGCTCTTCAATAAATGATGTCAGCTCTGTGTCTTGTTCCCTCTGCTTGCTGACCTTCTCCCACGAGATAGCGTTCTCTACTCCACAACATAAAACAATTTTCCACAGTCCACTTTCATTTCTGCTTGGCACTTGTTAGTTTCCTCCTCTCCATTTTTGATATTGCATTAACCCTTGCAGTACTTGAAACCCTTCCACTTCTTTAGTGGCATGAATGGCTGGTTTGTCTAGTTATGCCAGAGTAGGGGATTTATCATTCTAGAGACACCGTTCATGATCCTGGAAAAAACAGGGTGATAACTTCGGAAGCTGCAATGGTGGCTATTACAAGGGTTTTTACATCACAGTAAGTTGTGGTGTATTGTGAGGTGTGAGCTAGACCATCACATACAGCTGATCAGTAGGTTATTGTCTGAAGGGACCCCTACCTTTCTTTTAAAAGAGAGAACCAAAACCACTTCATGTTTTTCCCTGCACATCTCCCAACCAAGTGTGGCGCAAAGAAGTGCAACTTGTGGGTCAGGAAAAAATGCCACCACTTACCACAATAGGAAAATTGTTTTAATCACCAAGGAAAATGTATCTCAGTGAGATCTTTGCAATCCAGACCTAGTGACACCAACAACACCCCAACATTGCTCCGAACTGTACTGCTAACTATAGGTTGTTCCTGTGTAATACTAGTACTCAAGTAGTGTGGTCTTAAAAACTGTACAAATAGTGTACCTTATACCTTACAATAGAGGAGCATGCTGGCGACCATAAATAGTGTGAAAGGGGGAAAAAAAAAATCACAAGAACTGGAGTTCTTTACATGTCCCTGTCACCCATTGCAAGCCCTGGTAGCACGAAAACGAAGATGTAGCACAATTCTGGGCAAGATAAAAAAAAAAAAAAAAAAAAGTGGTGGCCACGCCTTGTGAGTGTGTGTATATAATCAGGGTTCAGTATTCTTTGGCACTCCAGCTACTGCGACACTACAACTCCCTTTATGCTCCATTCACCTCTATGGGAGTTCTAAGCACAGTGAAGCAAGTATGCGCGCTGAGATTTGTAGTTTCACAACAGCTGCAGTGTCAACCCCTGATCTATTTTAATAATATATATATATATATATATATATATATATATATATATATATATATATATATATATATATATATATATATATATATATACATACATACACAGGTGCATCTCAATAAATTAGAATATCTTTGAAACGTTCATTCATTTCAGTAATTCAGTAATACAATTCATAATCAGCGTCTTCCATGATTGTGTGTCCTACTGAACCAGACTGAGGGACCATTTAAAGGCTTAGGAAACCTTGGCAGGTGACACACTGAATTTACAATACTGAACTTTTTTTACAATATTCTAATTTTCTTAGATTTGGGTTTTCATTACCTGTAATCCATAATCAACATTTACAGAAATAAAACACTTGAAATAGAACACTCTGTGTGTAAAGAATCTAGAAAATATAGGAGGTCACTTACTGAAATAAACGTTTCAAAGATATTCTAATTTATTGAGATGCACCTATATGTATGTATGTGTGTATATATATATATATATATATATATATATATATATATATATATATATATATATGTGTGTGTGTGTGTATAGTTAGCCCTTATAAAATAACACATTTGTCATGCCCTGCACTACTTTCTTCTGATTCCTACAGGAGCTCATCCGCTTACATATAGTCAAAGTTTAGAACTCTATAGGGCAGAAGCTATCCTTGCTTGATCACTTATATGAGGACAGTTGTATGTTATAGTGGTACAGTACCCGAGTAGTATCATTGAATCCTGGATATTTGTCATGGGGTTGGGGAGTCGGAAACTACACTATAACAGACTCCCAAGCCACCATGTGGCCATCGTGTAAAATATTTTCACCAAAATGTAACTACAACACATTAGAGCCCATCCGCATGGAATGTGAAGCTAGTGGAAAAAGTCTGCAGCAGATTTTTGCCACAAATTTACATGGACATGAATTACATGCTGATTTGTCACAGATTTCTCTGGTGAACTTCGTCTCTCGTGTTGAAAAGGATGAAATGTGCAGTGAAAATCTGCAGTATAAATGAACATCACAGATTGATATCCATGCAGATTTTTGTGGATGCGATATCTGCAGCATATCTGTCCTGTGCGGACATACCTGTGCTCTTGCTTATGACAGGGAGATGTATATTTATCTCAGTATATTGTTTCTTAAATGTGTATGCTAATTTGAATTTTTATATTTTTTTTTCCTCCTTCTTTCACCAGAATCATCTAAATGGTCCTTTGGGAAGTAAAAGTGATAGAGACTCTGAAGGGACTTCGCTGGCAGCGATTATTGTGCCTGTAATTGTAGCTGCTGTGGCCATCTATGCATTTGTAAAATTCCGACAACGTTCAGCAAGATTCTAAATAGGCCAAAGTAGGCATATACTAAGAAGAGAAACTAATACAGCTATATATACATCTGCTATCTCCCAAGATACCTCCACAGTGTCTGCTGCCTGGAAATATATGTAATCGCTTGGAGTGGTACAAACCACGGGAATATTTAGTACAATCATTCTGACAATATATGGTTTATCATATTAGATACGGCATTATACTTTAATACACTTCATCTGTTCCTGTCCTTTTAAGTCTTTCAAAATAAGTTATTTAATGTAAATTTCATGTCCATGCATACTTTTTTTTCCAAATTTATTAAGAGGGGGGCCTAAGAATGAGGTAAGGTACGTGCTTGTCTGTTCTACATGACAAAAAGAAGGATTGAAGGTTTTTTTTTTGTTTGTTTTTTTTTTGGTAGAAGTATATTTGTACAAAATAAGTGCGCTCTGCCACCATGACTCCTGAGAACAATGGCTGGTCTGCTTCTTAGGAGTCCTAACTACTGGCAGTTGTAACTCAGGTGTCCTTGAGAAAGTAGTTTAGTAGATGCAGTTGCATATAAACTCAGCCCCACAAATAAATAGGTTAGGGTCACCTGAATCCCTCTGTCCCTCCTCTGACTGACAGAACCCGGCAGTGTATACCAAATCTCACCTGATCCTGAGTACTCTTGCACACTCTGCTGCTAATACTCTCAGCACATGCGTAGTACTGCTGTGGTGCTTGCCTGGTTCAGGTCACATATACTGCGCATGCACCGAGAACATGAGCAGCAGCGTGTGCAAGAGAACTGAAGTCCAGGTGAGATTTAGTATATATTGCCTGGCTCTGTCACTCAGAGGAGGGATGGAGGGTGGCACAGAGCAGTGGGAGGCTTACCTCTTTGGAATGATGGCACTGTAAAGAGCTCATTTGCAGCTTGAAAGAAGTTGCACATCTAAGCAATGGTGACATTGATTCACAAGGAAAAAGGGTTTCCCTTGCGGGGCTGGGTCCTGGTGACAGACCCTTAGTACACCACTGTGTCTGCGGTATCTGATGGTTGCTTTTGGGACATCCCAATTATTGGTCAGAATTTCTAATGCCAAAATCTAATACACCATATGGAGGCTGCAGGCAGCATTCACAGACTGTCCTGACCCTTATTAGCCCAGAAGAACTGGATTGTCCTTCGTGTGCTAGAGGTGAAAGGGTTATTCTTGGGTTCTGAGAAGCTCAATGATGTCATTATTTAGTGATCACCTTTCTTAATAGGGGACAACACTAGATAGAGGACAGTGAGAGCTTTGTACGTATACCAATATGATGCCAGCATAGAGTGATGTTGTTGGCACACAATTTGCTTGTAGTATATCAGGTGCAGAAGTAGGGTCCCAGCCTGTAGATGATCCACAAAAATGAAAGGACTTCTCACTCTAAGGTGCAGTAATCCCAGTGTTTTTATCCACCACCAATAGTAATTACAGGATATTCATCATGTATTCAAGTAGAGAGATCGAGTGACATTTTGGTCCTTAAACCTTCATCGGACTCGTATGTATGTGCCCTGTAGTGGTCAGCGCTTGTTGAAAAGTGGTACACCGTGGTGTGCATAATGAATATTCTGTGATTACTATTGGTAGTGAAAAAAAACACCGCAATTACTGCATCATATAAGAGTGCAAAGTCCTTTCATTTCCATACCTAGATGATAGTTATGCAGGTAGCTCTGAATGACTGACTGTTTTTTGGGGGGGATTTTAAATTAACGTATATCCTTTTTTCTTTTTTTTTCTTCTTTTTTTGTTTATGGCCCTCCTCTCACATTCAGCATGTAAATTTCAATTTCTTTGATAATTTGGAGACACTAATAAATGGTCCTGTCTTAATAAGGCCTCGTTCACACTTCTATATTTAGGTCAGTACTTTGCATCTTTATTTTTAAGCCAAACCAAAGAGTAGAATCTACATACTTGTTCTGTATTTTGGACTTGATCCTATTTTTTGGATTTATGCAAAATTCTGACCAAAATGCCAAGATGTGAATGAGGCAGAATTTTTTTAACTTAACTGTAATATAGATTTTATGCTTGAGATTCTATGCAATTTTATTTTATAACAATCCTAACGGTTGTATTACTAGTTAACGTTCTGGTAACTATTGTGCTCTTCAAAGGGGTATTCCAGCATGAAACATTTATCACCTATTTATTGGGTAGGTAATGAATGCCAGATCTGACTGTTGGGACCCTCCAAACTTTAGAATTTGGGAACCTTGCATAAGTTTGAGGGATGATTCACCATTCAGAAGTTTGTGGCATTGATGAAAACAGCCAAACAAAGTGTGATAAATGGGGGTTCCAGTGGTTGGGCCCCTTAGACCTGGCATTTATCTTCTATAAAATGAATAGGTGATAAGTACTTCTGGCAGGAATACTGCTTTAATGGGGTTTTACAGGCAAAAATGTCCAAAGGATAGGTTGTCTATATTAGATTGGTGGGGGAATCTACATTTTGCCCCCAACAATCAGCTGTTCTCAACAATTGATACACTGAGGATACAATGGAGCAGGACTCAGTTACGTTCTGTGTAGTTTCTAAATCAAGTGACTGCTGCATCTGTCTCATTCGAGTGAATAGGTGTTGATCTGAAATACCTGGTTTGGCCACTAAACGGAGAACAGCGCTGTCTGCTTCCTGCTCCATTCTGTGTTTATCAGCTGCTGTAAAATACTGATCAATGGGGATACCAGATGTCAGTCCCCTACAAATCAGATATTGATGACTTATCCTTGAGATGGGTCATCCAATTTTTTTAGCCTGCATAACCCCTTTTAAGTAAGTATTCTAGGCTACCCAAATTATTGTTAGAATATTGTGGTCACTTACTCCAAGCGCTGCAGATATCTGAAACTTAGCGCCATCCAAATGAATAGGATGAGTTGTGGTACCTCCACCTTGTGCAGCAGCATATTCTAGCCCTATACCTTCAATTGCTATGACTGGAATCCCCCTTTAAGTTACTAAGCCTCTAAAAAGAAACATTTGAGACACTGGCTAGCAACATTCCCAATTTGTTTTATTTTCTCTCTTGTAATTCACTTTGTGGCACCACTAGACTGCAGCAGATAGCCTTGCTTGCTATGGTTTTACCTACAATAAGCTTGTGAATGTTGTCCCCATTCTTTTATATGTAGATTATTTCCCAAAGACTTCCATGACTTGTGCCTTTTACCCTGGTATTGGTGGAAGTGCCTTGTAACAGGTGTATGAACATCTGAAGATTCATTGTGTTATCAATACTGTTCCACTATATATGTCCAAGGCACTGATATAATTCTGTTTTTAGTTAGCATTTAGGCATTTCAGCTATACATTATTTTTAGGTGTTTTCCATGATTTAGATTATCAGGTCAGTGGGGGTCTGAAACCTGGTACTCCCTCCATTTTAGTTGATATTGGGAGCTACAACTGCCAGAACTAATACAGTGCACAAAACTGGAAGTAGACAACGCCGTACACTGTTTAGTGGCCACTCCTGGATACTGCAGCTCAGATACTATTCTAGTAATTAGGTGCTGCAGTGCGGCCACTATACAGTGTGCGGAGTTGTCTGCTTTCGCCTATGTACTGTATATTGCACTAGTGGCCACTGCTTCCGATATCAGTTAGTGTGCCAGGTGTTGGACCATCCGCTGTTCTTATATTGATGACCTATCCTAAGCATCGATCATTAGTATCTGAATTCCAGAAAACCCCTTAAGACTAAGGCCCCACGTGGTGCAAACGTGGTGCGATTCGCCTGTGGCGGAAGTGCCGCGGAAAAAATCGTGGTGTTTTACAGTTAGAGCAAAGTGGATGGGATTCTAGTGAATCCCATGCCCACTTTGCGGAAAAAAACTGCGCTGCGGACACACGTCGATTTCCAAAACCGGCACGGTTTTGGAAATCGCAGCATGTCAATTATACCTACGGAAACGCCGGCGGTTTCCCCATAGGTATAATTGAAAGTCTGCAGAGGAAAACTCTGCAAACTTTCTGTCTAAAGCGCTGCGGGAAGAACCGCGATGCGATCCCGCTGCGGTTTCTCCCGCAGCGCTTTTTTTTTAACTGCGGGACGCCACGTGGGGCCTTAGCTTTAAGAAATTACATTTTAATCTTTGAGGAACAAAAGGTTATATACTGTCTAACATAATTTATTTCCATTCACTGTATAATGCTTTGAAGAGATTGTATTGGTTCTCATTGAAGAGACCCATCAGGTGTATGAAGGCTTCATTTACAGGCAATGCTTTATGGGAAAAAAATATGAAAATTAGTTTGTCATCCAAACCGTAGACTCCTTCAACATAAAGAGAGACTCAGATGGGGTGCCCTTCATTTTGGAGGATTCTGTGGTTTGGTTGACATGAACTAATTTTCATATGATATATGTATTACATGTTAGTTATGCAAGACCGGGCAGCCCCTTGTATGCAATGCCTAAACCTAAAACTATTGTGTATTAGGTTTAGACACACACATTGAATTTGTATGAAGGTAATGGACATACGACACATCATGGTAATATAATGTTGTGGCGTTACACATTTCTTGACATTAATAGCCATGTAGTCTCAGTCTTAGTGAACTGGAGGAATATTCAGGTAGGTCTATGAGACAAAAAAGCATCAAAAGTGTAAAATAAATAAATAAATAATTTGGCAACTGATGGCCCAAATCTGTATTTAGGGATAATCAAATGTATGCCTGCTAAACACAGCAAAGGCGTGCAGCACCACATTTCACAGAAGTCGACAGTCTCAAAGCCACCATATGGCACTGTAATACGGAGATATTTACAGTACCTCCATAATATGGCCTCAACTGGAACATGGTTGGATACTGTATGAACCTTTGTATATGAAATGAGGCATATAGATATAAGATAGTGCCCCATAGAGGTGCTGTTGTATGGCTCTATACAAAGCCTCTTTCCTTGCTCATGAGGCTTATGCAGTCAAGTCTGTATTTTTGGATGTCTGTTATAGTCCCTATAACACTGAATTTTCAAAAACAGATCAAAACTTATTGTCCAGTCTTATCCATATTATTTTTTTACTGGTTTTAAATGGATTTTCCAAGCTAAAAATATTGATGACCCATCCTGAAGATGGGTCACTAATATCAGGTTTGTGGGGATGTGACATCCAGCACCCCTATCGATTAGCTGATACACAGGGAATAGAGCAGGAAGCAGACAGCTCTGTTTTCTGTGTAGTGGCAGTAGGTCAATGCAGCTTTAGTTCCCATTAAAGTGAATGGAAGCTGATCTGCAGTACCATTCTCTGTGTATAAACTGCTGATAGGTGGTGTGTCGGATCTCACACCCCCACCAATCTGGTATTGATGTGTGTTGTTGCGCCTCAACCCCATTAACTTCCATAGAGCAAAGCTGTGATACCAGACATAACCCAGGGACAGATGTGCTGGTGTTTCTGGAAGAAAGCAGCCATGTTTTTTTCATGATGGACAATCCCTTTAAATGAAGGATAGAAGGGTATTGCTCATACATTGAGTCTCATCATGGCAATTTAAACTGAAACTTCACCTTTGGCAAATAGCTAACAAGTTTAAAGTTGACATCTGCTGTTTTTACTTGTTTTTCCATTCATCTATACTATATAGTGTAGAAAACATGGAAACTGTCAACAAGCTGATTTAGACATATCTGACACGAGGGAGAGGGAATAACTTCTGAACTGTTACAGAATGTTTCCCACTCTCTCTTTTGGAGATTTCTGATCCTCCTTTTGATTAAAAAAATGTTCAGAAAAGTGTACCTTTCAACTGTGATGTGCACGTGCCCCATAATCCAGAGTGTGGACACAGACTGCTATGCAATCTATTACAATACATTACCCTGCTTGTTGATGGTTTCCAGGCAGCAAAAACTGTAACAGAGTAAAGATGAACTAAAAAAAAAAAAAATTGAAAAAGGGTTTGGACCACAACCTGAACGACTGCTTGGACCCAACCAATTAAGGGAAGAGGGGTCTGAGCCCTACTGTTTGAATGACACAGGGTTGTGCATGTGTGCTGGCACTCCATTCATCTCTGACATGGGACTGCTAAAGAGAAGCGGAGCACAGCACTCAGCTATCTCATGGAATTCAATGGCCTGCTAGTGCGCATGCCTCACTGCTGCTCCATTCAGTCAGCGGGACTCTGATCATTGTAGGGGTCTCAGGATAAGTTAAATCAGTGTTTAGTACCCTTAACCTAGTATACGGGTTCAGGATATTAATGCCTTATCCTTAGGATAGGAGTCAGCGGTTGGTTTGACTCTTGGAAGCCCTGCTGATCTGCTGTTTGAAGGTGCTGCAGCTCTCCTGTGAGTGTTGCGTCCTCTTCATTGTATAAATGTAGGCTGTCAGAATAGTAGTGGCTGTGCAAGGAATTACTGTTTTGTCCTAGTCAAGTGTATGGGAAAACTCCTTTTAAGATTAACTAAATGCAAAATCTTACATTTGATGTCTATACCTAGCTGGATAATCCACAATGGGGCTTTAGGTTTAATCTATGACTGTACATGCTTTATAATCAAGGCACTACACTAATACTATGGGTTCTTTTAATTGTGAAAATTCAGTAGGATACCTGTACCTTGCTTGCATCAAGACTGTGTTGGTATGAAAATAAGAATAAAATTGTACACTAAAGCGACCGGTGTCTACTTCTGAAATCCCTTTTACTGGAAATGACAATGTTATAAACTGTGATTTTCCAGATTCCCTTAGTGTATGGTAATCTGATTTTATACAGTTTCTTCTTACATGACTGTTTAGGGCATGTTGAGCCGATTAATGGGGGCCCCAGGCTGCTCCTCTACTATCCAGAGCAGAGCGCCGTATAGCTCTCATTTTAGTTGGCACAAGGTAATGCTTTATTCCCCTTTAGCAGCGCTGCAGGGAAAATAAGCAAGTAAATGGTATTTCACCTGGTGAGAACAGCTGATCCCAAAGCCTTCCAGCAATGAGACATCCCATAACAAGATGCTGTAAAAAGTCATTGTCCAGTACAGACAAACAGTTCATTTTCATGTGACATACGCTACAGTGTTTTATACAGTCAAATTTATTGACTCTGGCATCAGTAGGGCAGGTATATGACAGATTATAATGATGAGATGTTCATAGACAAGTATATAAACTCCTTGTGAGAGCAGAAGTCATTTAGTAAAGAAGTCAATCATGAAAGGTGTGTAAGACTTTCAGAATATGGTTGCTGTCTTACAGCCATGCTAGTCCAAGGGCCAAGTCCTCCAAAAAACAAGCTCATCACTGGGTACCATGTTACTGGGATCATAAGCATTCAGCTGTTACCTGTGAGTGAATCCTGCTGCGTCACCATTGGAGTAATGAAGCATAAAATTAAAGAGGCTTTCCTAAGTTCACACAGCTGAATTTGGAGCTCACTTTGAGGCAGATTCCACCTCATAATCGGCTCCAAGTTCTGCCTGAAATCTGCCTCCCATTCATTTCTGTGGGAGGCAGGTGCTGATTTTTTTTTCCTGTAGCTGAATTTTTCTTCCAGCAAAAAAAAAAAAAAATAACCATCACTCGATCTTCAGGTGAATTCCGCCTGATAACTCCCATTGAAGTGGATGGGAAGCAGAAGAATTCCTGAAACTGAATGTTTCAGCTTGTACAAATTCCACCATGTGAACATACCCTTAGGTCCCGTTCACATGGTGGAATCGGCCGTTGAATTTTCGGTGGATCCTGTCCAAAAATCATTGTTTCCAAGACAGAAATCTGGAAAAATAAGCAACTTGATTGATCTTGGTGCAGATTTCATGACTAAAGACTCCCCACTGCTTAGGCATAGTCATCTGGGCGTAATCAGAGGCAGAATGCCAATGTTCTCCAACCACATTCTGTGACGGGGAACAGAAAATGAACAAAATTCCTCTTCATTTTACAGCATCAGAACAGGAACTAAAGGTTTCACCTCCTCTCTCCTTCACTTACTGCTTTTAGTGACAAGTTGGTGGGTGGGGTTAGCCTGTCTTCTGTACAGCTTGGGCCACAGCATGCTCCCAAGACTAAATTAGACACTGGTATCTCTGGATGTACATGCAGATATAACTAGGGCTAGAACAGTGTCTTGATCAGTGCCTCTATTACAGCTCAACAGCTAAGCGCACTTTGCAGAGCTCACAGAAGACTCCATTAAGAGTCAATCACAGTGCATAGAATAGAGGTAGTTGGGAACAGGGACAGTCAGCAGCAGCCTGGCCACTGCAGCTAGATAGCAGAGGTGGTCTGAAACCTAGGTAACAAGCCGTAAGCACTGAAGAATATAATCAGTTGTATATGTACCTTAAACTACAAGTTTAAATATGATCCTTTAGATGGGAAAACCCCTTTCAAGGGAGGTCCAATTAAAAAAAACTTTCACCTCATGTTTTTAGCATCTGTTTAGTGGATCCATTTAAATTTTCTGCCGCTTATGTTTTGTCAGACAAAAGTATGGTATTCTGTACTTTTGTGTCCAACAAAAAAAAAAAAATACACAAATGGATTTCAATTGTAACTCATGTTAGAGTGGTGTATCTTTGGTGAAAATTGTATCTGTGTTCCAAAGATGCACCACTTCTTCACCAGTCTTCGGGTGTAAATCTCATTGTAAATTCCTGCATTGACTTTATAGCCACATGAATGAGGGCTGTGCTGCAATACCATAAAGAGCCCATGGACACAATTCACATCAGCCCCTGTCCCTAAAGTGGATCACAATCTAATTTTCCTATCATAGACACATAATAGGGCCAATTTTTTGTATTTTTCAGTATGCTTTTGGTGTGTGGGAGAAACCCACCCAAGCATGGAGAATTTACGAACATGAAGAATCTATTAGTCAGATTGGAACCTGAGACCAATCTGAGATGGTGTTTGCGATCTTAAATCCTGTCATGTCAACAGTAAAGTATCTTGAGACCATTCATGTGTCGGGTTGCTTTTCATCGAAGGCAATGTACAATTTTACCTAAGAACACTGCCATGAATAAAGAATGATATCTGAACATCCTCCAAGAGCAACTTCTCTCAACCATCCAGGAGCAATTTGGTGATGGGCAATGCTTTTTCCAGTTTGATGGAGCATCAAGCAAAAGTGATAACTAAGTCCATGGCCATGAAACTTCCCAATCCCATTGAAAACCAGTGGTCAATCCTCAAAAAGAAGGTGGACAAACAAAAACATAGAAATTGTAATAAACTCCAAGTACTGATAGGTAAGAATGGGTTGTTTTTATTTATTTATTTTACTGTTCACAGAACCATATGAGGGCTAAATGTTTGCGGGACAAATTGTACTTCATAGTGGTACCATTTAATATTCCGTACGATCTACTGGGAAGCTGGTAAAAAACTTAAAAATGGCATGGAATTGGAGATAAACTGTGCTTATGCAACTTTCTTATGGGCTTTGTTTTTATGGCATTCACTGTGCAGCCAAAATGACATGTCACTTGTATTGTATGGGTTGGTACGATTCCAGGGATTTCAAATTTATATCAAGATTATATATATATATATATATATATATATAATTTTTTTTGTGTGTGTGTGTTTTTTTTGTTTTGTTTTTTTTTGAACATTTTAACCCTTTAAAAAAAAATAAATCTAAAACTTAGCAAAAATAATTTCTTGGGAGTTGCCATATTCTGACACTCCCTGGAATTTTTTTTTTTATATATGCATAAGGCGTCTTTTTTTTGGGCCAGATATACTTTTTAGTTATACCATTTTGAGGAATGTCTGATGTTTTGATCGATTTTTATTCAAATTTTTATGGTAATCGAAACGGCAATAAAAACGTCGGTTTGGCTCTCTTGAATGCTTTTTTTTTCTGCTACATCTTTTGACGTATGGGAAAAATATTTTTATATGTTTGTAGACCGGGCGTTTTCGGGTGTAGGTATATCTTGTTTATTTTTATTTCAAATCTAGGAAATGGGGAGTCGATTTGAAGTTTATTTATATATATATATATATATATATATATATATATATATATATACTGTATATATAAACTTTTTTTTTTTTTTTTCTTTTTAAATTTGTAACTATTTTATTAGCCCCCCCTAGGGAACTTGAACCTGCACTATTTTGTCATAGACCCGCCTTTAGAGCTATATTAAAATGACAGGCTAAGGAGCCTTCATTAGGATCCTGGCTATCACTGGAACAGGACAGCCTTTTACTTTGGGGACCCATCACGGAATTCAGTGCCCGCAGTCAGAGTAAACTCTGATCACGGCCATTAGCTCCGGGTAGTCCCGGTAGCTATGGCGGCCGCTCTACTTCAGGGTGGCCACCATCTTTAAAGACCCGTTGCTGTCACCTATCATAGGAGCAGAGTAACTGACGCCGAGCCCCCTCCGTCTGTGTCTGTGCCCGTTGACTCTAATATAAACAACGTGACGGATGCTGTCCTCTGTCATTGCCAACCAAGGATATATAACAAAGTATTGAGATGAACTTCTGTTATTGACCAAATACTTATTTTCCACCATAATTTGCAAATAAATTCTTAAAAAATCAGACAATGTGATTTTCTGGATTTGTTTTCTCATTTTGTCTCTCATAGTTGAGGTCTACCTATGATGACAATTACAGGCCGGCCTCATATTTTTAAGTAGGAGAACTTGCACAATTGGTGGCTGAATAAATACTTTTTTTTCCCCACTGTATGTTTGTCAGCTTTTTCTTCCATCAGAAACATCAGAAAAGTGAATGCAGATGGGCACCCGACAGAGGAGACTCCTGTGATGGATGAGAGCAACAGACATTGAATAATGGTAGTGTGAACCCACCCTAAAGGATCTATAAACACAAGCAGCAAGCTTAGTGTAAACCAAAATTTGTGTCAGTCTCAAAACTTTTAGCCACGACTATAGGCAAAACTGAGGAACAGCTATAAAATATTTCCAAGGGCTTTTGTGTTTAGTTGGGCAATAAGAAAACTAAGAAACTGCTGAAAAGTCACGTTTAGAAAATAGATACAATTACAAGTGAAGTGAAACACGTCTGCTCAGATGAGGACAGCAATTCTTTTGGCCTGTGGCATATAGACAGTATGAAGATTTCTTGAAAATAATTGCTAGATCTGCTGGAAAGACTACAATAAGCAATGCTGAAGGAAAATAGCTCACGGAGCGTGCACATTGTGCCTTTTAAGAAACAGACCAACTGTAATTTACAGTTAAGCTGAAATCGATGTTCCCTTATGAAGATCAATAATGGCCTGTGACACAAATCCAGCTCTTAACCCCTTCAGGACATGTTTTGGGTTTTGTTAAGGTTTCACTTTTTCCTCCCCACCTTCCAAGAGCCTTTTTTGTCAACATAGTTGTAAATAATAATAATAATAATAATAATAGTCCTTTAATAGTCCCACAATGGGGAAATTCAGTGTGTTACAGCAGCAAAGATAAGCAGATACAAAATACAAATACAACATGTACAGGAATGTTCCAAGGTGAGAGGCATTACATTAATAGCAGACAGACAGATAGGACGTAGCAGAGGAGGAGGGGGGGGGGGATTTAACAGGCAGAGAGATATTTCAGTTCTCTGTGTGTAATGATCTGCGCTTAGGTCGGTGTTGGTTGTACAGCCTAACCGCGGTGGGGGAGGAAAGACTTCCGATAGCGCTCCTTCTCACACCTAGGGTGGAGCAGTCGGTCACTGACAGTACTGCTCAGCACGATCACAGTCTCATGCATGGGATGGGACTTCTTCTTCTGCATGGAGCTCACCACGGACAGTATCCTTCTGTCACCCACCACCTGCACTGGGTCCAGTGGGCTCCCCAGGACAGAGCTGGCCTTTCTAATCAGCTTGTCAAGTTTATTTCTGTCCCTGGTTGATATACTGCTCCCCCAGCAGGCCACTCCAAAGAAGATGGCTGATGCCAGTACCGAGTTGAAAAAAGTTCTAAGAAGTGCCCCCCGGATTCCAAAGGCTCTCAGTTTCCTAAGCAGGTAGAACCTGCTGTGGCCCTTCCTGTACAGGGCCTCCATATGATCTGCCCAGTCCAGCTTATTATTAAGGAGCAAACCCAGGTACTTATAGGTGTTCACAATCTCGATGCCCGTCCCCAGGATGTCCACTGGTTTAGGAGGGCTTCTGCCTTTGCGGAAGTCCACCACCATCTCCTTGGTCTTCCCCGCGTTAATCTTCAGGTGGTTCCGGTGGCACCAGTCCACAAAATCCTGGTTCAGTTCTCTGTACTCCCTGTCATCATCATCTGTGATGAGACCCACTATTGCAGAGTCGTCAGAATACTTCTGTAGGTAGCAGCTGGATGAGTTGCACCTAAAATCTGCAGTGTACAGTGTGAAGAGGAAAGGGGCGAGAACCGTACCCTGAGGTGCCCCCCGTATTACAGATCATGGTACCTGACACACAGTCTCGGGCTCTCACGTATTGAGGTTGATTTGTGAGGTAGTCTAGGATCCAGTTGGAGAGGTGGTGGTCCACTCCAGCAAGGCCCAGCTTGTCCCTCAATAACCTGGGCTGTATGGTGTTAAAAGCACTGGAGAAATCAAAGAACATTATTCTCACTGTGTTCCCTGGTTTCTCCAGGTGAGACAGAGCCCTGTGCAGAAGATGGATAATGGCATCATCTACCCCAATAAGAGCTTGGTTATTCTAAGACAAATTGTACTTCCTAATGGCGCCATTTAATATTTCATATGATGTACTGGGAAGCTGGAAAAATTGTGACTAGGGTGGAACTGAAAAAAAACAGCCTTAAAATTTTATTTTTTACGGATTTTAATTTATGGTGTTCACTGGTAAAATTACACATTAACTTTATTGTGCGGACAGCCTCATCACAGCAATACCAATATATACCAGGTATTATTATTTATTTAGCTTACTTGTATAGCGCCATCATACAGTGGGGAAAAAAAGTATTTAGTCAGCCACCAATTGTGCAAGTTCTCCCACTTAAAAAGATGAGGCCGGCCTGTAATTGTCATCATAGGTAGACCTCAACTATGAGAGACAAAATGAGAAAACAAATCCATAAAATCACATTGTCTGATTTTGAAAGAATTTATTTGCAAATTATGGTGGAAAATAAGTATTTGGTCACCTACAAACAAGCAAGATTTCTGGCTCTCACAGACCTGTAACTTCTTCTTTAAGAGGCTCCTCTGTCCTCCACTCATTACCTGTAGTAATGGCTCCTGTTTGACATTATCAGTATAAAAGACACCTGTCCACAACCTCAAACAGTCACGCTCCAAACTCCACTATGGTGAAGACCAAAGAGCTGTGGAAGGACACCAGAAACAAAATTGTAGACCTGCACCAGGCTGGGAAGACTGAATCTGCAATAGGCAAGAATCAACTGTTGGAGCAATAATTAGAAAATTGAAGACATACAAGACCACTGATAATCTCCCTCGATCAGGGGCTCCACGCAAGATCTCACCCCGTGGGGTCAAAATGATCACAAGAACGGTGAGCAAAAATCCCAGAACCACACGGGGGGACCTAGTGAATGACCTGCAGAAAGCTGGGACTAACGTAACAAAGGCTACCGTTAGTAACACACTACGCCACCAGGGACTCAGATCCTGCAGTGCCAGACGTGTCCCTCTGCTTAAGCCAGTACATATCCGGGCCCGTCTGAAGTTTGCTAGAGAGCATTTGTATGTTCCAGAAGAGTATTGGAAGAATGTCATATGGTCAGATGAAACCAAAGTAGAACTGTTTGGTAGAAACACAACTCGTCGTGTTTGGAGGAGAGTGAATGCTGAGTTACATCCAAAGAACACCATACCTACTGTGAAGCATGGGGGTGGCAACTTCATGCTTTGGGGCTGTTTCTCTGCACAGGGACCAGGACGACTGACCCGTGTACATGAAAGAATGAATGAGGCCATATATCGTGAGATTTTGAGTTCAAACCTCCTTCCATCAGCAAGGGCATTGAAGATGGCTGGGTCTTTCAGCATGACAATGATCCCAAGCACACCGTCAGGGCAATGAAGGAGTGGCTTCGTAAGAAGCATTTCAAGGTCCTGGAGTGGCCTAGCCAGTCTCCAGATCTCAACCCCATAGAAAACCTTTGGAGGGAGTTGAAAGTCAGCGACAGCCACAAAACATCATTGCTCTAGAAGAGATCTGCATGGAGGAATGGGCCAACATACCAGCAACAGTGTGTGCCAACCTTGTGAAGACTTACAGAAAACGTTTCACCTCTGTCATTGCCAAGAAAGGATATATAACAAAGTACTGTGATGAACTTTTGTTATTGACCAAATACTTATTTTCCACCATAATTTGCAAATAAATTCTTTAAAAATCAGACAATGTGATTTTCTGAATTTGTTTTCTCATTTGTCTCTCATAGTTGAGGTCTACCTATGATGTCAATTACAGGCTGGCCTCATCTTTTTAAGTGGGAGAACTTGCACAATTGGTGGCTGACTAAATACTATATACAGTGGGGAAAAAAAGTATTGGTCATGATAATGATACCATTTTGAGGAATGTATGATGTTTTAACACTTCTTGGAAAGAAAGTGATGAGGTGAGGAAGGAGATGAAAAAGATCAAGGCGAGGAAAGCCGCAGGGCCAGATGACATCAGTGCAAGGCTAATTAAGACTTGCGGGGACCAGCTGTGTGGTATAATTACATATATGTATAATATGAGCCTGAGGCAGGAAATAGTCCCTGAATTATGGAAATCTTCTTGTGTGGTACCAGTTCCAAAGAAACCCCACCCTATGGACCTCAATGACTACAGACCTGTAGCACTGACATCCCACCTGATGAAGATCTTAGAAATTGGTTCTCACACATCTCCGCCCTCTAGTGAGCCCCGCTATGGACCCCCTCCAGTTTGCTTATCGGCCGGGCATTGGGGTAGATGATGCCATCATCCATCTTCTGCACAGGGCTCTGTCTCACCTGGAGAAACCAGGGAACACAGTGAGAATAATGTTCTTTGATTTCTCCAGTGCTTTTAACACCATACAGCCCAGGTTATTGAGGGACAAGCTGGGCCTTGCTGGAGTGGACCACCACCTCTCCAACTGGATCCTAGACTACCTCACAAATCGACCTCAATACGTGAGAGCTCAAGACTGTGTGTCAGGTACCGTGATCTGTAATACGGGGGCACCTCAGGGTACGGTTCTCGCCCCTTTCCTCTTCACACTGTACACTGCAGATTTTAGGTGCAACTCATCCAGCTGCTACCTACAGAAGTATTCTGATGACTCTGCAATAGTAGGCTTCATCACAGACGATGATGACAGGGAGTACAGAGAACTGAACCAGGATTTTGTGGACTGGTGAAACCGGAACCACCTGAAGATTAACGCGGGGAAGACCAAGGAGTTGGTGGTGGACTTCCGTAAAGGCAGAAGCCCTCCTAAACCAGTGGACATCCTGGGGACGGGCATCGAGATTGTGAACACCTATAAGTACCTGGGTTTGCTCCTTAATAATAAGCTGGACTGGGCAGATCATATGGAGGCCCTGTACAGGAAGGGCCACAGCAGGCTCTACCTGCTTAGGAAGCTGAGAGCCTTTGGAATCCAGGGGGCACTTCTTAGAACTTTCTTCAACTCGGTAGTGGCATCAGCCATCTTCTTTGGAGTGGCCTGCTGGGGGAGCAGTATATCAACCAGGGACAGAAATAAACTTGACAAGCTGATTAGAAAGGCCAGCTCTGTCCTGGGGAGCCCACTGGACCCAGTGCAGGTGGTGGGTGACAAAAGGATTCTGTCCGTGGTGAGCTTCATGCAGAAGAAGAAGTCCCATCCCATGCATGAGGCTGTGATCGCGCTGAGCAGTACTGTCAGTGACCGACTGCTCCACCCTAGGTGTGAGAAGGAGCGCTATCGGAAGTCTTTCCTCCCCACCGCGGTTAGACTGTACAACCAACACCGACCTAAGCGGAGATCATTACACACAGAGAACTGAAATATCTCTCTGCCTGTTAAATCCCCCCCCCCCCCCCCGCTACTTCCTATCTGTCTGTCGGCTATCAAAGTAATGCCTCTTACCTTGGAACATTCCTGTACATGTTGTATTTGTATTTTGTATCTGCTTATCTTTGCTGCTGTAACACACTGAATTTCCCCATTGTGGGACTATTAAAGGACTATTATTATTATTATTATTATTATTATTATATGTTGACTTAAACATTTAGATTTTTTTCTTTAATATTTAAATATTTGAGATTTTTGGAAATAGTGATAGCTAATATGGTTAAATTTTTTTATTTCTATTTGTAAAATGCAGAAAAGGGCAATTTGTGTTTTTTATTTTTTTGGGTTTCAACATGCACTCCTTAGACTGCAATACTGTAGTTTAGTTAATTGCCTGTGACAATCATAGACAATGCTGGCGGATCTCTGCTGTGTGTACAGAGCCATTCATGCAGTGGAAAGTGAAGAGGAATTTGAGGCGGTCTTCCATCTCACATTCCTCTCCACTTTCTGGCACTGTGCTTTCTGCAGCTGAAAATCAAAGTAGAGCTTTGACTTCCCATGACGGGTTTACTCAATGACTAGACCCAGACACAATAGGGCTAGTCAGCAGTAGTCTCACACTGCGGGTTCTGCAGTTGAATCAGTCACATAATCTAATGCAAGATCAAGCAGAATAATTCATTTTTTTTTTTTTTTTTTTTTTTTTTAACGTTCAGCACTGCCTCCCATTGAAAAGAATGGGAGGCAGAATCTCACCTGAAATTTTGAGCTGATTTTGATGCGAAATCCACATAAAAATCAGCTCCAAATTCAGTTGTGTGAACCTACCCTAACAGCAGAGACCTGGGCAGGCTTCCTGTTTAAAAACTTGCTGTCCACCATAGATGTATGGTGTATGTTGCTATGGAGTTAATGGTAGGGAGTAGAGATGAGCGAAGTATTCAAAAATTCGATTCGGCAACTTCGACGAATTTCGCGATAAGATTCTATTCGATCCGAATTAAATCGCGGCGAATCTCGTAACAAAAACAGCTATTTATTGGCTGCAGAGAGCCAGGGTGGGCATCAAAATGGCAGAACCCCTTGGATGTCATGTCAAGGTGATAAAACCCCAGATCTGTTATGGAGCAGGGTGTTAGCTGTCAGTTACAGCTAACACCCTGCTCCATAACCGATCGGGGGATTTAACACCTTGGATGCAGCGGTCAAATATGCCGTGTACGCTCGCGAAGGGGTTAAAGGGATGTGACATCACAGGGCTGGCTGCTGATTGGCTGCACGCATGGCATTGTGGGTGATCCCGCGTTCCCAAAGTTCCTTGCCCCATGTCCTAATATGTAGAGCAGCCATTTTGAACTAAATGCGAATCGTTACCATGAAGCATGAGGAAATTTGGATTCGATGCGAATCAAATATTTCCTGAAATTCGGATCGAATTCCACTTCTGCAGCTTCAAATCGCTCATCTCTAGTAGGGAGATTACGAGGATTTTTTTTTTTTTTTTTTAGATACTTGTTCTTTATAGCCTAGTGTGTATTTGGCTATTGGGCAAGATGTCCCTTGGGGGTTGATTCATGGTAAGTTATCTGATCTGAGTAGAAACACAAACTATTTTCCTTTTTAGAGATTCATTGGCAGTTTGGAAAGTATTGCATAAAAAATACAATCTCCAAGTTTATTTGTATGAGATTAAGTCATTGAGGAAATTACTGGTCTTCTACCTTTTACCTTTCCTAGTATTTTTACAGACTTTTCAGAACTTCCTCTGACTTGTCGGCTTCAACACGTTGCGTAAACCTATATAATTTGGAAATAACTCTATAGTTATGGCTGGCCTCAGCAGTTAATTTGAAAGAAACCTTAGTGCCAGATGTGTCATTGAGAGGGGTGTCTATAAAACCCATCGCAAGCCATTTATGATTAAGGAGAATCGTAACAGCAAAGTCCTGGAGAGAGGTTGTGCTCTGTTATATACATAGAGCATATTATACATTTCATTTACTACTAGAAAATATATTCCAGGTAGATCACATGTGAAATGTGCTCTACCCTTAGCTAATCTATATCATAAGTTTTGGGATTGTAGTGTGTCAGCCTTCTTTTTTTTCTTTTTTTTTTTTTTTGAAATATGATGCAGTTTTTTTCATATTACTGAAGAATAAGATATGAGAAGAACCTTTGATTATTTCATGGGGAGATAAATCATTTGTTGGACTATCTCTACTGATAGGGATCATGAGGTAGGTGGGTAAATACGTGGATAGAGACAACTGGATATATGTGATAGATAATCCTACAGTTGAGAGTTGGGAAGGGGGATGGCCCTAGACAGTACTGCATTATAGGGAGGGCTGACTATGTTACAAATGTATTTTGTTACATTGTGTCTATTTTCAATTTATGAAAAATTTAATAATTATTGGATTAAAAAAAAATTCTCTCGTTATCATGAATGCACTTACCGCTTTTAAGATACATTTTAACAAAGCACTATTTCATTTCAACTCTTTTTCCTTTGCATGGTACCAGATCACCACAGCTCGCCTTAGACCGCTTTTGTTTTCCACCTCAAAGGTAGTTGTGGGGCACCTGTGATAGTGGCACTGGGGACATTAAAACATGGATTCATTGGTTATGCAACCGCTATGGGCATCACCCCCAGTATGTTTACACTATTCTTCCATACGTTCCAACCATCTCAGATTCAGTGGGACAGTCCCGGATAGTGGGCAATATGTTCCTGCTTCGATGCAGATGGAGTTGAGTACAATGGGGAAGCAGGAAGCTGTCTCCTCCCTGCTCCACCATTTAGCCCTTGTCGCTGCTGCTGTAGCATATAAGTGAATTATCAGTGTATAATGTATCACTAGGGCCATTTTCTCTGTTTTTCTGTGTTTGTAGGAAGGGTTTGTGATTGAAGTAGTAGATAGGTTGACAACCAGTCCATGCTCCAAATACTAAATATCTTAGTGTAACTTGGTTTATGTGACTTAGCTGGCAATTATTAATTCTGGCATTTATAGCCTCTGGACAAAGGTTTATAAGGCAAAATTCTACGTCAGCATAAACTCACTGCATCAAAGGTTGTTTTTATGTTCCTCTATGTTGGCACAATTTGTTGGTTTTTTATTTTATATTATATTACTATCTGCAGGTGTGCTGTAGTATTTATCAGGCTGTGAGATATTCATGACTTATCTCTTCTTTGCTTGTGATTATCATTTGAGTCGCAAGGGGTGATTTTTGGGATGTGCATGGCATAGGTCAACAGTATTGGATCAGTGGGGGTCGACACCTGGCACCCCACCGATCAGCTGATTTAACGGGGACAAGTGCTCAGGTGACTGCTGCAGCCTCTTGATGACTGACGTCATGCCTGTCAGTCACATGATCCTTTCCAGCTCAGTCTCATTCATGTGATATAGCTGCGGCGCTATGTAGGGTGCTGTGTCTGGTATACAGTAAAAGGCTGGAGTGCACACTCAAGTACTACAGCCCTTTCATTCAGCTGATCAGTGGCTGTGTAGGGTGTTAGTATCCTACTGATGACATATCCTAAGGTAAAGCCATCATTCTGAAAATCCCAGAGTACCCCTTTAGCGAAGAATCAATTATGGTGAAAATACAAGAGCTTGGGTCGGGTTATATTTTTCTAAAAGTATCACATACAGTATATGTCATTGTCATTTCTTTAATGAACATAATTGAACAAATATCACTATGTTGATAATCTTAAAAGGTAAACTCGGAAACACAGAATGTGAATCCTGGCAAGTGACGCTGCATGCTTAGTCATCTATGACATTTCGACGCCTGTTTTATCTCCATCATTCCTCTATGGTCCCTTTGTATTTCAGGGGTAAACAGAAGATCTAATCCTCTCCTGCTAATAGAGCTGAGGTGGGGAGCAGGTGTCACAGCTTCATAAATGACTCTGTTATTTGATGGCTTTGAAAAACCATCTGATTGCTTCATGTTAGATAAAACAGATTATAAATGAGGCTCCAGGAATCCTTCTCCCCCAGGAATGTTTCTTCAAGTGCCCTAAGATATCACGTTTCTTTTATTTTTCGACTTGAAAAAAATAAACTGGTATCTGGCAGACGGGTCTAATCACAAATCCATATGCTTGTCATGTTGGGCAATTTTAGAAGCTATTTGAAGTGTGCAGAAACACATTAAAGTGGGAGACATTCTCTATTACTCTGCACTGTGCTTTCTATAGACTAAACCGTGCTTTGTCCCCATTTTAACTCTTCTACCTAGAAGCCAAGATGTGAGCAAGACTTTGGAATATTTGCTCTATATAGAGATTTCTAAATCTTTAAAACCATCTGCTCAAGCCTGCATCTTGGAGGAAATCCACAAGATGAGTTAAATGATGCATTATAATTTGCTCACTTTATTTGTAATCATATGCTGTGGGAATACACAATGCGCAAACCAGCTCCATTTTTAATTGTCCTTTCTATAAAAATAACTTTTATGCATTGGAGACAAATTCTGAGCCAGTGATACGTATTCCTCAAGGGCTACATCAGTGATACATATTACTCTAGGGCTACATCAAGCATAGTCAGTAGAATGCACATATCACATATGAATAAATATTATAAACAAAATGAGGTATTGTAAACTTAAGTAAGGCGTCTCCGTTTTGAAAGCAAGAGTCTTGGTCTACAGTGCTATTTTTGTTCTTAGAAATTGTGCAATCTTAACAGAGAGTGCTGGGAGTTGTAGTTTTGAAATAGCTGGAGAGACACAGGTTACCAATATCTTCTAGGAACATATGTTACATCACATCACTAATGGCCATAGCATTTAAGTGGTTAAACATAGGAAGGGGGTTCTGTCTGTCATCCTATGGCCCCACCGCCTACCCTGCAATGTGACACCAGAGTAACAACAATTGCTATGGCAGCCGGAGGTCTAATAATGGAAGCAACAGCCTGAAGTATTAAATAAGCAGATTGTTTAACCTGCATATTAAATGTTGTTAAAAAGAAGCCAGAATTGCTAATTTTTATCATTTGTTCCAAAAACCCCCCCCCACAAACGACCATAATGTTGCATGTACTGTAATGTAATACCAATGAAACCCCAAACTCAACGCCACCCCCACACAAAAAAAAAAGACCTCTCACAGATCAGTTTAATTTCCTGTCCATCCTTTATAATGCAAAACAAAATTAAAGGAAGGCCTGCTATGTTAGAACTGCTAAGAAAGACTTAATAAGTTATGTACCCCTAAATGGTGCCATTGAAAAATACAACATACAAAAAACAATCCCTCATGCAGATATGTTAAAGAGGACCTTTTACGTCCTCATGTATATGCGATTTTACATACTGCTAGAAAGCCGACAGCATGCTGAATTCAGCGCACTGCCGGCTTTCCTGGTATGTGCCCCGGGGCTGGAGATATTGGCGGTCGTAGTTTCACCGTTCACCGTCAGAAGGGAGTTCCTGACAGTCTAGCTGCGCTGTGAGGAACGCCATCCCACACAGTACTCCTCCATACCACTGTACTGGGGGGGGGAGGGGGCGTTCCTCACAGCTCAGTGTCATTGCTGAGCGGTAAGGAACGCTCCCTCTCTCTGTACTTATCCATAGCGCTGTACTGTCAGAGGGGGCGTAGTATACTGGGTTGTTAGTTAATTACATGGAAGCATAGGCTGGGTGAGGTACTGTATGCTGCCTATCTGTACAATGAGTGTACTGTGCCATGCCATGTTTCATGGGTTAGGGGTCTAGTGGCCCACAGGTAGAATCACCTGTTTCCCTGTGGATCAGTCCGAGACTGTGATTATATGATTTGTATATCACGTTTCACCAATTTGCAGGAGACATCTGCAGTTTTACTTGAACTTGTGGATGAAGACCAGCTGTGATATCTGCCATACACTGCACACACAATGAAGAAGAGACCCTGCTCCTCCAGCTATGTCTCACATGCACATAGAGGAGGATGTTATAAAGAACTACTGTCCCATCTATCTATGAGCCCAGCACTGTGGTGAGGTACAGTACTCACTAGAAACTGCAGCCACATCTCTGTGTTTGTCTTTTCCTCTCTCCCTTTAGTAGTTCCTCCATCCTCCTACCTCTGTCTCTTTATAGATTTCTATGTTAAGTATATTAACTGATCCCTCACTGAGCTGAAAGTCCATCTTGTCTCGTAAGATGAATTTATCAGTGAATGTAAAGTGAGTGAACACTCATTCAATCCCCTAAACCTGGAGACAGTAGTCTGGCGAGGGATTTTATGAGGCCCACTGGTTTAGGGGCCAAGTCGCAAGGGTGACCACTGTGACCCCTATAGCTGTTTATTCTGTCTTTGGCTGGAAGGTCCAGCAGCACTCCTCAGCTATACAGTACTGGGGACCTGTATGTTAGGCCTGTAGCTTTGTGTTTGACACCTGTGTTGTAGAGGAATTCTATGGCTCCCCCATTTAGAACATATGTAAGACAAGGCAAAGATTGACTACAAAACCTCTCTGGAGCACCCAACATATCAATCGGACAAAAATGGAACACTTGCAGCTGATATCTCTGCAACTTACAGCCAATTGCTGGGGTTAGTAGTCGCGGGACAATAAAAAAATAAAACTGTTCCAAACTGGGAAGCACTTTAAGGATGAGACACCCAGTATCAGATGGGAACCACTGAAGCGACTAGCTAACTGCTGCAGGTTTAGTTCATGACACCCACAGTAAACAACCAATGTTTGTCAGGCAAAGCCATCCAAACCTTTCAAGTGAATAGCCATCCCTGTAATAAATGGGCGGCTTGGTACCGACTCATAGAGGGTTTCCTGAGCGGTATACCCCATTTGATCAGTGATAGACAGCTATCTCTGTGTGCACAGTCATAGAGGGGAGGCTGTCAGTCACTGATAGGTGAACAGACTTTCTTTTTTTTTACCTATTGAGAAAGGTATTATTGGATTTACTTGCTGAGACATCAGACACATAACTGGACACATATCCAGTGCTTTGAGATATTGTATAACTGGTTATGTTGCATACAGCTGCAGAGAACAAGTAAATAATAATTTGACATGTATATGTGCACATTGTGTCGTTTAAAGGGCCAGTGTACAGGGTTTTCTGATCAATACTTTATTGTGGGGTTATACCTCTCTATCTTTAGATGGAGTCAAGCACCTCCTCCAAGCATCTTTTTTTTATTAACATGAACCCTTGCTATCTGACTGTAGTTATAGTTCAATTGGGATTGCTCTGGTGACTGACTCAATTTAAGGAATCTTAAGGCGTTGCATGAGATATGAAAGACATGGATAATTTCTTCCAAAAACAGTTCCACTCTTGAACTTGAAGTTCAGTCCTAATTAAGTGAATGGGACTGCAGTGCAATACCAACTGTAGCCAGTGAACAAGAGTAGCGATGTTTCTGAAAAGCAGTCCTCCTTTTCTAATCTTATAGATCCTATTTTAACATATATATATATATATATATATATATATATATATAGATTCAGACACAATATGCAAAAGAAAATAAGGCATCTCAAAGACCTGTTGTAACTACGCAGTTCATTGCTCCCATCTCACTGACCCCTGTGGTGCTGAGCTGTAATACCAGGCAGAAACGATGTACATAAGTGGCACTATTTCTAAATCTTATGGAACCCATGTAACGCTAAATAACAGAAAACCATTTAGGGTATTTTCACAACACAAGAATTTGTGGCGGTGATAAAAAGAAGTCTCCTGCTCTATCTTGCTGCTGTTTCCATGGCTGAATGACTGTGGAAACTGCAGCTCCACGCCACATGCTTGAATAGCTCTATTGTATATAAGGTTAATTACATATACAGGATAACCTTCGGGCCCCATAGCAAATCCTATAATGGGGCCCTACTCTACCATGACCACCTTGTACACTTTTCAATAACCTAATGTTCATTTATTTTGGTCTCCTTTACACACAGTGATAATACACATAGAGATTTCACAGTACAGATAATGCACAGTGATGTTACAATACAGAGATAATGCACACAGTGATGTCACAGTACTGGGATAACACACACAGAGAGGTCACAGTACAGTGATAATGCATGCATTGATGTCACAATACAGAAAAAAGAGCACACAGTGATATTACCGTCCAGGGATAATGTACACACAAAAAGACACTGTGACATCACAACATATGAAGAAAGTCATTATAATGATGTCACATGTAGGCAATATGATGCCCCAGTAAAGTAATGGAGGCACATTCAGTTTTCCACTTCTCCTTCCATTGTCCCTACGTATCACTAATTGCACCCTAGGCCTCAGTGGAAATGGGCCCCCTAGGTTGTTGGGCTCCAAGGCAGCTGCTATGTCTACTACACTGATAGTTGGCCATGTGAACATACCCTTAGATGCTGCAGCACTTTGTATTTCTATGTCGATTTAAATAGGGTACCTCTTGTTTTATGGACACCATCAGTATACTTGATGGGGTATGTCATCACTTGTGACTGCTATAGTCATCTTTTTGGCCAATATACATGTTTGGTGTGGAAGGATATATTTCTGGCCATATAACAATGATATCATGAAATAAATCAAAGAAAATCAGCTACTAAAACAAGCTTGATGCAGCATGTTTGGGTTTTTTTTTCCAGCAATTTTATATATGTGTGCGTGTGTGTGTATCATGAGTTAAATAAAAATGAAAAATGACTCTCAAGAAAGACAATCCTCTGCTTGCTCATGTACTCTGCAAAGATATGATTTGTTTTCCATTTGGCATGGGAGAAAGGGCTTTGTCTCCCGATAAGAAAGCAGAGAGATATTGCATTCCCATTTCCCTGCAAAATCGGCAGTCATATAAGTAAGAGATTGCAAAGCACAGGTAATTTAAAACCACAACCAGCTCAGCTCTATGTAGAGGGTGAGAGGAGCGGACACATACTGCCTTATAATTAAAGTGGAATATGCCTAAAATATCTCTTAGATGGCTACACCTGTTTTTCTCTATGATGAAAATCTCCATGACATTGATGTGGCCTAGTGGTCAACAGAACACTCAAAACAAAATACCAAATATAACCTCTAAAGACGGTAATGCCCAATGGGGGACCCTCAGGTGCTTGATGTGCAGCCCCCAGGGGAAGACAAATTCATTTTGTGCAGCTGCCTCCTCTAGGATAATAACCAGGTATAAGTGCACCTGAGAACTCTATCCAACCATGAAGCTCCTCTGTTTTCTCTTGACTGATATCCAGAGAGGGAACTTAGCCTTTCTGCTGCCTGAAGCAGAAAGGTGTCCCCACCAAAAACAAAAAAGTACCAGGCCTGTCTAGGTTGCGTTATAGGCCCTACCTTATTAAAATGGTAGGAAATGCCCACCCATTAGTAGATCGAAAAATCTCCTTTACTGACTGCCACATTGTATAACGCCCTCTTTACTGGTTCACACAGTATATTGCCTCCCTTTACTGGCCCCAACACATAATATGGCTCCATTATTTTTGCCCCCACACAGTATATGGCCCTGGGTTATTTTTGGCCCCCACACAGTAGATGACCCCCTTTTTTTTCTTTGCCCCACACAGTATATGGCCTCTTTTTATTTTGGTCTACACATAGTATTTGGCCTGCACACAGTAATACAGTATGCTAGGCAGCCATCTATTGTATCATTGCAATAGGTATCCGCCGATACTTTATTCAACCATACATGCTCCTGTACAAGCCGGCTACTGTTGCCACCACTAGGACGTGCTGTACCCAGCGCTGAAGAATGCCAGGACTATTGCTTTGCAATCTCTATATTCTAAAGATAAGTGTGATGTCACCAATCAGCAGCCATGGAGACCAGGGTAAGCCTGCCAAAAGGGTCTAGGTGACCTCAGTGTTAAAGGGTGTGGGAGAGTAGGCATCTCTCAAATTTCTGAAAAGTGCAGAGGTTGTCTGTTATGACGACCTTTAACTGTGGGGTTATGTCAGGAGGTGAAAGCCACCCCCTTCCACAAAATGACTTTAAGTGGGTAACTTTGCCAGGTGCTTACCAAAAATTGGCTTGTATGTCTTATTGTGCATTGTATGACATACTACACTATATAATGTAACACACACAGTTGTGTCATCATGCCTTCTTCAGTCTGGTATTTTCTGGAAAGATGGTGGCATGATGAATTGAACCTAACATGTAGAGCTCAGTTTTGAACTACCAAAGTATAGTATTTGTATGCTACCACCTGACATCTTGTAGTCACAACGTGCGGGAAAGTCTCCCTATAAAAGAAAGCTTTCCTGCACCTTAAAGGTCTACTGTCTGGAACTCGGTTGTGACCACTGCAGCCATCTGTCTATGCAGTGTGAGTCTGGGATTGAGCTCTAACTTTATCCAAAGGCAAAATGTAGCAAAGCTAGCATGTGTTTGAGAAGTGGGACCCATATGAGCGAGTGCAAACAAAGCGATCACCCATGGGACCCCTGCTCTCTAGTTGAGAAAGGTTGCTGAGCATTCAGACAATTTACTGTCAAGTTGAACTGCTGTTGTTGGTCCTTTGTGCAACTGACCAACTGCTGTTAACACCTTTGTGACTTAATAAATAGATATAAAACGCTGGTGACAACAAACAAGTAACGGTGATCTACAGTAGTTGCTTTGTCCTTTGGTAGGGGAACGCCGGTCTCCCTCACACGTAGACCATGTTAATATAAGTAAAGGGGTCATCCACCTTAGGCCGGGCCCCACGTTGCGCAAATGCAGCAGCTAAAAACAATGCGTTTTACAGTACCTGCAAAGTGGATGGAATTCTGGCTAATATCCAATTGCAGAAAAAAAATCTGCAGCGGAAAAGCTGCGTTTTCAAGAACGTCTGCCTTTTTGAAAAATGCAGTATGTCAGTTATACCTGCGTAATGCTGGCGTTTTCTGTATAGGAATAATAGGGCAGAAATTCAGCAGAGCAAACTCTGTGGACTCTCTGTGCAAAAAGCTGCAGAAAAAAACCAGGATGCGTTTCCACCATGGTCTTTTCAGCAGCGTTTTTTTTGCTGCAGAACTGTCTCTTCAATGGTCCTCCTGGTCTTTGTTTACATGCTTACACCATGTGACTGCTGCAGCGGACACATACCATATTTTTGGCATTGTGGCTCAGTGATGAGTACCATTGTGCTAGTAGTACCTCATATGACTGTTGTGGCCATTGACTGGGACATGCTATCCACATGCAAACAAAGACTGGGAGGATTGTTGTAGATCCAGAATTTGGAGCACTGGGCAGACGCAGTGGTAAATACTGATTCTTTTTTTTTATTCCATTAGAAGTTGTTTTTACATTTTTTATAGATAACTCCTTTAAGCTCAGCAAGTCTCAAGAGCCAATGGAAAGTCCATTCCCAGACCAAAATTAACACAAGCTATTGAATACTGTATGTGTCTGAATGGAAATGTACAACAGATTCCATGGCAACCAATTGCATTTGTTTGATACAGTATCTTGCCTAATGTGAAATCTGCAGTGTATCGAGATGCATTATTTATTTGACCATAATTTAGCCACTAATTTTATTACAATTGTATTAATAGATTTGCATCCTAAAAGAGGTATTCCTATCTCAGACAAAAATGGCCGAAATGGTTATACGTGTCTCCTCCTCATGATCAACATGTTGGGAGTTACATAAACAGCGCTGTTTCTATAACTCTCATAGAGCAATAGGAGTTACGAAAACCATATAGCACAGCAAGCTATGCAGTTTCAGAACTTCAGGAGTTACAGAAACAGCATAGCTTGTTGTGTTAAGCTGTTTCTGTAACTCTTATTTAGCTCTAGCATAAACCACATAGAACATCCACATTCATTTGTTCGTAACTCCCAACTATTTCGGGAAGGCGGAGATAGGGCCCATCTCAGCGATAAAAGACTGATGCTAGGTTCACACTAGACCCCATTCACTGTAATGGGATCAATGAGTGTCTGCTGTTTAGAAACTGCAAGGAGTTTGTATGTTCTCCCCGTGTTTGCGTGGGTTTCCTCTTGGTACTCCGGTTTCCTCCCACATTCCAAAGACATACTGATAGGGAACGTAGATTGTGAGCCCTATATGGGACAGTGACTGGCAATGTCTGTAAAGCGCTGCGGCATATGATGGCGCTATACAAGTAAGCATAATAAAATAATAATAATAAGACCGCACAGGACTTTTTTTCTCCACTGTTTTTCAGCATTCCAATAGAGACTCCAACGCAGATGTGAACCCGACCTATGGGAATAACTCTTTAAGCATTTGTTATTGATGGTAAGATGACAAGAGTATCACGGAACAGAGAAAACTTAAAGTCTTAAACATAGCCAAAGGTCAGGTTTGGAAGTCAGCAGCTGAGAGAGCAGAGCCCAAAAAAATTAGGCACCAGGCAATCCAGGTATAAAGTATATCAGGGCTATAGGCAGGCATAAGGATACACGGGAAGTAAATTTTAGTAAAGGCACTTGAGTGATGCCTATCATTGTTGGTTGCCTTGCCTTATATATATGTTTCACATGATTTAACCTTTTTGTAAAAATTGCCAACACTGTTTGAGCACATACTTTCTACTACACCTATACACCCATCATCAACAGACTAGGCTCCTAGCATATAGTACTATGGGGCACATTTACTGACAAGCAGTCACGGTATGTTCCAAATCTATCACAATGGCGCACGCTGTATAATTTTGTAGAAGTTGCGCCCACTTTACTAGACACTTTTAAAAAGTATCTGGCAAGGCTCCAACATCTATTGTTTTTTGGTGTACATAGATAATAAATTTGTCTAAATTTTTATATATCAAAATTATGGCACAACTCATATCAGAAATTCTAGTGCAACAACAATAGTAAATCTGCCCCTATATATTTTACAGTTGTCTCACACACGTCTATTATTAGGTTATTAGGTCTCGAAAATGTCACTTGCCATTACATTGCACAGAAGTTTTCACATGCTGTTGCATATATTTTATAGATTACATAATCACATTATGTTATTTTCTGGCACAGAAGCGGTTAATGCTACTTGCCTATCCCAGACGAGTACGAGTCCTTCTCTCTGAGGGAATCTCATTAGGGAATTCCATATGCTGGAAGTTAATAAAGAGGGAACTCTTTTCTGCTTCATGAATGGCTCACATGCACTATTCATGGTTCCACCTCCATCTCTAGAGGCCTGGGGATGCTGTATGATGTAACTTGCCTCCCTGCAGCTTCCATTCACATCTATTAGGAAGACGGCCAAGACTCCTCCTTCTATTTAGATGAAGTCATCCTGTCCCTATATTTTTTTTATGGATACTACGCTGTCTGCACTATACAGGGTCACACTCCTTCTCCTGATGTGAAGCCGCATGGATTTCTCTGCACCTTCCCCCGCCAGCTCTCTCTATCCTATGCCATGAGTTGTCTCTTTCTCTGATTCTCCAGGAAGCAGCATCAGCACCATGGGCTCTGCGATCTGTCAGTATTCCCACGAGCAGTGATACACATCGGATACAAATCCCAGGGAAGCCTATCTGATTTAATGCTATCCTTGCCTTATGCAAGACACAATCTCCCTGCAATCTGTGCTCTGGTGGCAGCCAGACAGAAGAGATAAACAGCTCTGTATTTTCCACAACTGATGCTGAGTAGATTGGATAATGCGGGGAGAAACAGCATGTTTTCCAGGGCTGAGCTAACCTTAAGCACTGTAAAGGTCATTGGCATACAGATGCTAAATGCATTGCAGCAGATTCCATAGTATTCTGTTGTACTGAACTATGTCCCTTTGGGAAATGGATTGCAGAACATAGAACTTGGGGTTCACACCTGACTTGGCGGACGTGTCTAAGGGCTACAGCATGAGAACAAAACCTGGTATTTGCATAACTTTGGCCAAAAAGAACCTCCAAGTGGTTTGTTCGGAGGACCTAGAATGAAAACGTTCCCTTTCGTCTGTACCCCATTGCAGTATTGATCAGAAGGAATTTACAATCCTGGGAGAACCTTAAGAAACTGACTAGCTTCACAATGGCAAATGAACCGGTTATACTAAATGTATATGATATGGTAAGTTCTTCATGCTTGTGTTGTTAAAGGGTTAAGTAATCTACCTATCTAGCAATGTTGGGTATATGAAATGCTGCAGCTCTTTCTAGGAGAGCACCCCTTTTGCTTGCTTGCTTGCCTGCTGTCTCTGGATTTACTGCTTGTCTGCAATTTATATGCAGGTCCATTCATTTTAGTTATTTGTAGTTTTCCAGTGGATGGTCAGGTTGAATTTTCTGCAGTTTGTAAGACATGGCATGGCTTTTTATGGATGTTGTGTGCGTGAAATAAATTGTAATGATTGATCGTGGTCTAGAGAAGTAAGGCACTATGGGTGGCATTCATCAGTCTGCCAGCTATAAATCTACAGTACAACAGTCATGGCCGCTATTAACTTCCCTCCAGCATTAATCTATATTCTATACACTTTGTTTTATGTAATGCCGTAATATCCTCAAATGATTATTTTATTACATGTCGTCTGATATTCTATGACTATGTATGTTCTATAGGCCAGGAAAGGGTGCTTACTCCTGTGAGGTCAGGTGTGGCACCTTGAGGGGGTTATGGATAAAGTGTCTTTAGGTTTTTCTTGTAGCTTGTCTGCTTCACGTTCTAGATACATAAAGTAAAAGTCTCATTTTGGGGACAATGTAGTAATTTTTGTGCCGATATTAGTCTGCTAAATAGAGAAGTCGATTGGTGATGCTCATGCCAAAGAATATACAGATGGGTGTGTGATGGATACTGAAATAGTTGCCAACTGTACATTATGAGCAGCATAGGTCTGGGCATCAATTATGATCCAATTAAGCACTAAATACACTGGGGCTCACTTATACAAAGTCCTGATGATGGGAATTGTCAGAATTCAGTCTTATTAAGTGGAATATGTACAGTGTCAAACTTGGGTTCCTTCTGCCAACTAGAGGAAAGGTTAGGTCCTACAGAATGTACATTCATTTAAAGGGAACCTGTAACCTCTCCTGACTTGTGTATATTAGTAAATACTTCTATTCGTCATGAAATATCAATTTTTCAGTATATTTTTTTATAATTCTGAATTGCTCTGTTCCTCTGATATTCCTGATGTTATTTTGTCAAAGGGGTGTGTCATTACACTTTCATCACTGATTGGACAGTGTCAGAATGTTTGGGAAACGCCCTCAACTTGTAATACCCAGGTATCAATTTATTCAAACATTTTTAAGAGGAATAACAGAGGAAAGGTCACAATGGAGAGTTCTACGAAAATATCTTCTAGAATTATTTAATGTGAAATTGAAATATTTAATAATATGCTGAACGTGCCATCTATAAGGTCTGATAGGTTATCTACAAATTAAAGAGGTTCTCCAGGATTTAGGGCACACTAAGGGTAGCGTGAGCTGGGTGTTAAAAAGAACAAACAAAAAAAAAAACACACTCACTTGTCCACTGCACTTTGTTGTCCAGTCCTGGTCCACTTTCCTTCCTGTCCTGGAACTTTCTGCATCTGAAGTAGATAGGCTTACATGACCACTGAGACCAACCAGGGGCCTCATTGTTCACTGGTAAGGAACCAGTGACCTGTGATTGGCTTCAGCGGCCATGTGAGCCTCTCCGCTTCTGGGTCGTCGAGTTCTGGAGATAAAGGGGGCCAGCCAGGATAACCCTTTAGGTTATATCAGAGTCAAATCCTTGACAACCATTTTAAGCCATAAGAATAGAACCTAGTGGGAAGTGGTCGAATCCAAAATCAGCTCCAGATTTTTCTGAAGTGTCTGTAAGAGCTTGGAGCTGCTGGTAAATCCTCAGGTGGCCCAGTTTAACCCAGTACATATACTCACATAAAAGCAATTTGTAGCATTAGGTGTATTGTACTGACATTACCATTAAAAATAAGTAAGCATTTTCAAGGCACAAATTTAGCAGGACTGAATTACAGAAAATAACTGCTGTGAATGGCCTTAGATGGGAAAGCTCCTTGTACATTGGTGTATATGCTGCATGGGTGAGACAAATTAGCCCCTTTTTAGATTTCTAGACTTGCCTATGTGTATGAAACCTATTGTGCATAACTAATAAAGTGTACTGAACCATCCTATAACTAAGACACACTTTATTCTAGGAGATTGCTTTTACGGCAGTATATACAGTATATAATGGTCCAAATGGGATATATTACTCTAAAGTGCACCAACAATATTGTAGATGCGGTAAATAGACTTGATCTGCTCTCTACCAGGAACCTTATGGTTTAGGATTGTGTCACTTGATAATAACATCAGTATATGAGCTGAGTCTCCAAACATGTCTACCATACCACTTGTTGATTTACCTTACTAATATTACTTTATACCCAGAGGCGTAGCTAGGAGTTCAGCACAGAGGGTGTGAACATGTCCAAGTGGGCCCCCGACTTAGGTATACTGATATTATCACTATACGGTGACCATATTGTGGTAGATAGCAGCTCTACACAGGGCTCTGCAGACAATTTAGGTGAATACAATGCAGTAACATTTAGTGACTTACAGGTGACGTCCCTGACTAATTGTTCACATTTCCATTCCATTTCTCTTCCATCTGGACCGCCATGACCACTTCTTTCAATCTCTGTAAAGTTTGCAGCACAGGCATCTTTGGCTCCTCACTTTTCCAGGCACCCGACCCACATTGTCCTCACCTGCACACCCATCCTGCTACTACCCCCAATTATAAAATATATAATATAACTCCCCATAATGAATAATACCACCAAGTGCATCTTTAAATTAATAACTTCCCTGTGTACCCCCTTTAAATAGTGTCCCTTATTAATAATGTCCCAGGTGTTTCCTAATTAAAAGGTAAAAAAAAAGGTAAAAAAAAAAAAATCAGTGGGGTTCCAATACCCGGCACCCCCAGGATCAGCTGTTTGAATGGACCGTGGTACCTGTGTAAGTGCCGTGACCCCTTTTCTGTTTATATAGTATCATACATTTCATAGCGGCCATGTAATGTAACTACAACCTCATCCTATACACGTCTATGTGACAAGACTGGAATTACATCACACGGTCACTATAAACAGACAGCGTGTGATATAAACAGGCGCCATAGCCCCTTCATACAGCTGATCAGTAGGGAGTTACTGATATCTTATTGATGATTTATTCTGAGGTTAGATCATCAATAAAAATGAGCTGGAAAACTCCTTAAGGCTGGGACCGCACATGGCGTAAACGCCACAGAAAAAATGTAGCGTTTTACAGTTCCTATACAGTTCTAGTGAATCCCATCCACACATTGCAGAAAAATACATGCAGTGGACACGCTGCAATTTCCAAAACCGTTGCCGTTTTGGAAAACTCAGCATGTCAATTATACCTACGGCTGGGAGTTTCCCTATAGGTATAATCGAAGTAGAAAGTCCACAGAGGAAACCTCTGCAGACTGTGAAAAGCGCTGCAGGAAAAAACGCAATACGTTACCGCCACAGTTTTATCTGCAGCGCTTTTTTGCTGTGGCCCACTACATGCGGCATTAGCCTTAATAAAGCCCAAGTGCCACCTTAATTAAATGAATTGCTCCTTTATATTATGCTCCTGATTCTCCCTGACATAAATACTGTGCCCCTAATGATCCCTTATATAAATGATGCCCCCTAATGACCCCTAATATAAATAACCTCCCCCCCTGTTTTCATAATGCCCCCATTAGTCCTTATATAAATGAACCCCCCCATAGTCATAATGCCCTCTAATGAATCCTCCCTTATAGTTATAATTCCCCTCTCATAATAACCCCCTTATACTATTAAAACAAGCAACAACTGCGTTAAAAGAAAAAAAAAAAGTTATAATAATAATAATAAATAATAATAATAATAATAGTCCTTTAATAGTCCCACAATGGGGAAATTCAGTGTGTTACAGCAGCAAAGATAAGCAGATACAAATACAAATACAACATGTACAGGAATGTTCCAAGGTGAGAGGCATTACATTGATAGCAGACAGACAGATAGGACGTAGCAGAGGGGGGGGGGGGCGATTTAACAGGCAGAGAGATATTTCAGTTCTCTGTGTGTAATGATCTCCGCTTAGGTCGGTGTTGGTTGTACAGCCTAACCGTGGTGGGGAGGAAAGACTTCCGATAGCGCTCCTTCTCACACCTAGGGTGGAGCAGTCGGTCACTGACAGTACTGCTCAGCGCGATCACAGTCTCATGCATGGGATGGGACTTCTTCTACTGCATGGAGCTCACCACGGACAGTATCCTTCTGTCACCCACCGCCTGCACTGGGTCCAGTGGGCTCCCCAGGACAGAGCTGGCCCTTCTAATCAGCTTGTCAAGTTTATTTCTGTCCCTGGTTGATACACTGCTCCCCCAGCAGGCCACTCCAAAGAAGATGGCTGATGCCACTACCGAGTTGAAGAAAGTTCTAAGAAGTGCCCCCCGGATTCCAAAGGCTCTCAGTTTCCTAAGCAGGTAGAGCCTGCTGTGGCCCTTCCTGTACAGGGCCTCCATATGATCTGCCCAGTCCAGCTTATTATTAAGGAGCAAACCCAGGTACTTATAGGTGTTCACAATCTCGATGCCCGTCCCCAGGATGTCCACTGGTTTAGGAGGGCTTCTGCCTTTGCGGAAGTCCACCACCATCTCCTTGGTCTTCCCCGCGTTAATCTTCAGGTGGTTCCGGTGGCACCAGTCCACAAAATCCTGGTTCAGTTCTCTGTACTCCCTGTCATCATCATCTGTGATGAGACCCACTATTGCAGAGTCGTCAGAATACTTCTGTAGGTAGCAGCTGGATGAGTTGCACCTAAAATCTGCAGTGTACAGTGTGAAGAGGAAAGGGGCGAGAACCGTACCCTGAGGTACTCACCTACCTGGGATCCTGTTGAATGGAGCCACCGCCTCCTCTTTTTGACCCGCATTCTATGCGCCGGGTCCACGCACAGGACATCTGCGTCTCAGCGCAGGAGGCGCGATGCTGTGACATCATCGTGCCCGCCTGTGCCAAAAGCAGACGTGTTCTGTCTGTGGTCTCGGTATTTTGTAAACCGCAGGCCTGAAGTGGCTTGCGGTTTACAAGACAGTTGCGGGATGGGTTTTAACTAGATCAGTGTCTGCATAAAGTAAAAATGTAGTAAAACATGTATTAATTGTGGCCCTGGGGTGGGCCCCATGGAGTTTATAACTTTGGCTACTTCTGATTTTTCTTTTAAATATATGACAATATTTACATGCTGAATAGGTGCCGTGTGGGCAGTACTGAGCTCGACAAATACTTGGCTTTCCTCACTACACCCTGAACCTGGCCGCCCACTTGGTTGGTATTAATAGCTTCAGCACTCTTGTGATTTTTCAGCGTCCTCCTCTAAGTGTGTTCAACGTCTCCTCAACATAGATATGTTACATGTGTAGTATAGTCAGTGATGTTGTTGTTGCCACAAAATGGAAAGTACTGCACATCTGTATTTCAGATAATGCACGGCGCAGGCACAGGATTTCAATGTGGGGGCTTGTGATGTTGAATAGTACTGAAGCTGTCAAGAAAGACCAATGGGGTAGAATTTAGTGAGGAAACAGTGAGCACTTGGAGGGTTTGGCACTGCCTACTTAAACTCATTTGCATATTGCATCAACACTCATTTTCCTGGTGGCTGGACCTCTGTCCAGGAACATACAAATATACTTGTAAAACTGTTTAGCCACTACCTACACACCAGAAATATCTGTTGATAAGGGCACCCCTATAAAGAATAGAATTTCACTCTCTCTACAATGAATGCTCATTTCCTCATGTCGGAGCATTTTCATGCATATTCATTCGTCCAGCTGCATTCCCTTTTTATTCTGTCGATACAGCTTCCTCAGTTTTACAAAAAAAGTCGCACATAGTGCAAATCCTGATGATTTATACATCTGTAAAGTCTATGTAAAATAATTTTATATGATGAGAATGAAATTACCTTTAAGCCTCTATCATACAGGTGTATTACACTATTATACCGCCCTGCATCATTAGAATTGCAAGTAGCCATAATATGGCACCCATGGACAGTGGTAGGGCAAGCTCTATTGATGGTTTCACAGTGTGTCCCCGATATTCAGTATGATAGTGGTGATTCAATTGCCCTATGTACCCCTTCTTACTACTGTTCCTCTCATCCCCTGCAGGGCTGGATGGCCACTAATACATATCTTTAGTAGAGTGGTGATCCAGAGAAAAAAAAATTCCTTGCCAAATTGCGATTGTAGTCGGGAGTCAGAATAAACCTCTGGATCAGCTCCTCTTCTCCAAAAACCTACAGTAGTGTCTATCATTTGTATATAGATTATTTCTAACCCTCTTGTCATTTCATGTTAGATAAGAATCTTGCCCTTCCATAAATGCTGACATGGTATCTGCCATTACTTGCTCCTGTCCTGACTAGGGAATTCCACAGTCTGACTATTCTAGCTAAGAACAATTTCCAATACAGATATCTAAACCACATTTACTCCATCTGTAAATAATATCCTCTGGTCCTTTATACACTTCTTGGATAGAATATGTGCCAGTTCTTTGTACTGGTTCCTCATCGTCAGAGGCGTAGCTAGGGGTTCAGCACAGGGGGGCGAACACGTCCAAGTGGGCCCCCAACTCAGGTATAGCAATATTATCGCTATACGGTGACCGTATAGTGGTAGATAGTAGTTCTACACAGGGCTGTGAAGACCAGTTACGTAAATACAGTATAGGAACAATGTTGTGACTTACAGGTGACATCTCTGACGGTTTACATTTATCGTCTCTTCCATCTGGACGGCCATGACCACTTCTTCCAGCTGTGACTGTAAAGTTTGTAACACAGACATCTTTGGCTCCTCACTTTTCCAGGCACCTGACCCACATTGTCCTCAATTACATAACCTCTCCATCCTTCTGCTACCCCAATTATAATAATAATAATAATAATAATAATAGTCCTTTAATAGTCCCACAATGGGGAAATTCAGTGTGTTACAGCAGCAAAGATAAGATAAGCAGATACAAATACAAATACAACATGTACAGGAATGTTCCAAGGTAAGAGGCATTACATTGATAGCAGACAGACAGATAGGACGTAGCAGAGGGGGGGGGGGGATTTAACAGGCAGAGAGATATTTCAGTTCTCTGTATGTAATGATCTCCGCTTAGGTCGGTGTTGGTTGTACAGCCTAACCGCGGTGGGGAGGAAAGACTTCCGATAGCGCTCCTTCTCACACCTAGGGTGGAGCAGTCGGTCACTGACAGTACTGCCCAGCGCGATCACAGTCTCATGCATGGGATGGGAGTTATTCTCCCGCATGGAGCTCACCACGGACAGTATCCTTCTGTCACCCACCACCTGCACTGGGTCCAGTGGGCTCCCCAGGACAGAGCTGGCCCTTCTAATCAGCTTGTCAAGTTTATTTCTGTCCCTGGTTGATATACTGCTCCCCCAGCAGGCCACTCCAAAGAAGATGGCTGATGCCACTACCGAGTTGAAGAAAGTCCTAAGAAGTGCCCCCCGGATTACAAAGGCTCTCAGCTTCCTAAGCAGGTAGAGCCTGCTGTGGCCCTTCCTGTACAGGGCCTCCATATGATCTGCCCATATATATAAAATATATGATATAAAATCCCCTGGAAATGAATAATAACCCCATGTGCCTTTTTAATTTAATAATGCGCCTATGTGCCCCATTTATTTAATACTACCCCTCAATTAATAATTCCCCCCTAATTAATAATGCCCTGTGTACCCCCTTAAATCAATTTAATGCCCGAGTGCCACCTAAAATTAATATTGCCCAATTTCCCTATTATTAATTATACCCTCTTATGTCTCCTTGTATAAATTATGCCCTCTTACATAAATGCCCCTCTTGTATTAATAATGCCTATTAATAACCCCTTTGTATTAAAGACGACCTTTCATGTCCTCATTCATATGCGGTTTTATATACCACTAGAAAGCTGACAGTGCACTGAATTCAGCACACTGTCCGCTTTCCCGTGATGTGCCCCGGTGGAGGAGATATCAAAGCCGTTAGTTTCGGCACTGATCTCTCCCCACCGTTAGAAGGGCGTTCCTGACAGTCTAGCATCATCGCTGGGCTGTGAGGAACGTCCCCCCCCCCCAAGACTTGTACTGGGGGGAGGGGGGCCTTACTCAAAGCTCAGCGTCATCACAGGGCGGTAAGGAACGCCCCCTCTGACAGTACAAGGTTATGTTAGAGTACTGTCAGGGGGAACCTTCCTCACAGCCCAGCGATGACGCTAGACTGTCAGGAACGCCTTTCTGACAGTGGGGACAGATATGTGCCGAAACTAACGGCACCGATCTCTCCTCCATCGGGGCACATAATGGGAAAGCCGACTGTCTACTTTCTAGCGGTATATAAAATCACAGGTTCATGAGGACATGAAAGGTCCTCTTTAAAGGGGTTGTCCAGGAAGTGGACAAATCACAGTGGAGGTGGAGTAGGTGATATAAAAAAATCATACTCAGGCTGGGTTCACACCAACACTTGAACCCCGTTGAAGGATTCTGTCCCCCTTTCCGTTTGAAAAATGCGGAAAGAAAAGTCCTGCAAGCAGGCCTTTTTTCTCTGCATTTTTCAGGCAGAAACCAGACAGAAACCCAGCAGACCCCATTATAGTCCGCAGGTAACCGCTTTACAAGCAAATTAGAAACCGAGCGCTAGTGTGAACTCAGCCTTACCTGTCCCCAGTGCTCTGGTGTCTGCCACCACTGTCTGTTCAGACATGTGCCATACATGACTGCTGAGGCCATCAGTGGTGTCAGTGATGGCTGGAAAGGACCCAGTCATGTATAGGAATGACATCACCGAGTCCTTTCCAGCCACTGCTGAGGCCAATCACGTGCAGTGCAGGACCTGTGGCAGGGAAGCGGCGTGCGTGTGCCTGGACTGACAGCAGCAGAGGGCTGAGGACATCGGTAGCCCGGGGACAGGTGAGTATTTTTTTTATGTTTCACCCTCCCCGCCTCCTCTCCAATTTGCCCAATACATTCTTTACCAGTAAACTTTATTATTCCCTAGAAAACCCCTTTAATACTGTCCCAATGCCCCCTAATATTATCTCCCCTTACATTCATTCAGCCCCCAATGACCTTTCACTATAATTTATATCCTCTTTTACTAAAGCCCCCTAATACCCGTTATATTAGTTATGTGGACCCCCGAGATTCAGTTGGCCCGGGGGCCACCGCCCCCCCGCTAGCTACGCCTCTGGCGCCGCTCCATACACTAGTCTGTAGCGGAGGTGTCTGGAGCTGCAACCCCGCTCCCATACAAAAATAGGAGCAGGGCTACTTTCAGCGGCCACATCAACTGATCACTGTAGGGTTCAGTTTTGGGATTCACTGTCACCTGACCTATCTGATACTGATGACCTCTCCTATGGAGAGGTCATCAGTATCAAATATCTTCAAAACTAAACAACTCTTTTAAAAGTGCTGAAAAGGGACACTGTTAAGATCACGCAAATACAGCCTATTAAACTTAGTACTGACCACTTTTGAAACTGCAGCTTGGCCTGGAAGGACCGTGATGTGGAGGACACCCTGCAGAACGACCTGTTGCTACTTTCTGCAGTATCTGTTAGCACATAGAGCACAGGCAGGGACCAGGGGGCGGAGTTTTGGCGCGCTGCGTGTCACGTGCCGACGCTCTGCTCTAATCAGTTGCAGGTATCGTTCCCTGCTCAACCTCAGTCAGCCAGTAAGCGGTAACCAGGAGAAGTAAGCGCTGTAAAAGTCAGCAACGTGCGCTGCTCAGCGCTACACATCTTGGGCTGGTTCCTCACTCGGTTAATATGTCTTCGTCAGCCAGGGAGTGAGGAACCAGTCTAGGATGTGTAGCGCTGAGCAGCTGATGTAGATAGAAATCTTTTGATACCGTTAGTGGGCCCCCACCTTCTCACTGGGCCCGGGGCCGTCGCCCCCTCTGCCCCCCCCCGCTAGCTACGCCTCTGCTCATCGTATATTGCACTCTGTACATTCACTAAGAAATGTTTAGCGGAATTTAAAGGGATTTTCTGGAATTTATATATTGATGACATGTTCTCAGGATAGGTCATCAATATGTGATTGTGGGTGTCTTGGAACTTCCACAGATCAGCTTATTGAAGAGGTTGCAGCGTTCAGGTGAGCACTGCAGCCTCTTCACTAACTACTGAGAACCGTGCTACACATTGTGCTTGGTATTGCAGCTCAGCCCCTTTTACTTGAATGGGACTGAGATGCTGCTGTGCCATGTGATCAATGAACGTGACCATCATCACCAAAGGAAAGAAGCCACAGCACTCATGAGCATCACAAACTCCTCAAAAGGCTGATCTGTAGGGGTTCTGGATGTTGGACCCCCACTGATCACATATTGATGACCTATCCTAAAGTAAGGTTATCAACATATAAGTCCTGGAAAACCCTGTAAAGTAGAATATTAGTAAATAAATGTAAATGTAAATAAATCTAAAACATCCATCTACTCTTTTCTACCCTACTAAGGCAAAGAGACATGGAGACACATATATATTTATAACACAAAGCTAACTGTGAAATAGTTGTTACACCTCTGAGCGTCAAGTGAGATGCAAGCGGCTCCTAGAATACTCAGCATATGGGTTACATTGACGTCAATAGCAGTTACATCAGTGTGAAGTCTCAGACTAATACTAATAAAACTGTCAAAAAGCAAAAGTGAGCCTTAAAGGATGTAAGCACCAGGGCTGTGGAGTCGGTACGCCAAAGCCCCGACTCCGACTCCTCAATTTCCCATGATTCCGACTCCAACTCCGACTCCGACTCGAACTCCACCAAAATAGGCACCGACTCCACGACTCCGACTCCACAGCCCTGAGTCAAGCAGTCACTCTGTGTCCTCGGGCTGTGGGTGGGTCTCCAGCACAATTACAGATAAAGTCAAGCTTTTCAGTCCTCACAATCACAACACTTGTATCTTTTGCTTACTCCAGATAATGGTGCTAAACCTTATAGGTTCACTCAGAACTCAGTCCCATCATTATATGAGGAATAGAACAGACCTTTACAGGACATTTCATCATTTTCAACATTTCATCATTTTCCCAAATTCTTATGAAAATATATTCAGCACATACTGCATTGTACTACTAACTGTACCAATTTATTATATATTTTGGGAGTCGGAGTCGGTCCATTTTATACCGACTCCGACTCCACCAAAATAGGCTCCGACTCCGACTCCACGACTCCGACTCCGACTCCACAGCCCTGGTAAGCACCAGGCAATGTAAATGCATTATTGCAGCACTCAGACAGCTTTCTGTTCCAGTGATCAATGCACTGTAGAGTAAGCCTTTCCTGCTAAGCCTGGCCTTCTAATCCATCCCATCAGGCTAGAAAAACAGTCAATTGGTGACCTGGGGCTTAACTATTTTCCTATTGTGGCTCCATCTTCTATATCCTGAAGGCACATAGTTCTCACCAATGGAAATTGCCTGCCCCAACTAATTCACATTGATCCAAGAGACCATCTGTAGGCCAGAGGTGTAACTTCAAGCTGGGAACCAGTGCAGAATATGCAACCGGGCCACGACTTACCATGTGCTATCTAAAATACTGGTGTCTTCTTATGTTGTAGAGAGGCCTTTTGGCCCCCTGAGGCTTCAGGAACCAGTAGCAATTGCTACCTCTGCACCACAACCTATAGATATGGCTCTGCTGTAAGCTGCATCTACGTAGATACCACTTTTTACCAGGTAAACAGCAGACAGTAGTATATTGCTGTCAGTGGAGAGCTGTATACTTTGCTTTCTGACAACAATTATTATTATTATTATTTATATAGCACCATTAATTCCATGGTGCTTTACATTTGAGGGTTTACATACAGTACACAAGATATACAAAACAAATATAATACTAACAGTGACCAACTAGCACAGTGGGATAGAGGGCCCTGCCCGCAAGGGCTTTCAATCTATGAGGGAAGAGGGATAGAGACTGAAGGTGGGGGTAGAGGCTGTTCAGGTGGTGGTGTGGTGACAGTAGTGTTATTGGAGGTTGTAGGCCTTTCTGAATAGGTGAGTCTTCAGGGGCTTCTTGAAGCTTGTGATTGTGGAGGTCAGTCTTATATGTCTTGGTAATGAGTTCCAGAGTATGGGGGATGCACGGGAGAAGTCTTGGAGATGGTTGTGTGAAGAGCGGATAAGAGCAGAGTGGAGTAGGAGGTCTTTGGAGGATCGGAGGTTACGTGTGGGCAGGTAGCAGGAGACTAGGTCGGAGATATATGGAGGGGACAGGTTGTGGATGGCTTTGTATGTCAGCGTTAGTAATTTGAACTCTATTTGCTGGGCAATGGGTAGCCAGTGAAGGGATTGGCAGAGGGGAGCTGCTGATGAAGATCGGGGGAGAGGTGTATTAAGCGAGCAGCACAGTTTAGGGTAGACTGGAGAGGGGGTGAGAGTGTTTGCTGGTAGGCCATGGAGAAGGGTGTTAAAGTAATCTAAGCGGGAGATTATGAGGGCATGGACTAGCATCTTTGTAGGTTCAGGGGTGAGGAAGGAGTGGATTCGATGGATGTTCTTGAGTTGGAGGCAGCAGGAGGTGTTGAGGGTTTAGATGTGCACCTTGAAGGATAGCTCAGTGTCCAAGCTTATCCCAAGGCAATGGACCCGTGGGACTGGGGTGAGTGTGGTTCCATTAAGTTTGATAGATGGGTCTGGTAGAGGGGCCGTGCGAGGTGGGGTGAAGATGATGAACTCCGTTTTCTCCATGTTGAATTTGAGAAAGCGGGAGGAGAGAAAGGAAATTATAATCTTATGAATATATGTACCTGCTTGCTATTGACCTGCACCTCCTAAAGTATAGAGGGTATGGACAGTATAGCATAGATCAGTGTTTCTCAACCTTTTCAAGTCAAGTACATCCTCCTGAAAAAAATTGCAACCAAATACCCCCCAACAGACACCATGGTGTCAGTCAAATGACAGATCCTCCTCCCAATCTCAATTGGGAAAGAAAAACTGGCACACGCAGCGCACCAAGCAATTCCTTTGGGGACACCTGTGGTAGGCACACAGTAAAAGTTCTGAAGGGGATTTTAGCTTCCAACCAACTTTTCACTCATAAGAAGCTCAGCACACACTACCTGCTGCTCCACCCCCTTAACCATGACTCAATATCTTCTGGTGCCTGCCTCAGTATTTGAAGAAATCCAATTAAAGGGCTTGTTTGGGACTATGATATTGATTTCAGCGGCCTCTTCACTACTGACCAAGCACATCGCTGTACATTAAATATTGGCTGTGGTTGGTATGATGTGAATGGGATAGAGCTGTACCATGGCCATGTGACCAATGGATGTGATGTCACTGATGTGACAAGAGGAAGTGGAGCTCAAATAAAGTCCCCGACAACCCCATTCAATTACAGTTTGCCGTCTTTCATTATTATCAACCTGTTTGTCCTCCATTGAGGCTCTTTCACATTTCCTTGTCCCATTTGGTTTTCAGTCTACACTTGTAACATCCCTGTACTTCTAGTAGCCTATTCTTACAATGGGCACGTGATCCAGATAAAATTCACCTTTTTCCTCTCCAATACCAACTTAACTCCTTAAGTTTCAGGCTTTCAAGTGCCATAACTTTTTATTGTTTCTGTCAATATAGCTGTATCAGATCTTGTTTTTTTTTGGGCTAAGTTGTATTTTCCAGTGACACCATTTTGATGTACATATCATTTATTAATCAGCTTTTATTTTTTTTGGTTATTAATCGGCTTCTCTTGCTCTGTAACTTGCTGCCTGCACAACATGTTCAATTCCACAGTTTCACTTTAAATAGTGTTGTAATAAAATTTAAACCTTTGGCTTATTGGAAGTTTTTCATCTTCAGCTACTGAATTCCATCAGTTGTTCATCAACTCAAATGGGTTCAAGGCAAGACATTGCTCTAGATCAGAGGTACTCAACTGGCAGCCACAGTCTGACCTCAGACCACAGCTGTCAACTGTTCAGACCACTGCTCCCTTGTCTTACATAAGGACAGTAGTCAGGAGAAACACTGCATTTCTGACCACTGTCCCTTTAGCACTGATACATTACAGTAGTGGTAGCAGGGATCAGTAAGTGTCCCTGATGCCTACACAGGAGTAACATTGCTCTGTAGGCAATCAGGGATGATTGGTTATCCCTGGTGCCACTATTGTAATGTATTACTTCAAAAGGGGCAGCGGTCGAAAGGTCGGTCTTTCTCACAGCCGCTGTGTTATGAGACATTATAATGTGTAAGGGCACTAAGGGTGGTTATACTGTGTGGGGGCACTAATGGGGCATTATACTGTGTGGAGGAACTAAGGAGCATCTTAATGTGTGTGGTCATAAATGGGGCATTATACTGCATAGAGGTAATAAGGAACATTATAATTTGTGGGTGTACTAATGGGGCATATTACTGTGTGGATGGTGTTAAGGAGCATTATACTGTATGGGGGATACTGTTTAGAGGCACCAATAGGACATTATACCATGTGGAGGCCACTAATGGGGCATTATACGTTGTGTGGGAAGTAAAAATCACTATACTATGTAGGGTCACTAATGGGGCATTATATTGCATGGGGGGCACTAAGGACCATAATACTGTGTGGGGGCACCAATAGGACATTATACCATATGGAGGCTACTATTGGGGCATTATACTGTGTGGGGGCACTAAGGAGCATTATACTATGTGGGGGCACTAGTGGGGCATTATGCTATGTGGGGTCAATATACTGTGTTGAGCGAACTATTGGGTGTTATACTATGTGGAGCCCACTTGGGGGTAATTATTCTGTGTGGGGGAACCTATGGGGGCATTGTACCATGTACAGGCCACTAAGGGGGCATTGTACTGAATAGGAACACTAAGGAGGCTTCATCACTGTATGCTACACAGAGAAGGGCACTACTACTTTATAGATGCACAAAGATATGGGTGGGGTCAAAGTGGACATGGGCAGGATTGGACACAGTCAGCCACTGTTAAACTTGGACCTTCACCTTACGACAGATCCAGGTCAGTGACCCTATATTAAATCTAGTTGAATATCCCGGCTCTATGTAGTGCCTTCATTATAGCTTATGCAAGAAATAAGTTTCCCCAAGACCCAGCAATATTATCTCCAGTCTGTTGTCTTGGATGGGTTATTGTTGAAAGTCAGCCATAACCTACAAAGCAGCTTCAATAACAAGGTTCCTCTGTTTCATACAACATAATAGAATTTTATATTAAGACTTGCATTTCAACAGCTGCTTATTGCTAATTTCTAGATTTTTCCTTATAGACTCCTGTGAATACTTCACATATTTGTCAGTACAAAACACATAATAGATGCAGTTACATCAGGACTAGAACAGTTTCCTATATTTCTTTTTAAGCCATTAAAAAAGTGTCTATAGGTAATAAATAGTTGTTTAACACATAGCAAAAATGCCTTCCCCGCAGTTCCCACTATGGGTACCTTACATGTGCACTATTTTACTTCACAGACAGCATAATTCCTCTCCTACTATGTAATGAGTGTGGCAATTTCATTCTCTGTGGGAATCACTGATCTAAAGAAATGCAGCAAGAAACTGTAAAAAGTAGTAGAGTTTCAGTACATGCATATATTTAGGGTTTTCTTTTTGCCTGTAATCGACTGCTACTAGCAGATTATTGTATTTTAGATTTCCACACCGAGTGCCACCTCGACTGGCAAAAAATGGGTAAGCTGAAAATAAATAAATGGATTTGCTTGTATATGCATTGTATGCAATTTTGTGAACACAAGGACAGGGGTGCCCAAGTTGCCTGTTTAAATGGAGCGATCGTACTCATGTGTAGCTACTGCTCCATTCATAGTTCTTTGTCAGTTCTGTTCTTGTGATCACTGGAGGTCCCAGCAGTGGGATCCCTAGTGATCACTTATTCCCTATTCTGTGGGAAGGGGATGAATACTATTAATGGGAAAACCCATTTAAGGGGGGGGGGGGCCCACGTGTCGGAAACACCGTGGTGTTTTACAGTCACAGCAAAGTGGGGATGGGATTCTAATGAATCCCATCCCCACTTTGCAGTAAATTACGCGGTTTTGGAAATCGCAGCATGTCAATTATACCTATGGAAACACCAGTAGTTTCCCTATAGGTATAACTGAAGCAGAAAGTCTGCAGAGAAAACCTCTGTGAACTTTCTGTGCAAAGCGCTGTGGGACGCCACTTTGAGCTAAAGCCTTTTTGCTAAATTAACTCCCAGCTTTGGCTCAAAAAACTGGAGAAAAATCTGCAACAAAAAAGCAGCTTTTCCACAATGTGGAGCCCTTAACTAAATAGGTCTTCCGGGACTTTTTAACTGATGACCAAACTTCAGAATAGGTCAACAATTGAAGATCCGTGGAGTTCCGATACAATGGATCAGTTGCTTGCAGTGGCTTGGTAAGTACTGAAGATCCAGCAGAACTCATCCTAGCGTTGAAGCCTCTTTAAACAGCTGATTGGCTGGGAGCCCTGGTGTTGGACCCCTGCTGATCTTAAATTGATGACCTATTCTAAGGATAGGTCATCAGTAAATTTATTCTGGAAAACCCCTTTAGGCTGAGGCCCTACATTTGCGGAAACGCAGCTTTTTTTGTTGCAGATTTTGCTGAGGTTTTTTGAGCCAAAGTCAGAAGTGCCTTGAAAAGGAATGGAAAATATAAAGGAAGCTCCCTTCTGTTAAATCCACTCCTGACTTTGGCTCAAAAAAGCCGTAGCAAAATCTGCAACGAAAAACTCTGAGTTTCCGCAATGTGGGGCTTTAGCCTTAAATAGGACTTAATGTACTTTGCATGAAATAGGTATTAACCCCTTCCCGCTCTACGCCATGCTATTATGTCACGCTGAGTGTACAGTTAATGCTATAGTACGGCGCCATAATGCCGCGGGCACAGGAGCTGTGCCTGTGGCATTACCTCTGGCACTCAGCTGTGTTGCACAGAAAAGATCACGGTGTCCGAGGGGTTGCCATGGCAAAAAAAATTTTCAAAAAGTTTAAAATAAAGTATAAAAAAATAAACAATAAGTTAAACCCCCACCTTTACATTTAAAAAAACACATACTGTAAACAAAAAACAAAAATGTTTGTTATCCCCATGTGTGTATAAGCCCCCACTATCTAAAAATAATCCCGTACAGTGAATGCTGTAAAAAAGTATATAGCACAATGCACAAAATAACATATTTTGGTCACCTTGCTTTCTCCTAAAAATAGAAAACATTGGTACCAATAAAAATACAGCTTACACCAAAATAAAGAGCTCTGGCATATTTCCGTTAAAAAAAACAGTAAAAAAAAAAAAAAAAAGTCATAGGCATCAGAATACAGTGACCCATTCATTTTCAAAAAGTGGCGGTTTATTTGTAAAAGCGGTAAAATGTAATAAAACCAATATAAATATGGTATCGCTGTAATCGTAATGACCAGCTGGGCAAAGTTGCCATGTCATTTTTCCCCACCCACTTGTACTGTGGCTCCACCTATTGTAATCCATGTCCCTTTGTGCCCCCACAGTGCCTATAGTGACCTTGTCACAATATAATGTACCTTTGAAATCCCTATGGTATAATGCCGCCCTCATTGTGACCCCCACATTATAATATCCCCAGTTATAATGCCCCCCTGAATATGCCTTCACCTTATTGTGTCCCCCTGAATATGCTCCTACCTTATAATGTTCCCATAATATGCTTCCACCTTATGTTCACCTGAATATGTCCCCACCTTATAATGTCCTCCTCCTGGTTCCCTACACTGTAATGTTCCCCTGCTGGTGCCCTCACAGTGTAATGCATCATACAAAAAAAAAAACAAAAAACCTGATACTTGCTGCTACCAAGACAACAGGAGCAAAAGGCAGGAGCCAAATAGTGATGCAGGGAGCAAACAGCTTCCTGCTTCACGACTGTATTCAACCAAAGTTGGATCCTATCGCTGTCCAGGACAGCACCTGGATATCGGGAATGTCCTGCTGAATCCAAGAAGGTTGGGAGGCATACAACCAGATCTCCATCATTGTTACTTTTTAAGCCTCATATTCCAGAAAAAGCACCTTGACACCTTTATACCATAAAGTGGCAGCACACCGTCTTGTTATGGATCTAGGCTACCTAGAATTCTATAAGCCACATATACTGTACGTATAGTGTTATATGTACTGTACATTATGCCTTACTGTGAGAATATGCAAGAAAAAATTGTGGCAAGCTCAACTGTGTTTCATATAGTGACATATCTAGAGAAGAATATTACACTGGTAATTAATCTGTTGCATTTTAGAGCTTGACATGGCCACGCCCCCTTGTCTAGACGGTTTTTGAAAAATGTCTACCAAGGTGTAAGCATCTATTTTTTTAGGCACAAATTAATGATTAACATGTCTAAACTGTTTTTCACCAAGAAGGTGCAACTTACTAAAGAATTCTTGCACAAGGACCTCAGTAAGCATGGGCCATAGTTCTCTATTAGCTTTCATAGTACATATTTATGTACTCATGCTACCATGTTAAATTAATGATTCATTTAATAAGCCCTTCTCCTACCATACAAATTATATATGGCCATCACTTGTCCAAACAGGAACGTTTATAGTTAAAAAGGAAGATATTTGCTAGCCTCACCAAGTAGAGAGAGATTGTATGCTAGACAGTTTTTTCATGTATATGGACAACCTAACACTATGGAAGACCCAGTTAGATTTCCAAGGTGAGGCAAGGTGTGTTGTTGTGCCAAACAATGATGTGCAGCATCTAAATTGGATTTGGCTTTTAGGATGCAGCTCTGAAAGTATAGAACGTCAGAGCAATGTTTCCAACTAACCCCTCCCTGTTCTGCACTGTACTATTACATCACTCTGAGCATATATAGTTCAGCTCATCCGCGTTCCGCCTGTAATCCAGTAGATTAACCCTCTTGATGCAGAGATCAATAGTGATCATGGCATTTGGCTGATTAGAAAGTGGGAGCACTCCCCTTTCATCCCCTAGTGGGGTTCAGAACAGTTGCCATGGCAGACAAGAGGCCTCCTGGCTGTCTTTTCCTCATCACATATAGGGAATATATATACCATATACTGCAATTCAGAAGTATTGCAGGATATTGTTCAGAGGATCAAGCAATTCCAGGCTCTAGTCCCCTTGTGAGGTAGTAAAAATATAAAATAAAAATCTTTTCCCAATTCAAAAATAAAGTAAAAAAAATAAAATAAACGTGTGCGTGTAAGTCCGGTCTATCAAAAAATAACGTCATTTATCCCATATGGTAAATTCCATAAAAAAAATAAATACTGCAATAAGCAAATCAATGTGTTTTAGTCACCTCGCCTCTGGCAAAAAAAGCAATAAAAAGTGATCAAAAAGTTGTAGATATCAGAAAATGGTACCAGTAAAAACTACAACTTGCCCCATAGAAAAACAGCCCTCATATAGCTCTGTAAAAAATATTGTAAAAAAGTTATGGACATCAGAATACGGTTCCCACTAGCAAATCATTTATTTTCACAAAATGGTGTCTTATTTAGTAAAAAGAGTGAAACATAATAAAACCAATATAAAGTTCATCATCTTCGCCCCAATTCGCACAGCCCTTCTATCTGACCCATCTATCATAGTTAATGGTGCTAAACTTACCCCAGTCCCATGGGTCCACTGTCTTGGGATAACCTTAGACTCTGACCTATCCTTCAAGCCGCACATCCAAACCCTCAACATCTCCTGCCGCCTCCAACTCAAGAACATCCATCGAATCCGCTCCTTCCTCACCCCCTGAAACTACAAAGATGCTAGTCCATGCCCTCATAATCTCCCGCTTAGACTACTGTAACACCCTTCTCCATGGCCTCCCAGCAAATACTGTTGCCCCCCTCCAGTCCACCTTAAATTGCGCCACTCGCTTAATACACCTCTCCCCCCATTCTTCATTGGCCGCTCCCCTCTGCCAATCCCTTCACTGGCTCCCCGTTGCCCAATCGAGTTCAAATTGTTAACGCTGACATACAAAGCCATCCACAACCTGTCCCCTCCATATATCTTCGACCTAATCTCCCGCTACCTGCCCGCACGTAACCTCCGATCCTCCAAAGACCTCCTACTCCACTCTGCACACAACTGACTCCAAGATTTCTCCTGTGCATCCCCCATACTCTGAAACTCATTACCATGACACATAAAACTGACCCCCACAATCACAAGCTTCAAGAAGGCACTGAAGACTCACCTATTCAGGAAGGCCTACAACCTCCAATAACACTACTGTCACCACACCACCATCTGTACAGCCTCTACCCTCACCTTCTGTCTCTATCCCTCTTCCCTCATAGATTGTAAACCCTTGCGGGCAGGGCCCTCTATCCCACTGTGCCAGTCGGTCACTGTTAGTATTATACTTGTCTTATATATCTTGTGTACTGTATGTAAACCCTCAAATGTATGTATGCACCATGGAATTAATATAATAATGTACAGCACCATGGAATTAATGGTGCTATATAAATAAACAATAATAATAATTAATAATAATGGCATTGCCAAAATTGTATTAACACGCTTGAAAAAGTTGCCATGTCATTATAAATGCAGAGTGAACACTATAAAACCAAAAATAATGATAGAATTGTAGATTTTTACACACTGATCCCCTAAAACATTAATAAAATCTAATCAGAATATCATATGTACCCTAAAATGGTGCTAGCTAAGGCTACGTTCACATCTGTGTGGCAGAGTCCACCAAAAATCGATGAAGGAAAAAGTCTTGCACGGAGGACTTGTTTCTCTGCTGGTTTAAGATTAAAAATGACAAACACCTGATGGATCCCATTATAGTCAATGGAGTCTGTCGGGCTCCGTGTATCCATCTCTCCATTGTTTGGGTCCCCTGACGGACCCAAACAACAGAAATGCAACGCTATCATGAACCTAGTGTAAAAGTGCAAGGCGTTGCACAAAGTAAGAAGAATATGAAAAAATCCATCGAGCTTTAACAACCAAACTAAGTTGTGTCCTTAAGGGGTTAATCAGTGATTTATGTTTGTTACTGTTTTTGTATATTTTACTTCATATCATGTTATTCAGATATTTCTCACAAATGATGCCAGTGAGTCTAAGAATGAATACAGAGGGCACTTTGTATGCAGAGATATAAATAATTCCGTAGATTTGTGAATCGCGGTTGCCAGGCACTTTGCTTATTTTGCGTCATTAATTAAACAAAGTCTATTCTTAGACACCTGACATTATTTGTGTGACTGTACTGTGTAAACTGTCCCACAGTCGGGCCTGCAGCATTTAATGAGAAGCGATGTATCTGGGCAACGGCATATTACTGTAGTAGAAAGACTCAACATCAAGAGTAACTGCATTCTATAATAATCCAGTCCTGGGAGATTGGCTCTGCACAGGATCATTGCTAATTTTCTCTACCCTTGCACGCAGAGTCAGTCCTTCATTTAGACTGTGTGGGAGGAAGTATGTTCCTTTATGTTGGCAATGATTACCATCTACAAGATTTTATTATGACAAGAAGTTCAGCGCAAACTTATATCAAGGCAACCTATACAATTTTTCCAAATATGTATTTTTTTAGCAATAGGTTATGTTATTGAGGGGGTACCCCATTCACAACCACCCTAGACCGAGCAGAAAGCTCAAATTGCGTGTCTCACTACAGTGGACTTGACCTGACCATGTATTACATGGTTATACTTATATACAGGGAGTACCACCCAAGCTAGTTTGTATTCAGCTGCATTAAAATTGCAGTCCTAGATCGGAACCTAAACGCAGCAGGTGCATTTAAAAAGCCCCAAATTCATGTATCATCTGTATTGTACATACAGTGAACCCTTCTAGAAGACTACCCCTTTGAGAAGACCCCCATCTGTTCCAGACCAATTTTTTCTGTGACCAATTTTGACACATTCCAACCAAGGAATACTTTTTTGCAGAATTCTGTAAAGAATTTTAGTAAATACTTGTTTTCAAATATTTTATTAGGTTTTTCAATTATACATATTAGCAATAAAAGATATAAAAAGTTGGATACAGGAATATATCATGTCAAAGCATTGAAAATCCAGTAAATTTTAGTAAATACTTGATACACCATAAAACTAACACAAGCGCATCTTTTCATATAACTTTACATTATGCTATTCTTCTTTTTCTCCTCCTTACAAATATGATAAAATTGACAACTTGGTGATTCCAGTTGGGGATGTGTCTCCATAAAGTCTGACTCTGTCCAATACACAACCATATGACAAGAAGAATGTAACACTGCCGCCTCCACTTTTACCCTGGGTTGCCATTAGCAGCAGAACTAAAAGGAGTGTCCTCCTCCACATCCCATCCCCCATGGCATATACAGCTAGTTAATTGAAATGTAAGGGTATATTCATTGTGACACTATGAAGCTGGAGCCACAGACGCTTCCCATCTCCATTTGTCGCCCTCCCGCTCTTACAGCAAAGTTGTGTGACTTGTAAACACAGGTCCAGGGTACCACTGTGCCAATTATGTTCAGGGTATTGCTTTAAGTAATGGATACTATGTCCTTACTCCTGCACATACAAGAGTCGTCACCTGTCAGTCTACAGAGGCACTTTGGGGGCACAGTGATGGCATTATCATAATGCACCATCAGTGCTTTTTACCTTGAATTCCTCCAAGGAAGATGCCAACAGTCCCAAGTCCTTGACAGAGAAATATAAGGCATTTCTGTTTTTATAGCCTGGTTTTGAAAGGCATGGGTGGCATTAAAGTGACAGCAAAGATTTCCTCTCTCTGTCGGAGGTTTTCTCTAAATACAGAGCTACTCAATATCCGATTCTTCAGTGTATGCCATCGCAGAATTGGATTTCTACTTCAAAATAATGCCATTTCCTAATTGAATTTTGTATTTAGTGATCCCTTATGCCCTACTTCCAATGCATCATCAGGCGTCAGCATGCACTGGTAAATAATAAAGGATCAGTCTCTTATCTGTACACCGCTGCAGCATCAGTATCCAGGGAATGAATCAAATCTCTCCATCACAAATCTGACACCACCACAGAAACATTCCTTATGATGGGTCTTCACACTGGAAGGTTTAAGAAACAGGCAATTATATATTGGAATATAGGAATATGGTATAGAGCATTAACCCCTTCAACCAATTTCTCATATGTATTAAAAGATTAGACTAGATTTACATAGTATGGTTGTGTACACACACAGGTTTCCCTTTCAGTCATGGATTGCACTCTATGAACACAGGGATAATTTGATAACATACCTATAGATCCAATGACCATGACTTACAGTATACTACCATACTGACTTCTAAGTAGTTTAACCACTTCGTTAGGGGGAATTTTAAGGACATTTTTAAAGTGATCAGTTAGCCAGTTAAAGTGACTCAAAATGGTGTAAAATAACACTATACAGTAAGTCATTCTCACCTTACTGATCTACTACCACTCCCAATCCAAGGCTTTCCTGTTCCCTGACAAGTCTCTACTTGCTGGGCCCTCAAGACAAACACTAAATGACCAGTCAGTCAATCCACCTTAGTGATTGGCTGCGCAGTCATGTCCTATGTGTCCAGAGGGACTAGGAAGTAGAGACTAGCAGGGGATCAGGAAGAGTCAGAACAGGAGCAACAGGAGATTGGTAAGGACATTGTGACTTTTCTTTGTGTCTTTTTTTAAAAAGCGAATGAGCTGGAGACGTCTTCTCTTACTCTTCCCTGGTAAGTGGGACCCTTCTCTATTAGCTGGGAATGAAAAAAAAATTCCAAAAAAGCAGATCTTATCTTGATTTTTTAAAGGGCTATTTCCATCGCAGCCAAACATGGCGGAAACAGGAATTCAGCACTCCTCCTGTCCTCTAGGACAGAAGTTAAGGAAACTGCTAAATGCCAGCGTTCTAAGCTATTTCCACTACTCCTGTTCACCCCTATTGGAGATAAGTCCGGCCTGGGGTTGGGACGTCGAAGCAGATATTACCATCTTGGCTGAGATGTGAATAATCCTTTAATTTGATGCTTCCAACAAATGCCCAGAAGGTATGCAGTGACCAGTTCCCACAGCGATAATACCTAACTATGGCAGGTTCTACATAGGAAGACCTGCCACATGAACAAGGAAGTGGCTATAACACAAGGGCAATATGGGAACTTTGAGTAACGCGACAGATAAGTCATATGACCAAAAACATTTGTGCAACTTGCTGCTGCATGACTATTTTAGAGCTGTGATTAGGCTGTAAGAATACAGTCAAATAGCAGACAAATTGCAGCAAGTCACACATATATTCATTAGATGCAATGTCGCAGTGAGACATTGGGATCTTCATATCATGAGACACGTCACCATTTATCCATGGTCTAAAGGCACAAAGGTAGCAGTCGCACATGGATCCTGATGCTTGAAAAGCTCCTGTGCCAGATGAAGAGACACCAGTATTATAAGTGGCATATGATACACTGAGGCCTAGGAAATTAAAATGACACCTTTACCAAAAACATAGGTTGTGTAAAGTGTAAAATTTAGATTGATCAGTTAACAAGTAAAGTCTTAGGCATGTATTGTCACAAGGTACAGTACTGAGCAAAAGTTTCAGACAGGTGGTGGAAAAAATGCTGTAAAGTAAAAATGCTTTCAAATATAGAAGTGTTAATAGTTTATTTTTGTCAACTAACAAAATGAAGTGAATGAACAGAAGAGAAATGCAAATCCCATCAATATTTGGTGTGACCGCCCTTTGGAGGAGAAGTCCTGGAAGTGATGATATGGCGGCCCCCACAGAGCCCGGATCTCATCATCATCCAGTCTGTCTGGGATTACATGAAGAGACAGAAGGATTGGAGCAAGCCTACATCCACAGAAGATCTGTGCTTACTTCTCCAAGGTATTTGGAACAACCTCCCTGCTGAGCTCCGAAAACTGTCTACAAGTGTACAGAGAAGAACTGATGGAAGGCAAAGGTTGGTCACACCAAATATTGATGCAACTCAGATTTCTCTTTTGTTTATTCACTTCATATTCCTAATTGATAAAAATAAACTATTAATACATCTATTTCTGAAAATGTTCTTACTTTGCAGCTCCCCCCCTCACCTGCTTAAAACTTCTGCACAACACTGCACATCTGTCTCTTTGTCATGTCCCAGGACTTGGTTTAATTCACTGACATGTATCTGTGATACTGTTTGTCTTTGTAGTTTGTCCCTTTTCTCTCTCTGTATCCTTAGTTGTGATGCTGTAGCTCCTCCTCTCTGTCCCTCAGTTTAGTTTCACTTCTTTGTAAGCAACATGTCTGCTCAGCTCCTGGTATTTCATCATTTTTCACCTACTGCTGTATGAGGTTCTACAAGATTTACTTGGATTAAAGCATCTGGAATCTTATCTACGCCTCCTCAGTTGAGTTGAACACTATCTGATAGATATCTTGGTGTAAATTGCTGGTTAGCATAGAGACTACAGGACACTCTCACAACCTCACACTTGCAGCCAAGCTATTGAGTCAGAACAGTGAAAAATGATGCATAAAGACTGCCAGATACGGCTGTAAGACAGTTCACCAACTTCTGACATACAGTCAGTCACAGCAAGTTACCTGAAGCCAGAAGGAATCAGCATTGTGTAAGTTGCATCTGCAGCTCAGACTCCCTCAGCATAAGAAGATTCTAGCAAGCAGCCATCTTACTCCAGCAAAGTTATATTTATCCTGTTTGTGTTGCATCATGGCTGAAGGGCACCCTGAAGCACAAGGTAGCATGGACCTCAGTCTGCAGCCCAGTGAGAAGGCTAGACGCTCAATTAAACAGGTTAGAGACAATCTAGAAGGTTTAAAGCATGAACTTTCCTGTGAACTCTCAAAATGGTGGCAGGAAATACAGACTAAGATATCTGCCATGTGCTTGCCTGCATACCATATATCACCACTAGAGGGAGCTCTGCGACAGCTTTGTTCTATGCATGGACATTATAAAATGAAAGCTGAGGAGTATGAAAGCATATTGAGGAAACTTCATACAGACGATTCCTTAGTTGAATTGCAAAGCTTCCAGCATCTCAATTCAGAACGAGACAGCTTAGTACATGAAACTAAGTTAAGGACAGAGGCAAGAATTGCGCAACTGCAGGAAATGGCATCCCATGTTTCTGAGTCTACCAAGCGTTCAAAGCGTACATCTAAGTCACGTTCCTCAAAATCTTCCACACTCAGTGAGCAACTTATAAAAGCACGTGCAGAGGCGGAAGCTACTAAGATACAGGCAGCCTTTGCACAACAGAAAGCAGAAATGGAAGCTAAGGTAGCTCAACAGAAAGCAGTGATGGAAGCTAAGGTAGCTCAACAGAAAGCAGCGATGGAAGCTAAGGCAGCTCAACAGAAAGCAGAAATGGAAGCTAATGCAGCAGCAATGGAAGCTAATGCAGCTCAAAAAAGGGCAGAACTAGAAGCTCTAGAGAAACAGTATGAGCATGCTGCAGCCATGGCAAGGTTAAGCATTTTAGAACAAGCCATCAGTGGAAGTGAAAGAGACAGCACCAGTTTGTGTGATGTGGAAGCAGAGGATCCCCTCAAGCGCACAAGAGACTATGTACTAAGCCAAAGCAGTGAATCCCTATTTGTCACAAATGTTCCTGTCAGGGACAACATTTCTCCAGAGCAACAGGGCACAGTATCTTCTGCAGCACACCGCATTCAAGGTCAGTACAATGCCCTGCCTGTCCAGCATCCAGTTTTTTTCTTCCTTCATGGATTCCCAAAGCCTTGCACCTCAGCAAATGCAATATACTGATACTCAGGTAAACACCAATGTGACACCATACTACCAGACTGCAAACAACCGTCCAGTCTCACATCCATATGTGGCTAAACCTATGGACTTTAAGCTAGCTCCTAGGCTGAATGCCTACGCAGCCCCTACACTACCTACCTCTGTTAACCAGAACCCCACTAACAACGTAATCACCGCTACTCAGCCAGCAACTCAATATTTAAAGTCACAGAGAACAGACATGTCAGAGTTTGCAAGGTACATGGTTCGCCGTGAGCTTACTAAGACTGGACTCACAAGGTTCGATGACCAACCTGAGAACTACAGAGGCTGGAAATGTGCCTTCAAAACTGCAATTAGTGACCTTGGCATTACTGCAGCTGAAGAATTAGATTTGCTTATCCGGTGGCTTGGCCCACAGTCCACAGAACGTGCTAAAAGACTCAGATCCGTCCACATTTACAACCCCATAGCAGGCCTTACCGCTGCTTGGGAAAGACTGGAGAAAACCTATGGCAGTCCTGAAGCAATAGAGAATGCTCTGTTCAAACGGTTGCAAGGGTTTCCAAAGATATCTGGTAAGGATCATCAGAAATTTCAAGAACTTAGTGACCTACTCATGGAGCTCCTACTGGCTAAGGCGGACACTCTCCTACCGGGCCTCAGTTACCTGGACACTGCTCGTGGGGTAAACCCGATAGTCTCCAAGTTGCCATATAATATTCAAGAAAGGTGGACCACAGTTGGGTCAAGATACAAAACTGAGAATAGAGTCTCCTTTCCTCCATTTTCCTACTTCTGTGAGTTTATCAAGAACATTGCAGAATCCAAGAATGACCCAAGCTTTTCCTATGGGGATCCCAGTGTTCCTGGTTCACCTCCTATTAAGTATGACAGCTCACATTCTAACTACAGAAACCGCAGAGGCCCAGTTTCGATGAAAAAGACTGATATTCTTCCTATACCTACATCAGCACCAGAAGAAAGCAGTTGCAACAGCAACCAAGACGAAAAGGTAGAAAATCCTAACCGTCTGTGTCCTATTCACAAGAAGCCTCATCCCCTCAAGAAGTGTATTGGCTTCATGAGGAAACCAATCCAGGAACGTAAAGAGCTTCTAAAGAAACTAGGGATATGTTTCAAATGTTGTGCCTCTACTGAACATGTTGCTAGAGACTGTAAAATTGCTATTAAGTGTATAGAGTGTGGCAGTGAGAACCATGTACAAGCTCTTCATCCATCCCAGCCTAGTGCCACACCACCTAGAGGTTCCCCTTCCCCAAGTAAGCATGGCGGGGAGAACACAGATCAAGCAGCAAATACTACCACAGTATCTTCCTCATGTACAGAAGTCTGCGGAGAAGACCTTTGTGACAAGTCCTGTGCAAGGATATGCCTAGTCAATATATACCCCAAGGGCCAACCAGAAAGGGCTCTGAGGGTGTACGCCATTCTGGACGACCAGAGCAACCACTCACTTGCAAGGTCAGAACTCTTTGATCTGTTTAACTTAAAGGGTGATACTTATCCATATACCTTGGGTACTTGTAGTGGCATATCAGAGGTTTCTGGAAGAAGAGCCAGCGGTCTCGTAATAGCTTCTCTCAAGGGTAATTTGGAGATACCTTTGCCCACACTTGTTGAGTGCAACCAGATACCATCAAACAGAGAAGAGATACCCACACCAGAGGCGGCTTTCCAGCACCCTCATCTAAGGGCTATAGCCAGTGAAATACCATCCCTTGACAAAAATGCAGACATTCTAGTTCTGCTAGGTAGAGACATTCTCAGACTGCACAAAATACGCCAGCAAATTAATGGACCACATGATGCACCATTTGCCCAGCGCCTCGATCTAGGATGGGTAATCATTGGCAACGTCTGCATAGGTAGGATGAAAAGGCCCACCAATATTTCTTCATTTAAGACGCATATGTTACCAAATGGTCGCAGCACTTGTTTTCAGCCATGTCCACATCACTACCAAGTGAAAGAGAAGATAAGCAGCAGTAAGTGGCTGCATAATCACCGAGACAACGTGAATACTTTCCTGCCTGGGGACGACACCCTTGGATTAACAGTGTTCAATACAACAAGTGATGACAACAAGCTGGCACCGGCTATCGCTGATAAAGAATTTCTCAAACTTATGGACAAGGAATTCATTCAAGATGATTCCAACAGCTGGGTAGCACCCTTACCTTTCCGCTCCCCGAGATCAAAACTACCAAACAATCTGAAGCAAGCAGTTTCTAGATTTTCCTCTTTAAAACGTACCCTCATGAGGAAACCAGAGATGGAGAAACACTTTGTAGGTTTCATGCAGAAGGTATTTGAGAGAGATCATGCAGAACCTGCACCTCCACTAAAGGAAGGAGAAGAATGCTGGTATCTTCCATCATTTGGCGTGTATCACCCTCGCAAACCTGACCAAATCAGGGTCGTGTTCGATTCTAGTGCTCAGTATGAAGGCGTCTCTCTCAACAACCTGCTCCTCACTGGTCCTAACCTAAACAACAGCCTCATAGGAGTCTTAATCCGTTTCAGACAGGAACCAGTTGCAGTGATGGCCGACATCCAACAGATGTTTCATTGCTTCATTGTTAAGGATGATGACAGAAACTATCTCAGGTTCCTATGGCATAAGGACAATGATGTCAACAATGAAGTCATAGATTACCGGATGAAGGTACATGTCTTTGGCAATAGCCCATCTCCTGCAGTAGCGATCTATGGACTGAGAAGGACCGCCCAAGAAGGTGAGAAAGAGTATGGCTCTGATGCTCGTCAGTTTGTTGAGAGGAACTTCTATGTTGATGATGGTCTTAAATCCTTACCTGCAAGTGAAGAAGTGATCGATCTCCTCTCTAGAACACAGGAAATGCTGTCTGTAGCTAACCTCAGACTTCACAAGATCATCTCCAACAATATGGAGGTAATGAAGGCATTTCCCTCTGATGATCATGCAATCAACTTGAAGGATCTTGATCTCAGTTCTGAATCTCCAATTATCTTAACCCCAGCAACGCTTCTTACTCAGAAAATTGGTACTGCTGCTACCTCTCCACGTACCTTAGATCACAGTGACATTTACAGACGCCAATGGAAACAAGTTCAACACCTGTCCAATGTGTTCTGGCACCGCTGGAAAACAGAGTACCTCCACATGCTACAGAGCCGTCACAAATGGCAGACCTCAAAACCTAATCTCCAGGTGGGTGACCTCGTCCTTCTAAGGGATAAAGAAGTCCATCGGAATGAATGGCCTATGGGACTCATCACTAAAGTTGTCCCTAGTGATGATGGGAAGACTCGGAAAGTGGAAGTCAAGGTAACCAAGGGAGGCTCAGTGCGAGTTTTATTCCGCCCAATTAATGAACTGGTGCTTCTTCTTCCAAGAGGAGACATCACATAAAAGAAGATAAGGACACCATTCACAGCTCATGGCGGGGAGCTTCCTTCCATGAACTAAAACCGTGTTCTTGTGGATTACAGTGTGGGTCGGTGGAGGTGTTGGCAAATTGCGGCTTCCAGACCTGAAGATTGGTTTATTTGGACTAACTGTTGATTATTGTTTGTTGTGCATGTTTCTTTTTTGTTTTTCAGGTTTTAAGAGGACTTTATGGACATCTCAGGACATTTAATGTTTGTTTTCATTGAAATCTAAAGATTTCAGGCGGGGAGTGTCATGTCCCAGGACTTGGTTTAATTCACTGACATGTATCTGTGATACTGTTTGTCTTTGTAGTTTGTCCCTTTTCTCTCTCTGTATCCTTAGCTGTGATGCTGTAGCTCCTCCTCTCTGTCCCTCAGTTTAGTTTCACTTCTTTGTAAGCAACATGTCTGCTCAGCTCCTGGTATTTCATCATTTTTCACCTACTGCTGTATGAGGTTCTACAAGATTTACCTGGATTAAAGCATCTGGAATCTTATCTACGCCTCCTCAGTTGAGTTGAACACTATCTGATAGATATCTTGGTGTAAATTGCTGGTTAGCATAGAGACTACAGGACACTCTCACAACCTCACACTTGCAGCCAAGCTATTGAGTCAGAACACTCTTTAAGACTGTCACGTTATTCCAGTGTATGATAGATGAGAATCCTATCATATCTGCCTGGTTATGTGCTGCAGTTATTGAAGCTGACAGCTCAAAATTTAATCTGGCTGAGAGAATATGAACATTGTGCAGAGGAGGCTTCTTCATTATATTACATTCCCCAATCCTGTGTCTGGTTTGCTTTATATAAAGCTAACTTGTGTTTTCATTTAGTTAATTGCTTTGGATGACAATATCAATAACGGGTTTTCACACTGATGCCTATTTTAAGTAAAAAATCTGACAACGTTTTGTTTCTTCAAAGTATTTTCTGGTCTTTTTGTTATTGATTACCTATTCATAGAGTAGGCCGTCAATATCAGATCATTAGGAATTTGACATCTGGCACCCTCACCAATCAGTTGTTCATAGCAGCCGCCGGTGCCCAAGCTACACCGTGGATGGAGCTGAAAGTAGACTTCACCATCCATTGTGTAAGGTCCATGACAGGTTACGCTAGGTTCACACTAGTGTTCTGCTTTCCGTTCTTCAGGTATATTTGGGGACCCGAAAAACGGAAAGCTAACCTGCTTAAAAAGATTGCAGGACTTTACTATCCTGATTTTTCAAGCAGATTCGGGGGCAGAAACCCCAAATGTAGTTCAAACGTTGGTGTGAACCCAGCCTTATTGCAGAATTCACTTGAATGGACAGACATATTTGTGCTTGTAGACCACAGATGATTGCCAAGATTGGATACAATTGTAGCAAATTCTAAAGTATTGCATCTATTTAGTCTTTCTCATTCAACAACAGCAAATAGAGATAGTGAATATAGAGTGGAAATGTAACAAAAAGTTGCATAACTTTTCATTATACAGGAAGGAGCATTGCCGCTTTATTGATTCTTAAGGGACTGCCATCTTAGCTATCTCCAACAGTATGGGAGTGGTCGGATCCCCACCAATCTTCAACTTAGATGTATAGTCATTCACCAAAAATATAATGCACCAAGAAGGAGTTATTGGTATCAAATGAAACTTTGTGTGATTGTCATGATGATATATGTAAGAGATTACAATATTAGATCGAAAGGAGAAGTTTATTAGAGAAAACAGCACAATTGAAAGAAGGCTCTAGGACCATGTTGAGCCGCCTCTTGACTCGATACAACATGAGACACGACTGAGCATGGAAACATACAGGTTCCAAATGGTATCCTGAGGCAGTTGGGTCTGTAGATCTGGCACACTCATAGGTTGCTGCATTTGGCGACACAGCTGGTCCCATAAATGCTTGATTGGCAGTAAATTTGGCGACAATCTAAAGATACACCGGATTTATCATACAGCATCAACCACTGTGATAAATCTGGTGCATTTTCAGGCTACCTGTCTAAGTTCACACCGTCTGTTAATATAACTGGGCCTTTCATGAACTATCCTTTGAGAATGAATGAGGCCTACAAGTGCATCTCAATAAATTAGAGTATTTTTGAAACGTTCATTCATTTCAGTGATTCAGTAATACAATTCATAATCCGCGTCTTCCATGATTGTGTGTCCTACTGAACCAGACTGAGGGACCATTTAAAGGCTTAGGAAACCTTGGCAGGTGACACACTGAATTTACAATACTGAACTTTTTAGCAAAATTCTAATTTTCTTAGATTTGGGTTTTCATTACCTGTAATCCATAATCAACATTTACAGAAATAAAACACTTGAAATAGAACACTCTGTGTGTAAAGAATCTAGAAAATATAGGAGGTCACTTTTTTAATTTAATTACTGAAAGAAATAAACTTTTCAAAGATATTCTAATTTATTGAGATGCATCTGTAGTTGCAGTACTAGGCAAAGCTGCATGAATAAATGTATTACTATGCTAAGATAACATGTGCAGGGGCTCAGGGTTAGCCTTCCAACATTATACATCCTAAGTGTTTTTTTGTTTTTTTTTTAACAGCACGCTGTTCCATTCATTTTTGTGGCCTTGGGCATGGGTCTGTGTTGGGACCATAAGCCTAAGGTGCAAAACCCAGGACAGGTCCTATTCCAGTTTGTTTTGTGGTCAGGTTCATTCAAGTGTATGGGTCCGTGGAAAGCACGAACTGCATACGGATACCATACCCATGCCATCCATTCTGTTTTTCATGGACCCATACATGCACATGGTCACATTCATTTAGCCTAAGTATAGACCACCAATATGTTTTCCAGGCTCTTTTTCTAACAATAGTTCAGTGTAGATAGAGACTTTGTATACAGTGCTGGCCAAAAGTATTGGCACCCCTGCAATTCTGTCAGATAATACTCAATTTCTTCCAGAAAATGATTGCAATCACAAATGCTTTGGTAATATCTTCATTTATTTTGCTTGCAATGAAAAAACACAAAAGAGAATGAAAAAAAAGTCAAATCATTGATCATTTTACACAAAACTCCAAAAATGGGCCGGACAAAAGAATTGGCACCCTCAGCCTAATACTTGGTAGCACAACCTTTAGACAAAATAACTGCGAACAACCGCTTCCAGTAACCATCAATGAGTTTCTTACAATGCTCTGCTGGAATTTTAGACCATTCTTCTTTGGCAAATTTCTCCAGGTCCCTGAGATTTGAAGGGTGCCTTCTCCAAACTGCCATTTTGAGATCTCTCCACAGGTGTTCTATGGGATTCAGGTCTGGACTCATTGCTGGCCACTTTAGAAGTCTAGAGTGCTTTCTCTCAAACCATTTTCTAGTGCTTTTTGAAGTGTGCTTTGGGTCATTGTCCTGCTGGAAGACCCATGACCTCTGAGGGAGACCCAGCTTTCTCACACTGGGCCCTACATTATGCTGCAATATTTGTTGGTAGTCTTCAGACTTCATAATGCCATGCACACGGTCAAGCAGTCCAGTGCCAGAGGCAGCAAAGCAACCCCAAAACATCAGGGAACCTCCGCCATGTTTGACTGTAGGGACCGTGTTCTTTTCTTTGAAGGCCTCTTTTTTTTCCCCTGTAAACTGTATGTTGATGCCTTTTCCCAAAAAGCTCTACTTTTGTCTCATCTGACCAGAGAACATTCTTCCAAAAAGTTTTTGGCTTTCTCAGGTAAGTTTTGGCAAACTCCAGCCTGGCTTTTTTATGTCTCTGGGTCAGAAGTGGGGTCTTCCTGGGTATCCTACCATAGAGTCCCTTTTCATTCAGACGCCGACGGATAGTACGGGTTGACACTGTTGTACCCTCGGACTGCAGGGCAGCTAGAACTTGTTTGGATGTTAGTCGAGGTTCTTTAGCCACCATCCGCACAATCTTTCGTTGAAATCTCTCGTCAATTTTTCTTTTCCGTCCACATCTAGGGAGGTTAGCCACAGTGCCATGGGCTTTAAACTTCTTGATGACACTGTGCACGGTAGACACAGGAACATTCAGGTCTTTGGAGATGGACTTGTAGCCTTGAGATGGCTCATGCTTCCTCACAATTTTGCTTCTCAAGTCCTCAGACAGTTCTTTGGTCTTCTTTCTTTTCTCCATGCTCAATGTGGTACACACAAAGACACAGGACAGAGGTTGAGTCAACTTTAATCCATTTCAACTGGCTGCAAGTATGATTTAGTTATTGCCACCACCTGTTATGTGCCACAGGTAAGTAACAGGTGCTGTTAATTACACAAATTAGAGAAGCATCACCTGATTTTTCAAAGGGTGCCAATAGTTTTGTCCACCCCCTTTTTTATGTTTGGTGTGGAATTATATCCAATTTGGCTTTTTGACAATTCTTTTTGTGGTTTTCCATTGAAGACAAATTAAATGAAGATATTATTACCAAAGCATTTGTGATTGCAATCATTTTCTGGAAGAAAGTGAGTATTATCTGACAGAATTGCAGGGGTGGCAATACTTTTGGCCAGCACTGTACAACAACAAGATCACTGCTTCCTAAAACCAGAAAAATCTGTAATTCTCAGTGTGACAGAAGGTGTGCTTCAGGAGATGAGAAAACCACCTGACTGTCCTGAATATAACTATATTTCTGAATGTACTAAGAAATGAATGCTGGCAATATATTATTAAACCATGACCCTTTTCACTGCCTATACCAATTCCATAGAGGCTACATGTTGTGTAAGTAGTGTGCATATGGAGATCGGCAAGAGATCTATTCATAGATTTCTTCTAACAGGTTTAAGTCGAAAATTAGAAAACACAATTAAGGCATCAACCCAGAGGAAACCCATGGCAGAGGCGCTAAGGAAATCACAAAAGCTTAAATGATGGCTCAAAGCCGATAATTAGAATTGTGAAAACTGGTCTGTTGTTGTAAGAAGAGCTGAAAATAACAGCTTTATGGACTAACTATTTCTATGGCATTGTTCCAACATCTTAAAGGGGTATTCCCATCATCGGAACAGGCGTCACCCAACCTGCTGCTGCAGGCAGTAGAGAAGTGGCCATATACGCATGACACTCTCCATTCACTTCCATGAGTCTTTCAAGAACAGCCAGGTCTCCCTGTACGTCCCGGAAAGCAACACACTCAATGAATCCACAGGTCAACACTACATTGTTCTATTGTAGACAGGAAAAGGATTAACAGACCGACATATAGGCTGGGGCCCACAACGGTTGTTCTGGCAGCAGGTTAGTTGCTGTATATTTGCCAGTGGCTAACCAGCTGTGTTGTACAGTGGCAGCATAGTGGATGAGATTTCTTCAAATCTCAACCACATGCTGTGAAAGAAACTTGCAGAGCATATTGACCTGCATTGTGGGTTATTGTGGGTTTAAAATGTTTGCTGTGGGTTTTATCAGTGGAGACCTATTGCAATTCTGCAGTGTGTTGGCCAGAAGTTTAACATAAAGCTCCTTTGTCCCAGTGCGAAATCTGTACAAAACTATAATGTATCATTTAAAGTACTGGTACCTTTGTTTTGGGAAGAGACACCTTAGGGGCCCCAGGGCAAGTGCACCCTCTGCACCACCTCAAGTTATGCCTCCGATGTCAGCCATGTGTGAACCTGGCCAAAAAGAAATACCTCCTTGATTCCCACCTCTTCTGTTCTAATGCTGCAGTGATCCTGCAGATCTTTTTGATCCCATCTCAACATCAAATAATTGCCTGCTCAGCAAGGTGGGTCACTGCTGCAGGTGGCGAATGCATTTCCAAACATCTCTTGTATATTGCAAGAGGGCCAGGAAGTAGAGACCAGTAGGAAGTAGAGACCAGTAGGGAGTAGAGACAGTTTTGGAACGGGAGCAGCAAGTGATCAATAAATTGAGCATACCTCTTAATATTTTACCCTACTCTGAGCTGCTGCCACCAATTTTTTTCCCTTAAATTGACAAACATTAAATTGTTTGATTTTCCACATTCAAAGATCATATCCTAATAAAATTCTAATCACCAGTAAATCCTTCATTTCTAGTCCTCTCAGGATATGCCACATACAATTCTAATCTGATCTCAATTAGGGTTGGTGCCCCTCAACAGCAAAACTGCACAGAAATGTGTGTGGTTCTTTTTGCTGCAGTTTGATCAAAAAAGTTGGAAGTCCTATTGAAGCCAGAGCGCACAGACGTTACTATTGTGAACCACATTTCAGAGAATTGCCGATGCAGCATGTGACTTCTTCCATCTTCCTTACAGTATGAGAGGTGATGGTATAGGGTAAGGCCTCATTCACAACCATTTTAGTTGGCAGTGAATTCAGAGGTACAAGGCCAGTGGACAATCATTATTGTATTTCCTGAAATAGACCAATTTTGGCGGTATCACGCTGATAATGCCAGTCTATCAGGGGCAGCTATTATGACGGGTGTAATCTGTACAGCCAGTAGGTTAGGGGATCCACTGCCACTTTGCAGGTAGTAACTTTCTGCTATTAGATCACAGATAATGATTTTCATAGTTCACAATTATTGTTGAATTGTTAGAGGGACACAAGGATGTAGCCATCACCAACTTAAAGCGGGCATATTACAGTACAAATGCTGCAAACCACATTGCTGTATGCTTTTTGTGTAGTGCAGCCATTCTTTTACCAAGTAAATGAGCATTGCACTACGCAAGTAGTGTAGGTGTGCTATGTTAACGGTGTAGCTTGCCATGCTGGTTAGCTGGGTGAATGCTACATCTGTAAATGTGCTCTCCATGCTAAGCTGCTAGAGAGCAAGGTGGACAATAGACTGATCTTGAATGGGGGCCCTCTGTTGTTTCTGTCTGCCTCTGCCTCGAGAAGATAGATTTGTATTTCATTCCAAACCATGCAGTAGACGCCTGTAGCTACTTACTATGTAAATCTTTCCTGGTGGATTTGTTCCTTGGCTATAGTGAGTCCAGATGGTGGTCATTCCTGCCCACATACAGTGATTGACAGCTTCACCTATATGAGTGTGCAAACAGTGTAATCCGCCGACCACTATGTGGGCATGAAGACACCCAGTTATTTTGGTCAGTAATTACATTTCCTGCTGGTAGTAGATGTGACAGTGAGCCCTTATGTGAGATTTGCATGGTGAGCCATGTGCGTCCTGCCTTACCTAAGTGAATTAACATGGTGAATAATCCTTAGCGGGGCAATATATAATGAAGCCAGCTTACTGACAGGTCATATTATCCCCTGCATCCTATGTAAACATTAGATTTGTCCTGCCACTGTGTAGATAATGGATTAACAGAAATGAATTCTCTATGCCATGGGTGAGCAGAATACAGATGAGCCGGACATCATGAGTGGACATGCATGTGCACAGATGCTGGGGCTGATATTGCTTGTAACAGAACAAAGGGAAGAAAGCACACCATACATACAAAGGTTGCTAAATATATCAGGCCCATATACAACCTACCACTGTTGAAGATAAAACAGTTTTTCATTATAGTATCTACCTGGATCGCTGAGTTTTTAAAGGTATCACGAATAGGAGATTGTAGACCATCCAGTCATATGATAGAGTGACCACTTATATAGGGTGTTTGATGATACCAAGCTCAGAACTACTACACAAAAATCCATATTGCATATAAGAATATTGGTTTATCATTTTTAGTTACATACAGTGGGGAAAAAAAAAGTATTTAGTCAGTCACCAATTGTGCAAGTTCTCCCACTTAAAAAGATGAGGCCGGCCTGTAATTGTCATCATAGGTAGACCTCAACTATGAGAGACAAACAGAGAAAACAAATCCAGAAAATCACATTGTCTGATTTTTAAAGAATTTATTTGCAAATTATGGAGGAAAGTAAGTATTTGGTCAATAACAAAAGTTCATCTCAATACTTTGTTATATATTCTCTGTTGGCAACGACAGAGGTCAAAGTTTTCTGTAATTCTTCACAAGGTTGGCACACACTGTGGCTGGTATGTTGGCCCATTCCTCCATGCAGATCTCCTCTACAGCAGTGATGTTTTGGGGCTGTCGCTGGGCAACACGGACTTTCTACTCCCTCCAAAGGTTTTCTATGGGGTTGAGATCTGGAGATTGGCTAGGCCACTCCAGGACCTTGAAATGCTTCTTACGAAGCCATTCCTTCATTGTCCTGGCAGTGTGCTTGGGCAACTTCATCACTGTCATACTGAAAGACCCAGCCATGTTTCATCTTCAATGCCCTTGCTGATGGAAGGAGGTTTGCACTCAAAATCTCACGATACACGGCCCCATTCATTCTTTCATGTACACAGATCAGTCATCCTGGTCCCTTTGCACAGAAACAGTCCCAAAGCATGATGTTGCCACCCCCATGCTTCACAGTAGGTATGCTGTTCTTTGGATGCAACTCAGCATTCACTCTCCTCCAAACACGATGAGTTGTGTTTCTACCAAACAGTTCTACTTTGGTTTCATCCGACCATATAACATTCTCCCAATACTCTTCTGGAACATCGAAATGCTCTTTAGCAAACTTCAGACGGGCCCGGATATGTACTGGCTTAAGCAGGGGGACACGTCTGGCACTGCAGGATCTGAGTCCCTGGTGGCGTAGTGTGTTACTGACGGTAGCCTTTGTTACGTTAGTCCCAGCTTTCTGCAGGTCATTCACTAGGTCCCCCCGTGTGGTTCTGGGATTTTTGTTCACCATTATTGTGATCATTTTGACCCCACCGGGTGAGATCTTGCGTGGAGCCCCTGATCGAGGGAGATTATCAGTGGTCTTGTATGTCTTCCATTTTCTAATTATTGCTCCCACAGTTGATTTCTTCACACCAAGCTGCTTGCCTATTGCAGATTCAGTTTTCCAGCCTGGTGCAGATCTACAATTTTGTTTCTGGTGTCCTTCCACAGCTCTTTGGTCTTCACCATAGTGGAGTTTGGAGTGTGACTGTTTGAGGTTGTGGACGGGTGTCTTTTACACTGATAACAATTTCAAGCAGGAGCCATTACTACAGGTAATGAGTGGAGGACAGAGGAGCCTCATAAAGAAGATGTTACAGGTCTGTGAGAGCCAGAAATCTTGCTTGTTTGTAGGTGACCAAATACTTATTTTCCATCATAATTTGCAAATAAATTCTTAAAAAATCAGACAATGTGATTTTCTAGATATGGTTTCTCATTTTGTCTCTCATAGTTGAGGTCCTCCTATGATGTCAATTACAGGTCTCTCTCATCTTTTTAAGTGAGACAACTTGCACAATTGGTGGCTGACTAAATACTTTTTCCCCCCACTGTATTATGTTTCTTAATAGGGATGCCTCATTCCAAAGATCCATTTCTGAATATTCTGTTTTGAGTTAATAGAAGTCCCCATTAATTCACTAAGGCAGAGCAGCTATAAAGAGCATGTCTCGCGAGGATCCAGCATGCCATTGATTTCAGTGGGTGCTGTGCAATGCCTCATTTCCTCTGTGGTGGCGTTGTTGAGAAACTGACTAGTTACCAAGTTACTGGACCTAGCTGATCAGATCTAGAATCAGATGCTATTTAGCAGCCAAATCAAGATGTGAATAGCCCCTAAAAAGTGGATTGTTCCATTCATCACAAGAACATCTGAAGGACATACTGTACAAATTTGCCTGCAGCTAATACACATAGATTTCCAGCACATTAGTTTCAATATGGGAAGACTAAGGATTATGGAGATTAATGTCATGGCATATACATTTCACAGTTCTTCCAAATGATAATACATGGCTGTGCTATTTTCTGATTAGATTATAGAAGTGTGGATTTGAATCTCTGTATAGGCTGCATTGTTGTCAAAGTCAATATAGTTTGTGACGTTTATAAAAATCTTATAGCAGATGACACTCAGAGATCAATGCTCATGGGGACTCATCCATACCCTTTAACAAAGGGTAAAAATAGTTGATCTAGAAAATGCATTAAGCTCATCTAAAGTGAATCTTGTGGTTTCTTAAAGGTTCTCGTGAAATAGAAATGGTTAAAATGACAAGAATTGCTAAAGAAGTACACTGCATGTTGCCCCATTCTTTTATGTCCAAGCTTTTAAAGTGTTCCTATTGTGATGTGGACAAGTCAAGAAGTGTGTGTTATTTCTGGTTTAGGTGCTTTATATATTTGGAGAGTTATCAGGTGGCCCCAACCACCAAGCATTGTATACTTGTTAGTAGCCTATACAAAGGGTTCCCAGTCTGTACACACTTCCATACAACTCTAACAAGCAGTATAACATTCCTTGCTCAACTACTGTTTTACAGCTATCCAGATATACAATTTACAACTCTATGTAAAGTAGGCACCATCCAACAGTCTTGTACTACTCTGCTATTATAGGGGCTGTCTCACCAGAAACAACATCTTAAAATGTGACCGCCCTAGCGATCTTCTTATTGCTCTGGAACCTTCTCCAGACTCCCAAGGCAAACAGCTGATTTTTCCGCAGCCAAGAATCTTCCCTGCAGCGGCAATTGCAGAGGAATTGAGTATTATACGGTGGCTATTCAGAGCCACTTCTTGAGACCCCCATCAATGACATCTATATGTCTTAATATCTTCATGAGACAACCCCTTTTATTGCAGACAAAGAATGTCAGCTAGCCCCATTATAATATTGTTGGAGATTTGTCTGCTAGAGCAAACACTTCTAAACCACTTACATGCTGTTGTAGGGGCAGTTAGTGGAGCAGAGTATTTCTTGTACACCTTATCAAAAAGAGGTGCTAAAAATGAAATATGAAATGACAAAAACTTGAAATTCACCTTTACCCATATACTCCTGGCCTAATTGGAAAACCCAAGAGAAACACAGTAAGAAATAAAGGGCAAATGTTTAGGTGTACGAACACCCGGTGTATGAACACCCACCACACCCAACCGCTACTACTAGTACTATACATTCATATACTAGTAAAGTTACATATACATGACAGTGAAAACTGGCCATGTGATGACATCCATTTTTCTAACGGTCATCACAAGGCAGCATTAATTTCACTGTCAGTAAATGGGGGCTAGTCACATGACCGTTATTATTTTAAAAAATATACACACTTGGACAAAATTGTTGGTACCCCTCGTTTAATGAAAGAAAAACCCACAATGGTCACAGAAGTAACTTGAATCTGACAAAAGTAATAATATACAAAAACATGTATAAAAGCCACAAAGCTTCTGGGAGAATGTCCTATGGACAGATGAGACAAAAATCAAAATTCAAAAATGAAGCATATCTTGAAAAGAACACTGTCCCTACTGTGAAACATGGAGCAGGCTCTGTTATGTTCTGGGGCTGCTTCGCTGCATCTGGCACAGGGTGTCTTGAATCTGTGCAGGGTACAATGAAATTTCAAGACTATCAAGGGATTCTAGAGACAAATGTGCTGCCCAGTGTCAGCTTGGTCTCAGTTGCAGGTCATGGGTCTTTCAACAGGATAATGACCCAAAACACACAGCTAAAAACACCCAAGAATGGCTAAGAGGAAAACATTGGACTATTCTGAAGTGGCCTTCTGTGAGCCGTGACCTAAATCCTATTGAGCATCTTTGGAAGGAGCTGAAACATGCCGTCTAGAAAAGGCACCCTTCAAACCCGAAACAACTGGAGCAGTTTGCTCATGAGGAGTGGCCAAAATACCTGCTGAGAGGTGCAGAAGTCTCATTGACAGTTACAGGAATCGTTTGATTGCAGTTATTGCCTCAAAAGGTTGTGCAACAAAATATTAAGTTAAGGGAACCATCATTTATGTCCAGGCCTGTTTCATGAGTTTTCTTTTTTAAAAAATTCTGTTGAAGCATGGTTGAAAAGCAATGTCTGACTTTCATTTGTTTATTTTCATAGAATTTTTATATATTATTACTTTTGTCAGATTCAAGTTATTTCTGTGACCATTGTGGGTTTTTCTTTCAATAAACGAGGGGTACCAACAATTTTGTCCACGTGTGTATGTCCTATTTTGGGCTGTTTTCACGGATCACTCCATACACTGAAATGTATGAGGTGTAAAATGGCCGTGAAAACTTTACTTATTTCACGGCTGTTTTACACCTCTTTTGTCTGCATCTAGCTTAACTGTTTGCTACCTACCTGACCAGGTGTTGTATATGAACATCTTCCCATTTTATGGTGTGTTACATTTCTTGTAATTTGTATGTTTTTATCTTGTAAACTTTATACACTTTTTTTGTCATTTCATATATAACTTGTTGTCTAGCACCTCTTTTGGTGTCTTAATTTTTGTGCACTACCTGGGCACATACATATTGAGAAGGATTCTTCTTGACTTCTTGGCATACCATTATTGCATCAAAGTACAAGCTTACTGCCTTACTGCCAAGAAAATACATTTTAGGCCGGGGCCCCACGTGATGTAAATACCATGGCTTAAAGCATTTTACAGTCCCTGCATCCCATCAACACATTGCAGAAAAATACACGCAGCGGAAATGCTGCAATTTCTAAAACTATTGCGTTTTTGGAAATCACAGCATGTCAATTATATCTACGGAAACACGTGTGGTTTCCTTATAGGTATAATTTTCTGTGAAAAGCGCTGCTGGAAAAATTGTAATGCGTTCCCGCTGTGGTTTTTTCCGCAGCACTTTTTTGCTGCGGCCTGCTACGTGGGGCTTTAGCCTTAATCGGTGTGCAAATGAGTGGTTTGTTACAACTGGGGAGTTGCTGCACCTGACAAAGCACCTGTATTTACCTCTGGTCGCCACCCAGCACCATTCCCTAACATTATGTTTGACAGGTCAGGTGTGATGACCTCAGGTAAATACGGGTGCTCCGGCATATGCAGCCATGCTGATTATTTGTATACAGAGTAAAAACTGACTTTTTTGGCAGGGAGAAAGATTGCACATTGACACAAAAATCAGTATATTCACTATGTCACTAACTACCCGTATACAAGCTGTTTAGAAGCCATTTTGATGGTGGTAGACTCTCATTAAAAATTAATTTTAATTAGGAAACTGTAAAGAAAAATCATTACTCACCATTTCAATGTACCGCTGTTCCAGAGCAGCGCTCCTGTCCCTGTTGTTTCCGGTAACCTCTGCCACCACAGTCTTAATGTCTTCATAGACAGCAAGCACAAAGGGAGAGATTTATCAAGACTGGCAGTTTCCAAGCTGGTCTTGAAAATCTTTGCTCTGAAGGAGGATACACCTTATCTATTATGGTGCTGTACATCCTCCAGCGGCGCCTGTGCCTGTACAGAAATCTATGCCAGCTCCTTGTTGGCATAAATTTCAGGAATCATTCATTCCAGAAAACTAGTGTAAATGATGATAAATCTGACAGGGTCAATGCCCTGCCATGTCCCCTGCCACATTTCATTTCAGGAAAGTGATGATACGCTGCTTGCAACAAATGCAAGGTGGTTTGTGACTTTTTTATGCCTGTAGGCCCCTAATAAATATGCCCCAAAGTTTACTCTAAAGTTGTGCAGTTTTTCATTATACATTGAATAAACTTTAAGCATGTACAGTGAACCATAAAACGTCTTAAACAACTGCCCTAAAAATACAGAATGACATTTATGTAAAAATGAATAGCTTTTTTAGATTACCAGATCTTTCCTGCTATGTCTAAAAATATCACATTTCCGGAGAAAATAAATTTTTGGTTAATCTACTAAAATAGTAATACTATACCCCACAAGCTGCAATATGAACGCAGTAGTGGGAATTTATTAAGGCCGGGGCTCTGGCCTCTCAATAATTCTGGCACAACACAGAACAGGCGTAGATTTTTGGTATAACTCACACCAGTTTTCTGGAAATATCACAGGCTGAGGTATCCGCACCGTGCTCCTCCAACTTTCATAAAAAAACAGGGTGCAGAAACAGGAAAGTGGCACATCTTTTGTACCATTGGCGTAATTTGAATCTATTGGGCCCCAAAGCAAAATCTGTAATGGGATCCACATTTATCATGTGCTATCTATAATACTGTGTCTTCTTATATTTTAGAGACTCCTTCGGGCCCCCTCAGGCTCCAGGGTTAGCAATTGCTACCTCTGCATCCCTATAGCTACGCCCCTGCTTGGCACAAATATGTCTTGTACATCAAAGATATGCCAATTCTATGGCAGTTTTTTGAATTCAAGGGATAATAAATTTCCCCCAGTGTTGTTTTAATAAGCTTACCATCATGGCTTTGTTCACACTTGTGTGACATTCCATTATTATTTTCTATCCAATAAAAGAAAATAGAAACCCGATGGACCAAAATGTAACATAATTGATCTGTCATTTCTCCCATAAAAACAGAAGCCATGACACTTGTGTTTACAGAGGTTGTCATCAGAATCTCCCATTCAATGCAACAGGGCGCCATCTGAATTACAGTCCGACTGCAGCAACTCCAAGATACGATGATGTCCAAGTCAGTGACTGAAAGGGCATAGTGCTCGGTCACGAGAGCTGTGGTCACTTTGTTCTAACAATTGCTAGTCACAGGGCTCAAATACTGGACAAACCATTTTAAGCATATTATTACGTGCAGATAACTACCGTAAAAACAGCTCTGGATGCTATGTTGTGGAAAATGTACAGCTTGTTGCCCCCAGCGTTACAGTGATAGGACTAGAGACACGGACACCGATCTATTTAAAATTTTGCTCATTTTCAAAGTGAGCAGAAAAAAAAATGAAAGATTAAAAACAAGATGAACCCAATTGTATATTAGAGAGTGTCTGCAGCTGCAAGCAAGTGCTCTAGAAGTAGATTACTATGATAAATTCATTCTGATAAGGGTTATAAACCAGTTCAGTATTTTAGGAAACAAAAAAATCTGTCATATGATAAAAATGCTTCTTTCTCCACTTCCCAGGTTTTTCTCCTCCTCTTAAATTGCTATTTACTGTGAAATGTCTTGGAAGACTCTCGTGCTAGGTTCACACTAGCGCTGTCTCTCTGTTGATCAGGTCCGTCAGGGGAGCACTAATACACACAGAGCCCGGCAGACCCCATTGACTATAATGGAATACGTTAAGTGTCTGGCGGAGGAAAAAAGTTGGACTTGCAGATCTTTATCTTCTGTCAATATTCATCGGACTCTGCACAAATGTGAATGTAGCCTTAGCGCACTCAAATATCAAATTACATGTGGCCATATAAGTTAATGGAGAGGGGAGAAAGGGCAAAGTGAGAGAAGCAGAAACAAGCAACACAGATTGCTGCAGCTAATAGTAAGTTTTGCATCTCATCCCATGTGCTTTACTCATATAAATACTGCTAAAGGGAGTCTGTCAACAGGGAAATCGCTATTAAATCAGCTCCAGTACATTGCAGTAGACACTATGATATTCACATTCAAATCTTTATTTTTGCTAATAACTTCTGCATTTCTTTGAAAATCACAAAAATCACATGAGCTGCAATTGGGGCATGTCAGAGCTTACATGGGTTCCCTTGTCTAGCTATGCCTTTCCACCAAAAACCCTGCCCAGCGTCATTCCTGCATGGTTTATTGTCAGTCTCTTCAGCTATAAGGCTGTCTGACTTCTTCGGCTGGTGCATCTGTAGTAATGTCCCAAGTGACACAGGCAGCTTCAGGAATTGTACTGTGTATGCGCAAACCAGGGAAAGCTAGCAATCAGCCTCAGAGCTGAAGAGGCCGACAATCAACTGTATAGGGGCAGAACTGTATAGGGTCAGCTCTGGATTTTGGTGGAGAAGCAAATCTAGAAATGGAGCCCATTTCAGTCTCAGACAATTTCTGCATCACTTCATGCTAATTTGTATATTCCAAAAAGGTATTTTCAAAGAAATGGATCACTTAGTAGCAAAATTAAAGGTATAAGACTCATAATTATAGTGCCCTGGGTACTGGGGCTGATGTAATAGTGATCTTCCTGCTGACAGACTTCATTTAAGTACTTCTCTATAATGTCCTATTCTTGCTGCTTCTAAGTGAATAAGAGAGAGTGTTGACTTACGATACTCAGATAAACATTTTCTCTCATACTACATATGGATGTGAAATCTGTCCATCTGAATAAGCCTTTAGGGAGCAGAGACTTCTTTACTTTTTGTGTGCAGTAAACGGGAGACATCATAAGAGCTAGTCTTCAACCACCAGCAACTGCGAATGAGATATAGAGCTTGCAGAGTGGAAAAAATGTAGAATACATCTTAAAATGGTCAGATGTGGTGTTCTTCCTCATGTACACAAGGCAGTTTCCAAAAAGGTTAGGTACGCTCTACAGGATTTGCATAGGACAAAAAAAAAAGATTTGTCATTGAAGCTCAGTCCCATTCAGCAGACATACCAGACACAACATGACATGAGTGGCACTGTTTCTGGAATAAAGCTTCTAGTTCTGCACATTCCTTTTCATTTACATTTTATTAAATTACTGAATTTCTGAGGTGTATAGTAGAGTCTTAACTTTCAGCAATGATAATCCTGTTTTATACTCTAGCGCTGTAATTTCATAAGGATTTTAATTCAATTTTCCCGAACCTACAGTTTCATATAAACTCATATCTTAGTAAATCCTTACCAAACCCCCAAACAATTCCTGACTTGTGTCGTATTACATTTTCATTTCTTCTTCACTTTCCTACATGAAGCTTCTATAAATCATTATGCTTGATCTTTGGCATTGCAGCTGTAGAAACGCTTTGATATACAATGTATAAATACCTTATTCCAGTGCGTGCAATCTTCTTGTATTCATTTCCTCTGCTAAACCCTGCAGCACAAGATCGATGTTTTTTCATGCAATAATTTTATCTTAATATTATTCAACACTTTGTTCACAGTAAAAATAGAGAGTTTTTTTTCCTTTTTAATTTCTCAAAATAGGTTTTGCTAACATTATGAGAAAACAATAATAAAGATATAAGACATGGAGTTAAAGGAAGTCTATCACCTCCCCCAAGCATATTCAACTTTCACAACTGCCATCCTATGCAAATAAGGTAGTTGGTGCACTGGGGGTGGGCCTTCAGCTCCCTGTAGCACTACTCTTGCCATTCAGACCCCTACTATCTCCTGCCTGCACCACCCTGTGCAGCTGACCCACCCACTGCTATAACATCACCCATCCTACTTGAGCAGCAAGAACAGTGCTCCCAGGATACCAGTGCACCAACTGCTTCATTTGCATACGACTTGTTTTTCTCTAACAAATGTGGCATAGATAACAGATATGTTGTTGATCACTGTAATGTGCTGTATAACACAACGGTGACAGTTACATTTGCTTTGAGGAGGTGATAGGCTCCCTTTAAAGAGGTTGTCCCACAATGCCAACCTATCACCTCTCCACAGGATAAGTCATGTGTCTGATCATTGGGGAACTGACTGCTGGGAACCCCATCTACCACAAAAACCCTCTATACAGGATCGTTGGGGAACTGACTGCTGAGAACCCCATCTACCAAAAACAGGGGTCCCATGTCACCATATAAATTGAGTGGGGATCAAGCATTTGCATTCCTCCTTCTTTCAACCCAAGATGGCTGAACACTGTACTCCGCTATCTTCAGCAGTCTAAGTGTCAGAATAGAGCTTCAGCTCACAAGTTCAACCACTATTCTATAAAAACTCTAAAAACAGGACTCAGGGCCCACATTCTCATGACCAGTAGGATCTCAGTGGGGTCTCAGTGTTTTGACTACCACAATTCAGACATTTATTGCTTGCCCAGCAGAACCTTTCTTTGCCAGATAAATGAAATCCACTGTTCTATATGATCTGTACAGAAAGATTACGTTACTTTATGTGACTCTCAGAATTTAAAAGGGGGTGTGGCCACGGGGGGGGGGGGGGGGTCTAACGGTAAAAGCCATACCTGGGTCCTGGCTCCTAAAGGACACAGACTACACCAGCATTATAAACAGCAGATGACAAGTGGAACTATTCATACAAATACAGTGGGTACGGAAAGTATTCAGACCCCTTTAAATTTTTCCCTCTTTGTTTCATTGCAGCCATTTGTAAAAAGCAAAAAAAGTTCATTTTATTTCTCATTAATGTACACTCAGCACCCCATCTTGACAGAAAAAAAAACAGAAATGTAGATATTTTTGAAAATTTATTAAAAAAGAAAAACTGAAATATCAAATGGTCATAAGTATTCAGACCCTTTGCTCAGTATTGAGTAGAAGCCCCTTCCTTTTGAGCTAGCACAGCCATGAGTCTTCTTGGGAATGATGCAACAAGTTTTTCACATCTGGATTTGGGGATCCTCTGCCATTCTTCCTTGCAGATCCTCTCCAGTTCCGTCAGGTTGGATGGTGAACGTTGGTGGACAGCCATTTTCAGGTCTCTCCAGAGATGCTCAATTGGGTTGAGGTCAGGGCTCTGGCTGGGCCAGTCAAGAATGGTCACAGAATTGTTCCGAAGCCACTCCTTTGTTATTTTAGCAGTGTGCTTAGGGTCATTGTCTTGTTGGAAGGTGAACCTTCGGCCCAGTCTGAGGTCCAGAGTACTCTGGAAGAGGTTTTCTTCCAGGCTATCTCTGTACTTGGCCGCATTCATCTTTCCTTCTATTGCAATCAGTTGTCCTGTTTTGGCAAACTCTATGCGGGCTTTCATATGTCTTGCACTGAGGAGAGGCTTCCTTCGGGCCACTCTGCCATAAAGCCCCGACTGGTGGAGGGCTGCAGTGATAGTTGACTTTGTGGAACTTTCTCTCATCTCCCTACTGCATCTCTGGTGCTCAGCCACAGTGATCTTTGGGTTCTTCTTTACCTCTATCACCAAGGCTCTTCCCCCACGATTGCTCAGTTTGGCTTGACGGCCAGGTCTAGGAAGAGTTCTGGTCGTCCTAAACTTCTTCCATTTAGGGATTATGGAGGCCACTGTGCTCTTAGGAACCTTGAGTGCTGCAGAAATTCTTTTGTAACCTTGGCCAGATCTGTGCCTTGCCACTATTCTGTCTCTGAGCTCCTTGGGCAGTTCCTTTGACCTCATGATTCTCATTTGCTCTGACATGCCCTGTGAGCTGTGAGGTCTTATATAGACAGGTGTGTGTCTTTCCTAATCAAGTCCAATCAGTTTAATTAAACACAGCTGGACTCCAATGAAGGAGTAGAATCATCTCAAGGAGGATCAGAAGGAAATGGACAGCATGTGAGTTAAATATGAGTGTCACAGCAAAGGGTCTGAATACTTATGACTATGTGATATTTCAGTTTTTCTTTTTTAATAAATTTGCAAAAATATCTACATTTCTAGGTTTTTTCTGTCAAGATGGGGTGCTGAGTGTACATTAATGAGAAATAAAATGAACTTTTTTGCTTTTAGCAAATGGCTGCAATGAAACAAAGAGTGAAAAATTTAAAGGGGTCTGAATACTTTCCATACCCACTGTATATCCTTCCTTACCTTTCCTCTTGACTCAAGATACCCCTAGATGCACAAGGTGACTAGCTTTGAGAAAAAAAAAATTATGTTATTTTTGGGCATTGTGAATGCAAAAGATTGTTTTTTTTCCAGCTAGTCATCTCGTGTCACTTATCTTAGCATATCTCAAGCAAAAAGGAAAGGTAAGGAAGGACACATCTGGTAACTAACTAAAAATTTAATGGATCTCTGCTAAGCTAGCTTCCATTCCTGGTGATTTAATGGTTTAGTCTCTTTCCTAATAAGTATCAATGATCCCTGGTGTTCTTGTGGTTACTGCACTGTTATGATACGGGATTATTCAAAGTCTTCCCATCCCTCCACATATGTAGGGAGTGTTGCTGTATTTACCACCGTGACAAACTCTGAACTTTTTTATATGAATATGAGCTATATATTTACATAAAAATCAACAGAAATAGGCAGGAAAATTGGGATAAACATGTACCTCAAAAATAACCCTAAAAAGGGTAAACCTTGCTCGAATGCAGCTCTGTCCTAATGAGTTGCCTTACCACAACAAGCTAGGGGTACAAACTGTAGAATAGGTGTAAGGTGGTGGATGCTCCACCTTTCACAAAATGGCATTAGGTGGGTGACGTTCTTAGATCCTTGGCCGAGATTGGCCTGTATAACTGCTCTGTTACTTATGCTCTGAGATTCTTGTTGTACATTTTATGATAAGTATTGCATTGAATATTCTGATTACTTATATTATACTGTATGATGTTACCCTGTCAGCTCATATAAACGTGAAGTTTTCCTGCATATTCAGGTCTTCTATCTGGACCTCCATTGCTATTGGTTCCATGTTCCATCTGTGCACTGCAATTCCAGAGCTGAGCTTGTGTATCTGAAGGCTAGGGTGGCAAATCTGTTGCATGCCTGAGAACATGTTACTGTGTTAAGTGCAAACCCATGTAAGAAATGGGCAATCGCTGTGTGCACCATGACACCATTGTATGTTGTTTTGTTCCTGTTGTGTTGGACTACTGATTTTGATCTGGAGTTGTTACACCTAACTCCATCTATCTCAGTAAACTCTTGTACAGTAGCAACGTGCCTGTGTGAGTACAGTGTATTTCTTGGTTGCGACTAGTACACTCAAGAAGCAAGAATCTGAGTGCCCTGTCCTTGGAAAGCATAGGTTATGGGTAGGTGTGCCTGGTCAGTTGTACCAGTTAGCTGTCATAATAAGAGTTAGACCACAGGCCCCTACACAGGAGTGCACAACCCACAGCTATTCTGTGTAGCCCCCAGCCATCTGAACACAAACATGCTTATCTGGGAGTGGCTGCTCACATGAAGTTTCATGAAGAAGAGAGGAGCATGGAGCAAGTACTAAAGGTACACTGTTTAGCTATGTCTGGATCTCCCAAATATCAAAAGAATAGAGCCTTTAATTCATTGGTCATCCATGAACATGGCTCTATCCATTGTAGTACATAGGCATAATGAAATATTGGGCTTTTGCCAAAGCCCCTATAACCTACAATGGGGAGGCCCACATGCATAGTCTTTTCCTCTATGAAGTGCTGACTGGTTTCAGAAGGGTTGACCCCCATTCTCCCAATAGGTTGGAATCTTGGAAGTGTATATTTTTTTGCCATAAATATCCCTTTACGTTTTAATGTGAGCTATGGTTCAGTATGGTTCAGTATGACAATGTGGCCCTTGCAACGGAACAGGTTGTGCTCTAGAACAAAGGCCACACTTACCCAAGATGGTGAATCTATCTGTATACAGTTCAATAAGATATAATGTTATATTTTTGTCGCTGGAAAACACTTTGGTGCACATTTATTAATGAAAATACACTGGAGTGATGACATAATTTGTGATAAAAAAAACTGTAGTACATACTTACACCTCATTTACTAAGTTCTTTAGGTACTTTTGTGTCTTTACCGATAAGTTTACCGACTGCTTGGAAAGGGACAGGTCTTGAGATTCAACACTGACACATTTTTTTTGTCAGAAACTAAGTCAAGCAATAAGTGGTGTAAAGTTAGACTAGACAGGCTAAATATATAGCAGAGTTATCAAACAGCATCAGTCGCTTTGATAAATCTGGTGCAGTTTAAGACTGTCTAAAAATTACACAGTATTTGTAAATCTGTCCCTTTATGCCAAGTGGATTACATCATGAAATCTGCACATTGTACTACAGCACTGCATTATTTATTACCGTCCCTGTTTTCACTTCACCTAAGTGTAGAGTAGAGGCAAGACATTACAAGCTTCCCGTCATTTTATGTGGAGCATACAATATTCATCTGTTCTCATTGGAGTAAACAGCTGTCATAATATGTTGTTACAACAAGAAGAACATTGAAGCTAAAAGTCACCTTGTAAGGAACGGAGCACCAGTATTCATATCTGAGGCTTTCCTATAAATGCTACACCGTTAGGATGACATTTCATTACAGAACTGTTCTTCTGACATGGTTTACAAAAACCATAGGAAAGAAATCTTTAGTACATTATTTATACCAGTAAGGTATCTGTAATGAAAACTCCCATGGGCACAATGTAATATTGACATAGCCCAGATGAAGGGAACTGGAGTATGGGAGTAGTAGTGGTGGATTACATGCCACCAGCTAGGCTGAGCACACTCAACCACTCTCACCAACTCTGCTCCTCGGCTAGACACCGCTGAGGGGGGTCCTGCAGCACTACCTGAAGGTGGTGGTAGTAGTTTTCCTTGGAGCATTTCCAGTTGGAGAGGGGACCTCTCTACTCTGATATGGTGTGATGGTATTCGGAAGGACCCTGATGGTAAGTCAGGAACGACTCAGGCAGGCAGTTGTGCAGTGGAAACAGGGTAATGCTTTACTCAGCAACTGAACAGGTAAACAACAAGTAGCTTCCAAATGGGGGTTGTAATTCTTCAGTGTCCAACTCCACAGTCTTGGTCTTAGGAGGGTGCCCAGGGATGTTAAGGCTCTAAGGATAAACTCCACTCAAATATAACTCCTCTCCTCCTACTCTCCCAGTAGTAGAAACTGGGAGCTGTAGTGCAGGGTAGTCCTGAAATGGATCTGGCTACCTTGTATAAGGTGCCAGGCCAACTCCTCTTGTCACAGAACTCCACTGCTCCCCCTGGCACAAAGTCCAATTTTAAGACCAGGGCTGGCGTCAGCTGCTTGAGCATGGGATCAGAAAGTAAGGCCAGGATTGCCTGGCAGTTTGGTTCAGACCAAATAGGTCAGAACCGAAACTGCTATTATCATACTCCGGGTCTCTTCAAACCCCAGAGTATAATGATCGAAGGCCCAGGGGAGGTGAGCGAACATAATAAACAGTGCTACTTACCTCTCCTTCACTCAAGTGCAACTCCGTGCTGTCTTTGGCCCTCTTCAGTGACCTCATGTGGGTCAGGCCGGCATCGCGGCCCCCGAGCATAATAATAGTTTGTGGGTCATGAAGCTCAAAAATTTCAGGTTCTCCAGAACCCGGAATTTTTGCAATATTTGGAAGGACCACCGTAGGGGCCACTATGGGACATAATACTATATGAAGGGGCCACTGTAGGACATTATACCTTGTAAAGGGGGCACTATGGAACATTATAATGTGTGCAGGGGCCACTATGGAACATTATACTGTGTGGAGGGGCTGCTATGGGATATTATACTGTGTGCAGGGGCCACTATGGGACATTATACTGTGTGGAGGGGCCGCCATAGGACATTACACTGTGTGGAGTGACCACTGTGGGACATTATACTGTGTGCAGGGGCCGCTGTGGGACATTATACCTTGCGAAGGGGCCGCAATGGGACATTGTACTTTATTCAGGAGCCACTAGGGGCCATTATACCTTGTGAAGGGGCTGCTATGGGACATTATACTGTGTGGAGGCCACTGTGGGAAATTATACTGTATGAAGGGGCCACTCTGGGACATTATATTGTGTTTAAATGGGGCGTTATACTGTGTGGGGGCCAGGAAAGGGGACACTATGCCGTGGGGGGCCCAAGTGAAAAGTATGCTATGGGGCCCTGTCTTTGCTAGTTACATCCGTGTATATATTTATTATACCCGGTCTGTGTATATATTTATATATGTATGTATGTATCTGTGGGGGCGCACTCAGTTTCTGCATTGAGCACTTCCATTAATACAGATGAAAGCATTCATTGCACTGTTAACGAAATCAAGCCCTGTTCACACAGCAAAATCTGGCACGGATTTAGCCTGCAAAGCAGTGGCAAATTCTTCCTCATTCTGTCTCCCATTAAAAACAATTAGTACAATAAAGAGGAATCTGAGGCAGATGTCTGCCTAAAATTCCTATTTACTTTCTGACTTCTGAACAGGTTCTATCCACTTGTATGGAATGGACTGTATTACAGTCCACTCCAGTAGGTCTGCTTCAGCAAAAAAATTTTGGTTGTTTTTTTTTCCTGCGGTGCGCATAAGTTGCTCCAAAAGGGGCCCACTGAGGCTCTGTTGCCCGTGGACCCACAAAAACCTGGAGCCGGCCCTGCTTAAGACAGCTGAACTCCCTAGCTCAGGGCTGTCTCTGGTTGAGCCTTGGGCTGAATCTTCATCCTAGTCGCTGTCTAGGTGTAAGGGAATTGCCAGTTGAGCAATTCCCCAGTGGTGCTGCAGAACCCTGGGGGGAGAGGCACAAGAAGACAGTGAGCCCTAAACTGAACCCCCCACTGTCCCTGGCTAACTTGCCTGATCTGTCCTAGGCGACAGCCAGCAACTGGTCGACAGTCTCTTCCTAATATAGGTGACAACACAGAACGCAGACAGGACAAACAACAACAAAGGGAGGTTAGCTAGCCAAGGGGTCGGTAACAGTCAAGCAATGCAGTACAAAATCACAATCCAGGAGAATAGTCAGAGACAAAACCAGAGGTCAGGAATAGGAATACAGGAAATAGCAGAATAGGAGCTAGCAGGGACAAGTCACAAGACATAATCAATAGCCAGCGACCAAGTGAGGGCTGACAACCTGTTTATAGAAAGTCAGGACTTGCCCCAGACTGGATTGGTAGATAGGCTGTCAATCACACAGGCAAGGCTGAGATTAACTATTAGAGGAGCAGAGAGAAACAAAAATGCAGGAGACGGGTGTGGCTGAAATTCAATTACATAGTCTAGGACAGTGTTCAGACTAAGCAACAAGAATCTTAACCAAGGAATCAAACTGAACACGCCTCCTGCACCGCAGCGTGCGAGCGGAGGGTGGCGCAGAAACCCGAACAGGCAGAGACATTACACTAGGACTCAGTTGTCAGTGCTGGCTTGTGCTGTTCACTGTTAACTGCCACACTCTAGATCCCTGGTGGCGAACCTATGGCACGCATGCCAGAGGTGGCACTCAGAGCCCTCTCTGTGGGCACCCATCAGTGGAACAGATTATACTGTGTGAGGGTCACTTTGCATCAGATTGTACTGTGTGGGGGCCACTGTGGAGTTCATTGTACTGTCTGAGGGTCACTGTGGAGTGCATTGTATTGTCTGGGGGCCAGTGTGGAGCGCATTGTACTGTCTGGGGGTCACTGTGGAGCGCATTGTACTTTGTGCGGGCCCCTTCACTATTTATATCGCACAGTATCTGTTTTATAGCAGACGTGATATTAGGTTGTAATAACATTGCACGGTCACTATAAAACAGATCCTGTGTGATGTAAATAGTGAACATTAATTGTTCAAAAGTACCAAATGCAAACTATTACCTTTCGGTACAAAGTTGTTTGTATCATTGAAAGCTCTGTAAAGCCCCATTCACACGAACGTATTTTGCGGGTCCGTAATTGTCCGCAATTGTGGATCCACGCAGTATTAAATTTAATTTGCCGTGTTGGCACGGTTCGATAAATTATTGGGTTTTGGGTTGCAGTTTGGGCACTCGGTCTCTAAAAGGTTCACCATCACTGTTCTAGACTCTACTGAGCTCTAACAGTTCCCTCAGGAGACCTAAGTCTCCCAGACCCCGCCCAGTGGCCTGTGATAGGCCAGGGCTGTACCAAGTGTGAGGTTTGAAACACGAGGGGGGACTACAGGGAACAACAATGGGATAAGCTGCAGAACACAATATAATATATACAAGTACAGAGAACATAGAACATAAAAAGACCAGAGGCACAAGAGACACGTAATAAAAGCAGGAGCACTCTGGGATGCTGCAGTATCCAAGTTAGGTAAGATATGCAAATTATATTTCCTCTGTTCTCCAAACAAGTTGTATTTAATGGTATATCTATATCATAAAATGTTCATATATTTGGGATGGAGGAACCAATAACTCCTGCAGTTTCATCTTTGTTCAGTAGTTATGTAGATTTATTTAGGCTGGTTCAGCGTTAACAGTATATGTGTGCATATTCAGCTTGGGAGTATATAGTGCCTAGTGTGTTACTGTAGGGAGGGAGGAGTTCAGGAATAGATGTAATTTCCTGTCTTATTCATCTTCTCCTCTTCCTCTCACCACAAGGACTGGGGGAAACATTTCCCACCCACCCGCCATCTTTTAATCTCTATTTTACAATTGCTTTTTTCACGTTTCCCTGGATAATGTATGTATTACTGTATTATTTCTTTGTTTGATACTGTAACTGTGTATCTGGCCATATATACAATTCTAAGATGACTTTGATGAGTTAAAGTTGGCATTATCCTTCTAAGCCCAAGGGAAGGGCAGTCCTCCAGCCATGGTTCCCTAGAGGTTTCCTCCACAGGGGTTTTCCTCTCCGGAGTGCTGTAGGATGACGCTCCGTGAGTCAGAGGTTTGCCTTGTTTAGTCCAGATTTCATGGCATTTTCCTGAAATTTAGTTTTTAAGTTATTTGTTCATGGCATTGGCAATAAGTGTGGAAATAAATAAATTGAAATAATATTAAGTAAAAAAGAAAAATGATAAAGGGAGTCAGTTGTATGTAATAAAATGTTACTTGTCACATGGTCCATAAGTAAACCGTCACAGCTTTACTTTTGCGGTTGAGGAGTCAGGTGGAAGTTGCAGGAAAGTTATTGTGGACTTATTTTAACTAACAGAGGAGGTTAAACCTCATGGGGGTGAACAGGCTGCGCTTTGGAAATGGCCAGCCTGAAGGATGTAACATCATCCAGGAGCGGGCACAGTGGTTAAGCACAGGGTCATTGGTGCCCTTAAAATGTACTGGCTCTGCTAGAATTGCAAGCCGGAGCATGCCGCCCCTTTATTGCTGTCTGGCCGGGTACTGTATGTCAGACAGCCGGGGATCTCACAGTATTCGTGAATCCCAATGGTCTAGCACTTCACTTGACTCCTTCTGTGATTATTTTAGTTCTGTGATTTAAATAAAGCTGTGGCCATTTTGACACCCAAAATAAAGTGTTTTGTGCGTTTATTCCAAAGTCAGTGTTTACTGTAGTTTGGGTGGTTTTAGGAAGGAGTGAGGGTCCATCCCATATCCAAAAGTCATGTGTACATATAGTAAATGTAAAGCAGCTGAACCAGCCCATGTGCCAAAATAATAACTTAAATTATTTAACAAACTACCCAGTTTATCATTATATAGACACATTGGGGCGTAAAATATTCCAGTCTTGATGTCCCCTTCTTCAATGCAAGGGACGCTTAATTCATAATGAGGTTGCACCTCATCATGAGTTAGGTGATGCATTCCAGTGTCCTTACACCTAGACATTTAGGCTAAGGCCCCACATAGCGGGCCACAGCCAAAAAGCAATGCGGTAAAAACCGTGGTTGAAACGCATCACAGTTTTTCCTGCAGCACTTTTCACAGAAAGTCCGTCGAGTTTTCCTCGGCGGACTTTCTGCTTCAATTATACCTATAGGGAAACTGCCAGTATTTCCATACGTATAATTGACATGCTGCAATTTACAAAAACGTGGCGGAGATCACAGCATGTCCGCTGCGGATATTTTTCTGCAATGTGTGGATGGGATTAGCCAGAATCCCATCCACTTTGCAGTTACTGTAAAATGCAGCGTTTTTTCCACTGTGTTTCCACCACAGCAAAATCACGTCGTTTACGCTACACGGAACCCCAGCTAAACACTACTTTTGTGGCATAAATGTTGATAAATATGGAGTGGTCGGTTGCCCCGACCATACACCACTCACTTTTGGAAAAGTGGTGAGGTCAGCACAAATAAGGCACTTGCAATTATTTTAGTCACAAGTGGTATTAAAATGTTATTAGTCATTGATTTGTGACTACTTTATGCCACTTTTGTGTTGTAGGGGATGTCATGAATCCCCCTCATCAGATTTTTGGGATGACATCTAAGCACAGAGGAAGGCCAACCAGTATCCTCTCTCTAAGGACTCTTTTCTCAATGTCACTCCGGGGAAGGAGGGAAGTTGGGCCTAACCTGCATTGTCTTGTTGCTGCTGCCAGAGGTCTTCTGGCATGTGAGCTCACAATACTAACAAGGCCCTAGATTAAAGGGGCTGGACACTTTAAAAACAATTTATCCAAATCTATCTACAAGTTTCAAGTTCATTATACAAATTGCAATTAAGGTAAAAACATGCATTGCGGCAATGGCCATGTCTGCACCAAGCTCTACCCACCTGCAACGGTCAATGGCTGTAAAATGTTGCAGGTAAAAATGCGGCTTTGCTAAAAACATCATGTGGCTATTGGCCAGCGTAGGTGTGCAGGGCTTTAGAAGCAGTTGTTGCAGAGGTTGCTGCAGTGTATACGTACCTAAAATTGGACAGAAAACTGCAAATACCATAGAATCTGTACACCTATAGGACCCTACTAGAAATCTAGGGGCACACCTGTGCTTCAAGTGGACATATTAGACACATGAAACACAATTCATCATTTCCATAGTAACATTACTTTTCATTCCACCTGTTCTCACTGCTTAACATGCCCTCTCATCCTGATGTATAATCTAGTAGATGTGCCATTAACACATTCTAATTTGCATTACAGTGTAGTCATTACATGGCCTTTTCATGTGCATGTTGGGGCTTGATTATTACAGAAAGGCTGATGGAATCATTGAAGCCTCTTTTTTTTTTTTTTTTTTTTTACCATAAAGTAATTTTATTATAGGGAAACTACCAGTTCCACAGCTTTTAAGCCACTTATATGCTGTTGTAGGATGTTAGTACACATAATTTCATACCTTTCTTGTGTCAAAGTACAGCCTTGCTGCAGAGAAATTCTACTTTTACTCCATATGTTGAATAGCTGTTCAATGCAGAAGTGTGCACTTGTCTGAGCACTTGTTTTATAGCTCTAGGGGAGAAATGTCAATCTTTCCGTTAAAGGGAACATGTCAGGGAGATTTGGGACCATAAACTATGCACAGGTCATTATGGTCCTGTTATAATGCAATCTGAAACCGCATAAAATCTATAAAAAAAAAACCTTAAGGCGAAGCACAGCAAAAACATGCTGCGGAAAAAACTACGGTGGAAATGCATCACGTTTTTTTCCGTAGCGTTTTCCTCTGCGGACTTTCTGCCCCTATTATACCTATATGGAAAATGCTAGCGTTTTGCAGGTATAATTGACATGCTGCAATTTTCAAAAACACAGCTTTTACGCTGCAGATTTTGTTCCACTCATCGGACTCATTTCTAGGTAAGTATAAAGGTTTGATTTATACAATCATGGACATTTTTACAATAGGGCTACATGGGAACGGTGGATGAGGACCTGTAAGTGGTCTTGTTTTACAAATCACCCTGACATGGTCCCTTTAAGAGATCAGCACTGAGTGGAGACCACAAAAAAAAACAAAACAGGTGGTCTGACAGGCACAGCCACGCCCTAGGGGCACCAAACAGCTCACCTGCATGTGAAATAAAAGTTGAAAATCTCTAACTTGTGGTAAAATGGAAGGAATTTACTATTCCCTCTTCTCCATAAAACTGGTATAGATATGAATGGATGTAGCACATCTTTAGAGCATGGCTCTTTCTTGCAGCAAAGATTCACTACTTCCCTCTTTCTGCACCTCGCTCGCCACTTTTTACATTAGAGGACAGAGCAGGGCAGAAATCAAACAGGACAGAGATGACTTAGCCTGACAAATTTACTATAACTCACACTGGAAAACTGGTGTGAATTATATAGGAAATCTACGCCTGTCCCTGACTGGCATAGATTTCCATTCTGGTGAATGGGCATGCACCTGAATTATTAAGAGGCCAAAGCTTCTTAATAATTCAGGTGCATCTCATATCAGCTTGATACTTCATTAAGACTGGCGTACAGAATGCCAGTCTTAATAAATTCCACCTATTTTCTATCTGTCACTGAAGGGGAACTTCTTCAAGATGTACGCATTGTAGTATTACTAATATATGTATGTGTGCTCAATCTTAGATGTGACCTGGCATAGCGGCTACGCTCCAGATATCAGCAGTGAAATTAAAAAGTCAACCAGGCTAAAAGAAATATCATCACACCGGGATAGCTGGTGGAAAGTCATTTATCAATGTTGCAGAAATGCAAAGCAGGTGCTGTGAATGTACGCATATCGGTAAGCACCAGACCGTAAAGCCTGGCATGCCATGCTGATGTGTTATCTGGTCTTATTGCACTGCCTTATTGAGTATTCTACATATTGATAAACAGTATGTGATTTATGTGATGCTGGGCTATATGTTAATATGTAGCATTATACTTATTAAAGATAATCCAAGTGTAATAACTGTTAAGAGTCCATATACATAAGAGCAAAAGCACTATTTTAGCATACTTAACCCTAGAAATGTTTTAAAACCCATGTCCATGAATATGTTGGTTATGTATGCTGCTATAGAGTGCTTAAAGGGGTTTTCCACTATACAAACTCAAGGCATATCACTATGGATATGAGATAAGTTTATGAAATGCAACAACCCCTTTAGACTAAGGCTCCACGTAGAAAAATCCGGCAAAAAAATGCTGTGGAAAAAATCACGGTGGAAACGCATCACGTTTTTTTCCGCATCGTTTTTCATTGCAACTTCACAGTTCTCCTCTGCAGACTTTCTGCCCCTATTATACCTATACGGAAATTCCAGGGTTTCCGCAAGTATAATTGACATGCTGTGATTTTCAAAAATGTACAGTAGGTGTTTTTGAAAATGCAGCTAATCCGCTGCAAATTTTTTTCTGCAATGTGTGGATGGGATTAGTCAGAATCCCACCCACTTTTCAGGTACTGTAAAATGCAGTGTTTTCTGCCATGGCCAAAATGCTGTGTTTCGCGTAGAGCCCTGGCCTTAGGCAGTTGTGGAAAAGCTGCTTTTTCGTTGCAGATTTTGCTGTGGCTTTTTGAGCCAAAGCCAGAAATGGATTCACCCAAAGGAAGAAGTATAAGGGCTTCCTATGTATTTTCCATTCCTTTTGAAGCCATTCTTGTTTTTGACTCAAAGAAACGCAGCAAAATCTGGAACAAAAAAAATAGGTTATCTGCAACATGTGGCTTCAGACCTAAACCCAATTGGAAAAATGCGTTTTAGCCAAAAAAGTATACATAAACTAATAATTTGAAAAAATGCTGCAAAAGTATACATAACCTGTCATTGTAACTTGTCTTCCATGTTACAATCCTGTGATACAGCTTTTAATACCTTTATGCTCATTGTAACGTTTGCTGTACTTTCCCAGAGAGGGAACTCTGCAAGGATATTTGGATTAAGAGTCTCTAGTATGGTCTATTGGTACAATTTATTAAGTTGTTGTATAGGTTCATGGGATATATGTATAGATACAACATATTATTGAATTCAATCCTTGGATATATTTCAATGAATAAAAAACAAAACCTATACATCTAAAATTGGTGTCCAACAGGAACAGAACATTTCCATTTTTGTAATTCTTCTGTAATTGGTTGTGATATGAAAAATACCATGGAGAACGGGAAGTGAAAATGATAGAACTCCCTGGTCGCCTGCTCCTGTAAATGACATTTTCATTATGCCTGGATTACTGAGAAAGGTGGATCATGTTGAAGAGCATCTTAGTTTCCTGTCATTTCATTAGTTGCTGGGATAAAAACTCATTGGATGGAAGGTATTTAATGAATAAACAGCAATATAGAAAAAAACTAAATAGCAAACCCCCGGTTCAGCTTGTCTCTAGTTCTTATCTGTGATAATGCAGGGCTAATGGATCTCATAAATATTGCTGGCTGTAACTCATAGATGTAGTCAGATGGGTTTCACTCATTAATATGGCCAATGTTCTGTAGCTGATGCTAGAAGTAAGTAACAGGTCCATGTAAGGCTAATGCGCTCCCATTGCGGGGCCTTAGTAATGTTTTAAAGTACTAACAAAGTGAAAAAGATTCTGGCTAATCCCATCCATACATTGCAAAAAAAAAGGAAAAACACAATAAAAAACGCTGCAGAAAAATGCAATGCATGTGTTTTTAGCTGTGGTTTAATACATGGGTGTGAAAGATCCTCATGCGCCAACACCGTCTTCTTTCATAAAAAACCACACTCACCGCCAGTGAGTGCCGGGTTCACAAGATAAATACAAGACAAGCTTTCTAAATTTTATATATTTATTAACCCCTAAATGGGTCGGTATTAAAACACATGCAGTTCAGAACAGATATGCAGATATATGCAAGCATTAACAGTTACTAGTTACAAGATACAGTGCAATAAAATAAAAGGGAATAAAGGTGAAATGATTACTTTACCACACATCTCCTTGATGTGGTTCTGTAGTCCAACACTCACACATGCTTTGGTATGTGTGAATAACCAGTGGAGGCAGTGGCATTCCAGCCTGCAGGCTTATCACAGCAGCCTCTCCTCATAGTAGCATCTTCATAGTAATCTCCCAGTGGTAGTCTGTCTGTAATCTCCTGTAGTCTGTCTGTAAAAACTCTCCCACTGGCCTCTTATCTCATCTTTTATACCCTTGATGACACCACCCAGAATGAGGTCATCAACAACAGCAAGTCTGATTGATTAACGTACTCAAGTCATGATTCTTTGTGTGGAGATGAGACCAAGTGAAATGATACAATGTTATCAACCATGTCTGATCTACCAGCTCAGGCTGACCAATGCATGTTTGTTTGATCACTCAGGGCGGTGTAGGAATTCAATGGAGCCCTGCTGGGATGGATACAAAGCCCTATTGTTCCAGTCCGGCCACTATTGGCAATATACCTATGAGTAGGCTGTGCACATTATGAATGAATGGAAGAAAGCGGTAGATACGATACCCAGAGATGAAAATACATCTCTGAGTTATAGCCATATTTAAGCGGAATCATCACAATGGGGCCTTAGCCTAATGACTCCTTGTTGTTAAAACATATAACACCAACCCACTTAATCTACTCTTCATAGTATTCACTACCATCTAAGTTAAGCCTTAGGCACACGACAGTGACGTTTTTCATGGACCTAACATCCATGAAATACGGCCACAACGGTCCGTTCAAGTTGGCTGAAGGATCTTATTGACATGACAGTGAATAACAACCATCGCATGGATATTCTACAGCCCACAAATTTCTATGGGTCTGTTCACACGGCACTATCTATGTCTATTTTGACAGACAAAGACTACATTCAGATGACTGAGGTGCAAAATGGCTGTGAAAAACGTCCATTTGAGTCTATTGAGAGATCTGTGAAAACGGCCAAAAATAGGACACGACCTATATTTTGACGGTCCGTTACATCTATTACAGTTATGAGAATAGTCCCCATTCATTGAAATTGAATGTAATGCTGCCGTGTGATGTCCCTTAAAAAAACAGACATCACAAGGTTATTATTCACTGTCAAAAAAACGGACATGTGAATAGACCCATTTGCTGCCATTGTTATTAAAACGAACATTTTTCACTGTCATGCAAATAAGGCTTTACAGTTTATTTTATCAAATTAGATTCTCCATTACTTGCTTTTACCTAGTCACAAGCTAACTTTAACTGGAAAAACTGTTTGGTTAACTGCTTGCCAACCGCCCACTGTATTTTTATTACCAGAATGTGGCATTTAGGGGACTCAAATCAACCCTGCATTGTATACTAGAAGGCTGTATTACTCCTGTAACTGGGGGTATCAGCCCCATTTACAAGGGAAATCAGCCAAAACCAAAAACAATGAAATATAATGTTAAAAGGGCACAATGTGTAAAAAATTAAAAAGACAAAAACAATAAAATAAAATAGTAAAAGAGCACCACCCCCGCATCACATATTCTAGCCCCGGAGACACAAAATTATGTGTCACCTACAAAAAAAACTACATCATAGAAAGGGTAGACTATTTAAAAAAAAAAAAGTAGTACCTTGTGCTATAAAAAAGCAGAAAAAAAAATGTGAAAAACAGACACATTTACCTCCCCTTTTTTTCTGCATTTATCTGGATATTAAAAAAAGAAATATATGCAAAAATAAAAAGGACATAAAGATAAAGCTCTTTGTATCACAGAAAAAAAGACACAAAAAATATTTTGTCATGAAGTAATTAAAAAAGATTTTTTTTGCCAATACAATGCAGCAAAAATTTATTATAAAATAGTGTTGGGGTTCTTTACAAATTTTTAATTAATATGATATTTATTGGTTGTCTGATTCCTTCATCCCCTCTGTATGGTTTACCTAATGTTGCCTAAATTTCCCAGGATCAATCCTAAGGGCAGCAACAGATAGATAAGTGACAAAGGCCTTCTGTCCCCTAGCACACTCTGCAGGCGCTCGCTGCCTCCTGCTTGTGATACATTTCTCCCTGTCAGCTCTTACAAGCAGAAGGCAGGGGGTGTGAATCTGCATCTGATAGAAATACACAGGAGATTCTTAGCCCAGCACACTGATGATAGCAGGGAGCAGTTTATAGTAATTTTATAGTCCCAGCTAATAATTGTATGGACTCACCTGCTAAATCACTGCTCTCTTGGTCTACTAGATAGGGTTGAAATTATATCCTCAGCAGTCATCTATGTATGGAGGGTGAAACAGTGGTGCATGGAACTGGTTGGGGTCTGAAAGTTGCCAGGAGGTATTTTGATAGACGCTGTTAGTGTAGTTCATAGGAAACTGAACGATTTACTCAGAACAACAAGCTCTGGACTGATGGTCAGACTGGGCATATACAGTCATATGAAAAAGTTTGGGCACCCCTATTAATCTTAATCATTTTTAGTTCTAAATATTTGGGTGTTTGCAACAGCCATTTCAATTTGATATATCTAATAACTGATGGACACAGTAATATTTCAGGATTGAAATGAGGTTTATTGTACTAACAGAAAATGTGCAATATGCATTAAACCAAAATTTGACCGGTGCAAAAATTTGGGTACCCTTATCATTTTATTGATTTGAATACTCCTAACTACTTTTTACTGACTTACTGAAGCACAAAATTGGTTTTGTAACCTCACTGAGCTTTGAACTTCATAGCCAGGTGTATCCAATCATGAGAAAAGGTATTTAAGGTGGCCAATTGCAAGTTGTTCTCCTATTTGAATCTCCTCTGAAGAGTGGCATCATGGGCTCTTCAAAACAACGCTCAAATGATCTGAAAACAAAGATTGTTCAACATAGTTGTTCAGGGGAAGGATACAAAAAGTTGTCTCAGAGATTTAACCTGTCAGTTTCCACTGTGAGGAACATAGTAAGGAAATGGAAGACCACAGGGACAGTTCTTGTTAAGCCCAGAAGTGGCAGGCCAAGAAAAATATCAGAAAGGCAGAGAAGAAGAATGGTGAGAACAGTCAAGGACAATCCACAGACCACCTCCAAAGAGCTGCAGCATCATCTTGCTGCAGATGGTGTCACTGTGCATCGGTCAACAATACAGCACACTTTGCACAAGGAGAAGCTGTATGGGAGAGTGATGCGAAAGAAGCCGTTCTGAAAGCACGCCACAAACAGAGTCGCCTGAGGTATGCAAAAGCACATTTGGACAAGCCAGCTTCATTTTGGAAGAAGGTCCTGTGGACTGATGAAACAAAGATTGAGTTGTTTGGTCATACAAAAAGGCGTTATGCATGGCGTCCAAAAACCACAGCATTCCAAGAAAAACACTTGCTACCCACTGTAAAATTTGGTGGAGGTTCCATCATGCTTTGGGGCTGTGTGGCCAATGCCGGCACCGGAAATCTTGTTAAAGTTGAGGGGGCATGGATCAACTCAGTATCAGCAGATTCTTGAGAATAATGTACAAGAATCAGTGACGAATTTGAAGTTACGCCGGGGATGGATATTTCAGCAAGACAATGATCCAAATCTACTCAGGCATTCATGCAGAGGAACAATTACAATGTTCTGGAATGGCCATCCCAGTCCCCAGACCTGAATATCATTGAACATCTGTGGGATAATTTGAAGCGGCTGTCCATGCTCGGCGACCATCAAACTTAACTGAACTGGAATTGTTTTGTAAAGAGGAATGGTCAAAAATACCTTCATCCAGGACCAGGAACTGATTAAAAGCTACAGGAAGCGACTAGAAGCTGTTATTTTGCAAAAGGAGGATCTACTAAATATTAATGTCACTTTCTGTTGAGGTGCCCATACTTTTGCACCGGTCAAATTTGGTTTAATGCATATGCACATTTTCTGTTAGTACAAAAACCTCATTTCAATCCTGAAATATTACTGTGTCCATCAGTTATTAGATATATCAAATTGAAATGGCTGTTGCAAACACCCAAATATTTAGAACTAAAAATGATTAAGATTATAGGGGTGCCCAAACTTTTCATATGATATATATATATATATATATATATATATATATATATAACACAGCTGCCCATAATGAAAGGGTTCATAAATATACATTTCACTAAATATACTTCTATAATATTGCTGGAGGATCATCATCACATGTCCCAAAAATATTTAATAGTAATTGTGTTGAACCCAGATAAAATAGCCTCTTAAAATATTCTCAGTTTACCTAATTCACAACTAAATAATCCTCTGTTTTCTAATTTCATGCATTTTATTGAGCAATGGATGATGTCTTAATGCATGACTGCTTCATGACCAATTGAAAGATTTAAGCTCAACACTAAATCATCTGATCAATAAGTGTATTCCATTTTTATTGCAGTACTGGATCAATGAATACACCTCAACACTGGGCATTGGAGTATTTCATTCAGGGATAGAAATCTATGGAAGAGGTAAGTTAAAACTGCTATTGATGTCATTGTCTTTTATTAAGACTTTTTTAGACTATGTGGTGGTCTTCGTAAAAAGATGGTCTTGTCGAGAAGTTTCATTGTATTCGGTCAATGTATTATTAAAATGAAGGCACTCATGATAGTGCCAGTGGCCTCCATGTTCCTCTTTCTAGCCATTCCACAGTAAACACGTTGCGTCTAAACTTATGAGGCTAAAATCCTACCCACCTGCAGTGGACAATGGCGGCACAACTTTAAAGGAAATCATGCAGCCAATGGCCACTGCGGGAGTGTAGGTTTTTGCCAGTATATAGTTAACCACAATGTGTGTTGGTACCTCAGCCTTGACACGCCTATTATTATTTGCAGATAATAAGCAATCTATGAATGTAACGTGTAAAATATGGCCTTACACAAGAATCCATTACTGCAAATTGAACAGTTTTATTTTTAATCACCATGGGAACCATTTCTTCTCTGTAAAATTGTTTCCATCATAACAAAATATTCCCGTTTATGACTGAATAGATGGGTAATTATCGAGTCTGTCTCAGCAATAAATGGTAATGGTCATTGCGGCCAAAACACAGCTTTCTTACACTCAAGAACGTTTCGTGGTAGAGAAAATAGATAACATAAGGTGAAATTTTGTTAAACACAGTAGTGAATGTGTCTTCATTTTTTTCATAGACTGTAATTATATTAAAGTGATAAAATAATGAATCCTAGGGCTGCAGTACGTGTTATCCAGCGTGTCCTCTGCCGGCTGCCCATCCACCCCCACTAATCTATATTCACCTTCTCTGCTGTTTTCGAAATGTCAACTCGGTGACATTGTAAAATAATTACACCTCACCCTAGTCATTTATATAGCGCGGCTGACATAAATTGTGCTCTATTTGTCTGCGGTGCCCCAGAATGCAATGTGTATTTGTGCCTCTAACTCTTTTTATTGTACACAGGATCGCTTAAGGTCACACAAGGCTCCCTATATAAATGGTGACATGAAACCTGAACAATAGTGGGTGGCAAAAAAGCTGAGGTTTATATTTTATTTAACTTTTTAATGTATAAAAAATACATTCTAAAGAAGAATCTTCCCAAAGTCAACAATAAATCAATAACCAGCATTGATCTTTGCTATGCACTACTAATAATTCTGCAGAGACTGTTTCCTTTCAGACCTATACATTATATAGTAATTCAGATAAATACATATTCACATGTATTTTGCTTGAGCACGGCTCTCTCAACGGGACTATGTAAAGAATGTTGTGTTGTCATGACAACTGGCATTCACGATGACGTCATTCGAAAGGGTGATTAAAACCCCAAGTCTCTTTTTGTAATGTACCTTCTTCTAGTCCCGATTCCTGATTGTTCCTGCTTCCATTTGTTGTGCTTTGACCAGGTTGTGACATCGTTGCTGCCTTCTCCAGTCCTGACCTTGACTTGGTTTGTGACCTTGTAAACCTGCCTTCTCACCTTCAAGATCTCTGTATTAACCTCAATTTCTCCTGAGGTTTCTGAAAGTGCAGGTGCCATCAATTAAAGACTATTCTTGGAAGTAGCCTCCCTCCATTCAGGGTATAAGGGTGAAGACAAGGGGGCCCAATACAGTTTCTTTTTTATTAAGGTTTTATTTATGCTTTTTGGTTAAAGATAACAGAAATCAGGTCAAATAACAGGAGGCTAAAGTAAAGAATTGCACAATATAACATAGGTAAACCAGATCCAGCCACTGCAGAATGTAGAACAACTAGCAATCACACAACTTTCACCGCCCCATGCCCCTACCCACCCCCAACTTGAAATATACCCGGCTAGGTAGCAGTCTCAGATATCTCCAAACAATATGACCATTATTTGTTAAACTTGTGAGGACATTTTCTATTTAGGTACAGTGTCTGGTAGAGGGGTACTTACTTATGAATAAGCTGAAACCAGTATTTAAAGCCACACTGTCTTGGTACCAGTGATCTGCGGAGTCCTGGGTGTCGGGCCTCCGCATATCTAATATTGATGGCCTATCCTAAGGATAGAAAACAGATAACTCCTTTAGGCCGGGGCCACACGTGGCTAAGGCCCCATGTAGCGGCCTGCAGCGAAAAACCATGGTGGAATGAATCACGATTTTTCTCGCAGCACTTCTCACAGAAAGTCCACAGAGTTTTCCTCTGCAAACTTTCTTCCTCAATTATACCTATAGGGAAACCACCAGCATTTCTGTAGGTATAACTGACATGCAATTTCCAAAAACTCGACTATTTTTGAAATCACAGCATTTACGCTGTGGGGTATTTTTCTGCAATGTGTGGATGGGATTTGCTAGAATCCCATCCACTTTGGAGGGAGTGTAACACGCCGCGATTTACACCACATGGGGCCCTGGCCTTAGACTGTCTGCTGTAAGTTTGCATCACCTAGTTGGCTTAGTTTGTGACAATAGGGCATGGTGTCGTTCCTTAAGCCGCACAGTTAATACATGTGTTGTAAGGCATGTGAACCAGCTTTTCGGAACAATTTGTTCCAAAATTCTTGCATATTTCCATTGGTTTAAATCTGCCTCATTGCAATTATCCTGAATATTTTTTACACAATGTGCATTCATCTGATTAATAATGTTTCTGACCCTGTTTTAAGACCTTTCTTGGTCAGATATTTTGGTAGTGACTTTGCCATAATGTAAAATTTGTTTGCTGTTGTAAAAAGTAACATACAGAAGGGAACTCTTCTTGCTCTTATTCCCAAAAGGTATATGACAGTATAAACAATTACATTAAGGTGTAAACTCCATGGTTTGGCCACGGCATTTTACAGTCCCTTCAAAGTGCAAGAGCATATTGTGTAAAAAATATTCAGGATAATTGCAATGAGGCAGATTTAAACCAATGGAAATATGCAAGAATTTTGGAACAAATTGTTTCCAAAAGCTGGTGCACATGCCTTACAACACATGTATTAACTGTGCAGCTTAAGGAACAACACCATGCCCTAATGTCATAAACTAAGCCAACTAGGTGATGCAAACTTATAGCAGACAGTCTAAGGCCAGGGCCCCATGTGGCGTAAACCGCGGCGTGTTACACTCCCTCCAAAGTGGATGGGATTCTAGCAAATCCCATCCACATATTGCGGAAAAATACGAGTAGTGGACATGCTACGATTTCCAAAACTGACGCGGTTTTGGAAATCGCAGCACATCAATTATACCTACGGAAATGCTGGCAGTTTCGCTATAGGTGTAATGGAAGCAGAAAGCTGGAGCCCCACGTTGTGAAAACGTAGCATTTTACAGTACCTGCAAAGTGAATGGAATTAACACATTGCAGAAGAAATAATCTGCATCGGAAAAGCTGCGTTTTCAAAAACACTTGCGTTTTTGGAAATTGCAGCATGTCAATTATACCTGTGGAAATGCTGAAGTTTTCTGTATAGGTATAATAAGGCAGAAAGTCTGGAGAGGCAAACTGAGCAAAATCACAAAGAAAAGCGCTGTGGAAAAAAAACACGATGCTTTCCCGCTGCAATTTTTTCCGCAGCATTTTTTTGCAGCGATTCACTACTCGCAGCCTTAGACTGGATTAGTAAATCTTCACAATTGTTTTTATGGTATGTTGCATTTAATATTCCCTGTACATTTGTCACAGTCTTTGCTGGGACCATAAAAAAATATGTATGAAAAGATGCAATTGTTGTTTTTTTACAAAATTATTTGATGGGCAATTCTCAAATCTGCGGGAAAACATCACATATTACATGTTATACAACGTGGATATGGTATAAATTGAACATATTTTTTGTTATTTTACTCTCTGATAAAACAAAGCAGCGTAAACTTGTAATCTGCAGGTCTGAACGTGCATAAACATCTTTCTCACCTTCACGCTGTTTCTGAAGAAAAGTAATTAGCAGTTTGCAAGTATTGACTGTGGAGATGTTTTACACAATGCACATTCAGCCCATTAACAATCTTTCTGTCCCTTAAAGGGGAAGTTTTATGACCTTTCAAACAGAAATTAGGTTTGGGTCTGATATTTTGTAGTGATCAGAGTCTGATGAGACGTTTACCATGTCATAAATGGGATTTTCATGTCCAGATTTTTATATGGTGAGTAAAGAATAATGTTTGAGCAGGTTAAGGCCAGGGACCCCACGTGGCGTAAATGCAACGGTTTGGCCATTGCGGAAACACCACGACAAAAACCGCTGCATTTTACAGTCCCTGCAAAGTGAATGGGATTCTAGAGAATCCCATCCACACATTGTGGAAAAATATGTAAAGCGGACACAGTTTTGTAAATCACAGCATGTCAATTATACCTACAGAAACGCTGGCGGTTTCCCTATAGGTATAATGGAAAGTCCGCAGAGGAAACCATTTATCAAGCTGAGTTACTTTTTACATATTAGTCTATGGAGATGGGAGGGGTAGAAGGTGGCTTCTGGAAAACACACAAAGATAACTGCTGCTGCCACCCTTTGCTATTCTATGATTGAGAGGGAGCTCTCTTAGGACTGCTATCCTAGAGGCAGTAAATCAATTAACATTCTCCTCATCCCCCTCCCATCTCCATAGAGCTCTGTATGTGCAAGATACAGCTAGGATTCTATGTAAACAAACAGACTGATAAAGAGATAAGGAGGAGAGCACCCTAATAATTGGAAAAGGAAACATCTCCTTAATAAGATATATTATAAAGTTTCTTATATACACATGTACTATTCATTTATGAAAAGTTTTTTATAAGTCGAGGTACGCTTTAACATTGGAGAACAAAGAGAACCTTCATAAAGGAATCCCCACCATCAATGCAACTCCTACAGATCTCCATAATATTCATGACATGTTTGTGTTGGTTTATTTTTATAACCTGGTAGGTCTTCCATAGTAATATCACAGTCATTGGCTATTGTTACTCTATATATCAATACTCTCCAAGGAAAGATCCAGATTTTTTTTTTTTTTTGTAAATTGACCGTGTTATGACAAGATTCCAAACAATATAAGATACTGTAATAGTCACATTTGCCAACTCTTGTCAAACACTGTGTTAACAGAAAAATATCTGAAAAAAAAAGCATCAGAAGCAGTAAGGCTTGCCATCTCGCACACAGTGGTGTTTGTTGGCAGAGGCTAGATATAAATTATATTTATAAAGACTTTTCCAACAAAGAGGCATTAACATGACAGTATGGTTGGCGGTAAAATTGTTATTTTAGTAGGATCTGGCAGATTATAGAGATGATGTGCTTTTCTATTATTAAGTATAGCTTTTCTAGAAACATACATTTATGGCTGGAGATGACTAATGCTCATGATGAACATTATCATTACTGTTATCATTCCGTTAAACACTTATTTGTGTAACTGGATAAATATTACACCATTACAGACGCTTGGAAAAAAACACAGGTGTATTTATCAAGTGTTGTGTAGCTATTTTCTTCTAGTTTTGCCCTTTTTTTGCTGTGTGCAGGATTTATCATGGGTTACAGAAGGCTTGTAACTTTGTTTTTGTCGGGGAAAGAGGGTTTGGTTTATCTATAGTAACATTTTTCAATGTATTTATGACGTGCACCTATTTTTAAAGAGGCGTAAAAAAGGGGCAACATAAAAACTGATGCGAACAGCTAAAAAGGGACAAAAAAGACAAATAATAAATTTCCCCCACTGTGTTATTCCCAGTGTCATAGTTACATATGTACGGTTGACACATGTCCATCAACTTCAACTAAGGAATGGAAAAGGATGTATCTAAAGGAAAGGGATGTGGGAAACAAGAAAGCTATACACTTCTATAAGTGCTAATGTTTACTGTAAGAAGACATCAAAGCCTTTTTGCAGCTGTCGGCTATTACTTCTGTGACCAGCTTCTGAGGTTGACTATTCTGTAGATTCACATTTCATACAGTGAAGAAGTCTTGTTGTCTCCGGAGACTGAAACTTTTTTCACCAGAGGGAATGCCCCCTTGTCTTTCGAGGGGATTTCTCATGGAATAACTTTTTATCATCTTGCTTGTGCCGACCATTTATGTATTTATATAAGTTTATCATGTTCCCCCTTACACTGTGATGGGGTTTCCGCTCTTCGGGTCTTTTTCTTTTCAAATTTAGTTTTTTAAATCTTTCCTTATAACTGGGGGCCTCCAGGCCCCTTATCAGCTTAGTTTCTTTCCTTTATACTTTTTCTAACATCTTTCCTATGAATGCTGCCAACCACCAGTGAGAAGACACCTAAGCTTTTTTGAAGCTGTCAGGCCTCTTTTTGGCTTAGTTGTTCTTCTTTATACTTTTTCCTAACATGTTTTCTATGAACTAGTGCCAATCAAGGGATGGTTCCCAATAACTGGCCCCATATTAAATTTGTGGAGCCAAGGCATTCCCTTGGTCTCCACCCCACTCTGCCCACTTTTGTAAAGAGTGGCATGCGGGTGCAGAGAGTGGTAAGTGGTGCATTTTTGGCACAAAAAGGGCCAGAGCACCAAAGATGAACCACAACTACTCCGATCTACCAGTTTACTGGTGTAGTAGGAATAGTAAATTCCCCCCAGTACAAAACTGATGGGAGTAGTCATTCTGATGTGAGTACAGGAATAGCTTCCCTTTTCTGCTGCAGCCCAAAAAACAATTACATGCTACTGCAGCAGAGAAGGGATGTATTTTCTTCACTGGCCAGTCAGCCCACTGTATATCAAACCGACTAAGCAGGATGAGTTTAGCACAGCCATAGAGCATAAAGGGTGTCTGTCATCAGTAAATTGGTTATAAACCTAATCCCAGTATCTTGTAGAGGTGATTCTACAGATTCCAAATATACCTCTGTTTTTCAGCTTTGGAGCTGCATTTTCATGGAACTTGCCATGTTATGGATATGCAAATTAGGGGCTCATTGCATATGAATAAAATGACAATTTACATAAAATAAGGTTCCAAAGCTGAATAATAGAGGCCTATATGGAATCTGTAGAAACACCTCTTTAAGGTACTCTAAACGATAGCTTTATAAACAGTTTACTGCTAAAAGACTCCATTTAAAAGACCATTGCTTCTCTGCTGGTCTAGATAGCAGGGATCCAAACAGCTGGTGTCTGTGGTCCAAATTCGTTTTAAGTACCCATGTACTAAAAGCTGCAGCCACATCTCTATATGTCTCTTTGTCTCTGTTTCCCTCCAGAAATTCACTTTTCTCTATCCATAGGCTTCAATGGCCAACATGTAATATGATCCTTCAATGAACTGAGTCTCTTCTCTGTGGATGGATTTAGCAGTGACCTAAGAGTGAATGATCAGTGCAAAGGCAGGGGGAAGGTGCTTTGTGCTGCTTCATTATAGATTAAAGAGGGCTTTTCAACATCTCCATCATCTCTAGTTTTTAGAATCTGTTTATAGATGTATCTGCACTGATTTCAGCACAGGTACAGTTTTTTCATGCCCCCATTATTCCTGAGCAATCTATACAGTAGTTGTGGTGCCTGATATCCTATTTAGTGTCTGTACTGTCATGACAACAGTATCAGATCTCAGGATCACACCCCTTTTCTGCTCCTGCCTAACAACACCCATCTGACAGTACAGAGTCTAAATAGCATATCAAGTGTCAAAACTAACAACACTGATTGCTCAGGAAAGGTGGGGGGCTAGAGAAAAACTTCCAACTGTGCTGGAATCAGTAGAGCATCTGGAGGCAGTGAAAGGTCCTCTTTAAAGAGGACCTTTCATGTCCTCATGTATATGCGGTTTTACATACCGCTAGAAAGCTGACAGTGAGCTGTCGGCTTTCCCGTTATGTGCCCCGGGGCTGGAGCTATCGGTGGTGTTAGTTTCACCGTCCACCGTCAGAAGGGCGTTCCTGACAGTCTAGCTGCGCTGTGAGGAACGCCCTCCCTGACAGTACTCGTCCATAGCCCTGTACTGGGGGGGCGTTCCTCACAGCTCAGCATCATCACTGGGCGGTAAGTAACATCCCCTCTGACAGTGCAGGGCTATGGGACGAGTACAGTCAGGGAGGGCGTTCTTTACCCCCAGCTAGACTGCCAGGAACGCCCTTCTGACAGTGAACAGTGAAATTTAGACCCCCGATATCACCAGCCCTGGGTCACATAACGGGAAAGCCGACAGTGCGCTGAATTCAGCACACTGTCGGTTTTGTAGCGGTATGTAAAATCGCATATACATGAGGACGTGAAAGGTCCTCTTTAAGGATATATAGATGAGTTGGTCTATCCTGGTGGACAATCCTAGTGAACCTTTAGGGTGCTATTACGCATACTTTTTGTTTTACTTGCGTTAATGGATGTGCTGTTTTTTCTACAACAATGAAAATGACTAACACTGATCAAAAATGCAAAACATAAGCGTGGTTTCAAAAAATACATGTGTTGATGTGAGTAAACATTATAGTAAAAAAGGTGTTATAGTTAAGAAATAAGGGCAAATTACAGCAGAAACTGGCTGATAAGAGTGAGCAGAACAACAAGCTATTTAAAACCAGCACAGCACTGTGAGATAGAGACAGACCCCCAAATGCCTTCACCCGCGCCAGCCACAAGGCCAGATGGGCTATGCTGAATTTGGGCATCCGAAACTGTACAGGAAATAAACGCTCCACTAACTGAAATCAAACCAGAACCCACAATTAACTTATAGGGCAGATCAGAAACAGGAGAATAATATTCCAGACATGGGGTCAAAACCAGGAGAAGTCAGAGGCAGAATCAGATGCCAAAATCAATATCCAATAGAAAGCCAAGGCTCAAATCCAAACAGATACATCAATGACAGAATCAACAGGCAAACAAATAACCAAAAATCAATCGAGGGTCAGAAAGGCAATCCAATACACACGATCAGGTTTAGAGCCAAACTAGAGAACTAAATTAGCAATCACCAGGGTCAGGAGGGAGGGAATCTTATATATGTTTCCTCAGCTGCTAATTGGACAAGCCCAGGGAACCTGTGACACTGCAGAAGCTTCTCAGGTTGACACAGTAACCTTAAAGGTATAGCAGCTGAACTGAGAATCCTGATAGAAGGCTAATGGGGTTCAAGAAACATTCTGGTATCTTGTATGTCTGTATTCCTGAGATCTGAATGGTTTATGGATAAAGCTTTATTCTGGTAAAGACTTTCACTATGATCAGCTGATTCATGACTTTCGCAGTAAAAGGACTGCTGAATTCTCCAGACTATACAAACCTAGTAAGGCACCTAAGAATTATAATACTTATTCACTGTGGTATCAGCTTGTACCATAAGGCAAATGGCAACAAAAGATACGAGTTTCATCAGCGTCCTCCGATTTTGAAAGGGTTTATGAAGTTACAGCTGGGCACTCACTGCTGTCAACTTCCTTATTTCACATTTTTTTGATATTTAGCAGTCATCAGAAAAAAATATAAAAAGCCTTGACTTTCCCGACAATCAAGAGCCCAGTCACACTTCCTTGGGAGTGCATTCTTGAAGATCACTTGTAAAGCAGTTTATCCAGCTGTGCTAAGGTCAGATGCTTCAATATGTACCACTTCAGATGGCACTCCACAGATAAACTTGATGCTATAAGGAAACATAATTGGTCCTTCCGCTTCTTAATGCCAGGTGGTTGATGAATCAGAGTTCTATTTTTTGGAACCTTTATTCCTTCTTAATGCAGATTCTCAGGAGCTGGAAGCGTTTCCTACAATTAGCATCTCTATTGATGGCATAGTTATGAACCTTTTCACATTCCAAGGGATTTCTTAAGTCCATTTACATGGGCTGATGATCAAGTAAATGGATGTTCATATATTGGCTTGATATGCTAGGGTCTGGTGACAGACTCTTTTTAAGTTGGTAATGTAAAATTAGCTGCATAAGGCTAGGGTCACATGGCGACCGGTGATGGTCATGAGTAAAGGAACTGCAGGGTGACAAAGCAATCTTTGGTCGCACAATGGAGTGGCAACCAAAGTTGCCGTGTGATAGCCTTATGTAGCTAATTTTAGACTTCCACCTTAAAAAGAGTCTGTCACCAGACCCCAGCATATCAAACCAGTCCCGCAGATAAGTTAGGGTCACCTGGACCAAAGATTTTCCCCCTTTTGAACTGCCCCTTTTTGTCAATATGCAAATTCACTCTGGAGCACAAAGGGTGTGGCCTTGGCTCCAAAGAGGTAAGCGGCAACTCTGTCATTTCACTAAGAGATCATTTGACCATTGATAAAAACAGCGATATTTCATCAACAGAGGCAGCAATTCACAAGGGGAAAACACTATTTGATTCAGGTTATCATAACCTATCTGTGGGGCTGAGTCGATGTACTGGGTTCTGGTGACAGACTCACTTTAAACCATTACCATCTAACCATTCATAATACTTCCATTACTCCTTTATCAAAGAGACCCTACATATTAAATATGTTGTCTGATCTATGGGTAGCACATTATAGACCATGAGGAGCTGTGCAGAATAGCATATAGCTTTGTGAAAAAAGATTCAACAGAGCTTTAGGGATCCAATGGGAGGACAACTATGGTATGCACACTGAGCACCTTCAGCACTCCAGCTGTTGTTAACTATAACTCCCAACATGCATCACTTCTATGAGAGTTCAAAAAACAGCAGGGCAAGCTTGCAAGTTGAGAGCTATAGTTTCACAACAGTTAAAGGTTGCTGACCCCTGGGCTAGGCTGCCCTAAACCATGAAATAGGATTTTAGTATTGATGGTGACCTAACCTTAGGATAGTCAGAGCCAGAGAGACACTTTAATGGGCATCACTGTAAAGTTGAGCACATTTTAAAAAGTCAGAAAAGTAATGAATAACGGAGATTTTGTGTTCTGTACAAGACATTGTTACACCAGCTGCAAGTATAATGAACTACAACTTAGTTTTAACATTTTTACTCCAGTTCTTGGCTATCCTGCAATATGACAGGAAAAAAAAAATTGTTACGCTGTGGCAGATCTCTAGTGAGTGGCTTCCTGAGATAACAAAAGTCTCTTGTGATCATCGTTTGTCAGCTTGTGATCATCATTCCTCCATATACCAACCCACAGCAACAAACTCATGAACTTCACTGTAATATACAGACAGCATAAAACCCTCTGCACATTAGAGTACTGACCAGTATTTTATCCTAGCGCACTGCATATCAAAGACTATTAGACTGAATTTCCTGTTATATATTTACACCTTGCTTGTTATTTAGAAATGGATTTACTTTTGCATTGGTGGCATGGAACCAAAATATATCTAATAGGCAGTTAGCAAGCTTTTATGTGCTAGAATTGGTCCAACTTCTTGGTATCATTATAATTCTTAGAAGTTTAGAAGGCTTCCCATTTATAAATACGATAAGTCCAATAATTGTCATCTATCATCTTTTGAGTTAATTCCAAAAAAATATAAAAGAAACACACATCCGTCTTTGAAATTGAGTATGATGAGCCTTAGGGCGGATTCACACGACCAAGTTCCAGCCGTGAAACTGGGTCCTTGTGTTCACCGGATTTACCAGCCTGCACCTTATACTGGGAAAGGAACTCCTAGCATAATAGTTATCTATGTTGGTAGGAGTCCCTCCTATACTGTCTCATACAGATTACAGCACAGAACAGTATGCCATTGAGAGGAAGAGACTCTTAGCAGCATACATCACTATACTGGTAGGAGTCCCTCTCCTGGCATAAGGTGCAGGTCGGTAAATCCGGCCAACACACGGACCGAGTTTCGTGCCTGAAACTTGGTCAAGTTAATGCGCCCTAAGTCTTTAGACCGACAACCTGATGACCCTGGCACTCACCAAAAGGGCTGGTCTGCCATTTATCCTATTATAACGTGACACTTTAGACTCCCAGACACTAAGCACTGGCTGATCCTAAAGTCTTGAGATTAACATAATCACTAGCCATAAAGTTAAATGGCCATGTACAAAGATGTTCCAACATGGTACTGACTACTTATACTACTACTTTTGTAGATGGTTGTTGGCATACATGTGGACCTATCCCACTTCAAGTTAGTGGAGCATATAAAAGAGAAGACTGGGTATTATTACTATGTAAAGGGCACCTGAGGTTTAATCAAAAGTTGAATTATCTTCAGGGTACTGATACTGAACAATCTGTTCTCTGGCTATATAAGCCTTCATATGTGGTGTCCTATCAGCTAATAGCCTGATTATGGCTGTATTACATTTTACATTTCTCTGGGGTGTGTACAATACAGAGCAGTCTGCACTACTTGTTTCTTTACATGTAATTCTGCCATGAGTAGTTGTAAAATAGCAAAAAAACACATGAAAAGAGCCCAAGAGGACACACTATAGGAGATCCAGGGACACTGGACTGCAAATGCAGGACATGATGTAGCTAAACAGATCCCGACAAAGAAAAAGAGAAATCTGATAAGGAAAGCTGCTTGTTGTCTATGACTACACCAGCAGAAAGTTAGATGTGGATACAAGTACATAGACTGTCTTTACACTCTGTAAGATGCTCCAGAATTCTCTCTGTGCAGTGTACAGGCAGAGAAAGCTGTGTGTAAATATGCAGAGGCTGTGAAGAGAAACCTGGCCCTCCTTCAGACAGAAACAGCAATATTTTTAAATAAAGTGTATTACATTTTGGTCCAGAATCACATGATCTATTAAATGAGACTAATTTATCTGAAAATGTAATGACCAATAAACATCAACCTTTTTGTCTGTACAGAGTTTGCCTATGGAGGACATCCCTACCCATTTAGTGGAATTTTTGAGATCACACCTGGTAGTGCTGTGGAACTTGGAGAGACTTTCAAATTCAAGTAAGATTTTATACTTTATATACATCTTCAACAGATAGGCAGTGATTACAATGAGATGCTAATAGTTTGGGCATAGGCTACATCCAAGAGATAAGGGATTATCCATTCTTCTCCTATAAAGGTGTTGCCCCACAAACAAGACTTATCCACTTTCCACAGTATGGGAGATAGGAGATTGGTAGATGAGGTCCAGACTAGGGTCCAGACAGGCAAAGTTCTTACAGAGTGAAAAACCAGCTATAGGTTCAAAGCAGGCAGTAAGCAATAGTGATGTTTTTTGTCGGTCTTGATGTTCCCTGTACCAGCAGAGGGTACTGTTAATTCATGAAGAATTTTAAGTATCATTTATGCCACTTTTGAGGCTTAAATGATAATGAATATGGCGCAGGGGGAAGTCACTCTCACAGCCCCACGCACTTTTGAAAAAGTGTCAAGACCGGCAAAAAACGCCATTTGCTACTGTTTTAGTTGCAAGTGGCGTTATATAGCTTATAAAACTCTTGTGGCGTAACACATTTGATGAATTTCCCCACTGTTCCTTACCGTCTAACTAGCAATTTAGATGTTTATTAGGTAGATATACTCAATGCATAGGGACAGCAATTATTAATGTACGTCTATTATCTGTGTCTCTCACAGGGAAGCTATTGCACTTGGCACAACAGATTTCACAGAAGAAGACATTGATAACATCATGGAAGAGCTGGGGAAGGAATACAAGGGCAACGCCTATCACTTAATGCACAAAAATTGCAATCATTTCTCTGCAGCTCTGGCTGAGGTTAGTAACATGGCGACCTCCAGCTGCCATACTGCACTCATCTGTATTCAGTTCCCTTAACATGACAACAACATTCCCTGTTTCATCCTTCATTCCATATTACTCTGAGGGAGGGTGCCTTATTGGATTACTGATATTGCAGAGAAACTGTGAGGGAAAGACATGAACACCTCAGACAGTGGTAAAAATATTCACATATTTGTTGCTGATGTGAGATGTGAAATGAAGATGCACAATGCCCATTCATTTCTGCAGTCCTAACTACCAGCTTATGCCCAGTGATCTGAGCTAGTTATATACAGTATTTAGGATGAAGGGCAGATTTACTAAAATACTCTAATTGTTTGGGCAACTAATACAGTTTTGCTTTTAGACTATTTTAATAAATCCGCTCCAGTTGAGTTTGGTGCAGGCTTTGCTGTGTTTTTGAACCAAAGCCAGGAGTGGATTAAAAAGGAATGGACCGGTTTGTAGCTTTAGGGATACAGAGGTAGCAGTCGCTCCTGGACCCTGGAACCAGAAGGGATGCAGAGGTCCCTCTGCCACATAAAATATACAGTATTTGAAATGACACAAGGCAGGTAGGGGCCCTTTACAGATTTTGCATCGGGACCCAAGAGCTTCAAGGTACGACTCTGGGAATGGCGAATATAAAGAAAGCACCAAAAAAGCAACAAAAACTGAATGTTGGTCTTCAGTCTTGGTCATCAATATCAGATCAGTGGAACTGCAATCCCACAGATCAGTGGTTTTAAAGAGGCTGCAATATTCAGACAAATGCTTTGACCTCTTCAGTGCTTACCAAGCACAATGTCATACATTGTATAGCGGCTGCATTTCGTATCACAGCTCAGCCCCTTACACATGAATGGGACTGAGTTTCAAACCTCCTATGTGATAATGAATGTGACATCACTGCCTGTGAAGCAGAAGCAGCACTTGGATGAAATTGAAATAGCTGATCAGAAAAATTGTATTAGGGTACGTTCATATGTAGGAATTTGATGCAGATTTGGGGGCGGATTGCTCTCAAATCTACCTCTCATTGTTTTCAATGGGAGACAGAGACTGCAGCAGGACGGTGAAAAAAAATCCACGTCCTGCTCGATATTGCTGTGGATTCTGCGGCTCCAGACTCCCTTCTGATTAGGCCCATTCATCTGGGCCTAATCAGCAGTGGAAAGCTGAAATGGAATACTCATGTCCTGCTATACCATGGCCAAATACTGTGGCGGAAGATGAAGAGGAATTTCTCTTCATTTTCCACTGTGTGAACGTACCCTAAAAATCCACAAATATTATTGGTTAAAAAGCAAACTTTTTGCATTATATAAAAAAAATGATATGAAAAAACTCAAGATAGCTCCATCAACAGAAAAATCAGTGTCAGAATTTGGAGACAAGTTATTTAATTTTTTTATATATAGTATAACATAACAAAAAAATGATTTGACTTCATTATTCCTGTAGTTCTATTAACCCACAGTAAACGTTAAAATGTCATTTTTACCACATCATAAAAACAAAACCCAATCACATTTTTTATTATATATTATACGGGACAATAAATAGTAAAGTTAATTATAAGTTTTAAAACTTCTCAAAAACCAACCCCTATATTCATACGAATGTTGTAACCTTCTGTGAAATGGTCCTCACATGGCTGCATTTACAGTATGTAAATAGGGGCTATTCGCATGACCGATAATTTAATGGACTGTCAACATATGGGTCATGCTTTATTTTTATCCATTTTCACAGCTCCTTCCATACATTGCAATGTATGAGGGATTTGTGATAACGGCTGTTTTGCACCTCAGTTGTGTGAATGTAGGCTAAGGCTATGTTGTCAGAAAAATTTTAAAAGGTGAGTTTAGGAAGGTGGTATTTGAAAAAAAAAAAATGAAGGGTTAAATGCCCTGGCCAAAGGAGTGTGGCTTTTAGCGCCCCTTGGTGACCAGCACAGATGCCCTTGTCAGCTACTGACTGAGGCCCTATGTCCCTGCAAAGTGGATGGGATTCTATCTACACAAGCAGAAAAATATGGGCAGCAGAAATGCTGCGATTTCCAAAACCGTGGCAGTTTTGAAAATGGCAGCATGTCAATTACAGCTACGGAAATGCCGGCAGTTTCCCTATACTGTAGGTATAAATGAAGTAGAAAGTCCCCAGAGATTTCCTTCCTTTCTTTGAAAAGCGCTGCGGAATAAACTGCAATGAATTTCCACTGCGTTTTTTTTCCATAGTGCTTTTTTGCTGTAGCCCGCTACATGGGACCTTAGCCTTATATGGTAAATACATATTGGGTATTTGTTGGTTTTAAGTAGGGTTGACATTGCTCATATGGCACCTTAAATTCCTTCATATTGGTTTATACTGTTATTCTAGATGCTGTGCGGAAAGGAAATCCCACGCTGGGTTAACCGTTTAGCTTACTTCAGCTCGTGCATACCATTTCTCCAGAGTTGCCTACCTAAAGAGTGGTTGACACCAGCAGCTCTACAGAGTCACATCACCCTCGGCCTCCAGCGAGAAGACCAAGGAGACACAACAGATGAGGACTCTCCGTCTACATCGAATGTGGCAGCGGGCACAACGACGACAGCTGCCTCAGCTGGGGCTTCACGAACCTGTAGACACACTAGAGTATAAATGACTGTGTTCTTCAGGACTCTCTCTTTTGAATTACGAGACAGGACACTTACCTATTTCCAAGTCCAGAACATTCATTATCTGCTTTCATCAGATTTTTATTTGGAGACTTTCCCATTTTCCATAGCCCCCTCCGGTGTGATTCTTTACATTTTGAAAGGATCATGATTATGCAAAAAGCAACAATTTTCTTTACAAGATTAATTCCCAGGGAATTCATGCATTTGCTGCATTTTTCCTATTCTGTTTTTCCATTTCTTCATCTAATGCACATAACACCTACACTGGGTAAAGGGAGCAAGTTTTATGGCATTGTCACTAAATTATTGGATTCTAATAAATGGATGGGATACAAAGGATGAATATAATATGGTTCCAAATTGTGCCTTTCTAACATGTAAGTGACTTGTGCTGAAGTAACATATCTTTTCTATATCTCTCTGACCTGACTGGGTTTTCCCACTTTCAGAAGTGATTGTACATTTCTATGGTACGGTATCCCTTCCTTAGAGATGGTGGTTGGAGGTTTTTGACTACTGCGTTTCTACAACTACCCTCAAAATGAAGGGGCTGCAGACTTTCCCATCTACCCACTGAGCAAGGAAATGCAGCACAGTTGCATTCACTTGACCAAAGCAGTGTAGAAGTCCATTTACATGGCCAAGCATCAGGCAGGACAAGGAAAGATGAACAATATGAAACAGCGCTGGTCTGTGTCAGCCTTTACACAAGCCATTGCAAAGGAATTATAGCTGCTGTGATCATTCATCCTTTATAGAGCTTCATGAGGTCAGCAGCATATTCCTTTTTTACAAGGGGAGATGTGCTGCCAGGCAGCGAGTATTATTATGCCCAGATAAATGAGAATTATGCATGTGTGGCACTGTTTACGTGGAGCAATGATCAGAAACGATCTTGCAATCTTGTGAATGATCATTGACCTGTGTAAGGCCGGGGCGATTTGCAAGTCGCAGCATGTCAATTATACCTACGAAAACACTGGCGTTTTCCATATAGGTATAATAGAAGCAGAAAGTCCTCTGTGGAAAACTCTGCGGACTTTCTGTAAAAAACACTTTGGAATAAATCATGATGAGTTTCCGCAGCGTTTTTTTTGGTTGCGGCTCGCTAAGTGGAGCCTTAGTCTAAAAGGGCCTTTTCTGTTCCATGTATAGCTGGTGGAAAAAAGACATATCATTCTAAAACAAGAACAACCCTTTAGGCTAAAGCCCCACATAGCTGGCTGCAGCAAAAAGCGCTGCCGTAAAACCGTGGGGGCAATACATCGCGTTTTTTTCCCGCTGCGCTTTCTGCTTCCATTATACCTATAGGGAAACCGCTGGCGTTTCTGTAGGTATAATTGACATGCTGAGATTTTCAAAACTGCAATGGTTTTGGAAATCACAGCGTGTCCGCAGCACATATTTCTCCGCTGTGTGTGGATGGGATTTGCTAGAATCCCATCCACTATGCAAGTACTGTAAAATGTTGCAGCTGCGACCTTTACGCCACATGGGACCCCCCGGCCTTAGGCTGGGTTCTTACATAGTGAGCTGCATGGCCAATTACCATTCTGCAAAACTGCACATTTTACCACCAGCTGCTGCAGTTTTACTATGTAGTTTTTGGCCATATGTTTTTTTCTGTAACAGGTGAAACAAGTTTAAAAAAAATTATTTCACTTATACAAACCATGCAACCACAAACTGCAGATTAAATTTATGTGTGCGTCAGATCCTCCTGTACCCTATTCTATTCACACAAATATTAACGGCCTATTACAGTTACATTAAAGGGGGTGTATCATCTCCCCAAAGCATATTCTACTTTCACCACCCAGTTACAGAGCACATTACAGACGATAAACAATACTGTATACCTTTGTTATGTATGTCACTTTTGTAACATAGCTTTGAATTCTTATGCAAATTAGGCAGTTGGTGCACTGGGGGCGGGCCTTCAGCCCTAGGAGCACTGCTCTTGCCACTCAGACCTCTACCATCTCCTGCCTGAACCACCCATTTCTGTCACACTTGATCCTCCCAATATTACGACATCGCCTATCCTCGAGCAGCAAGAGTGGTGCTTCTAGGGCTGAAGTTCCGCCCACAGTGGACCATCTAGCCTATATACCTAAGAGTTCAAAGTTGTTTCGCTCCAAAACTACAAAAGTGACATACATAATTGGGGTGTAGCTATAGGGAGTGCAGTGCTAGCAGTCATTACAGTAGCATTTTTAGCTAGGTGTGGAAAAAATTATGCAAAGTAAGGCCTCTTGCACATGACTGTGGGCTAGGTCAGTGTGCTAGCCAGGTTTTTCCCAGATAGCACAATGACCCCTTCATTTCTGTCGGGCCACGCATATGACATGGCATGTGTCCAGGCTGCAAAACTCAGGACAGGTCCTATTCCTGTCCGTTTTTATGGCCGTGCTTCCATAGCTCTTATTCATTGAATGAATGGAGCCGCGGAAGCATGGCCGAAGCACAGGCGGCACATGGATGACATCTGTGTGGCGCCCGTGCACCGGCCGTACCATTCAATCACGGCCAATTAGCCTAAGAATGGTTTGAAAAATAAAAGTGTTAAAGGGGTTGTCTTCGGATTTCGGAAACCCTGGAGGAGGCCAGGGAAGAAGAAAACATTAAAAAAAAAATACCCAACCCTGGCGTTTACGTGTGGCACAGGACTTCTGCTGGTACAGGCACTGGCGCGTGCTGGATGGATCAGATGGAGCACCGAGGACAGGTGAGTATAATTTTTTTTTTAATGTTTCCCCTTCCCCTGCCTCCTACAGGGTTTCCGAAATTCAAGAAAACCTCTTTAGGCTAAGGCCCCACGTGGCGTCCCGCAGCAAAAAAGCACTATGGGAGAAACCGTGGCGGGATTGCATCGCTGTTCTTCCCGCAGTGCTTTTAGACAGAAAGTTTGCTGAGTTTTCCTCTGCGGACTTTCTGTTTCAATTATACCTATGGGAAAACCACCAGCGTTTCCGTAGGTATAATTGACATGCTGCGATTTCCAAAACTGTGGCGGTTTTGGAAATCGCCACTTTTTTTTTTCCGCAAAGTGGGCATGGGATTCACTAGAATCCCATCCACTTTTCTCTGATTGTAAAACACCATGATTTTTTCTGCGGCGTTTCCGCCATGGGCGAATCGCTGCGTTTATGCCACGTGGGGCCCCGGCCTTAGGCTAAGGCCCCACATTGCGGATTTTGCTGTGTTTTTTTGAGCCAAATCCAGGAGTGGCTACAAAAGGAATGTAAAATGTAAAATAAGTTCTTATACTTCTCCTTTCTGCTCAATCTACTTCTGTCTTTGGCTCAAAAAAACACAGCAAAATCTGCAACAAAAAAGCTGCTTTTCCACAACATGGGGCCTGAGCCTAACAGTTTATTTTTGTCAATTAACAAAATGCAAAGTGAATAAATAGAAGAGAAATCTAAATCACATCAATATTTAGTGTGACTGCCCTTTACAAAACAGCATCAATTCTTATAGGTACACTTGCACACAGTTTCTGAAGGAACTCGGTGGGAAAGTTGTTCCAAACATCTTGGAGAACTAAGCACAGATGTTCTGTGGATGTAGGCTTGCTCAATTCCTTTATGCAAACCCAGACAGACTGGATGATGAGATCAGGGCTCTGTTGGGGCCACATCATCACTTTCAGGACTTCCTCTCCAAAGAGCGGTCACACTGAATATTGATGGGATCTAGATTTCTCTTTTTTTCATTTATTTCATTGCCAAAAACATACTATAAACACTTCTATTTTTGAAAGCATTCTTACTTTGAAGCATTTTCCCACACCTGTCTAAAACTTTTGCAATGTACTGTATGTGGAGTGAAAGGTTTACGCAGCATGTAATAGGGATCAATAGAGGAACAGCTACACATGTAGCAGTCATTGAATGAATGTTCGTTGCGCCATTTTTGCTTGTTATGAAGTAGCCACTGTCAAAGTGAATGTTCATTTAACAACTGCTTCATATATAAATCTGAACAGTTTTTTGGGGCTTGTAAAAAAAAAACCCATCATGATATCTGTGTGGTATTTATTTCGGTGCTCTTTTTAGGCTCTATTCAGATCACGTTTTTACATCAGTTTAACGGATGCACAAAATGGATTCAAAAAAATGGATGCAAAAATGGACGCAAATGGATGGCCATATGTTTCCATAGACATTACTGCTAAAAAAAATGAATCCATTGCTGTCCGTCTTTTTGGACGGACACAAAAGTATGGTATACTACATTTTTGTGTCCTTTAAAAAAACAGCAACGGATTCAGGTTTTTTTTTTAACATTGATGTGTATGGAAACGGATGGGCATCCATTTGCGTCAGTTTTTGCATCCTTTTTTTTAATCCGTTTTTTGCACCCGGTAAACTGATGTGAAAAAGGTGATCTGAATAGAGCCTTAGTCACACATTTTTGACACATTTTTTTCCCACAAAGTCTATAGGTAAACAATTTAAAAGAAAAAAAAAAAAAAATTTGTAGGGTATTTCATGACCTCAGTTCTGGCCTCGTCATACATCACCCTCATGTCCCAGTGCCAGAACAGTAATTTACATCGGTCCAGAACTGGGGTAGATTTCCATTCTAACTCACGCCAGAAAACGCCAGAGATGACTTATAATAAATATGTCAGGCTGATGTGTCCCCGCCCTGCTCACATGCACACAATGTGGTGAGCAAAGGACGGAATGGGTCTTGCTCCAAATGTGCGCCACAGTGTCATCCCTCTATGGTAGAAATCTGGCTTGGAACGATTGCTAAATTCCCCCACTGTTTTTTTCCTCAAAATAAGACGACAATAAAAAAATGTAGTTACAAGAAGGATCATGTGTGAAACCAGCCTAAAAAAACAGAAAGAGAGTACACTTTAATGCTGAGGCCTCACATTGCAGAAACACAGCTTTTTTGGTGCAGATTTTGGTGCAGTTTTTTGAGCCAAAGTCAGGAATGTCTTGAAGATGAATGGACAATGTAAAAGAAGCTCTTAGATGTTTCCCTTCTGTTAAATTCACTCCTGACTTTGGCTCAAAAAAACACAGCAAAATCTGCAACAAAACATGCTGCGTCTCTGCAGCGTGGGGCCTCAGCCTAAATCTGGCCATAGCCATACACATCTGTTATTTTGATGGTCATTTGATCGAAGGTGGAATGGTGGGTTGAAATTGTGCATTTTGGCGAATTTGAGACATAAGTATCATATTGACTGGGTAACTTTATTTTCTAATTCAGTCAATATACATTACCTGCAAACATTTATTTGTTTCTTTTGTTGCCTTTGATAAAATTATTTGTATAAAATTCACAAAACTGTAACAATAAAAGAGTAGAATGTGAAGAACAGCAACAAAGCATTTACCATAAGTTTTTTGTAAATGGCATTATGTCTAGTGTAAGTGCTGAAATCTGAATCGTAATGGATCCCTCTGATAACATTTGCGTGAAATGAACAGAAAATACTATGAATGAGGTCATGAATGCAGTTATATCAGATTTACTATGGAAGGACCAGTTTATCAGAAATATATATTGGAATGAACACCTGCAGATCTCAGTCGTCTTACATAACAGTCTGCTGTTGAACCAGAAAGTACATACAGCATATTATCATAAAAATCTGACTGTTTTATGTCTTCAGCTCCTGTGAAGACCTATATGTCTCTACAGTTACATACTACCAACTAACCCTTTGTAATCTCACCTTGCACTCATATGCTCTTTACCTGCCACTTACTTCTTAGGCCACTTCCACTTGGGCAGTATTTTGTCCATATTTTGCCAAAGTCAAAACCAGAAGTGGAACATAAAAAGTATAATGGAAGGATGTGTATGTTTTGTGTTGTGCTGTGTTTTGGACTCCCTACTGGTGTTTGCTAAGGCTAGTTTGCACCCCAAAAAAGAGGCTAAAAAAGTGTCCCTTTCTAGGTAGTCAAGGATACAGAGAGTAAAAAAAAAAGAGACTCCGCTATTCTATCCTGCAGGATCTGATATAAAAAAATTAATCCATTTAAAGGGAGTCTTTAACCAGACCCCAGCATGTCAACCCTGCAGACAGGCAAGTTTGGGTCACCTAAATCAAACAGCATTTTTGCTTTCTGAATCGCTGCCTCCATTGCTGAGATATCACTGTATTTGTCAATTTGCAAATGAGCTCTTTGGAGCAATGAAAGCGTTGCTGCTTAGGGTGGGTTCACACTTGCGGCAGCACTCTGTCCGCCGCGAATCTAACCTAAATGTTGCAAAAACTGGATAGGGAAAGGTTTGCGACGCTTTGCTTAACACCCCATTCACTTGAATGGGTTTTTAAAGCAATGCGCGGGTGTGCGCTTACACCCCCTGCACCGTGAAGCTGTCCTGCATGTCCAACTTTGTTTCCGACGAAAAAACTGGATTCGCGGTGCAGAGGGTGTAAGCGCACACCTGCGCATTGCTTTAAAAGCCCATTCAAGTGAATGGGGTTTTAAGCAAAGCGTCACAAACCTTTCCCTATCCAGTCCCAGTTTTCCGACATTTAGGTCGGATTCGTGGCTGACGCAGTGCCGCTGCAAGTGTGAACCCACCCTTACCTGTTTCGAGCAACAACAATGCCCTCATTTCTCCAAATAGCTCATTTGCATATTGATAAAAACTGTGATATCTAGGCAATGGAGGCACCGATTCACAAGGGGAAATCACTAGCAAGTTAGGGTCACCTGAGCCAATCTATCTACGGGGCTTTGTTGATATGCTGGGTTTTGGTAACAAGAGAATACTCCCATTTTGTTTTCTCTTTTTTGTAATATACTTTACTATCTAAATTCCTTTTTAGTACAAAAAAAAAGGCTATAATATTTTCCTTAGCAACCCTCTAACTCAGCTGTTGCTAGGGAAAGTCCGTACACAGTTATATTATAAATATGCAGAGCTTAAGACTTTACAAGAGGGGGGGGATGATCCCTTCAAATGGCTGTATCTTAGGTCTTATACCACCTAGAAAAATGCTTCTGGTCCATAAGAAATATGAGATTCTCATATTTAAGAACTAGCTATAACAGAATCTGAGATATCACTAATTAAAAACACAGTCGGGAATGTGGTTTTATATGTAGCATGAACTGCTGCATATTAAGTTGGTGGTATAAACCCGAAGATGCAGCCACTTGAGGGGACCATTTCCCTTTGAAAAATGCTTCAGCTCTATGTACTACATTGACTATATGTGTACGGACAGTTTCCTGGCATTGCTTAGTTAGAGAATTACTAATGGGAACTTTACAGTCAGTTTTCTATTAAAAGGAAGTTTGATACATTAATAAAGTATATTGCAAAAATGTTCACCCCCCGACACAATAGCGATAATGGGAGTTACACTTTAAGAGAATCATAAAAGCCACTCTATCATCTGCCTCTATTGAACAGATACTTCGTGCAGTCTCCTTGTTTCTCCCCCCAGCTGCCATTTCACCTGCAGTCGGATCCAAAGTTCCGAGTCTACGACATAAGCCATTACAGGTAAGCACCAGCATGGTGAGAGGGAAGGTGAAAGCTTTATAGAGATCTGCATCAGGTGTCCTCTTCATGTATACCTCTCACAGAAGGCAAAAACGAGATGTGAACCCAGTATTAAAATTACAGATCTAAAATACTGATCAAAAACTGGCAGTGTGAAATTGGCCTAATTCACCAGCATTTGGTAGTCTATAGCCATGGGGACACACAGCTTTGCATAGTAGCTGTAGACAGATGCTGAGGAGAGTAAGCACGTAATTTATTGAACCATAGAAAGTACAGTATAGAAGTCCATACACCTCATGCTTTATTCCAGGGGACAGCAACCTTTGGCACTCCAACTGCTTTGAAACTACAACTCCTAACATGTTGCATTCATTTTCATCGGAGTTCCAAGAACAGCAGAGCGAGTATGCATACTGGGAGTTGTAGTTTAAAAACAGCTGGAGTGCAGAAGGTTGCCTACCCCTGCTCTATTCTATGAGGCAAGCTGAGCAAACCTGATGAATGTCGAAGGGGCACATCACTCAACTGCCTGCTTATTTCTCTTTCTTTTAACAATTGGTGGGGGTCTGGGCAATGAACCCCCATCAAACAAAAAGTATCACCAGAGTTATACTTCACTGGCAAATGGGAGGTAAGAGGAAACATTGTACAATTTTTTTTTCTTGTGGCTCAAGAGCTTCAATCTATGCCTTTAAATAATATGTTGTATTCCATTATAACAGACTCTAAGATCCCTTTTAGAGTCACTTTAGCTTTTACAGATCATGAGAAATTCCTTCATGTGGGGTTATAAGAACATCTCCAATTACAAGCAGGGAGGATTCCAATAATAGGGCCTGATGGTAGAGTGTATTGTACTGATGGCACCTGCTGGGAATATTATATTACAGAATTTCTCAAAATCTAATTAGTATAATGCTTAAAGTGGTTCCAAACCTCAATTCCAATCGCAAAAAAGGAATACACTATGCGGGCAGGCCTAGATCAGCTGCCAAGGCTAGTGGCCATTTGATTATAACTAGATCATTTTAAAGGCAACCCTCCAGCCTTTACCCCCCCCCCCCATTATTACGGCTCATTTCCCTCAGTATGTGTTACCTGATGTCTATCTTTATACCACTGGTGGTTTAGAAATCAGCAATTTATAATATTTTTGTACTGACAGTAAACAAAATTGCTTCTTCATGTACTGACTTCTTGGTGAGCCTATGTATTATACACAGCAGCCTATCAGAGGAGGCAGAGCTGCGGGAAAGGTGGACAGGCAGCAGCAGCTTAAACCAATGATGAGACTGGAGTGGGTCTCAGACTCTGTAGGCACTCTGCACACAGATCTGCTTAAAGCGTAACTAAAGGTTGTAGTGCTATCTAAATGATTCCAGAGATATCACTGGTTGAAAACACAGTTGGTATTGGGATTTTTATACCATACATATTATACAGCTGTATATAAATATGCTAATCCTGACTGTATTTTCAACCAGTTATATCTCTGGAAATAATTTATATAGAAAACCTTGTATATGAAAGAAAAGAATCTCCTCTTTCATATGACACACAAAGCAAGTTTGTAGGTTTTATAATGTCTGAGATATAACTGTTTGAAGTGACCCTGCCCTACCCTCATTCTCTCTACATGTTATGCTTCGTTCACACCTGCGCTTGCTGTCCGTCCGTTGCCAATCCAGTGAAAATCTCGGCGAACTGGATTGGCATCGGATACAGACCGGTCAGCGGCGCATTGGTTAAAAACCCATTCATTTGGTTAAAACCCAATCCTTTTTTTTTCGTCGGACACGAAGTCCTGCGTGTCCGACTTTGTTTCCGACGAAAAAAAAGGATTCGCAGCGCAGAGGGTGTAAGCGCACACCCGCGCATTGCTTTAAAAACCTATTCAAATGAATGGGTTTTTAACCAATGCGTCACTGACCGGTCTGTATCCGATGCCAATCCCGTTCGCCGAGATTTTCACTGGATTGGCAACGGACGGACAGCAAGCACAGGTGTGAACCCACCCTTACACTGCCCCGTACTCCAACACAATAACATCCAGTGAGAGGCAGAAACAGCTCTCAATACAGAAGCCAGGGAAAGAGTGAAAAAATGCAGGATGTCAGAGAATCCACAATTTGTTAATAAAAGTATATTACAAAATTATTTATGATACAAATACTGCCAGATAATCAAAAGTTGTCCGAAAGTTTAGTTAGTTTAGTTTAAGGTCGGGGACCCACGTGGTGTAAACGCCGAGGATTGGTTCCGGCATAAATGCTGCAGAAAAATGAGGCATTTTACAGTCACTAGCAAATCCCATCCACACATTGCAGAAAAATACACACAGCGGACACACTGCAATTTACAAAACCGTCACGGTATTGGAAATCGTAGCATGTCAATTATACCTACGGAAATGCTAGCGGTTTCCCTATAGGAATAATGGAAGCAGAAAGTCTGCAGAGGAAAACTCTGTGAACTTTCTGTGAAAAGTGCTGCAGGAAAAAACGTGATGCGTTACTGCTGCGGTTTTTCCCACAGCGCTTTTTTACTGCGGCCTGCTATGTGGGACCTTATCCTAAATGTTTTGTGGGGATGACCTATAAAGCATCCCAGTAGCAAGATCTGAGGACAACAAATAGCAGGTAGTCATCCAGTGCAGTCCAAATTTGCATATCAATTTTGAGCTCCTGATTAGTTACCTTAAAGAACATTACAGAGGAACAGAAGTGCTGCATTATGAATAAAGACTCCGGCACTGGAATAAGGCCTCATACACACTGCTTTATTATGGTTGTGTTTCGTAAAGAACTGTAATAGGGCTTCCATAAAGGTTCGTGAGCCATCTACTACTCAGCAATATGAAAGCAGCCTATACAGATCGCAAGGTGGTGACGTCCCCAACAGTCATTTTCCCAGGCAGTCCCCAAGGTCACTTTCCATGTACAAGCTGGCATCAATACAATACTTTCTTTTTCAGGCAAACTATGTAATGTGTGGGAGATAAGCGGCTGCCAGATACCTATGTTATTTCTTAGTTCACAGTGCTCTAGACTAAAAAAAAATATAACTAGGAGCCCTTGGCTACTAAGAATGTTTCTAGATGCCACATTTAAATACATATGTATATAATGAAACAGAAAAAAATTGCACTGCCAAACAATATGAACTACACGTACAGATGCATGCTGCCATGGCTGTGCAATACAAAAGCAAATACAAAAAATTTCAACAGCACCTTATTAGGGCTAAGCATAAAAGGGCTAAATGCATAAAAATGAGGCTCTAAGACTACATGCACATGACCATGTAATTTGACCATGTTTTTTAATAGGATACCACACTGACGCTAGGTTCACGCTAGCGCTGCATCTCCATTGTTCTGGTCCATCAGTGCTAAAATAGTGGTTATACACTGAGCCCGGCAGAACCCATTGACTATAATGGGGTTCATCGGGTGTCCGTTGTTTTAAAACTGACACCACCGAAAGAAAAAAGTCCAAGACTTTTTCCTCCGACTTTCTGCGCACATCGCAATGGAGACTCCAGTGCAGATGTGAACTAAGTCTTATGGAAACTACTTGTTGAGAACATAGCCTTACCCATTCTTTTCCTATGGCCCTATACACACAACAATGTATTATCATGGGTCCATGTGGGGGCCATGAGCCTGGAGGCAAAACTCAGAGCAGGTCCTATTCCTATCTGTTTTTGGTTCTGGGCTCATTCAATCTATGGGTCCATGAAGGTCATGGCTGGCACATGGATAGCATCCATGCTATTTTCTCATGGACCTGTACATGCATATATTCATGTGCATGTAAGTTTTGCGCACATTTCGATCAAGTTGTATGAGCCCATCTGCCAGTGACAAGGTGACCTCTTTAGGTAGGACTGAATCTGGGACGGTTGTGAGGTATGCACCAATATCTACAATATCTATCACTGCACTGCTCCAAGGACTGTGAGAGGTTTGGCAAAAAAGATATAGCCACCACCATGACCAGACTGTAATATAGGAGAGAGGCCACCATCTTGGGTCTATCTCCTGCTACTACCACATAGTCCTCATTCTGTGCTCTTAATGTACAGCAAAATGTATGATCTCAGCTTTGGTGATACTTTCAATTATTTTTGAGTCAGGGGACCCTGGGTTAGAACTATTGAGAAACCACTGTTTCAGGTCACCAGCTGACCCCTTCATGATGTACTAACATTGATAGACTTCAACAGATTTGTCCCCCTATGGCTTGAAATTTTTTTTGTTGATGGAGGATGATGAACTAACAAGTAAAACAGTCTGTGTACAAAAATAAAGGAACAATCCGTTGGTATGCCAAAAACTTCATAGATTCCTACGAACCAAGGAAAAATGTTAAGACAGCCACCGTTACCATGTCCCTATGTACAGCATTCATGACTGAACTACTGCCTGACCATTAAATTCCACTGTGTGGAATCTAGCACCAAAAAGAATTAATAAAATTTAACTTTTAATTCTGCACGTTAGAAAAGCCATAAAAAGAAGGTCTAGTGGTGAATTTTGTTTGCTTATGCGTTTCGAGGAAGGTTGGCTCTTAGTCATAGCATAAAGTTACACTAGCATAAAACCAAAATTTAAAATAACTAAACACCACTTCCCCTTAGTGCCATAACAGCAAGGTATGCACACAAACCCAGAGACAAAATCCTCCAGAAGGCACGTATACAAAAAACAGCAACAAAAAACAAAATAACTGAGAATATCATACATAAATCATAAAACAGAATACATGAAACAGGATATCCTATCATAAATACATACAGAGAGAACCACAACAGTGCAAAAAACTGTCCTATAAGATATTTACATTTTTAAGTACGATCAAAAACCTTTAAGGGTAACATACACGATGCCCTATGTATACTCACCAATACCATAATATGTCCAAGGGTTCTGTTTCTGGGCATCCGTGTCTGACTGAATTGTAATATATATTGGCAGGGTGAGCTGTAACTTTTTCCTTTTTTTCTTTACTGTCTGACCATTGCCTGAATGGATTCATTCTATGTATGGGGCATGGATGTGGAGTCAGGTCCAATTTTGGATGGAGTCTGAGTCAGAAAAGAGTTACCGACTTCAAAATAAAATATTTTAAAATAATTAAAAAATAATTAGCTATTTTTAATTATACAATAATTGGTATTCTATAAATAATTAGATGCATAGTTTGTTGCATATTTATTTTATATGGTGTCAATCGCTAGCCTTTTCATGAATCAAATTATCTTTACTTTGTCTGTTTGACTATTGCTGTTAGCCATTTTTTAAGGAGTTGTAGTTGGAGGTAGTGGTTTGGCCTACTGACTCCACAGCCCTGGTATGGAGAAAACTTTTAACACAGTCAAAGTGATCATGTGGGCACAGGAACTGAACCTGCATAAGCCCAGGGTCCAGCACTGACAATGAGTATACCAAATGCATTTTATCAGAGTATGCTGTGCAGTCCCCTAGCGAGATGAAAAATACTGAATAAATAAAAAAACAAAAAAAAGCTAATAAAGTTTATTGAAAAATTCACAGTATTCTTTGCATAAATAAGGTTTAATTTTGTAAATCTGTAAAAAAAAAAATACTGTATTTGTGTGTATATATATATATGAGAGAGAGAGAGAGAGAGAGAGAGAGAGAGAGAATGCATACCATATGGTAAGCCACCTTATCATGATCCATATAATAAACTTAACATGTTATGTAAACATTTGCAAAAAAAAACAGTGAAATTGCTTTTTCCCCCTTTCCTCACCCCAAATATAATAATAAAAGCTAATCAATAATCTCTTATCTCTTATATATATAAAAATGAGTTTCTGTCTGTCTGTTCTTTATGCATGACCAAACGACTGGACCGATCCTCACCAGATTTGGCACACAGGTACATCAGGTGTCCGGGAAGGTTTTAGACCAGATTTCAGCTCTGAGATACAGTATTCCCAAAAAATGACTTGCATTAGCCAATAGAAACCTGCAAGTCTTTCACACATATTCCAACTGCCATACACACGGTCACATATCCCTTATCAGCCAATAGAAGCTCGCAGGCTTAGTCTCCACATGCACACAGCTTTCCTCCAGGTTTCCATAACAACCCAGCCATTTTTCTTCACTGCTGTAGGCCAGCTTTAAAGGGGCAGGATGCTGTGGATGACACTGTTACACAAGGTCACATACACACAGCTTTACTCCAGGTTTCCATAGCAACCTGCATTTCGCAGGTCCTTAAATATTCAGCCATATGACATGTATCAGCCAATATAACTTCACATTTAATTTATCAGGTTTCCATAACAACACAGCCATACATAGACTGTACCTATACTGGACTGCCATACTGGATGTCAGCATTCTTAGAAATTGAAATGTATTTAAACTACACACAAACGATATACAAAATAGACCAGTGCCAATTTTTATGGGCCAACTACACAAATAAAAAATAAAATATACCTGTGCAAAGCCGAGTCCTTCTGCTAGTATATACTGTATATATTTTGCCCAAAATGGTTATATTAAGTAATATAACAGCCAACAAAACAATCCCTCAAATGGCTACATCAATAGTAAATTAAAAATATCTCTTGGATTGTGGTATTATTTGCAAATACAAAAAATAATACATATATATATATATATATATATATATATATATATATATATAGTGTTAACATAATCATATTGGTCCACTGTATTAAATGAACATGTTAGTTAGACGGCATTGTGAACATAGTATTGCTGCCATTTCACATTCCACTCAAAAGTTCACACTGCTCTTTTTTGCTGAAGAACTGTGTTCAGTTTTTAATAGCAGTAATGTGTAGCACATGTTACTATGCATCTCACCTGTATGCTAAGAGCCAGTACACCAGAGGTTTTCAATTTAATGGCCCTTAGAATACTAGTTAGATGTATAATAACATGCGTGGCTCCCAAACGGCTCCTTATAAATTATTACCATGATGTAATGTGATACAGTGTCAGAGTGTAGTCCCTGGGCCCACCAGAGGAAATGATTGTGAATGCTTACCCTCCATCTATAAAGAACATATGTATGGGCACTATTACTTCTATCAGAAACATTGCAAGCTTATATGGTTTTATCGTTGTATCTACACAGGACAAAGGAGAGCATCAGAGGTATCAAAGGTACCATGTGTGATATAGTAAGTCCGAGTGTGATGTCTTTATATGTATGTAATACCTGTGTGTGATATTACAGCCCTTCTTTACAAAATATATATATATACTGTAATATAGATATCTGTGTGTATATACAGTATATACAGTGCTGGCCAAAAGTATTAGCACCCCTGCAATTCTGTCAGATAATACTCAATTTCTTCCAGAAAATGATTGCAATCACAAATGCTTTGGTAATAATATCTTCATTTATTTTGCTTGCAATGAAAAAACACAAAAGAGAATGAAAAAAAAAAGTCAAATCATTGATCATTTTACACAAAACTCCAAAAATGGGCCGGACAAAAGTATTGGCACCCTCAGCCTAATGCTTGGTAGCACAACCTTTAGACAAAATAACTGCGAACAACCGCTTCCGGTAACCATCAATGAGTTTCTTACAATGCTCTGCTGGAATTTTAGACCATTCTTCTTTGGCAAATTTCTCCAGGTCCCTGAGATTTGAAGGGTGCCTTCTCCAAACTGCCATTTTGAGATCTCTCCACAGGTGTTCTATGGGATTCAGGTCTGGACTCATTGCTGGCCACTTTAGAAGTCTCCAGTGCTTTCTCTCAAACCATTTTCTAGTGCTTTTTGAAGTGTGTTTTGGGTCATTGTCCTGCTGGAAGACCCATGACCTCTGAGGGAGACCCAGCTTTCTCACACTGGGCCCTACATTATGCTGCAAAATTTGTTGGTAGTCTTCAGACTTCATAATGCCATGCACACGGTCAAGCAGTCCAGTGCCAGAGGCAGCAAAGCAACCCCAAAACATCAGGGAACCTCCGCCATGTTTGACTGTAGGGACCGTGTTCTTTTCTTTGAAGGCCTCTTTTTTTTTCCTGTAAACTCTATGTTGATGCCTTTTCCCAAAAAGCTCTACTTTTGTCTCATCTGACCAGAGAACATTCTTCCAAAAAGTTTTTGGCTTTCTCAGGTAAGTTTTGGCAAACTCCAGCCTGGCTTTTTTATGTCTCTGGGTCAGAAGTGGGGTCTTCCTGGGTATCCTACCATAGAGTCCCTTTTCATTCAGACGCCGACGGATAGTACGGGTTGACACTGTTGTACCCTCGGACTGCAGGGCAGCTAGAACTTGTTTAGATGTTAGTCGAGGTTCTTTAGCCACCATCCGCACAATCTTTCGTTGAAATCTCTCGTCAATTTTTCTTTACCGCCCACATCTAAAAGGAGGTTAGCCACAGTGCCATGGGCTTTAAACTTCTTGATGACACTGTGCACGGTAGACACAGGAACATTCAGGTCTTTGGAGATGGACTTGTAGCCTTGAGATTGCTCATGCTTCCTCATAATTTTGCTTCTCAAGTCCTCAGACAGTTCTTTGGTCTTCTTTCTTTTCTCCATGCTCAATGTGGTACACACAAGGACACAGGACAGAGGTTGAGTCAACTTTAATCCATTTCAACTGGCTGCAAGTGTGATTTAGTTATTGCCACCACCTGTTATGTGCCACAGGTAAGTAACAGGTGCTGTTATTTACACAAATTAGAGAAGCATCACCTGATTTTTCAAAGGGTGCCAATACTTTTGTCCACCCCCTTTTTTGGTTGGGGTGAAAAAAAAAACCAAATTTGGCTTTTTGACAATTCTTTTTGTGGTTTTCCATTGACGACAAATTAAATGAAGATATTATTACCAAAGCATTTGTGATTGCAATCATTTTCTGGAAGAAATTGAGTATTATCTAACAGAATTAGATACATATATATACAGTGGGGAAAAAAAGTATTTAGTCAGCCACCAATTGTGCAAGTTCTCCCACTTAAAAAATGAGAGAGTCCTGTAATTGACAACATAGGTAGACCTCAACTATGAGAGACAAAATGAGATAACATATCTAGAAAATAACATTGTCTGATTTTTTTTTTAAGAATTTGCAAATTATGGTGGAAAATAAGTATTTGGTCACCTACAAACAAGCAAGATTTCTGGCTCTCACACACCTGTAACTTCTTCTTTAAGAGGCTCCTCTGTCCTCCACTCATTACCTGTAGTAATGGCACCTGTTTGACATTGTTATCAGTATAAAAGACACCTGTCCACAACCTCAAACAGTCACACTCCAAACTCCACTATGGTGAAGACCAAAGAGCTGTGGAAGGACACCAGAAACAAAATTGTAGACCTGCACCAGGCTGGAAAACTGAATCTGCAATAGGCAAGCAGCTTGGTGTGAAGAAATCAACTGTGGGAGCAATAATTAGAAAATGGAAGACATACAAGATCACTGATAATCTCCCTCGATCAGGGGCTCCATGCAAGATCTCACCCTGTGGGGTCAAAATGATCACAAGAACGGTGAGCAAAAATCCCAGAACCACACGGGGGGACCTAGTGAATGACCTGCAGAAAGCAGGGACTAACGTAACAAAGGCTACCGTCAGTAACACACTACACCGCCAGGGACTCAGATCCTGCAGTGCCAGACGTGTCCCCCTGCTTAAGCCAGTACATATCCGGGCCCATCTGAAGTTTGCTAGAGAGCATTTGGATGTTCCAGAAGAGTATTGGGAGAATGTCATATGGTCAGATGAAACCAAAGTAGAACTCTTTGGTAGAAACACAACTCGTCGTGTTTGGAGGAGAGTGAATGCTGAGTTGCATTCAAAGAACACCATACCTACTGTGAAGCATGGGGGTGGCAACATCATTCTTTGGGGCTGTTTCTCTGCAAAGGGACCAGGGCGACTAATCTGTGTACATGAAAGAATGAATGGGGCCATGTATCGTGAGATTTTGAGTGCAAACCTCCTTCCATCAGCAAGGGCATTAAAGATGAAACGTGGCTGGGTCTTTCAGCATGACAATGATCCCAAGCACACCGCCAGGGCAATGAAGGAGTGGCTTCGTATGAAGCATTTCAAGGTCCTGGAGTGGCCTAGCCAGTCTCCAGATCTCAACCCCACAGAAAACCTTTGGAGGGAGTTGAAAGTCTGTGTTGCCCAGCGACAGCCCCAAAACATCACTGCTCTAGAGGAGATCTGCATGGAGGAATGGGCCAACATACCAGCAACAGTGTGTGCCAACCTTGTGAAGACTTACAGAAAACGTTTGACCTCTGTCATTGCCAACAAAGGACATATAACAAAGTATTGAGATGAACTTTTGTTATTGAACAAATACTTATTTTCCACCATAATTTGCAAATAAATTCTTTAAAAATCAGACAATGTGATTTTCTGGATTTGTTTTCTCATTTTGTCTCTCATAGTTGAGGTCTACCTATGATGTCAATTCCAGGCCGGCCTCATCTTTTTAAGTGGGAGAACTTGCACAATTGGTGGCTGACTAAATACTTTTTTTCCCCACTGTATATATACACACACGTGGACAAAATTGTTGGTACCCCTCGTTTAATGAAAGAAAAACCCACAATGGTCAGAGAAATAACTTGAATCTGACAAAAGTAATAATATAATATATGAAAATGATAAAATGAAAGTCAGACATTGCTTTTCAACCATGCTTCAACAGAATTTTAAAAAAATGAAAACTCATGAAACAGGCCTGGACAGAAATGATGGTTCCCTTAACTTAATATTCTGTTCAACAACTTTTTGAGGCAATCACTGCAATCAAACGATTCCTGTAACTGTCAATGAGACTTCTGCACCTCTCAACAGGTATTTTGGCCACTCCTCATGAGCAAACTTATCCAGTTATCTCGGGTTTGAAGGGTGCCTTTTCCAGACAGCTTGTTTCAACTCCTTCCAAAGATGCTCAATAGGATTTAGGTCAGGGCTCATAGAAGGCCACTTCAGAATAGTCCAATGTTTTCCTCTTAGCCATTCTTGGGTGTTTTTAGCTGTATGTTTTGGGTCATTATCCTGTTGCAAGACCCATGACCTGCGACTGAGACCAAGCTTTCTGACACTGGGCAGCACATTTCTCTCTAGAATCCCTTGATAGTCTTGAGATTTCATTGTACCCTGCACAGATTCAAGACACCCTGTGCCAGATGCAGCAAAGCTGCCCCAGAACATAACAGAGCTTCCTCCATGTTTCACAGTACAGTGGACAGTGTTCTTTTCAAGTTATGCTTCATTTTTCTGTCTGTGAACATAGAGCTGATGTGCCTTGCCAAAAATTTCGATTTTTGTCTCATCTGTCCATAGGACATTCTCCCAGAAGCTTTGTGGCTTGTCAACATGTAGTTTGGCAAATTACTTTTGTCAGATTCAAGTTATTTCTGTGACCATTGTGGGTTTTTCTTTTATTAAACGAGGGGTACCAACAATTTTGACCACGTGTGTATATATATACAGTACAGACCAAAAGTTTGGACACACCTTCTCATTAACTACTGATAGACATGTCTATCTACAAATACTCTCTGTATATATATTTATATTTCTATAATACACACATTACGTATACTCTTTATGGAAACTATTACAGACATGTCTAAGTACAAATACTGTATATATTTACTTAATATAATACATACACTTTACACATTCTCTTTAAGGAAAGTACTATGTACAAATACTATATATATATATATATATATACAGTACAGACCAAAAGTTTGAACACACCTTCTCATTCCAAGAGTTTTCTGTATTTTCATGACTATAAAAATTGTAGATTCACACTGAAGGCATCAAAACTATGAATTAACACATGTGGAATTATATACTTAACAAAAAAGTGTGAAACAACTGAAAACATGTCTTATATTCTAGGTTCTTCAAAGTAGCCACCTTTTGCTTTGATTACAGCTTTGCACACTCTTGGCATTCTCTTGATGAGCTTCAAGAGGTAGTCACCTGTAATGGTTTTCACTTCACAGGTGTGCCCTGTCAGGTTTAATAAGTGGGATTTCTTGCCTTATAAATGGGGTTGGGACCATCAGATGTGTTGTTCAGAAGTCAGGTGGATACACAGCTGATAGTCCTACTGAATGGAGTGTTAGAATTTGTATTATGGCAAGAAAAAAGCAGCTAAGTAAAGAAAAACGAGTGGCCATCATTACTTTAAGAAATAAAGGTCAGTCAGTCCGAAAAATTGGGAAAACTTTGAAAGTGTCCCCAAGTACAGTGGCCAAAACCATCAAGTGCTACAAAGAAACTGGCTCACATGAGGACCGCCCCAGGAAAGGAAGACCAAGAGTCACCTCTGCTGCGGAGGATAAGTTCATCCGAGTCACCAGCCTCAGAAATCGCAGGTTAACAGCAGCTCAGATTAGAGACCAGGTCAATGCCACACAGAGTTCTAGCAGCAGACACATCTCTACAACAACTGTTAAGAGGAGACTGCGCAGCAGGCCTTCATGGTAAAATAGCTGCTAGGAAACCACTGCTAAGGACAGGCAACAAGCAGAAGAGACTTGTTTGGGCTAAAGAACACAAGGAATGGACATTAGACCTATGGAAATCTGTGCTTTGGTCTGATGAGTCCAAATTTGAGATCTTTGGTTACAACCACCGTGTCTTTGTGCGACGCAGAAAAGGTGAACGAATGGACTCTACATGCTTGGTTCCCACCGTGAAGCATGGAGGAGGAGGTGTGATGGTGTGGGGGTGCTTGGCTGGTGACACTGTTGGGGATTTATTCAAAATTGAAGGAATACTGAACCAGCATGGTTACCACAGCATCTTGCAGCGGCATGCTATTCCATCCGGTTTGCGTCTAGTTGGACCATCATTTATTTTTCAACAGGACAATGACCCCAAACACACCTCCAGACTGTGTAAGGGCTATTTGACCAAGAAGGAGAGTGATGGGGTGCTACACCAGATGACCTGGCCTCCACAGTCACCAGACCTGAACCCAATCGAGATGGTTTGGGATGAGCTGGACCGCAGAGTGAAGGCAAAAGAGCCAACAAGTGCTAAGCATCTCTGGGAACTCCTTCAAGACTGTTGGAAGACCATTTCAGCTGACTACCTCTAGAAGCTCATCAAGAGAATGCCAAGAGTGTGCAAAGCAGTCATCAAAGCAAAAGGTGGCTACTTTGAAGAACCTAGAATATAAGACATATTTTCAGTTGTTTCACACTTTTTTGTTAAGTATATAATTCCACATGTGTTAATTCATAGTTTTGATGCCTTCAGTGTGAATCTACAATTTTTATAGTCATGAAAATACAGAAAACTCTTGGAATGAGAAGGTGTGTTCAAACTTTTGGTCTGTACTGTATATATATATATATATATATATATAGTATTTGTACATAGTACTTTCCTTAAAGAGAATGTGTAAAGTGTATGTATTATATTAAGTAAATATATACAGTATTTGTACTTAGACATGTCTGTAATAGTTTCCATAAAGAGTATACGTAATGTGTGTATTATAGAAATATAAATATATATACAGAGAGTATTTGTAGATAGACATGTCTATCAGTAGTTTCTATAAACCCTATGTATCAGGTGTGTACATTACAGAAATATAATTTTCCCAATGCAAAATCTATAATGGGGCCCCTATCTACCATGAGCCATTTAGAATAGTGGTATATTTTATGTAGGAGAGGGACCTTTGGGGCCCCCTCAGGGTCCAGGGCTGGTAGCGACTGCTACCACTGCACCCCTGCTTATATTGTGTTTATACTTAGACAAGTTTGTAAGTAGTTTGTATAAACAGTATATACAAGGTGTGTGTATTATAGAATTACTGTATATACATACTATTTTTACTAAGACAAGTCTGTAAGTAGCTTCTATAAACAGTATGTATAAGGTATGTGTACTGTATTATAGAAATATATATATATATATATATATATATATATATATATAGTGTATATATACTTAGACAAGTCTGTAAGTAGTTTCTATAAACCATATGGATTTGCAACAATCAGTAGAACTGGGTTCTCTTGCACCCCATTTTGAAAAAAGCAGCAATTTGGAAAAGTGCACAGTCATTCCATTCATTTCAATGGGAACTACCTGAAACAGCACACTGTAATTTGACTATCTCCAGGGGTTCCCAATGAAATGAATGGAGCCACAGCATGCATTTCCGACCCCTCATTTTAGTCAAACTAGGGTGCAAAACACTCCACTTCTCCTGATCAGTGGAGGTCCCAGCGGTTGCATGCCCATCGATCAGCAAGTTACCCCTTATCTTTTGGATAGACAGTACCTTCTTGTTACCAACATAGATCCTGTGCTCCCATATATCTAGTGTGTAAACTAGGCCTCTGCAATGTTTTAGCCATAACAATGTTATAGAATGATATGACATTTTTGACCCCATCAACCACTTAGTGGCCGTAATATGATGGGTCTCTAACCTAACACTTTATACATAGGATGAGAGATTACCTTCTTATATATTAACTGTTACAGTGCAGTCTCTAAGAACATAATCTCTGGGGTTTTTAGAGGGAGTACAACATTTAGTACCCAAATAAAGTCTTAGTGTAGGGACCCATCTGCATGAGGTTGCCGTGACGTGGTAGATGGGCTCAAACAATTCACCAAACTGCGGTAAGAACCTCACATTTATATTTGCAGTCAGTAGTACATGAAAATGTGTAGTCAAAGAATCTTATCATTTAAAGCTCTGCATCAAAAGAATAAACTCATTGTTTATAAACTCAGAATAAACTGTAGTGCATCGGTTCTCAGGGAATCTACCTGGTCTTCTACTTTCCCTCCATTTATTTACCTCTTGGTGTGACTTAGAGAGTTAATCCAGCAAGAGATATTTATGCTATCCACTGGATACGGCAAATAATAGAATGGATGGGGCTTACTAGGGTTGCCACAAGACCAGTAAATCACAGGCCCAGCCAGTATTACTGCCTGGAGGCCGATGACAGTATTTAATTGCTACCAACCATATTATGTGCCAGTAATTTTTAGTGCCCAGGTTCATGTTCCAGTGAAGTTTGTACTCTCTATATATATGGTATATATGATATAATATTATACCTCCTGACTTTCAAATGGGTAAGATAAAACCACCTCCATCCGTGCTTTAGCTCAGCCCATTCCCATCTATGTCCTTACATGTCCCCACACAGTACAATGCCCATTCAGTGCCCTGACATGGTATCCTGCCCACGTGTGGTCCCCACACAGTAAAATGTCCCCCTGTAGCCCCTACAGTATAATATTCCCCTCAATGTTACCCCCACAGTATAATGCCCCTTAACATGGCCCCCACTGTATAATGTCCCCCTAAATATGGCCCCAACAATAACATCCCCCTTAACGTGACCCCCATAGTATAATGTCCTTCTTAATATGGCCCCCACTGCATAATGTGGCTTTAGGGAGCAGTAGGCACAATGTAGAGATATCACTACATCGCGTATGCTTAACCCATGATGTCTGGGGCAAAGACATGGACCGAATGGTGAAGCAAGAAGTTAATGGCTCCCTGCTTCACCACTACATTTAACTCCTCTGCATCTGGAGAACGACCAGGACAGCACCCAATATATATATATTATATATATATATCTTTATTTATTTTTAGATTTTCTGTATTGCGGTCTAAGGTAAAATCCTTATATTACTATTGAGCCCTGCCTTAGGTTTGGATCTATAGTAATATAGCACTGGGAGGACTGGGAGCATTCAGAAGGCTTCCAGCTGTCATTGCTATCACAGCAAACTATCCTTTCAGATGCCTTGGTCACATCTGACCAGGTATCTTAGAAGTTAAATATATCACCCAAACCTGCACCCCATCATTATCAAAAACATAAAAAACATAAGGGTCATAGAGCCAGAAACATTCAGGTAGCAGCAGGAATGGGGAGGAGTCCTCTTTGTTGGACAGGATGAGGTTCAGGCCTTCACCTAGCAGATGGGAAATGTCTGCTAGATGAAGGCAATTTTTTCTGAAAGCAGCAGTGCAGCTAGTTAAAGATGGCGACAAGATTCAAAAGTCCTGGTGCAGTTTTTAAATTCTTGGTCACAATCTGGAGTCCTGGCATCTGCTGAAACAACAAAATTTGAGAAACTCTTTCATGTCTAGTCTATTTGCACTTTTGACATTATACACTGGATGGGGGTCTGTTTCTTTTGAAGACATGAAACCAACAAGATCTATCAGAAAATTTCTGGAAATACCTTGAATGAGCAGTGAAATGGTATGGTATTAGCAGTGGGAAGCATAGATTTTCATACTGGTCAATGTCATGAACATGACAAATCAGAAGGATTCACATTCAAAATTAATAAACTAAACAAAATGGCAGAAACAAAAATATAGCCCCATTTCCCTTTTAAATATGGACATGAAGATTTGAGTCTTTCCCCCTTATTACAGTCTTAGGATTGCAATTAGAGATGAGAGAATCGAAGCTGCAGAAGTGGAATTTGATCCGAATTTCAGGAAATATTCGATCTGCATCGAATCCGAATTTCCTCACGCGTCGTGGTAATGATTCGCATTTAGTTCAAAATGGCTGCTCTACATGGGGCAAGGAACTTTGGGAACGCGGGATCACCCATAATGCCATGTGTGCAGCCAATCAGCAGCCAGCCATGTGATGTCACATCACTTTAATCCCTTCGCGAGCGCACATGTCATGTTTGACCGCTGCATCCAAGGTGTTAAATCCTCCCTCATCGGTTATGGAGCAGGGTGTTAGCTGTAACTGACAGCTAACACCCTGCTCCATAACCGATCCGGGGTTTTAACAACTTGGATGCAGCGGTCAAACATGACTACAGCATCCAAGGGGTTCTGCCATTTTGCCGCCCACCCCGGCTCTCTGCAGCCAATAAATAGCTGTTTTTGGTATGCGATTCTCTGCGATTTAATTTGGTTCGAATAGAATCATATCGCGAAATTCGGCGAAGTTGCCAAATCGAATTTTTGAATACTTCGCTCATCTCTAATTGCGATGATCAGGTGGGGTTTTTAAAAAGTCAAAAAACCTTTACTGTAGCCCTCCTTCATTTCCTCCCAGCTAACTTTTATTAGATCCACTTACTATTTGACATTCAAATGAAAACTGGCAAAAAGCTTTTGCACTCGGTTATGAACTGAGACATGGTTTACTCAGAAAAAAAAGCCTATAAAACACTCACTGTACAGTTCCTCAGGCGTCTGATCACTATTGGCACTACAATGATGCTCCTGGTACAATGCTTCACGTTTGGTGGGAATGCCCTCTACCTTAGCCTTTTTAGAAGAGAATCTTTGAGCTCTAGCATAGTTCTTCTCTGATAGCTTCACCCTCTGATGACCACCTAACCACTGTTCCTTTATCTCTTCGAAACTCAATAGGGTCTTCCTTTTTGAGATCAGCTAGGACTCTTATCTCTTGCTATCTAAAATCCCCTGTCATGCTGTCATTACATGAGCGTGTGGTTGAGGTTAAGAAAATGGCAAATTTTGGATGATGACACTGATACACTTATCCATATCTGGACGAGCTGGGCTATGTTCAGGGACAATGATTATCTCTGTCATTGACTGAATGAACAGTATTGATCTCACTTTTATGTTTCTTTGGATGAGCCTTTGGCATATTCTGCTGTAGGTAAATCTACCTTATCCCCTACCTTCCAATGTCTCCTCATTTCCCCAGATTCCTTCCTTCTCCCTTCCTTTCTTGTGTTTTGTTCTTTTCTTTGTCGTACTGTTGTTTTTCGTCTTTCACCTTTTTGTTCCATCTGTCATGTTATTGGTCATGTGATTACTTTCCACCGATGTAAATCATGACTATCATTCACTATTATTAGGAAAATGGTTATAACATTATTACATTGTATTGTATATTTGTTTCTATGTTTGCAATAATCCAAATAAAACATTGATATTAAAAAACAATCAAACATACATCAAAAGGCTAAGCGGATTTCAGAGAAGCCAATATTCTGAATCATGTCTGCCTATCTGTGCTCATACCATGCGAGAAAAATATTGATTCTAGTATCACATGAAAGTAAATCAATAGCACAGAAATCATTAGCTTTCTTACCTTCTTTGCACAAAAATCAGATAATCCCCAATGTAATTACTTACTGTCACACTTGACTGACCATTGCCAAAACCTACAAAATAAAGAAAGAATAGTGTAATACAGGGAAGTTCCTTTTATCCAGGATCAGAAATAATTATAGTCCATCTTGTTTTTGGCATGTATAATCTGGAATTTAAGATAAAGGTATCAATTAGAATAACAGAGCAAAGGAAAATTGATATTCTAGCAACAAAAATAGTTTTTTGGTAAGTAAAAAAAAATATGTTTTGTATTAATTCCTCACAGTTTGCAAAGCCCCTGTTATTAGGAGTGTAGACCACTAGTTCTACCAAAGCGGGATAAAGGGCTAACAAGTCAGCTCCAAAAAGTCAGGAGCCAGCTGAAACAAAACCTGGTTATACCTTTGCTACACACACACAAATTTACAGTGAGTATGGAAAGTATTCAGACCGCTTTAAATTTTTCACTCTTTGTTTCATTGTAGCCATTTGCTAAACGCAAAAAAAGTTCATTTTATTTCTCATTATTGTAGACTCAGCACCCCATCTTGACAGAAAAAAAAAACAGAAATGTAGATATTTTTATATTTTTGCAAATTTATGAAAAAAGAAAAACTGAAATATCACATGGTCATAAGTATTCAGACCCTTTGCTCAGTATGGAGTAGAAGCCCCTTCCTTTTGAGCTAGTACAGCCATGAGTCTTCTTGGGAATGATGCAACAAGTTTTTCACATCTGGATTTGGGGATCCTCTGCCATTCTTCCTTGCAGATCCTCTCCAGTTCCGTCAGGTTGGATGGTGAACGTTGGTGGACAGCCATTTTCAGGTCTCTCCAGAGATGCTCAATTGGGTTGAGGTCAGGGCTCTGGCTGGGCCAGTCAAGAATGGTCACAGAGTTTTTCTGAAGCCACTCCTTTGTTATTTTAGCTGTGTGCTTAGGGTCATTGTCTTGTTGGAAGGTGAACCTTCGGCCCAGTCTGAGGTCCAGAGCACTCTGGAAGAGGTTTTCTTCCAGGATATCTCTGTACTTGGCCGCATTCATCTTTCCTTCTATTGCAACCAGTTGTCCTGTCCCTGCAGCTGAAAAACACCCCCATAGCATGATGCTGCCACCACCATGTTTCACTGTTGGGATTGTATTGGGCAGGTGATGAGCAGTGCCTGGTTTTCGTCACACATACCGCTTAGAATTAATGCCAAAAAGTTCAATCTTTGTCTCATCAGACCAGAGAATCTTATTTCTCATAGTCTGGGAGTCCTTCATGTGTTTTTTGGCAAACTCTATGCGGGCTTTCATATGTCTTGCACTGAGGAGAGGCTTCCTTCGGGCCACTCTGCCATAAAGCCCTGACTGGTGGAGGGCTGCAGTGATAGTTGACTTTGTGGAACTTTCTCCCATCTCCCTATTGCATCTCTGGAGCTCAGCCACAGTATCTAATTTTCTGTTTTTTTCTGTCAATATGGGGTGCTGAGTGTACATTAATGAGAAAAAAAAACTTTTTTGCTTTTAGCAAATGGTTGCAATGAAACAAACAGTGAAAAATTTAAAGGGGTCTGAATACTTTCTGTACCCACTGTATTTTATTCTGACGAAACACAGACAAGTCAGACAAGATTTAAAAATTACATAGTGGCCCCCACCCTTGCAATGACCCCTTCCCCAAGTACCTAGAGAACTGCTTTCCTTCCTGTCTGCTACTAACTGCAGACCAATGGTTCTTTACTTCCACTAGCACTTACAATAGTACTTTTTCCCCCCAGGAATTACAGCAGTACTTTTCCCAGCAGACACATCAATGTCTTCCTCCAGTATTCACAGCAACCCCCCCCCCCCATTATTCTAATATATGAGTGCCTCTCTTCTTCCAAAAGTATTCACAGCAGCGCCCCCATTATTCCTATATTAGTGCCTCTCTTCTTCCAATTTAGTCACAGCAGTGCCACCATTATTCCTATATTAGTGCCTCTCTTCTTCCAACTTAGTCACAGCAGTGCCCCCCATTATTCCTATATTAGTGCCTCTTTTCTTCCTCCATTAGTCGCAGCAGTGCCACCATTATTCCTATATTAGTGCGTCTCTTCTTCCAACTTAGTCACAGCAGTGCCCCCCATTATTCCTATATTAGTGCCTCTCTTCTTCCAACTTAGTCACAGCAGTGCCCCCCATTATTCCTATATTAGTGCCTCTTTTCTTCCTCCATTAGTCGCAGCAGTGCCACCATTATTCCTATATTAGTGCCTCTCTTCTTCCAACGTAGTCACAGCAATGCCCCCCATTATTCCTATATTAGTGCCTCTTTTCTTCCTCCATTAGTCGCAGCAGTGCCACCATTATTCCTATATTAGTGCCTCTCTTCTTCCAACAGTAGTCACAGCAGAGCCCCCCATTATTCCTAAATTAGTATCTCTTTTCTTCCTCCATTAGTTATAGCAGTATCCCCCATTATTCTAATGTTAGTGCATCTCTTTTTCCTACAGTAGTAACAGCAATGACCCCCCTATTATTCCAATATCAATGCCTCTGTTCTTTCTCTTATAGTTAAAGTGAGACTATTTGCTTGCCTCAGCAGTTCTTACCCTTTTCCTACTATTAAAGATTAATATAACAGGAGTTGTCATCTTCTAATACGCCAGTTTGTTCTCCCTCTGACTGGAAGAAAAGGGTATGTGTCCTCCTCTGTTGGGGTAGATGGCGAGGATGTTATCAGTGACCGTATGCCTTCATGCACTAAGCAATAGGTAAAAGAAATCATCAAGTAAATGTATGTAGAGATGGCAGACAGATCTGGTTGCTAAAGCTTATTTTCTAGTCGTCATTGTGAACAGATTTTGTTAAATCCAGATTTATGCATTGCTTGCACATGGATGACCTCCATGTACACATGGTCTTGTTGCAATAACCCCTTTAGATTGAGAGCCTTGTTCCGGGTACTGTACAAGAGAGACCTCAAAGATTACTGTAGCTGGCGTATATTGTTTATGCACATAATAAACAGTATTCTGTTTGCCTACAATTTCATGGGGTATTAACTTTACATTAGAAAGGAACAAATATGTTTATGGAGTTAGAGCAGACTTGGATAATCTCAATTTTGCCTTCCTGGAGTGAATGGAATTTACTTATTCAGTCTAATTCCCTTATCTAGTTACTTCATGTACAAGAAACCTTTCTATAAAGCCCAAAATAATGAGACTCTGGGTCCCTCTACTGACAAAACTGATGAAGTTTTTAATGAAGGTTCTAAAAGATAACAAAAACATGCAGCTAACTAAAAGGAAAAACTGTAAGGCCTGATTCACATCTGCATTAGGGTTTCCGTTCGGGGAGTCTGCTTGGGGACACCCCAAATGGAAACCCATATGCATAAAAAAGCGGTTTACCTGGGAAACCCACGGACCCTATAGACTATAATGGGGTCTGTGTGGTTTCCGCACGAAGCAAGCAGAGCGGAAAGTGCTGCATGCACTTTTACAGGTAAACCGCTTTTTTGTGCATATAGGTTTCCATTTGGAGGGGTCCCCAAGTGGACTCCCCGAACGGAAACCTGAATGCAGATGTGAACCGGGCCTCAGGCTCCATGCACATTATTGTTTCCTTCGTCAGTGTGCTATCTGTGTTTTTAACATCTAGCAATCTGGCCCATTATTTCCTATGACCACATACACATGCCTGAGTATTAGGGGTTCATGAACCTTGGGATAAAACTCAGGACAGGTCCTATACCAGTCCATATTACAGCTTGGGATCACTACCTTACATAAATGGGTCTGTGAAGGGCACAGGTAGCACACGGATATCATCCAGGTGCTGTCTGTGCCATTTTTTCCAAAGACACGTACTGTAGATGCATGCGTTGTACATGCATGTAACCTTATTAATGGCCTGATTCTCAGACTGTACTGGAACAATATAGCGAATTAGACCCTGCCTGAAAACAGTGACCAATATGACACATTTGTAAAGATAATACCTCAGTTACCTTTGTAATAGGATGTATTTTCACTCTAAGGCTGTGTCCAGTAAACACGGTATATATATATGACTACCTGCGGCTCTGCTAAGCAAACTCTCAGCATCTTCTGTGTTCCTCTGAATTCTGATGACAGAAAAAGTTCCAAAAATGGTGTGTTTTTTTTTTTTTTTTTGCTTTGGAATTCCTTTGGGAATCACAACAGGTATCCCAGACATTTTAACTTTTGCATTTCAAACCTCCAAAAGCCGTTAATTTGTGTACAGTTTTATTTCCATAGCTTATGGGTGAAATATGGTTAAATTTCAACTACTTTGATGCTACTGTACATCACAGCAGATAAGCCACCAGTCCCATGAAAATCCAGCCCTGTCCAGCCCTTTCGTCAGGGAAATTCTGCAGTGTGTTCCCCTGAAAATCACTGCAGCAAATACCACTTGAAGATTGGGTGGTTTATGTTGTGACACAGCAGCAGGAATTGCTGCAGTTCTGTCGCAGCTTTTAACCTTTGCACTACAAAAGTTGAAAGCCACAGGGAAAATCTGCAGCAATAACTCCCTTTGTGCTGCAAATTTTATTTGCAGCATGTCAATGAGATTTGTAGAAATCTGCCACAGTTTTATGACAACTACTTTGCTGTGATTACAGCCTGTATAACCCAGTCTTAGGGGTTTCTTTAGGATGTGTTCACACTAGCATTATTCAATATCATAGAATGAGAGCAATGGACATTAAATGACAGATGTAGACAGAGCCCCCTCTGTCGGGAGTCCGTCTGCATTCAACCCCTATATACAATACATAATGGAAGTTTTCTTATGTTATGTTGTTTTACTTTTCTGCATGCAGGACTTTTTCTTCCATTACAAAAAGAAACAAAAATGAGAGAAACTCCATTCTTTGAGTGCCTGGTCCAGCCGAGATTTCAGCTTAGTTCCCTGGCCTTGTCACTCAAAGAAGGGAGGGGGTAGCAGTGTGGGGCATAGCAGTTTGGAGCAACGGAAACTGCTTATTTGAATATTCTGAAATAAGTAAATATCTCTGCAATGGAGGCATACATTTTTTATGGGGAAAAAAAGGGTTCCAATCAGGTGAGCCAGAGCTATGTTTAATATGCTTTAATCTGCTGACAGACTCCCTTTAATTTAGGAATATTTATAGATTATTGCTTGTTCTCCTGTTGTAGGATGACAGGAATGGACATTAATAATGGTAGTGTGAACATAGCCTTACAGTTATAAAACTGAAACCAGGTGTGGATCATAAAAGGAGAGAAAGTATTAGGCTGAAGATACACGTGGCGCTAGTAGCTTTAAAGGGAGTCTGTCTCCAGGGTGAAGCATATTAAACAAGGAACACAGTTAGGTCAGACTCACCTGAATGTAACACTTTTTTCCCCATGAAAATTAGTCTCTGCAGCAGAGACATTAACCTATTTCAGAATATGCAAAAAAGCATTCTGGGCAACCAACGGAGGCTGCGTTTCTACAAACTTCTACACCCAATTCTGCTCTAATACACCCACCTTTCTTCCTCTTTTCTTTGAGTGGCAGGTCCAGGGGAGAGCTCAGCAAAGTTGGCATGGCCTAAATGGAGATCCTTTTCATGCTGTATTTATGACTTGCGCATTTTTAAAAAGGGGCAAAAAAAAAAAAAGGGCGCAAATACACCCAAGTCCATGGGCAGAGTAAGGCTGTGTTCACACGGAGTTTTTTGGCAGCGGATTTTGAGGCGGAATCCGACATGACCTATCTTCAGGCGGATTCCGCCTGGAAAAAACAATGGAATTTAATGGGAGGCGGAAAAAATGCAACGTGGTTTTTGGACGCGGTTTTTCCAAAAACCGCATCCAAAACCGCGACACGGTTTTTTTAAAGCTGAGCTCCTAGCCCCACCACAAAAGGGGTGTAAACTACATCCTACAACCACGTCGAAAAACCATGTCAAAAACCGCGTCCAAAAATCGCATCAGGTCAAAAAACACGTCCAAAAACCTTTTCCTAATTCCTGAAGCTGATTTTTTCTGCCTGCAAAAAACTCTGTGCGAACATACCCTAAAAGAGCCCATCTGGTTAGAAAGCATTAAAAATAGGCAGTTTTTAGCAATTGCGCCTTTTTGAACAAAAAAGGGGCAAAGTGCACATGGCCAAAAAAGGCGCATCTAAACTAACATGTGCACAACATTTAACAAGGAGGTGCGCCTATATCACAAATAAGCACCACAGTAAAACTAGTCTGAAAACAGCTGTACCTGCGAAAAGTATGGCCAAAAAAGGGGCAGATCATAAATAACCCCATTATCTTCAATGCTGTAGTGACTGCCAAAAATCACTGGACGAAAAAAATGCCGCAAGTCTGACTTTTTTGTGCGGTGGTTTCAGTTTAAAAGAACAGAACGGAAAAGAACAATTTACGGATCCCATTATAGTCAATGGAGTCTGTCGGGCACTGTCGGTGTCTGCTATTTTAGTGGTCCGTGTGGCTATTGTTCTGGTCCTCTGACAGACCAAAAAGATCAGAACAATAGACACACGGGCACAGATGTGAACATAGCATCAACTGCAATCCTAGAAAAAAACCATGGTCAAGTGTGGTACTGGTTTTGGAAGGAAGCAGCCATGTTTTGCTAATTTGTAACGACCCCTTTAAGATTTTTTTTTTGGTGAAATGTTATTGTAGGTTGGGGTATATAATCCCTGTCACACAGGAAGCACCAATGACTTTAGCTATGTCTTCCACCTGTAAGAGACAGCCAATGTTGTCCTAAGCTTCATTTGTCTGTATAAACTGTTAATGTTGAATGTATTTCTGTGATTCTGTTCCTTTAAGACAGCAGCCATTGTAATTGTGACATGATGCTGGAGTGAGACCCCCCCCCTTTTATGTCAGCTTGCCTGTTCTGCAGACAGAATGTGAGCAGAGAAGCAGGAAGTGACGAGACAGAGAGCAGCAGCCATCTTAGCAAGTGTTGTATTGAACTGGTGTGGAGATTTTTCTGTACAGCTAAGCTGTATCTTGGTCCAGAGACAAACAGAGTGTAAAGAGACAACAGGACTAGTGAGTCCACGTGAAAGGAACTGTGCTCAGTGGCTGATCAGTGAGACTGACATTGTGACTGTGTATATGGATACCACAGATAGAGACTCGCAGTGCTGTTGATGTACTGGACAGCACCTGCTAAACCCCGGCTTACATCCCAGCTCAGTGTATGGATTCGGCAGGACTGTCAGTGTGCTGAGTGGAATCTGCTGTTGGATTACATTGCATTCATTGGGTTTCCCTGTTAAAAAGGACTTCATTTCTCCCAAGATCCTGATAACCGTGAGGAGAGGACGTTTCGCTATAAAAGAAAGGAACGACTTTGGGCCCCACCGCGCGCTTCTACAGACTGTAAGCGGTCCACCTGGACCACTGGGGGAAAGGGGGTGCACCCAAATGTGATGTCAGGGTCAGTTAGGGATAGTTTTGAGTATATTGTTCATTCAGTGTCCATACTGCAGAATTGGACAGAGTAAAAGTAGAAACCATTGCAGAATTTGCCTTGAAATTGTTCATGCTATATTGTATATTTTTTTGCTTGTCTTTATCCCTGTCATTTTACCTTCAAATAGCCTTTATTAACTTATAGTAAATATATATTCTTTTCTTGAACTACCGCGTGTGCGTTCATTTCTGGTTGCGGAGACCAAACCACCTGCCTTGCTCTCGGTTCACAAATTGGCGTAGTCGGCAGGATCCGCTTACCAGAATGGACGGTGACGCACCCGTTCGGGAGAATGGTGCTGGAGGAAGAATGCCAGCAGGGGCTATAATGAGTCAGTTAGCTAAATTTGATGGCAATAATATGTCAGTGAGTATGTGGGTGGAACAGATACGAATGATACAGCGAATGTACCAGACCGCACCAGAAGTACTAGTAGAGCTAGCAATATTGACATTACAAGGGGATGCTAAGACCACGGTGATATTGAGGCCATTTGAACAAAGGCAGACATTTGAGCAAGTAGTCCAGATTCTAGAAACCATTTATGGAGAAACTGCATTGCTGGGGTCTCTGCAGGCTCGGTTCTTCCAGAGGGTACAACAGGAGAATGAAAGCCTTCCCCAATATGCAAATGCCCTACAAGAACTGCTCCGAGATATTCAAGTGAAGGAAAGAGGGGGCTCGCGAGCCTTCTGTAACCCTGATCGGACTCTCCGTGACCAGTTTGTCCTGGGGATACGTGACGGCAGTTTAACTGTGACTATGCAGGATTTTATACGACGAGAGACTGATGCTAAATTCCATGATGTACAGGTAGAGGCCATCTCCCGTGCCAATAGTATGTTCCCGAAGCCCCAGACCGCAGTTGGAGTTACTTTGTCAAAGGGGGCTAGTTCTGGCTCAGACACAGTAGAAAAGGGGACGGTTAAAGAAATTCTCACAGTAATGCAGAAACTGCAAGAGCAAATGGAACACTTGCACACCCGTTGTGATGAACATTCTATGAAAATTGCAGACTTCCAGAAAACTGGAGGTGAAAGGGTGAGCCGTCCATACCCAGAAAATCAGAATCACCCACCACCCCGCTGGAGGGATGAGGATAGGACCTACCGAAGGGGTCCAAATCAGTTAATGCAGTGCTCAGGAGAAATCGAAGGGGCTTACCGAAGGGGCCCAAACAGATGGCCAGAACGACGGGAGATACGCTGCTGGGAGTGTGGACGGATGGGCCACGTTGCTGCTAGATGTCCAGAGCAGCGACAAACTTATGAGAGACCGCCGTTAAACTGAAGTCCCCTGCTGCTGTAGGGTGTGTAGTAGGGGAGACTGACAAGGAGACTATGTGGGGAGAATGCCCTAATGATGACCTGATCGCTGCAAGTCCTGTTATACAGGTGGAAATGGAGGGTATTCCGGTTACCGGGATGATTGACACGGGTTCCCAAGTAACGACCTTGAGTAGAGACTGTTATGAACGGTACTTCCAGCAACATGTGAAATATGATCCCCATACATTCGTACGAGTGGTTGCAGCTAACCAGTTACCAGTTCCAGTCGTGGGAGTGGCCTGGATGAATGTCCGGGTATGTGGCCAAGATCTGGGTAGGAAAGGCATTGTGGTGGTACAGGAGTCACATGAAGTAAAGGTCCCTGTCATTTTGGGGATGAATGTGTTAAAAGAATTAGATCAGATCCTCTTTGAAAAGAAAGGTCACGGTTATTGGAAAGAAACCACCACCCATCGGCCTACTCAAACAGCTTTCCAGCGGCTGATCCGGACATGTGGCTTACAGAAAAGTTCGGATGCGCAGCGTCCTCTGGCTCGAATTTCAGTTCCTTTGCATACAAAAGTTACACTGCCACCCAGTCGGGAGACAATAGTGTCTATGCCCGTAGGCACCTGTCGGAAACTAGAGGGCATAGCTGTGTTGGTAGAACCACTGCAGGCAGCCGAAGGAGGTGTTGATCCGCTAGTGGCCCGTTCCTTGGCAATAGTTCGCAATGGAAGAGTACCACTTCGATGTGTAAACACTCAGGACCAGAGTGTGGACCTGACCCCAGGGAGGCAGCTGGCTAACATCTATGTGACTCCGGAGGAAGTAAGGAAAGTAACTCCAATGCAGCTGAAGCCGACTGAAAGGGATGAGTGGACCGTAACTGTGTCCATGGGAGAAGATGAGGAACCCACCTCTGAATGGAATGGCCGTGCAATTCGAGAACAGATGAAGATGGATGCAAGTTCATGTTCTCTGGAATGTGTGCAGAAGGTAGATGAACTGTTGTGGGAGAACCGAGCCGCCTTTTCACGGTATGCTGAAGATTTTGGATGTACCACAGGGATCTACCATGAGATTCCCACAGGAGACACCCCTCCAATTAGAGAGCGCTACCGACAAATTCCTCCACAGTTGTATCAGGAAGTAAAAGAACTGTTAGCTAAGATGCTACAGGGTGGGATCATCCAAGAAAGCCAGAGTCCCTGGGCAGCTCCTGTGGTGTTAGTAAGAAAAAAAAGATGGGTCCATCCGATTTTGCGTAGACTATCGGAAGTTAAACGCTTGCACCGTACGAGATTCCTACCCCTTGCCACGGATTGAGGAGTCCCTCTCAGCGCTGGGGAGAGCCCGGTACTTCTCCTCACTAGATCTGGCTAGTGGGTATTGGCAGGTGCCGATGGCCACAAAAGACAAGGAGAAGACGGCATTCATCTTGCCCATGGGACTATACGAATTTAACCGGATGCCCTTCGGGTTGACAAATGCACCCGGAACGTTTCAGCGGTTGATGGAGAAATGTCTCGGTGACTTCAACTTTGAGTTCACTCTCATCTACTTGGATGACATTATAGTGTATTCTGCGACCTTTGAAGACCATCTCCACCAGTTGGGGCAAGTATTTCGAAGATTGCGGGAACATGGGCTCAAATTGAAACCCAGTAAATGTCGGTTGTTCCAATCTGAAATTGATTACTTGGGTCACCGCGTATCAGGAGAAGGGGTGAGACCATCAAGAGACAAGATAGCGGCTGTTCAAGATTGGCCAATACCGACTACCCTGCGAGAAGTGAGGGCGTTCCTTGGAGTAGCCGGTTACTATCGACGGTTTATTAAGGATTTCGCCAAGGTAGCAGCACCACTTAATGCTCTCCTACGAGGCACATCCGGTGGTCCAAAGAACCGGTCCGTGAAGTGGGGACCTGAACAGGAACAAGCCTTCCAGGCATTAAAGGATGCACTGACAACAGCCCCAATCTTGGCATATGCTGATTACCACTTGCCGTTCCAGCTGTATACGGATGCAAGCCTGTATGGTCTTGGAGCAGTGCTTTCCCAGCTTCAGGATGGCCAGGAGAGGGTCATAGCGTACGGCAGCCGGTCTTTGAGAGATTCTGAAAGAAACCCCGAGAATTATAGTTCATTTAAGTTGGAGCTGTTGGCACTGGTATGGGCCATGACCGAGAAATTCTCTGAATATTTGACCGGTGCTGAAGTTTTAGTACTGACTGACAACAACCCACTAGCTCACCTGGAAAATGCCAAGCTCGGGGCGTTAGAGCAGAGGTGGATAGCCCGAATGACTAAGTTCAATTACCGCATTAAGTATCGGTCCAAGACAGAGAACCAGAATGCTGACGGGCTTTCTAGGGTAACCGCCCAGACCCCCACAGTAGACGTGGATCATGAGTTGGAGCATGTGGAGGTGCCCGACTTCAGCAGATTTTCACAGGCCTTGACCGCCACTAATCAGTTTGAGATGGAGGGGACTGAAATGGCTCCTTTCTTTGGTCCCTCACGACAGGAATGGGCACAGATACAACAGACCCATGAGGGGCTGGCACAGATGATCAAGTGTGTTGAGAAAGGACAGAAGCCCTGTAGAGAGGAAAGAGAACGACTGACACGTGAGATATTATCTGTTCTGAGTCAGTGGGAAAAGTTGGAGATGAAAAATGGAGTGCTATGCCGAAAGGTCTATTTACCTTCTGAGATCGACATTCGATACCAAATTGTGGTGCCTAGTGAACTGGCTCGCTCCTTGGCAGTTGAGGCTCATAATAAGAATGGACATTTTGGTCATGAGAAGACCTTTCGTTGGTTACAGCGACTGATTTACTGCCCTGGTCTTCGTCAAATGGTCGAAGAAGTATGCCGCAGCTGTCGAACTTGTGAGATCCATAAGGCAATAGAACAGAGAGCTCCCCTGCAAACCATCGTGACCCAGGAACCTTTAGAAATCGTCATGATAGACTATCTAATGGTGGGCCCATCCAATAGCGGACACCAGTATTGCCTCGTAATGGTGGATCACTTCACCAAATTTGCGGTGGTAACCGCCACCAAGGACCAGACAGCTGAGTCAGCAGCTCGTGCTCTGTGCCAAGATTTCATTCGAGTATATGGGTGCCCTAAACGCATCCACTCCGACCAGGGTGCCTGCTTTGAGGGACACGTAATGAAAGAAGTTCAACGTATCTACGGGATAAAGAAGTCGCACACGACTCCATACCACCCTCAGGGAAATGGGGCCTGTGAAAGATTCAACAGAACTCTGCTACAGATGCTGCGGACTCTGGAGGAAGACAAGAAGTTACAGTGGCCTCAGTTCTTGTCTGAAATGGTGTGGGCCTATAACAATCAGGTCCATTCTACAACGGGGTACTCTCCTTATACACTTCTCTTTGGGCGGTCTGGGCGAAGTGTAGGAGAATTACAGTTGGATGATGTGGATGGGTTCCCTCCGAGGGATCCAACCTCTTGGGTGCGGGCGCACCGGCAGAGACTTGAGACGATCCATCGATTGGTGCGGCAGCGCCTGCAAGAACATCCCCATCCTGATAAGACCCCAGTGCAAGAAGCACCATTGCAACCAGGCGACCTGGTGCTAGTTCGTGTCAAGAAACCCCAAGGGAAATTGGAAAGCCGATGGGAGGCTTTGCCGTATCGTGTTGTTGGCCGCAAGTATGCGAATGGGCCAGTGTATCAGGTCCAGAAAGAAGGAACTGATTGTGTTCGAGTACTTCACCGAAATATGTTGCGCCTGTGTCATTCTGAAGGGACAAATCATGATGGGCTTGCCAATGTGAATGAGCTCCCACAGTCAGAGAATGGAGGTGCGGAATGGGCCTCAGACGAGGAGGATGATTGTTGGCCGATCCCTGCTCCTGGGGATGTTCCACCTGTGACTACTGTATCTCCGGCCTGTGCCCCCTCTGGTGCGGAATCCGCTGGTCCTTCTCAGCCCATAGCTGCAGCACCCCATAATATACCACCGGTCCTCAGACGGACCACTAGGCCAAATGCTGGTATTCCCCCTGTTCGGTATGCGCAGGATGAGTTTGTTTGGCCTGCCATACATCGGTATACTACCACCCTGTGCATAAAAGTACAACCCTCTGGATATACAGTCATAGGCAGGGACTGCCAATCTTAAAGTGGGGGGGAATATGTAAGAGACAGCCAATGTTGTCCTAAGCTTCATTTGTCTGTATAAACTGTTAATGTTGAATGTATTTCTGTGATTCTGTTCCTTTAAGACAGCAGCCATTGTAATTGTGACATGATGCTGGAGTGAGACCCCCCCCTTTTATGTCAGCTTGCCTGTTCTGCAGACAGAATGTGAGCAGAGAAGCAGGAAGTGACGAGACAGAGAGCAGCAGCCATCTTAGCAAGTGTTGTATTGAACTGGTGTGGAGATTTTTCTGTACAGCTAAGCTGTATCTTGGTCCAGAGACAAACAGAGTGTAAAGAGACAACAGGACTAGTGAGTCCACGTGAAAGGAACTGTGCTCAGTGGCTGATCAGTGAGACTGACATTGTGACTGTGTATATGGATACCACAGATAGAGACTCGCAGTGCTGTTGATGTACTGGACAGCACCTGCTAAACCCCGGCTTACATCCCAGCTCAGTGTATGGATTCGGCAGGACTGTCAGTGTGCTGAGTGGAATCTGCTGTTGGATTACATTGCATTCATTGGGTTTCCCTGTTAAAAAGGACTTCATTTCTCCCAAGATCCTGATAACCGTGAGGAGAGGACGTTTCGCTATAAAAGAAAGGAACGACTTTGGGCCCCACCGCGCGCTTCTACAGACTGTAAGCGGTCCACCTGGACCACTGGGGGAAAGGGGGTTCACCCAAATGTGATGTCAGGGTCAGTTAGGGATAGTTTTGAGTATATTGTTCATTCAGTGTCCATACTGCAGAATTGGACAGAGTAAAAGTAGAAACCATTGCAGAATTTGCCTTGAAATTGTTCATGCTATATTGTATATTTTTTTGCTTGTCTTTATCCCTGTCATTTTACCTTCAAATAGCCTTTATTAACTTATAGTAAATATATATTCTTTTCTTGAACTACCGCGTGTGCGTTCATTTCTGGTTGCGGAGACCAAACCACCTGCCTTGCTCTCGGTTCACACACCCTCCACTACATTACTATAGACAGATATTCTCTATAGCTATAGCAATAGCGTAATACGAAGCAACAGGAATGCTTGCATCATATGGGAACTGTTGTGATTGTCCTCGTTTTCCAGGGATACATTTGAAGTACGCACCACTCCGCAAGTGACTGATCACATGACCATGACGTCATGACAGGTCCTTTAGCCTACTAGAATGATGCTTGTGATACCAATGTAAAGGTGCCGGATGACGGTAGTAAAGTGTACTGTGTGCTGCAGTGAAATACTTCCCCCAAGGTGATAGGGGATATTTGCAAAATGCTGGAAAAGTTATGGTTATCGTGTAAAAACAACACAACGCTGCGGTATGGAGTGCCCATGCTGGTGAGTGCACGTTATTAGCAGAGACCTTCACTAAGTTGACTGCACAGTTTTCATGGGGTTTTTGGTGTGTGTCAGTATTAGTGTCCCTGTGATGTGTTACAGATTTACCACTCTATAGAGAGGGCACTTATTTTAGCTCTGATTATGTGATTAAAACAGTACACAACAAAATCAAAACTGATATGTGTGAATACAGCCTCCTGATACAGAGAACATTGCCTGCTTTGTGCTGCTACACACGTATGTTCACTTATGCATTCGGGGATTCCATTCCCCATTCTGCTTAAAAATGTGGAGCGAAAAGTCCTGCAAGTGTGAACATAGTAACTTTTCTCTGACTCCATCCATAAGTACGCTGAGTCTATCTTCAAAATAAAATGACTATTTTTAATTATATCATACAATTATTAATATTGTATAAACAGTGTTCAGAGGGGAGTCTGATTTGACTTCAGTGTGTGTGTGTGTGTGTGTGTGTGTGTGTGTGTGTGGGGGGGGGGTCACAAAGCTAGATAGGACATTCTCCATATTCTATGGAATGTAGCATCGGAACCCCCTTCCCCCAGAAAGCACACTCGGATGTGTGCATAAGGCCTTATGGCTTCTTACTGATCATGGCTGTAGAAAATTAGAAAAATAGGTGATTTGGCCTTCTGACTTCACAACCCTGGCAATACTTTATTTGCATGAAATCAGAAATATCCTTTAAAGGGTTTTCCTTTAAAGATTTTATATTAATGAACTATTATTCATGGACAGATATAGCAGAGTTAACTTGAAATTCTGCAATTGGTTAACCTACTGCAGTGTGATATCTTATCACTGAAGACAACAAAGACCAATGAAAAGTCATTGAAAAATAGTTCTCCAATGACTTTTTTTAGTCTTCTGTGATAAGAGATCACAGTGCATCAGTTTAACCAATTGCAGACGTTAAGGTTAACTCTGCTACATCAGTATCAGATTGTGGGGGTCTGACATCTGCCTCCCTAACCCCCATCGATCAACTTATTGAAGAAGCTGTAGGCGCTCAGGCTAGCACTGCCTATTTATTGAATTGCAACTGGTTACTGGTTGCGATTCTGAACCATACATTTGAATGGGACTAGAGTGCTACAGCCTTATCACTCAGCTGATCAATGGAGGTGCAGGTCAGAATCCCAACAATCTAATCTTTATGGTCTATTCAAAGGATAGGCCATTTACATAAAAATCTCTGAAAACTCTGTATGGCTGAAGACCTTCTGTACACTCGTCTTAATGAACACCACAGCTTTTGTGAGATGGGCTTGAACTGAAATCTATGCTAGTCAAGAACTGGAGTAGATTTCAGGTATAACTTGCGCCAGCCTGCTGGTGTGAGTTATAGTAAATTTGGCTCCTCCTATTTTTGGAAAAAGTGGCAAGTGAGCCACGGAAGGAACAATTTGGAGTCTTTTGGTGTAGGTAGATTAGTAAATCCCCACCCTCCCCATTGTTTTTTTTTTTTTGGTGCAAATTTTGCTATGGTTTTTGAGTCAAAGCTAGGAGTGTATTGAGGGAAAGAGGAGAGTTTCCTTTGTATTTACCATTCCTTTGGTCTCCATCCTGGCTTTGGCTCAAAAAAACGCAGCAAAATATGTGTCCCCAACCTTAAAGAGAACCTATCATCACTTCCGCCAAGACCAGCTCTTTGCCTGCTCCACTGATTCTGGCACAGTTGGAATTTTTTCTCTAACCCCCACCGTTTCTGAGCAATAAGTGTTGTTTATTTTGCTGCCTGATATGCTATATAGTCTCTGTACTGTCAGAAGAGCTGTGTCAGGCAGGAGCAGGCAAGATGTGTGATTCTGAGCTCTGACACTGGCTGCCTGTGAGACTTTTGCCTCCCTTTCTTGCTCCTGCCTGACACTGCCCTTCTGACAGTACAGAGCCTAAATAGCAAATCAGGCACCAAAACTAACAGAACTAACTATCAAATCTGATTGCTCAGGAACTGCACTTAGTGGAGTGGCACCTATTAACAGATTAACAGAAAAACAAAAAAAAGCATTATATAAAAATGCACTGAGGTGAACTGGAACCCGGTGTCTCCACAAGAGACATTAGGGGAAAATACTAACATACACACATGGACAAAATTGTTGGTACCCCTCGTTTAATGAAAGAAAAACCCACAATGGTCACAGAAATAACTTGAATCTGACAAAAGTAATAATATATAAAATTGTATGAAAGTGAACAAATGAAAGTCAGACATTGCTCTTCAACAGAATTTTTAAAAAAAGAAAACTCATGAAACAGGCCTGGGCAGAAATGATGGTTCCCTTAACTTAATATTTTGTTGCACAACCTTTTGAGGCAATCACTGCAATCAAACGATTCCTGTAACTGTCAATGAGACTTCTGCACCTCTCAGCAGGTATTTTGGCCACTCCTCATGAGCAAACTGCTCCAGTTGTCTCGGGATTGAAGGGTGCCTTTTCCAGACGGCATGTTTCAGCTCCTTCCAAAGATACTCAATAGGATTTAGGTCAGGGCTCATAGAAGGCCATTTCAGAATAGTCCAATGTTTTCCTCTTAGCCATTCTTGGGTGTTTTTAGCTGTGTGTTTTGGGTCATTATCCTGTTGCAAGACCCATGACCTGCGACTGAGACCAAGCTTTCTGACACTGGGCAGCACATTTCTCTCTAGAATCCCTTGATAGTCTTTTTTTTTTTCCCAACTGTAATTTTTATTGCAAAGTTTTTCCCAAAACAAAGTATACATAGAAAAAGAGAAACCGAATAAAAGGAGAACAACAGTAGGGGAGGGGGCTATCCGTCAACTCCCCGAATGAGCAGAAATCTAATACTCAAACCAAACATCTCGGTGAAAAGGGGGGTGTGGGGGAGACAACCACAAAAGACAGGGAAGAAACAAAGGGGAAGGAAAGAAGAAAATCAGAGATCAGAGACCTCGTAAAATACAATACGTGTCCCAGGGGGACCAGATAGAACTAAAGGCTCCCTTGATAGTTTTGAGATTTAATTGTACCCTGCACAGATTCAAGACACCCTGTGCCAGATGCAGCAAAGCAGCCCCAGAACATAACAGAGCCTCCCCCATGTTTCACAGTAGGGACAGTGTTATTTTCAAGATATGCTTCATTTTTCCATATGTGAACATAGAGCTGATGTGCCTTGTCAAAAATTTTGATTTTTGTCTCATCTGTCCATAGGACATTCTCCCAGAAGCTTTGTGGCTTGTCAACATGTGGTTTTATATATTATTACTTTTGTCAGATTCAAGTTATTTCTGTGACCATTGTGGGTTTTTCTTTCATTAAACAAGGGGTGCCAACAATTTTGTTCACGTGTGTATCTATTACAGAAAACTGATGTAGAAGTGATGCCTCTTTGGTCCATGGCCTCAATTTGTGCCAAAGATGCGCCACTTTGTTTCTGTGTCCTGCTCTCCACTTTACAAGAACCTCATTTCTGAAAGCTGTCATAGGCTAATAGCTGAAATGTATGCAATGCCTTGACTGGCTTAGATTTAAATTCTGGTACAGAGGACCATCCAAGAATTATTAAGAGGCCGGAGGTACCTCTGGTATTTTGATCCTCTTCTGATTTTGGCTTCCAAATATTGATGTGAAATAGTGACCAAAATACTACCATGTGAAAATGGCTTAACCCCTTCTCACTTTGGTTTGTATATTTGTCGCACACAACTATGGCAATTGGATCATACAGTTACACACAGGTGATTGAAATTTCTGATCCTACTTGTTGAACTTTAGATTATATCTGTAAAATGTACAGGTATAGCATGCGGTATATTGCATGCAGATTTAAAGAGGACCTTTCATGTTGTCGTTATCGGCAGTATTATATAAAGCAAAAAAGCTGACACTGCGCTGAATTCAGTGCATTGTTGGCTTTGCCGCTAAGTGCTCTGATATCTATGGCCCCAGGGCCCATACTGACAAAACTGACAGTATGCTTTTTTAAATACAGATTTGCATTTGAATTGAGTTTACCCATTGTATCTGAAATGTTGAAAACCGAAGCAAATCTTCAGTAAATGTGCATCAAAATCCACATGTAGAATGTGTAGAATTTGTGGCAGATTAGTCAGTGGCTCAAAGTTATACTATTTTAGAATCCACTCTAATGATTGCATCCGGTTTTACGCTGGGGCTACACTGTGACTTTTTGTAGCACTGCTAATTGATTGTAACTATTTAGCTACATCTGCAATCCAAATGAATGCATTGATGTGTGCAATCTTGTGTCCTGCAGCAGCCATTAAAATGATTTTAACTATTTGGTAACAGCTGCAGGACAGAAGATTTCACACAATCCATGCCTTCAATTGGATTGCAGATGTAGTTAAACAGTTAAAATCTATTAGTAATGCTACAAAAAGTCGTAGTATAGCCATGGCCTTAAAGCCACCTTTCACCCCTCCAAAAAAAAAAAATAAAAATAAAACAGTACCCTTGAAACAAGATGCAAAACATCCTAGTATGCAAACCTAGTATTATCAGATGGGACTAAGTATGGGCCCACTCTTAGCAGCATGCGTCAGTTTGTCACCTAAGCTCCCTGCAACAGTGCTCCCCCCTGTATGTACCCTGTATACTCCTGTAACAGTGCATGTAAATCTGTAACAGTTGCCCCACAAGTGTTTCACCCTGTCAAACGTACCCCTCTAAAACAGCAGCAGCCTGCCACAGATAACCCTCTGTAATGGGGTGTGCCAACTTTCCATAGATTACTGCATGTATTAGCGTTTGCCATTCTGCCGCAGTTAGCCCCCCTGTAACTGTGTGTCCCAGTCTTCCACTAACAGATCACTGGAGACCCCTGTTTTCAGTTCTCAACCTCCACTGTCTCCATAGAGTTTAAGGCTAGGGCAAAATGGTGACTCTGTCCACGATTCCTGTCACACAACCAATGATCGCCATGTTGCCCTGCGACTTCTTTGCCAGTGTAGTTGCACTAAAAATTTTTTTTTTTTTGTGCCTGAGAGTTACATTGGTGAAAGAGTCACTGGATGACACAGCAATATTCTGCAGCACAACGGGAATCACGGCAGCCTTAGCCTATAGGAAAGATGAACTCTGTTGGAGTCTGTTGTAGGTATAGACTGCCAAAGATGGTATTACCCCTTTAAATCTTGTAGAGATGGAAATCTACCTTTTAGTCTTTATCTCTTCCCTCAAGTACCGAGCACAGCCCCATACTATACCAATAACTCGCACACACTTTATGCTCCTTCGTATTTGGACAGACTTCTTGACATGAGGACTGTTGACAAGTATTCTGTACAGGAATGTTGGTTTTTTTTCTATCCAACACACGTTAAGGTCTGATGACCATTTTTCTGGACCCTGACTGTCCTCAATGGTAGGGTCTCCCAAATCTCTTGGGCACCTGCTTCATCACTACACAGCCTTATGTCCCTGTAACAGAACGCAGAGTGGACTACGTGATAAGTTGCTGCTTGGCTACCTAACTGAATGTATAACATGTTCTTTTCTCTCAGCCCCGGTCCCCAGAGTCCTCCGGTGACCTCGTAGTTCTTCCTGCTGTAGACAGATGCCTAATTAATGCTGTTGCTCGTTCTTCCATGTTTTCGCGGGGCACTGTTACATGATTAAACAGGTGGTTTGGGGATATATCCGACAGATGTATCTTCCCACTCTTTCCTTCAGGGTGCAGCTGATGTTCTTAGGAAGGGATGTCACGCCATTTAAGGATTTGTTAACAAAGTTTTATTTCCTTGTTTCTTAAAGAAAAGCAACAAAAACTATCTGTAGGTTATTGAGCATCCTATGGAGCTGGGTGACAACAGTATGGATACCATAACTGCCCCCAAAGAGTTTGTCACCCTCTGCTCCTGGTTGCCTCAGAAATAGCTATTTTTACCTCCAAGCTTTGGTCACCGGGGATATATTTGTTTGCTCTTTTTCTGTAGGGAACCTTGCTTGGTATCATGGCTGGGTAAACAGATATTCTATATGAGCAGCTTTAACATTAACATTGTCACCTTAAAAGGACAACGCTTTTAGGCTACATTCACATGATAGGGCCCAGCACTTGGCTGTGAAAAAAGTACTGATTCCTGTCCGAGTGTACACCCGAGGGTAATCCAATTTCATGGATCCTTCATAGATATGAGTCTATTGAAGGATCAGTGAATTTGGCCCAGGGTAATACTTGTTCCATTTTTTTTTTTTGGATCATTCACATGGACGGTTGAAATAACGGTCAATGGGGGCAGTGTGTTGGCCATTATAGCAGCCAAGTGAATGAGCCCTTAGTTGAAGACGCTCATATGTTGCCTGGGAAAGCCATGGCTATCTATATATTTCCACTATTGGGGAATTATATATTACATTGTGGTCATTTAAATAACCATTTCTGTAATGGATGGTGAAGAAGAACTTCCAGATCACTCAACCTTCACACACTTACCTAGCTGCTGCTATAAAGATAGTAGACAAATTGCCGATGACCAGCACCTTGTTCCATAGAACTTCACAAATGGAGCAAAAGCTTTATGGGGTCCAGTGCAGGTCATTTAATCTTTGTGTAATGGGTGCACCAGGTCCACCATTGTAAGAGCCATTCTTTGTAAGCATCTAGCTAATAGGTATGAGCAAGGGACCCACCTTTAGGTCAAGGGGCCCTGTTGGGATTTCATTGGTTTGGGCAGCATGAATCTCCTGGCAGGTCCCTTTCATCATTACAGAAGAGGAGTCCCCTATATGTTCTTTGTAGGTTTGTAGCCAATAATATAACAAGTAGCGCTACTTATTACATTACTGTAACAGACAAGCATACTTTGTATTGGTAGCAGGAAACATTAGGGGTATAAGATGAATACTATACAAAATGAGATTGTTTCTGGATGTCCATGGTGACTCTTCACAGTTTTTGTATTTCATTAAGTGAGTTTTTTACCCTTAGGGAACCATTGAGATCATACAGGGGCTGCTGAGTGGCTGAAGCCTAAAACAACGTCTGACTCAGTGCACTTGCAGTTCCATTGTAGTGAATAGGCGAGTCAGAAGGCGAGGGTCTATGGCACAAAGAGAAGTGCTGTGCCCCCATAATTCTACATTATTTTTTTTTGTAGATGTATAAACTGAAATGATTTTCTTGCTTTCCTTGCAGCTGCTGGTCATAGGCGGTTCCTTTGGACTGCGGGAATTTACTCAAATTCGTTATGATGTTCAGAAGCTAAAAAATACGGTAAGTAATGGACCATATAAAATCTGTGAATGATGGTTACTATGATCTTGAAGAGCATTTTCCCATAGCTGTTGCAGTTCATGCAGAGATTTTTATCCTTGCTTTCTCAGTCTGGTTATTTTAAGGATTAATCCCTGCTTGACTAGGCATATTTGCTAGTAAAGGGGTGCTCTATGTAAAACATTTATTACCTAAATGTCTCATCGCTGTGGGTTCTCATCACTGGTATGCCCACTGATCGGTGGTCCTGTGTCCCTGTTCCAGGATAAGTGATCACTCGTGTACACAGCTGCTCCATGTAAGCTATGTTGGACAAGCACAGAGCTTGGTTTTCTCCCATAGACAATGACTTGAGTTGTAGGGTGCATGCTTGACCACAGCCACATTCAGACATTACCAGAACAGGGGCTAAGGACCTACATGTAAGTGATTTTGAAACTCCCAGCCATTATATATTTATAACCTATCCTGTGGAAAGGTGATACATGTCTTTGGTGGGATAACCCCATTTAAGTTATTTGGATAAGTGTAGCTTAGAAGGGCTACCATGTCTCCTTATGAGACTCTCTTTTTCAGGCCACCTTGCAGTGTGCAGGGTCTTACAGACCATACATGCTGTGCTAAGTATTCTGGGAAAACAAGATGTAAATAAGGGGGTGTTCAAACGTAGGAATTTGACTCTTAATTTGTTAAGCAGAAAATTTCTGCTTTAAGAATTTGAAGCAGATTTTTTTCTGCTTGTCAAAAAAACGATGTGGATTTTGACACTGAATTTGAAGCGGAATTTGGAAAATAGTGCCAAAGTATTTTTCCTTTGTTGGGCAGGGCCAAATTCCAAATTTCGTTAGTAGATTTTGACAATTTTTGTCAATTTCCACTCTGACGGAAAAGGTGTATTAATTTCAATGGCAGTTCTGAGGCGGAATCCGTCTGAAAAACGAGCAGGATGCTTATTTTTTCCATTAGCTGAAAAAAATCAGCTACTGCCTCCCATTGAAATTAATCGGAGGTAGATTTCAGGCGCATTTTGAGGTGGATTTTGAGTCGGATTCTGCCTCAAATTCAGCTTCAAAGTCCTATGTGTTAACACCCCCTAAGTCCTCTTTGGTGGAGAAAGGAGAACTTTCTCTAGCACCACCTTTTGCAAGGTAGCTACCTTTAGATTAATGCCTGATTTTCTTGAGGTTTAGTGGTATTTAAGACAGGGCAGTATATCTGCTCCAAACAGAAGAGAGACCTATCCGCAGAGAGACCTATCTGTTTTGAGGTTTTTGCACATCTCACTTGGCCAGTCAGTACCGTGCTTCACACTGATGAGGGGCAATAATTCAGGCTTTTCTTTAATCCCAGATCATGCCATGAGGTTTCCAGAAAACCAAGCATTGAGCTATAGGGAACTAAATTCCAAAATGTGTCTATAGATCAAGTTTTCCTTTTTCCACCAAGGAGGACTTGTGTGTATATTCTTTTCTGGGTCAGCTCAGTAACACGCCATGTGGTGACGGGTTGAAAATCTGTATCTATCTTACAATAACATTTCCTTTGCCCTTCAGCATCTTGGGGACAATCCTTGTAAGGATTGGCATTAGTGGTTGTCACCCAGCATAGAATGTAACTTAGATATTGCTGAATAGAATACGACCTCTTGTGCACTTGGGGCTCATGCACGCAATAGACCCATGCATATAAAGCCTGTACGATGGCTCATAGTGGGGGTTTTTTTTATCATGTTTCCTAAAGTGTTGCTTCAAGGTCAGCCTTTTTCTTGAAGGTTGTAGGAAGTATTAAGATGAAAAATCTTTAGAAAAAGAGTCCAATTCATTCCCCGAGAAATAAACAGTTAGCCAGATGTTGCTTGTGTTGATGATTATAGCCGTACCAGCCACAATTAATGTAGTATCACAATACAACCAGAAGGTGGAGCTGTTTTTCCTCTGTTTTTATCTCCCATGTCGCTCGGTGGTGCACATTGAAAGGAAAGGGGAGTTGCTGAGGAATAAGTATTCAGCAGGTGTCCTAAGAATGGGTTTTGCATTTTTTTTTCATACTCATTTTAACCTTACTTTAGAAAATGGAGAAGAAAAATCTTTTCCAGTCACAGACATTGTCAGGCACAGATATGTGTTATGTGATTCTGTCTACATTGTAATAAGTATTGAAAGAAAACTGTTGACAGAAACATGTTCTTTGTGCATAAGGTTTACTATTGCTTTGAGGAATTTTCAGCTTTAACTTACATGTACCGCAGTAGAGAAATCTAGGTCAAGAAGATGGAATTGAAATACTCAGCTTTGTAATATTCTCGACGCCATATCCTTTTGGCTGTGCACGCACGTTCCTGTCAGGTGTTAAGTATGTCTGAGCCAAGACATCTTAGAGGCAAAGTAACAGCTGCACCATTACAATGCATCACAGACTCCCTGCACTAGGCTGGGGCTAGGGGACACAATGTCTCCGGCATGTCCCACAGTGCACCTTTCTTTTGCTCGTATAGAAGACTATACATATGTACAACCATCTCAGTCACATAGGATTTATAAGTGGCTGTAAATCTATGGTCCCATTGGGCTGCACCTGCGCATTCAGCAGGTCAATATGGTGCATTGTCTTGCCGAGAAATGTTGATTAGCTAATGGCTGTCATCCAGCCATGTCCGAGAGGCTTCATTATGGAAGTTTACATTGTCTTAAAGGGCACCTGTCATCGGGTCCATGCTGTCCAAACCACAGGCCGCATTAGGTCCCTTATGACAGAGTGTTATGTATTACTCTGAAATGCTGCAGCAAACAGAGAGCAAGCCAAGCAGGGCATGGGGAGCATCCCTTATATCCCCGCGCCTAGGCTCATCTCCCCGCGCCTAGGCTCATCTCCCCGCGCCTAGGCTCATCTCCCCGCGCCTAGGCTCATCTCCCCGCGCCTAGGCTCATCTCCCCGCGCCTAGGCTCATCTCCCCGCGCCTAGGCTCATCTCCCCGCGCCTAGGCTCATCTCCCCGCGCCTAGGCTCATCTCCCTGTGCCCTGCTTCTTTTGCCACATTGTTTCAGAATAAAACATTTCTTCATTCATCAGGGACCCTTGTCAGGATTTAATTCCGCTCGGCAGCATAAGAGCCCTTTCACACTAGGAATTTTTCTGTCCGAGTGCTGTCAGTGGAAAAAAATGTACAGCACACGGGCTCATTATAGTAAATAGAGCCATTCACACATCTGTTTTTCCATAGACTGAGAAATACAGTGACATGCACTATAATTAATCGCAGCTATTCAAGATTAGGGATCCGTGAAAAAGAAAAACATCACACATCATTCATCCACTGTCCAAAAAAAAACTGCATTTTTTTTTTTTTTTTTTTTGGCGGAGGCACAATCAAAACATTGACACATGGAAAAAAAAAAACAAAAACAAAATGCACTAGGTTGTACAGGGTTTGTGCTAATGGTCTGTACATGGTCCCATTTAGAAATGACAGCAATACAGCTCAAAAAAGTTTGGACAGGGTTTACAAAAAGCTGGAAAAGTAAGTGGTGCTAATAAAAAAAAAAAAAACAGATGGAGGGTGAAAGTCACATGACTGTGTATGTATAAAAGCATGTTAGGTAGAGTGGCTCAGAAGCAAAGATGGTCAGAGGTTCACCAATCTCCTGGGCTGATATCGGTGGTCTTAGTTTCAGCGTCCACCGTCAGAAGGGCGTTCCTGACAGTCTAGCTGCGCTGTGAGGAACTACCTCCCCGACTGTACTCGTCCATAGCCCTGTACTGGGAGGCGATCCTCACAGCTCAGCGTCATTGCTGGCCAGTAAGGAACACCCCCTGTGACAGTGCAGTGCTATGGGCGAGTACAGAGAGGGGGCGTTCCTTATAGCCCAGCGATGACGCTGAGCTGTGAGGAACGCCTCCCCCAGTACAGGGCTATGGACGAGTACAGTCGGGGAGGTAGTTCCTCACAGCCCAGCTAGACTGTCAGGAACGCCCTTCTGACTGTGGGCTGAGATCGGTAATATCTCCAGCCCCGGGGCACATAACGGGAAAGCCGACAGTGCGCTGAATTCAGCGCACTGTCGGCTTTCTAGCGGTATATAAAACCTCATGTGCATGAGGACCTGAAAGGTCCTCTTTAAATGCGTTGGCCGCTAAGGAGCTGTATTATACGGAGACCCTACGGCAATGCCCACAATCAGTGCCTGCACTGGTGGAGAGCATTAACTTAGCTAAAACTGAGGCGCCATTTTCCCTAGGGGTTCTAAAATTAAAGCTCCAAAAAAGAAAAAAAAAATGAATAAAGAATTTAAAAATTAAAATCACCCCCCTTTCCCTAGAACACATATAAAAGTAAATAAATAAGGTTAAACACTTACACATTAGGTATCCCTGTGTCTGAAAGTGCCCGGTCTACAAACTTATAAAAATATTTTTCCCATATGGTGAACGGCTTAGTGGAAAAAAAAATGAAAAGTGCCAAACTGACCTTTTTTTTTTTCTGTTTTGCCTTCCATAAAAATTTGGGTAAAAAGTTATAAAAGCATCAGACATTCCCTAAAATGGAATAAATAAAAAGTACTTCTGACCCTACAGAAAAAGATGCCTTATGCAGCCCCATATATGGAAATCTAAAAAAATTAAGAAGTTTTCTTTTTATTTTTATGCAAAGTTTTGGATTTTGTTAAGGAGTAAGAACGTAAAAAAAACCCCCCAAAAATATGTAAATCTGGTATCGCCGTAATCTCAGCAACCCAGAGAATACAGGTGACATGTCATTTTGGCTGCAAGGTGAACACTGCAAAAACGAAGCCCGTAAGAAAGTCGCACAAATGCAGTTTTTCTCTAATTCCACCCCATTCTGAATTTTTTGCCAGCTTCCCAGTACATTGTACTGAATATTAAATGGTACCATTGCGAAATTTAACCCTCATACAGCTCTGTGAACGGAAAAGTAAAAAAGTTATGGTGTTTGGAAAGTGAGGAGTCAAAAACAAAAATTGAAAAATGGCTGCAGCGGGAAGTATTAAAGGCCCCTACATGGCACTATTATTGGTTTGGGAGATATTTTGGACCTGACAGACTCCCTTTAAAGAGGATCTTTCATGTCCTTACAGATTAGTGGTATTATAAAGTTGAGCGGTGTTAGAAAACTGAATTCAGTGCAGTCAGCTTTGCCGGTGTGCATCCGGGTGCAGGGGATATATTAGTGCTGTTAGTTTCAACACCAATATCCCTCCACTGTCAGAAGAGCGGGCCTTATAGCCTAGTATCATCATCTGACAGTATAAGGGTATGGAAGAGTACTGTTGGAGGGTGTTCCTCACAGCCCAGCGCGCTGTTGGCTTTCTTACGGCATATAATACCGCTAATCTGCGAGAACATAAAGGCCCTCAGTCTCATCTATCTCATCTTATTCTTCCTCTGTATTTTGCTATGTTCACTGTTAAAACTGCGCATCTTTTGTGTTCAGTTTTTGTGGCAGACGCTCGATCTTATTTATTTGTGAGGTTTTTAGAATACAATTTGTTTTCCACTTGATATCATCATACAAATTCTGTTCTTTCTGGCTGCTTTGGTGATCCAGACGCTGCTGATAGAGAACATATTCACTTGTGTTTCAATTATCACATCTTTTATTTGAAATGATTTTTATCTTTTTTTTCATTTGGTCCCAAGTGTTTGTTTTGACATGATTAAATATTGAATGATAATGCATTGTCGTGAAACACCAGATTGTATTATGCTCACAACCCTGCATAATAACCCGCTGCATATTAGTTTATAGCCGAGCTCCGAGGACAGACTATTTCCTTGTAGAAAACACATTTCTGAGTAGAACAAGCCATATTTCCTGAAAAGGGGGGCAATCATTTCTTTCACAGCATTATACTTGTCATAGAGACAATCAGTTGGACTGCTATAGGACAAGGGATGGGCTCTGAATTATGGATAGCCCACCACTTCAAAACTGGACTTTGGTGTTGGTGTATTTTGGGTCTCCTTCCTGTAATGGGGCACAATCCATTTGGTCTCTTGGGGCAGCATAGGTGCCTACCTTCATTGCCTTGTCTTGTAGCTGCATATACGTACCTGTATTAAGATTACATACCTGTATTTCCTATCTTAATGTCCTGTCTGGTTAACCATATAATACCTGCATGTTATTACAGGAGGGTCTTTCTCTACTGGATATGGTTATGCTCATTTGGTAAAATGTTAGGCCCGGCCTGGATGATAGCAAGCTTATTAGAAAACTCCAATACGCCACCAGAAATACTTTACCTGGTGTAAAAATGGCACTTTTTTGGCCCAAGGCAATTTTGTGCCAAACAAAACTACATTTAGTCAATCTTCCGACTCCCATGCCTGTTTCTCAATAGTGGGCATAGCAGGCTGGCGGGGGATGCCGTTGTTGGTCTGATTTACTATAATTCACTGCAGGAAACTGTCATCAGGTAGACCTGAAATCTATGTGGCATTCATTTCATTTCTGGCGCATGGGAAATCCCATGATATGTCAGAATTATTAAGAGGCTGGGTAAACTTAATTCTAATGCAGGTACCGCCTGTATTGATGATCTAGAGAACGGTGCACATTACGCCAATCTTAATAAATTCTCTGCAGTGTTCTGTAAGTATGTGAGCCAGAGGGCGCTGTTGAGCGACCCAGGCCAGGCCAGAAAAGGCCCTCAGCCACGCCTTTGGGTGGTGGCACATAACTCCAGGAGGGCTGGAGTGTCCTGCAGGAAGCAGGAAGTGGTGGACCAGGTAGGACAGAGTGAGAGGCTCTGTCCCAGAAGGGCTGGCGTCCACAGGGGTGGACCAGCTAGGACAGAGAGATAGGCTTTGTCCCAGAAGGGCTGGTGTCCACAGAGGACGGTTGCTGGAGCTGAGCAACAGTCAGGACAGTTAGGGGCTCAAGGAGTGAGTTAGGCCCTAACTGTGGCATAGGTTTTTTGTTGTTTTGTTATGTTGCAGTTAAGCTGAATAAAGCCACGTTTATTTTACACTTGGACCGTCTGAAAGCTATCTTTCCGGCGCCCAGTACCACGAACCACCGCTGTCCGGACCAGGAAAAGCCGCCATTTTGAGTTTAATTCCCCCAAGCTGTCACAGTTCCCTAAAGACTGACTTGAAGCTACACGTTGCGTCATAGTTGTAGTGACTCCAGTGATGTCATTCTTCAAGAACCTCTAGGCGCTTGAATGTAAAATAAAGCTGTATAAGGGGGAAGTACAGTAAAGTAGAGTTCAGACACCATAAATTGATGAGCTGTGCCCTAGGCTTCTGACCCTGGCAACATTACTAACTGATAGGTAGGTTACCCTGTCTTATTACATTTGCCTATTATGGTATGATGGAAGGAAGCTACAACACAGTGTCAGATCTGTCGTATGATGGCTCTCTTTGACGTTCCAGATGATTTATTTGTTGTTTTGGTTGCCTTGATGCTAAGAATAGCATTGTATGTGGCCCCATTCTTGATGTCTTATGAGACAGAACTGCCGATGGAAACGCCATACAGGCAGTGTGAACATATCCTAACAGGTTGCTGTTTAATCCCTAGAGAAAGCCAGCTAAGTATCTGTTCACATTTGCATTAGGGGATTCTGCCAAGATTTCTATCCCTTTTGATGGCAAGCACAGTATGCAGTCACAGGCGAAACCTTTATGAACACCATGATAACCTGATCAAGGAAGAGATGACATAGTACAGATGCCAGCAGTGTGAACAGTCCATCAACACATTGTGGATTTGGGAGCCTAGTAGTTCCATCAATGTGCTACAATCGAGAATGTTATTATTTATTTAATAGGTTTTAGTTAAGATTTTTATACAGTTCTGCAAAATAATATTTGCCCCCTTCAAAATGCCTCCTGCTATTGCTCTAGTACCTGTAGCCATTCTGAGTATAAGAAAGAGAGTAAACATAATATCATATTAACAGGTATATCAGCACTCTTGTCTCTGAAACCTCTATACATGAAGCTGTGCCAAAAGAAGAAGAAAAAAAGAATGTGTAAGGATGTTAATATAATAAGCCTGCTCTCATGCAGCATAATGGAGAGCCATGTGCATGAGGATCATGTCCTCTCCTTAGTGGGTTCAAATGCCCCCCCATTCTTTCAGTAGGTGGAGGTACCAGGGAAGGGGTTGGCCTTGCGGTGCGTAGTCTAGGCTAATGCACAGGGCACGTCAGCCGCCTCTGCTGATGGGACTTCTTCAAATAGACTGGCTGGAAAGATGTTTGACCGCGATGTATATTATTGTATATATTCATTTATATATTATTTCCATTATATCTTTTAGTATAAGATCAGCTGTTTGGAGCAGCCGCCTCACAGGCCTTGTGATGTCACATTCATCGATCATATGGTCTGATTGCAGCTCAGTCCCATTCAGGTGAATAGGCTGAGCTGGGATACCCAACACAGCTGCTGCACAAATGTATGGCGTGTGCTTGGTAAGCACTGAAGAGAATTATCTCTCACCAGAATGCTGATGGTCCAAGAGCCCAGGTGACGGACCCCTGACTATGTTAATCGATGACCTATCCTAAGGATAGGTCATCACTTATTTAGCCTGGAAAACCTCTTTAGTATTGTTAAGGACATCCCTGGAGAGGTGCACTGGGCCGCTAAGGCCACATGAAGTGGTGATCTTGGTTGCTGTAGGGCTGCACCCTGTTAAAATTAGCTTGAGTAAGATTATTGTGAAATGGTAGGCAGACTTATATAGTGTGATATGTGAAAGGTGGTAGCAAAATCTGTTAGATGACTGCCTGGATATGCAGAGAGAGTATTTTCTTTGTGAGGTCAGAATAATGCTGGAGCCTCAGAGTAAAGTCTGTTGAGGAGTTATAAAACTCTTTGCTGCTTTACTATGCTATCGATCTATAGACCTCAGCGCCCTGCGGCTCTGCCTTGCAGTATTGTGCAGTGGTCATTAACATCCTTGCTTTTCGCTTTTGTAAGGTTCACGGTATATCATTCATACGTTCTGCTAAAACATGTTACTTTGAAAAATGTTCAGTGTCACAATCCCAAACTGCTCCACCAAAACTGGCCGGCAAATGACTTCACTAAAAGATCTGATGTATTCATGGAAAGTGTAACTATACAGAGAAATGTGGAACCATAGTAAGGAAGACAAACTGATATTTATATCAATGACGCTGCAGATATTGGACAAGAATGAGCAGTATACAGCCCTTGTGGTTACGTGGCATATAGTAAAATACTAATTAAATGTACACACAATGTATGGAGTATCCCCATCTGTCCGATATAGGAACCAGAAACCACCAAGGAGTTTCCATGTGTATAAGCTACTAGCTAAGTGCATTTATACAAGTTGCAGAACTCTAAAGTGACTTATACTATTCAGGTGTCAAGAGGACACTCTGTTGGCATAAATCGGCCTGTTATGACCTATGGATATTTTCCTGGCATATGTGCCAAACATGCACCACATACTTGTTGTTAGCATAGTCTTAGACTCTGTTCACAATTCCATTAGAGGCACCTTGAGAAGTTGCATCATATTTGGCAGAGAGAACCGCACGTTATGCTGCGCTATTCTTCCCGGCAAATTGATGGACACCTGTTGACCAGTGATGGCAAACCTATGACACATGTCAAAGGTGACACACCAAGACATTTTGGGTGATGCACATTGTCCGAGCCAAGTGGCAGGTGAGTAAAAATTATCGTCAGCTGCTTATTGCAATAACACAATAAGTAACTGCCGACTTAAAAAAAAAAAATGCCCCCTTCCCCTTCCAAGGGGGCATTTTTTTTTTTTTTTTTAAATCGGCAGTTACTTATTGTGTTATTGCAATAAGCAGCTGCCGATAATTTTTACTCATCTGCCCTGGCCGCCCTTCGCTGCTGCTTCTAGGCGATGCTACACTTACGTCACGACGTTGAAGAACGTTCTTCAGCATAGGCTACAGCGCACCCTGGAGGCAGCAGGCGGAGGGCGGGCAGGACAGGAGGATGGATAGGTGAGTAAAAATTATCGGCTGCTAATCTGTGGGGGGGAAAGGGGGTCATATACAGCGGGTGGACTTTAAAAACAGGGTCATATACTGTGTGGGTGGGATGTAAAAGGGGGAGATCATAAACTGTGTTGGAGCCATAAATAGGGGGATCATATGCTATGTGGGAGACATAAAAAGGGGTCAGATACTGTGTGGGGACCATGAAAAGATGTAACACGGCACCCGAGTTAAGCTAGGTCTTTTTATAAATTTTGACACACCAAGCTCAAAAGGTTAGCCATGACTGAGTTAGACCCATGATAAGTCAATGGGGTGAGTCAGGAGCTTCTGATAGAATCACAGGATGAACTATGATAGCTATTTTCCCCCTTCTTTCTGCTCTGATGTAAAAATCAAATAAAGTGTGAACATAGCCTCAATGGTGTTTTTTTTTTTTTTTTTTTTTTTTTCTCTCCCTATTACCATTGTCCCATTTTTTCTAGGGACTTGTCAGCCTCCGATAACTCTCCGCACTAGCCATTAATACAATGCTTAAGCCTTTGATGAAGCCGGATGTTTAATCTGGAAACTCCATTTGATGTAATGAAATCATCTTGTGCTTTGTTTCTATATGGGATTGTAAAACTCATAATTGGATCACAGTTGGCGTTCTGTGCTGCCAAACAGTGATTTAGGTCACATCTAAAGCAACAAAATTGAACAGGAAGAGAATTTAAGAGGATGGTGAAGGGGGAGATGATCCACAGGGAAGGTATATGAGTGTATGCTCGCGGGGTGCAATGATCCTTTATGACTTTTCAAGTCCTAATCTTTCTCCCAGAAGAAGTTTCCAGCTCTTACGACATCTATCAGTTCAGCTAATGAACATTAAACAGAGACCATCTGGCAATTGAAATATGTTCAATTTTGCTAATTGTGCCAATATTTAATTTCCTGAATTGCAGCATTTAGGCGTTATGGAGGCTAGTAATAGTGACATCCATTCATTCAAGGTTTCACTAAACAATTATTATCCCAATGTGAAAGAAAACAATGTAACTGTTATTTAATGGGTAACTTTGGGTAAAGGCTGTAAATTTAGATTGTGCCAAAGGATTTGGCTCTTCTCGCAACTGACTGAAGGCTCCACCAGACCACATAGACACATGGCAATTGATTTTACTAAACATAAGCCGAACCTTGAGAGCATTCCCTCTTATGGATATCCCCTGTTTCCTAAGAGTCTCATGAGCCATGTTGCTTGGTTGCCTCTATTGTAGCCTACTATAGGACCACCAAAGATCTAATCCAGAAAACTGGCGATAAAGTCCCCTCAATATATGTGGCATTTGACCCATATTACAAAATAGCAGCCGTCCAGTGGATGTTACTGTATATAAGGTAGACACTTAATGTTTTATTCATTCATATCACTAGACCACCCTGAATAACTGATCTAGCATTTTATTGTGTATACACAATAAATAAAAAACTTGAATCATGTATTACAGATAGAAATATGTGATCTCGCACAGATGTTATCACACCAGTCTCTGTGGGGTGCAGTATTACACGCGGTCATGCCAATCCCTTCAGAATAAGAGCTTCTGTATGCTCTGGCAAATACAGTGGCGCCCTGTGTAGGGAAAAGAGGTATATTATAGTCTTATATAAGGATTTAACTAGAAAGAGACAAACAGAAAAAGGTAGATTCAGGAAAAAATAGTGGCACTTATCTTTTTGGCTGCTTGTTTCCCCCAAAATGGTTTGAACTGGACCCCACTTTAGTTAGTGATGATCATGAATCCCTGTCAACCGAAGACAGGGGTCTTCCATCCAGGGTTGAAACACCTTGCAGCGCAGGAACTGACACAGATTGCTGCATCTTTGGAGTGGGGCCTTTTTGTGCCAAAGATGCGCCACATTATTCATTCTGCACCATTCTCAAGACTATAGTGGACTGGAGCAGGAACACCTTGGGCGACTGGGCCAGGGATGCCTAGGCCTGACAAATTTACTGTAACTCACAGTAGGATACTGCTGTGATGTATGCTATTTCCTGCATAGCATGGATTTCATTTCTGCCATACGGGACCTCCTGTGGTGCATGTGAATTAGTAAGAGGCTGGAGCATCTGGCACATTGCATATCTTCTATTATAATAAATTCCCCCCATGAGTTATTTTTATTTTTTGGGGGGGAAATGAGCGTCACTGAAGAGATTTCCTTTTCTGGCTCTTATTTAGTGGCTTCTTAGGGACCTACAGGAGGGCTCCCGATGCCAGCAGTAGCCACAGCTTGCATACGTTTAGTGATAAGAGTTGTGCCTATCAGTAGCACAACCTAACAAGGTGACAATATATCTATTCGTTTTTACATTTATAAAGCATCCTTCTCTTCTCTTCCTTCTTTTTTCCTAAAGGTATTGGGTTCCAGTTGATGGGAAAGAGAGACCTTTTATGAGCTTGACAAGAGAGGAGGACACAGTGGCTTGTACCCATTAGAATAAAACTGGGCTGAATGTGAGCAAAAAAGCACAGTGTCTTTTATACATAAATGAGGGACACATATAAATAATGTAGCTAAGTAGTCACCTGAAGGAGAAAAACAAGCGACAATCCATTTTTCTGTTCTAGGTAAATGGGAATATATTGAGATAGTTGCTTGGAGATGTCTCACATGAAACCAATTTTAATTTGCAGCCCAGCATGAGTCTGTAATAAGCGTGGCGGGTTAGATGCTTTCTATAACCGTATTTCATTTTCTTTCAGCCCTTACCCTGATTTTACCTTGTTGTTTGGAGTGCCAGCCTGCCAGATCGCCTTGTCATTTAGTAATGTGCATAGTGCAGTGACATCGCTCCTTTTCAGCAGCTTCTGAATGATGATGCACATCTAAACAAGTGTGCGTGGATTAGTCGATCTGTGCCCATCAGATAATGATGTGAGTTTGGGAGGCCTTTTCTTGTTCTCACTTGACCTCTGCATCCCTTGCAGAATTAGACTGCCAGACAGTAATCTAATCTATCGCAGTACACAAGTGGAAGTGGTCAGAGTACACCCGCCTCTGATAGATGTGTCCGATATTCACTTTTTTCATATGAAAAAGATGTTTGAGAGATAATACTTGTTCAATGAATAGGTTTGCTTCGGCAATCCTTTCTTACTATTAGGGTCTCTGGGCACAAAGCTGATTACATGGTGTCCGGTTACTGGGGCCCACAACATTCTGCAGCTGTATTAAAGTAGCATATTATGGCGGTTATCTTTGGAAAGACAACCCTTTGTGCAGGGCATGGCTGGCAAAGTTGACTTGTGAATGGCAAATCTAGCAGGTAGTAATAAAGCCATTCTTGCCAACATTTGCCAGTAGATGGTGGGAGATTGGGAGATGGTGCATGGAAATTTTCGTGCCCTGATTGCCCCTTTTTTTTTTTTTTTTTTTTTGTAATACGGGAATAAAGTACTGGCTACACCCTTATATTGGGATGTGACTGACACAAAGTGTCCACGTCACCTGAGAAATGACAGAGAACCCAACGAATGCAGTAGTATCCTGCCAAACCTGGGCGATTTGTCCACTGTTCTGGGACTCCCGTAGGTCACCCTTCTTTTTCGGCAGCTTTACAGGTGTTCCGGGCATGGTTGACACAGTTGACTTATGAATGGCAAATCTAGCAGGTAGTAATAAATCCCCCTATTGACTAACATTTGGGAGTTGATATCTGGGAAATAATGTGCGGAAATTTTTAGGTGAGGCCACATCCTTATTGCTGTGACCATGTCCCTTTTTTTTGTGATGCCCCTTGTTCTAGTTACACCCCTTTTTTTTTTATGTGATTGGCACATAAAGTGCCCATGTCACAAGTAAAATGACAGAGAGCCTAGTGGGTGTAAGAGCATTTTGTTGGGTCCGGGAACTTTGCTCTCTCTTTGTGGACTCTGGGAAAGTCGGTATGTATGAGTAAACTCCTGCTGCTGTACTGGAATCTAGACATTCTTCATATAGGCCATCAATATTAGATCTGCAAGGGTGCAACCTCTGGCACTGATGTATATCAGCAGCTCCAGGACAGCAACTGTAAACCTTACCCGCTACCATGCTGCATACTCACTGGGCAAAGTGCAGTGATGACTTTAAGTACTGAAGCGCTGACCCATTGCCTCCAATTACCAAGAGCTGCACTGCCCCAAAGCTGCTGATCTGTGAGGGTCCCAGGAATTGGACACTTGCAAATCTAATATTGATAGCCTATCCTAAGGATAGGCCATTAATATTAGAAAGTGGATAACTCCTTTAACAAATAATATTGCACATTTGCTAATTGTCATGAATTTTGGTGGGACAGTCCCAAATATTTAGAAGCAATTCTGGCAGGTTCAGGCATGTCCTGGCCTGAAAAAGGGGGGGGTAGCTTATAACCGCACCCAACATTCACATGCAAAACTCTTGTCCCTGTCATTGATAGGTACTTTTGTTTGCACAACCCCTGCAATACATTTATTTATGTATATGTTTATATGTTTTAGTGCATTACAAGCCAAATCTGTTGTGTAGAAAACTTTCATCTGTCGGATTGTGTTTCTGTCTTTTTGGCTGCAGCATAATGATTCCTCACACTCCACTGGATAATTTTTACGCAGATCTATTTAGTAGAAACTCAGCTGATCGGAATGGCTGGAGCGCACGGATGATTATCTCGGAAATTAGAAAAAATATTGCATGAAAAGGAGCTTGGATTTTATTCCCCTCATTTGTTATAAAACCCCTACAATTAACATGTATAACTCATTTGGTGATAAATTCTGTTAACAAATTATTCTTGTGCTATTATGGCTTCGCTAATGTAAGGTGTAAAAACAGACTGATCTAATGCAATTTAATAGGCGAGCGCTTGGCAGTTATCCATAAATATGGATCTTGTGTAATATTCGGCGTATATTAATTACATTACCGTTATAAATACACATATTGTTTCATGGCAGCCTGTGTGGATTGCGAATGTGTCCAAGGACTCGTGACGGCTATGGAAAAAAAAGATTTAGAAAAGATTAAAGAATAAATCCTGTATTATTGGGCCTTTAAGACTTTATACAAGACCCTGAAATAGGCAGCCTTTTAGGAATCCTGCAGTTTTGGTGATTTTTAATCTTCTTCCATTTTAGTTTGGGACTGGTCAACAGGGTGGGGTTGAAATAATAGGGTGTGGCTTAGTTTCCTATTCTAGATAGGGCAGCGAGTTGAAGGGTTTAGTTAGCCATACACATGAGATAAAAGTTGGCTTTGATGCTGAGAGATTCATGGTATCATTTGTACGAACGATCCCATGATTAACATCTCCAATAGACTGTTTGATCAAATTTCTAACATGACAGACCATTTTGGCCAACTTTTGTCTTAGGTGTATGGCCAGCTTTTGCCTGATTTGATAATATGAAAATAAAAAAGATGGTTAGAATGGCTTATTGGGATTTTCCAGGCTTATTAATTGATGAACTATCGCTAGGATAGGTCATCAATTACAGATCGGCAGGGGGCCCAGCTAGTGGATCCCTGAAGATCTGTAATTGATGACCTATCCTAAGGTCCAATCTCCTAGTTGAAGAGGTTGCAGCATTTTGGTGAGTACTTATCAACCACAAGGCCGTACATTTGTTCAGTGGCTGTGCATGGTATTGCATCTAAGCCCATTCACTTGTATGGGACTGAGCAGTGATCAGGCCATGTGACCGTTGAACGTGATCTTACATAGCCTGAGAAGCAAAAGCTAGGGAGAGGTCATGAATTTTGAGGTCCTGGAAAATCCCTTTACAAACATTCTTTAAAAAGTCATCCACCCCTCAGAATCTCCAGGCCCTTCCTTTCTAGTTGTTTCTGGCTCACTACTTTATAGTCCCTCTCAACACAGAAATTTGTCCACTTAGCCCACCACTGGCTGAGTTGAGTGACCGCTCTGCGGCTAGTAATTTGAGTGGTCACATTTCCGTGTTGATAAAGACCATATAATACAGAGACTTGAGAAGCGGTGTAATGAAATTGGCGGAGGACTGGCGAGCTGAGTGACTTTAAAAAATTTTATTAAGCCATTCTAAACATTTTCACAAAATTGTTACTGAATGGCGATTCCTTTTAAGGTGCCTGTTGCAGCTATGTGTCATAGGAAAAGACTTTTTTTATTAACTAACTTCACTTTTTGGGGTTATTTTATGGCGGACTTTTGAGGCCTTGTTGTATTAAGCTAATCTGTGGTGACTGGAGGATTCTTTGGTACCTGTTTGTTGGTATTTTTTTCTTATATAGCTTGTAATTTTGTCTGCAAGCAAAGCTGTGTCTATGTGGGATTATGGGAAGACTAGATGGTCCATGTGGTCTTTTTCTGTCATCTTCTATGTCTCCTTCAATTACATTTCTGTTTAATTTGTAGGTGGACCCCTCTGTAGTGGGCAAGATCAAAAATAAAGAGCGAGAGGTTAGCCTGGAATCTGAGTACGAGGTATGTTCTACTAGCAATTTACCATTTCTTTTTTTTTTTTTTCACCAGGGAAATCGCCCGACTGTTTGGCCCCTCAGACCACAGAGTTGGGTGTGTTACAGACATAACCAAAATTAGCCCTTTCTATCTATAGAACCTGCCTGCTCTGCAACTTTATTTCTTCTTTACCACATCATCTTGTCTATAATTTAGGATGTAGTATAGATGAACTATACTTGGCCAGTTTTTTATTTATTTTTTTTAACCATTTGCATGTGTACTTTTTCATAACTTCCATTTATTTTATTTGACATGTAACATTTCATAATAATTTAGTATACACCTATGCACAAACAAAAAATATTTCATGTCCTGTCATAGTCTAGTTTACCAGTCTCTCATAGACAGCCATTCGTCTATAGCAGGGGTAGGCAACCTTTTTTGTTCAGCGTGCCGATTTTAATTAAAATATCAAAGATGAGGTACTCGGAGTGCCGGTCAATAATTGTAAGTCTGATGACCCCTATACTAAAGTTATACACAGAAGTGCTGCCACCAGATGCTTTAGGACACATGCATTTACTGCTATTTCCTGGAACGCACCTGTACTTTCTGATTAGAAGCAATGAAAGTCCATGTACAGCCCCCAATTAGTGGTAAATGTGTCCAGGAGCACCGTATGGCAGCACCCTCAGGGGGGTGACACACTATGTATCTGGATGCAGATATAGTCTTAGGCCACTGGAACTTTTACTTCAATGTAAAACTGCGTTCACATGGTGCATTTTTGCACAAAAAAAAATGCCTGTGTTTTCTGTGCAAAAACACAGCCTTAATGCAGAAAACACACCGTTATACAGAATAATGTCCCATAGTGGCCCCTGCACACGGTATTATATCCCATAACTGCCTCTGCACACAGTATTATGTCACATAGCATTCCCTGCACACGGTATTATGTCACTTAGTGGTCCCTGCACACGGTATTATGTCACATAGTGGTCCCTGCACACGGTATTATGTCACTTAGTGGTCCTTGCACACGGTATTATGTCACATAGTGGCCCCTGCACACGGTATTATGTCACATAGCGTTCCCTGCACACGGTATTATGTCACTTAGTGGTCCCTGCACACGGTATTATGTCACATAGTGGTCCCTGCACATGATATTATGTCACATAGTGGTCCCTGCACACGGTATTATGTCACATAGTGGTCCCTGCACACGGTATTATGTCACATAGTGGTCCCTGCACACGGTATTATGTCACATAGTGGTCCCTGCACACGGTATTATGTCACATAGCGGTCCCTGCACACGGTATTATGTCACATAGTGGCCCCTGCACACGGTATTATGTCACATACTGGTCCCTGCACACGGTATTATGTCTCACAGTGGTCCCTGCACATGGTATTATGTCCCATGGTATTAGTTCTCTTCAGACCCCCGAGTATAATAAGTGCAGGACCAAGAGAGGTGACAAATATAAAAAAAACAATGATACTCACCTTTTTTCTGCACTCCGCAGCCGCTGTGTTCTTTTTGGCGCTTCTGCCAGTAGTCAGCGACCGCTGATTGATTCTCTGGGGTCACGTCGCGTCATTATGCGTAATGACGTCAGATGCAGACGTGAACCCTGAGGCCCTGGCAGATATCGGAAGCGCCTGCAGATCGCATAGCCGCGGAACGCAGGGAACAAGGTGAGTATCATTGTTTTTTATGTTTCATCACTTCTCCTGAGTCTCCGCTTATTATACTCGGGGTCTGAAGAGACCCGACAGTATAATAATAGCAGTTTCGTTTCGGCCATGTTTGGTCCGATCGAAGCTGCTGGGTAAGGACTCCGCTGCCGTGCCAGGGAAATAAGCCTCGCGTGCCACTCTTGGCACGCGTGCCAGGGGTTGCCGACCCCTGGTCTATAATATAAGGGTATGTTAACGTTTTTTATTTATTTTTTTTTAAATTAAGTAGCCTTTGTAATTGGAGCTGTTTTTAATTATGTGATCTGTGCGGGGATTTTTTTGCTTATTTTTTGGTGCACAAAGCTATTTTTTCAGCCTCCCATTGATTTAAATAGGATTTGCAGCACTGATTCTGCCTGAAGAAAGGACACGTTGATTCACCTAGCTGAAAATATAACAAATATATTATCATTTTTATTTATTATAATAAGATGATCAAAAATAAATCACTGTTTTCTGGTTTCATTTTCTCATAGATTATTTTTATTTTTTTTATTGTATTTTCAATGTATGATTTTGGGGGCTGCCAGCTTGCTTGAGCATCTCATCTGCCATCACACGGCTGCATTAATATTCATTCTCACATCACTGATATTTTAACGGTCTGTTGTAACGTACTGTCAAAATATAGGTCATGCTCAATTTTTGTCCTTTTTCAAGAATTCCTGCTTACACTCAAATGTATAAGGGATCCGTGAAAATGGCAGCCCCTTGGGTTCAAAACGGCCATGAAAAATGGACGTTTTTCACAGGTTTTTTTCATGTAGCCTTTGTGATATGCTTTACAGCATAGTCATGCCCAAATGCAGCAACAGGCTGCATCCAATCCCTTTTCTAGACATGCTCTGTGCAGGTAGGGGGAGTGAATAAGCTGTGACATCATCTATTGTCAGTGATGGATGTAATGATAGGTCAGTGGTGTTATCTATAGAGGTATTCTCTTCTGTTATAACCTAACCCTGTCCATGATGCTAATGAAACCCCTACATTAAAAACATAAATAAATAAAAAAATTCAAAAAAAAATGTTTAACATAAAAACTTGCTTTAAAAAAATAAGTACTTTTCTGGTGACACATTCCCTTTAAAATCAGAGCCAAATAAGCCGTGTGAACAGTGTGGATCTTTCAGGGGCTGTCTTCTATCACAATTCCCTCTGGCAGTGGAAAAAGCTTTATGTTCTGTGCATCATTGCCTTGAGTCAGAAAGACAAAAACTCTGCAAGTATACAGTAGATGCCGGACTGATGCATAGAGTGCACAGAAATGTCATTGGTTGTATACAGCTCAGCATAAAACAACTGGTCGGGCACTAGTCATATATGTGAACCAAGCCTAACTGAGTCCTAGAGAGGAAATAATATTGATACTAAATGTCCCATGTGTTGAAGGGTTAACACAGCAGAGTTTCTGCCACTACTTCATAAGCTTTTTATGTGGGTGAACCTTCACCGAGCATTGTGTCCCACAGCTTATATAAGTATACATTTTTAATTTCCCCTGCACTTCACTCCCACCGGGTATAATAGACATTTCCTACATATCTAGGTCGTGGTACATGATTATTCTATTCCACAGAGTAAAGTGGGACATTCTCCAGTTCAATTGTGTCTTATGGTTATTTTTGGCAACCTTTAATGCCAAGTCATGTTTATTTTAATGGGCGTATTTGCCTATTTTTTATTTTTATTTTTACCCATATACAGCTAATATAGTCAGAAACTCCTTATAAAGGGAACATGTCAGATGAATTTTGCACACTATACCCAGTGCTATAAATATGCCTAAGCGTTTACATACATAGTACAAGTACAACAAGAATGTGGACCTGGAGTTGAGACTTAATTCGTGAGGAGTCAGAAAAAAGTTACTGACTCTGTCTTCAGAATAAAATTATTTAAATTAATTTTAATTCTATTATACAATTCTTCATATAGTATAATTAATTAGATACGTAGTTTGTAGCATATTTACTTTCATAGGAGTTCAGTCTCTAGGTCTTTACTGCTTCTGATTGACCATGGCTGTCAGCCATTTATCATAGAGTTGGAATTGGACTGTGGAAAATTAGAAGCGTCGGTGGTTTGGCCTACTGACTCCACAGCCCTGACTACAAGTATTGTAAAAACTAACTTGATGACTAACCTGATAGTAGAAGGAAAGATATTGTTGCAAAACCTATGTGGCTATACTGAAGGGACTGTCTCATAAAGACAACTTATGTGCATATGATTTATTATTGCCTATGGACATCCAGAGAGCATCCCCTGCACAAGACCTCATCTACGAGCCACTATGGAGCTGCTCTGGTGCACAAAGCTCGTCCATGCATTACATAGTCAGTCTGTAATGCTACATTCCTCCTGCAGCGGCTCACCTCTGGGGATTAGAGAAACCGAACCTCTGAACTTGGAGCTGCTCGACTCTTTTAACACATTTTATGATTCACCCTTTGAGATTCAATAAGTTTTCATTGAGGAAAAATACAAAGTAAAGCAAGGCATATATATGCGGACACATGGCCTGCAGTGAACGGTATAAAGTAGACTAAAAGAAATAAGACGTAATATGCCATAGGACCTCAGATATGATCACAGATACGTAAGTTGTGTAGGCATCATAAATAGATGCCTAAACATCACAGCAGGCTGGTGGTGACTTTCTCACGCATACAAACACAGGAATCTGTTGTTGTCAGGTACCAATATGTGACAATGAAATGTTTATCGGTTAGAAGGTTTTTTTCCACGAAAGTAAGTTCTCCCTCTTCCATAGGATAGAGGATAAGTGTCACATCACTGGGGATCTGACCGCCTAGACCCCACTGATAAGGAGAACGGAGGACTCTCCTGGACTCCAATTGATATTAATTTATAAGGGGTACCTTTCTTTCATAGGAAAACCCCTTTAAATGACATGTAATGAGACAATGTGTTCCTAAATTATTTAGAAACTAATTTTGAGTTTATGTAGGAGCAAATAAACATGAGGCAAGATTGTCCGTTCAGTCAGGCACTAAGATCCGTACCCATGTAATTGTTATTGGGCATGTAGAAGGACTCTGTTTAAGATTTAAAGGGGTTCTGCTGGGAAAAATAAAGCTTTCCACTGCATTCCCTGCACTGGATAAGCTTTGTTACTAATATATGAGCAGGTCCCTCGGAGCTGCAATGGTTAAATCTGCCAGAAGTCTCTTTCGGCTACTGTTCACTCACTTCACTCTACTCCTACTGCAGGTCCATGGAGTAAAGCGCAGTCAGTCATGTGACCGAGACTTGGCGCATCAGCAGGGGAGGCAGAAGTTTGAGACTTCTGGCCTCTCCTGCTGCGCTCAGCAAATGTAATTATTGGGACTCTGCGAGACCTGCTTATATATTAGTCATAAGGTTATCCGGTACAGGCAAGGCACTGCTAAGGTTTAGTTTTGCCCAAATAAACCTTTTGGGGCCTACTTTTATAATGATATGTCCAGTAGGCCACTTATATGCTGGAGGAATGGTGCTCAGATATATATATATATATATATATATATATTTTTTATATATAATGGAGCTAAGAAGGGTCTCAGTTTAAAGGGGTTGTCTGGTAGAACGTGGAATTCATAGACTAATCTAAACACCCCCCCCCCCCCCCGCCTACATTCTAAATTACATAATTTTACAAAAAATGTATATTTACCAATGTCATGTGACCGCCCCAAGGACATTTTCTGGTTATCCGGTGACGTTCTGTTTCTCGGTCTTCAGAAACGGAACGTCAGCTCTACTGCGCAGGCAGGGGAACAGTAGCCTCCCATGCCTGCGCAGTAGAGGTGGATTGCCGGCCGCAGCACAGCACCTGAACTATTGCGCGCGCGCCAGCAGTCAAAGGGGAGGAGCCATAATGCAGAAGGAGGTCTGGAAGGAAGACACGTAAGTATGATGGGCTGATTTAGTTGGGAAGGGCTAGTAGTGGGCGGGATAGCTAGGAAGACAGGGAGGGGGTGTGAGAGAGGGAGGTAGTGGCAGGGAGGTAGTATAGGGACAGGAAGGTAGTGACAGTCAGCCTACAAGTACATGATGCGTTGCATTAGCTAAGACAGCAGGAAGCTACACCATGTAAACAAATGCAGAAGATGCCAGGAGCTCCCAGAGAAACCCAGAAATCACTCAAAACACTGCTAAAGGTATATGGGTGTACTTATTAACCCATTAATAGCACTAAGACCTTTTTTAAAAAAATATATTTTGTCCGGAAGACCCCTTTATGGTCCGTTGTCATCCATTTACTGATCAACAGGCTTATCCTGGGTAGAGAAATTCATTTTTTACACATGTGCCAGTCCTAGAGTTCTTTCATCTTACTGCTACAGTGATGGCCAAATGACTGATGAAGTCGATGCTTTGTACATAACACCGGATCCTGCTTGTGTTCAATCCTGTACTGTACAAGTGCAAGATTGAGTGGCCTGTAGGTGATCGTCCCTTTATGTCAAAAAGTGAAGCTGTCTTTATTTACTGATTCACTGGGACACTTGCAAGGATTGGATATGCCCAGCAGATACCTGAGCACAAATTTGCATACGATGGAAGAGGTTGTAAATTTCTTTTTTAAAAGTACACATAAGAATATCTTAGAAAGTTTTTTTTGTAAGAATTCCAGCATGGCAGGAAGTTTATAATGAAAAACCTGGTCATAGGTTGCCTTTGAGTAATATGAATATCCTCTGAATGCTGCTGTCACATTTTAGGCCCATAATGCTTTGCAGTTGAGTAACTTGCGGGTCTTACTCACTAGTCTTACTCACTATAATAGCGTTTTGCCTGATGAGAGAACCTTCTTAATCCTAGTTAACCAGTGCATAGATTTTCATGGTTTCCAATAGAGTTAGGTGAAATCCATTTTTTTTTTCTTGTGTTTCTTGTCACTATAAGAAGATTTGTCTCTATCCCTGATATAGTTATTTGTAAATGGGGTGCCCTACAGGCTGCATATAATGAAGTCGGATGGCACTGGATAACCTGCTTTGCTTAATAGGTCTATGACCCAGGGCAGTCATCATCTTTCTACCAGGACAGCCGTGAGTGGGAAATATGATTCACCAAGGCATTTGCATAATGCTAATGACAGTTCTCTAAGTTCACCGGAGCTAAATGTGTAATGTACACTGAGATCAGAGATCCAGGAAAGTACATCAGGAATATAAAGCAGTGTGATTCACATCTACTGATAATGCATTTCTGAGGATTACCTTTGGGCAGCAGAATACTTTGTGCATGCAGGTGCTGCAGGTACAGAAGAAAATCAGACTGATATCAGTGGAGCATCTCCAATGGAGAAAGACCACATAGCAGCTGTCAGTCACAATGAATTGTTCAAATAACAAAAGTAGAGACACCGAGCAGTATATAGTATAGTATTTTCTATAGACACAATAGACCAATAGAAAGAATTGGCTCCTCACCTTACGTGGTAGTATAACCAAAAGGGATATGAGGGACCATAGAAAGGGAGACACTGATAATCGCAGCTGTTACACTGTGACACCATAAAGGTGTGAAATAGAGCATATGTCGAGGACCAGGAATCCAGGGACTGCGCGGGATCAGTATAGTTGAAAAATTCTTTTTATTGCAGGCAATTAAAAAAACACTACGCGTTTCGGGGTCATCGAAACCCCTTTTTCAAGTGTATACTTGTTTGAAGAGCCGCCTGGGGTGACCCCGAAACGCGTAGTGTTTTTTTAATTGCCTGCAATAAAAAGAATTTTTCAACTATACTTATCCCGCGCAGTCCTTGCATTCCTGGTCCTCGATATATAGTCACAATGAATTGTCTGTATTAATGCCATCACTGCATTATGGCTGGGGGTGCCATCAGGAGCCCAAACAAAGGAGTCTAACACTGACGTTTATGATTGGTATCCCCGGGTCTTCCCCTCACTTACCTAACTAGCACTGGGCCTAAAGCTAGACCCCCTCCTCCCAACTTCTCCCTTCCTTTTAATAACAAAGTGATGTGCTCTTTGGGGGGGGAACAAACAGGCAGTGGTCAAGTAGTAGGTAGGAAGTCAAATAGCTTGACGAGGATCAATTACTGAAGTCAGGCAGAATAAGTGCATGGACTGGGCATTACAAAACAGTCCTGCTACTGAAATGGCATGGGAGCAATCTGGTCAGTGTTGCGATTCTCATGCAACAATGGGTCCAAAATAGCAATTTTTGGGGGTAAAAAGAAAAGCCATGAGAGATGCCTTCTTTTGGCGCACCACAGTTGGGTTGCTTTAAAGAGGACCTAACAAAGACCCCACTCCCCACCTACCCTATCACATTTATTAGGCTAAGGCTACGTTCATGGCAAGGAATTTGTAGAGGGATTTGAGGTGGTCTTTCACTTCAGAGTCCTCTCAAAGTTCCATCCAGGTTTGTTTGCTGGTTATCCTCAGTCACAATGGGACTAATCGGTGTGACCCTCGAACCACAGGGTTTGCAGCCGAAACAGCCGTGATGTCCCTGAGGAGATCGAACACAACGCTTATTTTTTTCAGAGGTCATCACTGCCATTGAAAACAACCGTAGGCAGATTCCGGCTGGAATTTGGAGATGGTTTTGAATTGGAATCCACCTAAAAATCATCTCTGATTTCCTTTGTGTGAATGGCTCCTAACTAAAAGTAGAATTCTAATAGGTATAATTCTCTGTACTGCAACAGTAAAAATGGCATAAGTTTACATAAATTTACAATTTGTCCTGAAAAAACATTCCCTCAAAGGCTTATATGGACCACTGTATAAGAAATGCCAACTTCTATGTTGTCCCTGCTACCTCTTGTCACCACCTCTACCTCATAGATTGTAAGCTCTTGTGTGAATATACTTATTACTCTGTAATGTCTCATTTTGTCTGTACTTGAACCCTACAATTTGTGTAAATGTGGAATATGTTGCCGCTATATAAATAAAATGTGGTAGTAGTAGTAGTATTATATCAACTGAAAAATAAACGTATTGTAGGTCTTGGAATGGGGCAGCATTGTGTTGTGCAAAAATAGTAAAAGCAAAAAAAAAAGAATATAATGTGACAACAAAAAGAAAAAAAACCTGTTTTTAAGGAGTTAATAAGCTCAGAATATGCACAAATTCTGGGTATCTTTGTATACAAGCTGACCTAAGAGAGAACATAGTGGATGTATCCATAAAATAGCAGGATGCTAAAAGACTGTGCTTGCTATAAGGAAATCTAGTTTTGGCTTTAGGCTAGGGTTATATGACAATTTCTAAATACATGCTGACATGTGACAAATCGGGTGACTGCAGTGTGACAGATGCCTCCTTACAGTAGGTTTGCATTAAACCACAAAATGTGCGTGCACAGCTCAACTTTGTTGTGCAGGCCCATGCTACAAGCTGCTGAATGTTCTGTAGTGGCAGGCTTATGAAGATAGGCTTTAAAGAGAATTTCTACTTTTTACTATTCAGATCTGACCCATAAAGGTATGGACTTCACAAGACCTCTGAAAGTGAAAGCAGATCCTTGAAGCCTTAAAGTTATGAGATGGGACCTTCATGAATCAGACTTGTTTTTCAGCACATTTCACAGATGACCAATCAGATTGAGTTCTTGGGAATTTTGGGACTCAGTCGACACCTTGAAGAATTTGTCAAGTTCTTCAAACCATCCCTAAAAAATTTTAGCAGTGTGACAGGGCACATTATTCTGCTGAAAGAGGCCACTGCCTATAGGGACACCATTGCCATGAAAGTATGTACTTGATCTGCAAAAGATGCTGTCTGAGTCCCTGCTCCAGTTCCTGTTCGAAACACGGTGGAGATGCCAACTCGGCCAATCATTGACTGAGGTAGGACACCACTCTGCTCAAGCATTTTGTGTGTTTGGACCAGGAAGTGGAGAGCAGCAGGGGCACGGGAAGTAGATGGACCACAGCATTAGGGGATCGGGGCGAGGTCAGTAATGTTTTATTATTCTAGGGCCCCCATGTTTATATGTCTTAAGGACATTTTTATTCCCAGGGGAAAAAAAACTTTAAAATTATTTAAAGGGGTTGTCCAGTTTCAGCAAATAAATGTTGTTTTTTGTGCAGTGAAAAGTTACACAATCTTCTAATATACTTTCTGTACCAATTCCTCATGGTTCCTCATTCTAGATCTCTGCTTGCTGTCATTCTACAATGAATAAAAATCAGTCCATGGTCATGGGATAGACAGTCCATGGTAGGGCTGGGCAATTAATATAAAAATAACCAAAACCAACCATCAATCTGGATAAGTGACATGATTTTGCACACATTGGTTACTTCTGTTAGGTTATTACAGTATTTGCTTTTACCTGCAGTTTCGTTCGGACTAATTGTCCAAACCAGAATTTCTATTATACTATGGGGTTTCTACAGACCGCAGAGTACAATTAGCGGAGGTCTGGGCTCAGGTGCTGTCCATCTTTTTCAGGCCTCTTCCAGCCTCCTGAATGAAGTCAGCGTGCCTCAGCAGTCCCTGACGTCATTCAGGAGGCCTGAAGAGAGCCAGGAGCAGCACAGGGGAGGTGAGTAACACTGTTTTTTATGTTTACTCACCTCCCATGGGCCTTCGCTAATTGTACTCTGGTCTGAAGAGACCCCATAGTATAATAATAGCAATTCTGGTTTGGATGTGTTTGGTTTGAACAAAACTGCCAGGAGTGAACCTCACGAGATGAATCTCATGAGCTTCCCCAACACATACTCCTACTCCTAGAGGCGTGACCTAAATAAACACTATTAATCGTAATGGAGGTAAAATGCCTTGATTTAGGTCATAATCGCCCAGCCCTAGTTCCTGGTCATGTGATAGACACACCAGTGAACACTTGTTACAAGAAACCTGTGTGTCCATCACAGACATAGACTGGTTTTTCTCCAATATAATTAAACAATAATGATAGGAAGGGGGGACCTAGAAAACTGTGAGGAATTGAAACTTTTCTTTATAAAAATAAAAACTTTTACATGCCAAAACGGGAACGCCCCTAAAAAAAAAAAAAAGGGGGGGCAGGGTAGACATTATTTTTTGTCTATCATCTTGAAGGACTAGGACACATGCTGACATGTCAGTTCACACATTGTATTTCTGACCATATTTTGCAGTAGACTTACGTCCATTCTGCTTTCACAGGCACCTTGTGTGCAGTGCCTGGTTTACACACGTGTATACATTACATGCTCACATACACATTTGTTAATGGATGACTTGTTATGTTGTGTGTCATCACTCTCCCGCTCAGCAGTTGCCTTCCTTCCTCGGCATGAACGCTGATGCCTGCCTTTGCTTTGTTGTGTATCCATTTATTTTCACGAGAGAAGGAAAGCAGTCTGGCAGATGAGATGATCTGTCACCTCCTCAGAGCCCAAGTCCCCGATCCAGACAATATTTGTCACAGTTCTCCTGATTCTCTGCGCTGTGATGATTTATCAGTCCTTTCATCACGTTCTAGTTAGGCTAGCGAGTTACATTTGTTCATCTGTGCATGTGTTTCCTTCCTCTGTGCAGCTATTACCCCCCTTCCCACTAAAATAATAATGAAAACCCAAAAAAAAAAAACCCTTCTTGTCACGATGACTGTCTCACCGCATCACTTGCTGTTGTGTTCTGCCAGAACTGTTGCTAGAAGCTCACATTAGATCTTATTCAATTGGAGCAGCTTCCCAAAGCCCTTGGCCTGCCATCCAAGGCTGCCACATACTGTTTGTTACACACCTCAGCTACGGAGCGGCAGCATGCTGGTCTCAGCTGGGCCTTGCCAGGAAACATTCCTCTTGTTTTCAACATCGATATCATATGCAGGTTAATTTTCTGAGGCATCTCTGTTGTCCGCTCAGCGTGTGCTTCGCATCATATAGTGGAACGGAAAGATTATTAAACCCTATTATCAAAGCAGATTTCTAATGAGTTGTCCCAACATAAACTTCCTGTGTAGGGATTGTAAGATTAAGTACATTAGATGTTGTTTTTATTTTTTATTCTGCTTTACCTTCACCATCACAACCCCTGAGGATGCTGCAACTTTCAGTCGTAAAAAATCCAGCAGTGCTCATTTTTTTTGCGAATAGAAATTGCGTTTGCAACACTCCCAGGGTCACAGTGCCAACCCCATTCTTTTATATTCTTGATGGAGTCACTGGCAATGATGCCATGTAACTCTAGCCTTAAAGAGCACCTTTCATGTCCTCATGAATATGCTGTTTTATATACAGCTAGAAAGCAGACAGTGCGCTGAATCCAGATCACTGTCGGCTTTCCCGGTATGTGCCCCGGTGCTGGAGATAGTGGCACTGATCTCTCCCCATTGTCAGAAAGGCGTTCCTCACAGCCTAGCATCATCACTGGGCAGTAAGGAACGCCCCCTCTGACAGGACAAGGTTATGTTGGTGTACTGTCAGAGGCGATCAGGAACCCCTTTAGTGGTTAGCACTGCAGCCTTGCAGCGCTGGAGTCCTGGGTTCGAATCCTGCCAGGGGCAACATCTGCAAGGAGTTTGTATGTTCTCCCCGTGTTTGCGGGGTTTCCTCCAGGTACTGCGGTTTTCTCCCACACTCCAAAGACATACTGATAGGGAAATGTAGATTGTGAGCCCTATAAGGGACAGTGACTGACTGTCTGTAAAGCGCTGCGGAATATGATGGCGCTATACAAGTAAGCATAAATAAAAATAAAAAAAAATAAGAAATAAATAACCGCTTTAGGATAGGTGCTAATATTAAATATGTAAGTACACATCTGAGTGCAGGAGATATCTAGGCCACAAACACTTAAAGGTGCAATTACACATAAGGACAAACACCATCAAACCTGATAACTATCTTGGTTTGGTGGAGGAGGGACAATACTTTGGAGATGTTTTTAGGCTTGGCCTATCTAGCCCCCATAGTTCTAGTGATGGGAAATCTTAATGCTTTAGCGTAGCAAGGCATTTTGGATAATTTTATGCTTCCAACTGTGTGTGAACACTTTGGGGAATGCTTTTTTCTGTACCAGCATGACTGTGTCCCAGTGTACAAAGTGAGCTCCATAAAGGTATGGTTGGGTGAGTTTGGTGTGGAAGAACTTGACTGGACCTGAGTCCTGACCTCAAGCCCATCAAAAACCCTGTTGGGCTGAACTAAAACAGAGTCTTCGAACCAGGGGATCTTGTCCAACATCACTGTCTGACCTCACAAATTCTCTTCTGGATGAATGGTCAGAAATTCTCACAGACACACCCGAACATCTTGTAGAAAGCCTTCCCAGAAGAGCGGAAGCTGTTTTAGCTGCAATGAGGGGACCAACTGCATATTAATGCCTATGGATTTAGAATGGGATGTCATAAAATCATAAAAGATTTGGATAATTTCTAGTGGCGTTTTGTTCCTTTCCATCCTTCGGACTTTCTTGCCTTTGTGTTTCTTATTGTGAATAACAGTAAGCAAGCTCTGGTGATTATGTGGTTTCAGAGGAATGAAGTAAAGCTGCTGAACAAATCACATCTCATCCGGGCTTTGTTCCCTGCCATATGTTTTGTGATGATCTATGTTTCCATAAATAGCATTTTACTCATGCTTTCGTAGAAGTTATTCTATGTCACTTTAAAGGGGTAGTGAATTGACGCATTTTGTTACGTCCTAGTGATGAAGTTTCCATGGTGATCAAAGAAATAAAAGCATAAGCTACCATGAATTAGTGACCTTTTATTTTTAGCACTTTGTCTATGTCTATGAGTAGGCTTTTTGCATCTGTCCTTTCTGAAAATAATAGAGAACCTCTATTACAATCTAGGCTATTGATGGGGAGTAGTGGTAAGTGTACAGTCATGGCCAAAACTTTTGAGATTGACATCAATTTTGTTTTTCACAGTTCGCTGCTACATTTAGTCAGATATTTCTATGTTATACTGAAGTAGAATTTCAAGCATTTCTTAGGTTTTTACACTTTACAAATACATCAAGTGTATATGCCATGACTCAATATTTCCAGTGGTGACCCTTATTTTTCAAGATTTCTAGAATTCACCTTGACATGTGGATTTCGTGACACAGGACTCATGGTAGAAAACACTTTTCTTCTCTGGTCAGTCATTCTTCCAGATGTTTCAAACAGTCCACAGTTGGCTTCATCAGAGAAATAAATTTTAGCCCAGGCCCATGAAGTCCAATTCCTGTACTTCCTGCAGGATGTCAGTCTTTCATTGATGTCTCCTTAGAGGGAAGTATCTTCTGGAAGAATGATTGTTCGGAGATGAAAAGGTAAGCACTAGGTGGGTCCTGTGTGATGCCAACAGTAAAGCATCATGAGACCATTCATGTCCAGTGGAATAGGCTCTCTCACAGTTTTGCCTAAGGACACTGCCATGAATAAAGAATGGCATCTAAACATCCTCCAAGAAAACACTTTTGGCCATTACTGTACTCTGTACATTTCTGTGTGCTTCAGTGTCTAAACATGGTACCGTTCCTAATCCGGTACTCTTGTGTTTTATTCCATGCTTTTTGACAGTAACTAACCTTTTGGCAGCGTCTGCTGACTACTGTAGATGGGGGCCTTCCCTAGGGAGTAACTGGGCATTATAGACACCGTTGGAAAAAATATAAAGTGCCCTGTGAGGTGCTAATGGTGATTCGGTGGGGTTATATCAGCCTCACGGGTTCCTTTTAATCTTCTAAACCAACTGCAGGCTTTAGATTGACAGTACAGAGTGGCTCCTTAGGGCCTTTTCTCTTAGTACTGCATTCTCACCTTGTGCTAGTGCTGCTCAGCTGTTTTCACCCCTTTATTCGTACTAGGATAAGGCCTATAGTGTGGTCACCAAACATGGATTACTTAGACAGTGCACACTGCAGATAGTCTTCATATGCTCCATGCAACATTAAACGGAGTCCATCAACCCCAAAATCTGTTCTAAACCACTTATAAGCTGTTGTAGTTGCTGTTAGTGATATGGTGAACGTTCCTTTTTTGTGTTAAAGTCTGATCTTGCTGCCAAGAAAATCAATAATCCCTGTGTAATTGAGCCGTTTGGTGTGCCTAGAGTGTAGCCATGTTTGTCGGAGCCTCCTTTTCCTCTATAGTCTCTGCACATTGGGACCTGTTGTGTTTATGAGGCAGTCATTAGGGGGCAGCACTCAGCAGCAAACACAAGTGCTGCCACATCCTAGGTGCACAAGCAGTTCATTTGTATATGGATTAAGAATAAATGGACACTACACAGTGTATGGAGAAGTCTGACACACTGTCTGTGGTCGGGTGTTGGACTCCCACTGATCTCTTAAAGGACTGGATGACCCCTTTAAGGCCAATGTTTACTGACCATTACAAATACTGACAAATTTAAAGAGTAGCTGACAAGTAAGGTGGGGGGGGGGGGGCGGTAGCAACCTATTAAGGAGGTTTTTTGGTTCTCTTTTGTGGCTTTCCTAGCCCGGGTAAATAATGGCCACAGTTTGATGCCTCTCCTGCAGTCTATAATTTCCACATCTTATTATTATGCCAGTGACACAGTTTCATCTTGGTCACATCTGCTCTCAGTCTGTGTTTCTTGTAATTGCACGTGTTGGCATTGCCATGTGCCAGCTCACTATGTATTTATATGTTCTCATATATTTTTAAATATGTTATGTACAGATGGCTGCGCACGATACATATACAATAATAGCTGCTTTATAGGAGTATGGGTACATGCCAGAGTTACCATATGACTAGTTTGTGTTGTATAGATTTTTATTTTATTTGCATTTTAGTGTCATGAGGTCGGATCGCACAGAAGAGGTTGTCAGAGACTAGGTCATGTAGCTGCTATTATTCAACAGTGAGATTGTCTTGTGTCCAGTTCTGTTGTATACGATTTATTGAAAGTTTTGCATAGTGCTCAACTCAATTTCTCAGTCTTGGATTGTGTCATTTACACGCATGACGAGATATACATAGAACTAGATGTATGTATTCCTTGTCTTACACTTATTATATCCTGGGCAGTATACAGGAACCTTGTCCATGGTGATGCTAAATGTGAACACACTGCTATTCTCATAGCCCATTGAACATGGGCCTGTTATGTCAGATTTTGCATCAGGATCCAAGATCTTCAAGTTATGTCTCTGCTCCCTGCAATCCCCTACCAGGACAGATTTGGCAAATATAATAATAATCCTTTAATAGTCCCACCATGGGGAAATTCAGTGTGTTACAGCAGCAAAGATAAGCAATACAAATACAGTATATACAAGAATGTTCCAAGGTAGAGTCAGACAGATAAGAAGTAGCGGGGGGGGGGGGATTTTTTATTAAAAAATGGGCAGCCAAAATTGATTTTTCATACTGATGACATATCCACATGGTGGGGGTGCCACTCCCATTACATGAATAGTAGTGCTGCTGCTACACTAACAACTCCTGGCACCCAGAGTCTACTGAAAGAGCTGATCTGTGTGGGGCCTGGCTGTTCAGGCACCCTCAGAGCACATACTGATGACCTATCATGTGGATAGGTCATCAGTATGACCATTCAGTTTGGAGCCGGTCAACACCTGTAAGGGTGCCAGTAACTGTGTGAATCATCTGTAGAAATCGCCTGCAATTGGCACTAATTTCCAGGCTGCTTGTTTAAAGCAATGGCAAGCACATGGGCAGTATATCAAGTACAGACGGCAATTAGCAGTGATCTATTGTGATTACCATGGCCAGTTGGTATGGTGTATGGGCAACCAAAGGCCCAAATTGTGACATTGTACCTGGAATTAAAGGTTCTCCAGCTATTATTCTTTTATTATACATTATAGCTACGGTATATGCAATGAGTTTAAAAAGCCACCTCCCTATCTCTCAGCCAGCTACAGACATGATTGTAGAAATCTTAGCCATTCACTTGTAATATGGATATGCAACCCTGTAACAGACTGATGAAGTTGTTCAGCAAGGCGGTATTGGGGCCGAAATTGCTGTTTTGTCATCCTATCCATCTCCCTACCTATATGAAGAAAGATTGTTTTGTGCTCACAGGATTGCTTTGACCCCTCGGGTGACTGCTATTTCTTTTCCACTGAGTTTTATTCATAGATATTCGCTTTGCACTCTTAAGTTGTGGTAACTTGTATGATAATAGTAGGGTCAAATACACAACTTCTTTTAAAAAGTCTTCAAAATTTTTGTCTTTTTCGCATACAAAACAGATGGAGGGTGATGAATATTAAAGAACTAGAATAATAAGCTATACAAGATGAATCCCGTAGAAAATGCAGTTTGGGAAGTGTTTTTGTATTCTACATTTTGCTCCCATCTTGCTTTATGGAACAAATGGAACAATATTCGGTATTTTCTTAACCTAGGATGTTCTGCTCTTGTGCTGCTTGTCCCTGAGGTATAAGGACACGACGACTAATCTGAGAATATTCCTGGCTCAGTAAAGAGGCCCTACTAGCTTTAAGCAACAGTAATGCTAGGGTGACCAAGTGGTTGTTTTGACCATCGCTCACAGTAGCCAAAAAAAAAAGCACTGATGGATTTTTTTTTTCGACTCCATTCACTAATGTTACTTGCAATGTTGCCAGGTGACATGGCAGTCTTTGGTCACAGAACAATTGTCACCACCAAAATCATTGTATATTCCCAGCCTTAACTGGAATATTTCCATTAGTCCTGCAACCGAAATACCACATAGAACAGTGTTTAGAGGGGTTTACAGTCTGGAAATTACCTTTCTATAGGGGTAGGGTGCTTGTTTAGGGTCCTCTATGTGAACCAGAGCAGAGCGAAGTTCCTCTCCCTCTGTGGCTGACTCAACGCTGCCATGTATTATGACATTTTCCATGGTGAAATTAGCTGTTGGGCTTCCCCTGCTGTTAAAGAAGCCAGATATGGGTCAGATGACCTCCAGTCTCTTTAAATAATTGAAGATCGTGTATGTGTATATATCCTTTAGTTGTTTATTTTTTGTATAATTGCTCCAAAAACCTTGTAATTGCAACCTCATCCAATAGAAGTGAATGGGCCGAGGCTGTAATTGCATAGCACGGCCACTATTAGACAGCATACAATATAGACAGTGAAAGATATCATGGCATTTACACAAGTACTGCAGCCACTTCAAGCAGCTGACCAGCAGGGATCCCTAAAGAAAGAAGTTAACAACCCCTGTAAATTCTACATCTACCGCCTTGGTTTATGACCACACAACTGTAAAGGTATTTCTATCCCCATTCCATATGACAGCAGCCCTGCCAGCGAGATTCAGATCCATTTTTATCAACAAGACAGATAGTACATTTGCATTTAATTTCCTGATTAGTCATCATGCATGGAATGCAGAGAAGGACACAGCGACCGGGAAAGAAATTCCTGCTAGCTACTTCTATAATTCATCTGGTGGGTATCTCAAATACAAGCATTCATAGCCAGCAATTGTAAAGGTGAATGGAAAAATAGGGAGGAGGCCTGTAAAATGTATGGATGAAGGAGAGCTTAGACCCCAAGGTTACTTGAAAGGGTTGAGAACTAAGTCAGTACATAACCTACTGAATAAGTGAAGGAAAATAATGTGGTGCAACAAAATAGAAGAAGGACAAGTCTTCTTACAAATGTAAGTCATGCAGCTGGGTGCGGACAACTGTGAATGGCTAATGAGGGAGCTGAAAGAAGAATGGAATGAATTAGTCTCAGACACGTGTCTGCCACTCTTTACTTACCGACGTGCTCAAGGTAGACTTTTTAAAGTGTTATAAACAACTTTTCATGACGAGTACATGTGAATATAACTTTGTTATATATTTTACTAAAGGGGTTGTTGCTTTATGGACACTTATCACCTATCCACAGGACAGGGGTCGCCAAATTATCATAATGGAGGGGGACCCAAAGTGTCCCTAAGGCCTCCCTGTGAATGTAGCGCCAGTACGCTTGTGTGACTGGCGCTCCATTCACTTCTATGGATCTGCCAGTTTTGTAATCTCTGGCAGTGCCCGCTGCCTCATAGAAGTGAATGGAGTGCCGGTCATGTAAGTGCACTGGCGCTCCATTCACAGGGAGGCTGTGGGGGGACTTTCGGTCCCCCATCCTCCTGATCCCTGGGGGACTCTGCGATCCGACACTTGTCCCGTCCAGTGTCCATCAAGGTACAACCCCTTTAAGAAGATGTGTTTCCTTCACCACTTATTAAGCTGTTCTCTTCCTCATCTTCAATCTGACTGATGTTTCATAAGATTCCATCTCCTTACTCACCTCACACACAGACCTCTATGAAGGGAGGAGGAGGAGGAGTAGGAGGCTGCTGCCGGTTTGGTAATTGATTGCCTTACTTTGTTCACTACGGTAGTAATCTACCATCTACAAGCATAGCAATGATAAAATACCAGAACGTAGTGTAGCAGCAGCAATTATTCGAGTTTGTTTTCTAGCAGTCTCTTCCTCCCCCCTCCACTTTTCATAGACTAAGTTACTCAGTCTGCAAAGTGGAGAAAAAGATATATTTCTTTAATAAGATATATTACAAAGTTTGTTATATTCACATGTGATATTCATTTTGCAAAGATTTTTTTTTTTTTTTTTTTTTATAACTGGAGATACGCTTTAAAGTGCCTTTTGGAGGGGATGGCTCGTTTCAGTATACTGTCACTGTATAATGTGACATCCAGCTAAAAAGGACATTTTGGTGGAGCATTGTAAGTTGCTACATGTCAGCTTCTGTTCTTCTGTTAGACATCGCCAGCAATGTCCTGATCAATTCTGTGTTTAGGGCAGCTCACAGACAAGACTACTCTCAAATGTCCATTTTAGTTGGATGCCAAGCACTATATACAGCCCCTAACTCTGGTTCTGTGAACCTCATTGCTGTATATTCAATAAGTGCCTATGACACAGTTTCAGTAGAGCATTAACGGGGTTTTCCCTCTAATGACACTTGAGAGCAGAGTATTGTAGAGGGAAAGAAGCTGATCTCTGTGATATATAGGTTTAATTTGTAGCAGAGTAAATCCACACAGGACCCCTAGGAGAGATGTGAGAGTTCTTCCTATCCCACACACACGCAGCGATTGACAGCCTATGTGTACACACTGATACAGGCAGAGCTGTCAATCACTGTGTGTGGGCGGGGTAAGCCAGGACTCTTACTTTCTCTCCTAGGAGTCCTGTCATTTACTTTGCTTTTTAATCAGAAGTTCCACTCCAAATTTGATAACCCTATATATCACAGAGCTCAGCTTCTCTCCCTCATATTCTGCTATCAGATAGGGCAGCATAGATTGCTTGACAGGTTGACAAATAAACTGCTTTAATTCTTTTTATGGGAAAGACAGATGGCAGCAAAGAATGTCAGTGCTAATGTTGATTTGCACTAATAAAATGGATATAAATATTCTCCTTTTTATGCCCATTTACCTAGGACCCTTAAAAAAACCTGTCTGACTTCCAGGACATATATTTTATTTGATAGACTGCTACCTCTGCTCCCACTATTGCTACGCCCCTGCTGACTACCTCTGTAAGGCAGCTGTATGGGTTGTTGCCTTGTATTTAGGTTGACAGGAGAAGATAAGTCAAGGACATAGTAAATCGTGAACTTCTAAATGTAATGGGCAATGTTCTTTAATCATCTTCATTCTATGTAGAAATGCCCTTTTAACAGAATCAAGGCCCAATGCATAAAGCAATTCAGTTTCTAAAGACAGTAAATGGAATAAAGAGGAAAGTGTGATTCTTATTGTCGGTGATGTAAATTAAAATATATACATTGTACCTTGAGTTACTGTAAATGGTTGGATAACTATGGCAATGTTCCATGAAAAGATTCTAATAAGGCTTGGGAGTGCTTAACAGATATATATATACACTACCGTTCAAAAGTTTAGGGTCACTTAGAAATTTCCTTATTTTTGAAAGAAAAGCACAGTTTTTTTTCAATGAAGATAACATTAAATGAATCAGAAATACACTCTATACATTGTTAATGTGGTAAATGACTGTTCTAGCTGCAAACGTCTGGTTTTTAATGCAATATCTACATAGGTGTATAGAGGCCCATTTCCAGCAACCATCACTCCAGTGTTCTAATGGTAAATTGTGTTTGCTAACTGTGTAAGAAGGCTAATGGATGTTTAGAAAACCCTTGTGCAAGTATGTTAGCACAGCTGAAAACTGTTTTGCTGGTTAGAGAAGCTATAAAACTGACCTTCCTTTGAGCTAGTTGAGAATCTGGAGCATTACATTTGTTGGTTCGATTTAAACTCTCAAAATGGCCAGAAAAAGAGAACTTTCATGTGAAACTCGACAGTCTATTCTTGTTCTTAGAAGTGAAGGCTATTCCATGCGAGAAATTGCCAAGAAACTGAAGATTTCCTACAACGGTTTTTACTACTCCCTTCAGAGGACAGCACAAACAGGCTCTAACCAGATTAGAAAGAGAAGTGGGAGGCCCACTGCACAACTGAGCAGCAAGACAAGTACATTAGAGTCTCTAGTTTGAGAAATCGACGCCTCACAGGTCCTCAACTGGCAGCTTCATTAAATAGTACCCGCAATACGCCAGTGTCAACGTCTACAGTGAAGAGGCGACTCAGGGATGCTGGCCTTCAGGGCAGAGTGGCCAAGAAAAAGCCATATCTGAGACTGGCTAATAAAAGGAAAAGATTAATATGGGCAAAAGAACACAGACATTGGACAGAGGAAGATTGGAAAAAAGTGTTATGGACAGACGAATCGAAGTTTGAGGTGTTTGGATCACACAGAAGAACATTTGTGAGATGCAGAACAACTGGAAGAGTGCCTGACGCTATCTGTCAAGCATGGTGGAGGTAATGTGATGGTCTGGGGTTGATTTGGTGCTGGTAAAGTGGGAGATTTGTACAAGGTAAAAGGGATTTTGAATAAGGAAGGCTATCACTCCATTTTGCAACGCCATGCCATACCCTGTGGACAGCGCTTGATTGGAGCCAATTTCATCCTACAACAGGACAATGACCCAAAGCACCTCCAAATTATACAAGAACTATTTAGGGAAGAAGCAGGCAGCTGGTATTCTATCTGTAATGGAGTGGCCAGCGCAGTCACCAGATCTCAACCCCATTGAGCTGTTGTGGGAGCAGCTTGACCGTATGGTACGCAACAAGTGCCCATCAAGTCAATCCAACTTGTGGGAGGGGCTTCTGGAAGCATGGGGGGAAATTTCTCCAGATTACCTCAGCAAATTAACAGCTAGAATGCCAAAGGTCTGCAGTGCTGGAATTGCTGCAAATGGAGCATTCTTTGATGAAAGCAAAGTTTTGAAGGAGAAAATTATTATTTTAAATAAAAATCATTATTTCTAACCTTGTCAATGTCTTGACTATATTTTGTACCAATTTTGCAACTCATTTGATAAATAAAAGTGTGAGTTTTCATGGAAAATACAAAATTGTCTGGGTGACCCCAAACTTTTGAACGGTCGTGTGTGTGTGTGTGTGTGTGTGTGTGTGTATGTATATATATATATATATATATATATATATATATATATATATATATATAAAAAATATATATAAATATATATATATATTATATATATATATATATATTATATATATATATATATGTATGTGTGTGTGTGTGTGTGTTTGTTAATCCAAATTTATTCCAAAGACTTCCTTTACTGGGACCCCATGCATCAAAAGAACAGGGGTCCCATAAAGAAATGGGGCATTAGTATGTATCCATGACCACTGCTCCATTCACTTCTATGAGACCTACAGGGGATTCTGGGATGCCAGGTCTGCTGATCGTAGTGGTCCCAGCCAGGGCTCTGGCGTTAGAGATGGAAAAAATTGCCGACTATAAAATATAATGATTCATTTAAATTATAATGTACAATTTTTAACATTGTATACATAATTAGATGCATATTTTGTTACTTATTTACTTTCTGAGGAATTTAATCACTAATTTTTTTTAGTGACTTGGGCCGTAGAAAAATAGAGAAGTTGGAGTTAGTGGTTTGGCCTACTGATTCCACAACCCTGGTTCCAGCTCTTTCCTATACTATGAATAGGTAATGAATGTTGTTTATAGATAATCCCCCTTTAACTGTGAAAAGTGTAGTTGATGAATATATGGGAGTTCTGCAAAAATTTAAACCCACACATCATGTATTTTGTTTACGGGAAAGGCGTAGTTATGCAGTTGCTTTTTCCTGGGGATTATAATCAGAGGCCTACTTCAGACGTCATAAATACCAGATTTAAGCCTGAGCACAGTGTGAATAGAGACTAAAACTGTAATCACATAACAGAGAAAAACTGTTATCACATGTCTGCACTAAAATCAGTGCTATTCTATGGAACCATTCATGTGTCTGTTTTTTAATGGACCATGTGAACAGTCCATCAAGAAATGGGGAGTGTTCTATATTTGGCTGTTTCTACAAATCACTCAATAGACTCAAGTCTATGAGGGAGCTGTGAAAATGGGTGCCGCAGGGGCTGAAGACCTGCCCCCCAGTGCACTAACTGCCTCACTTACATAAGACTTTAAAGAGGACCTTTCACCACCTCTAACAAATCCACTTCTTTACATCATTTAATAGATGCTATTCCACTGATTCTTGCACAGGTGGAATTTTTTCTCTATCCCCCCCACTGTTCCTGAGCAGTAAGTGTTTTTAGTTTTGGTGCCTGACTTGTGATTTAGGCTTGGCAGTGTCAGGCAGGAGCAGGAAAGGGGTGTGATTCTGAGCTCTGACACTGGCTGCCTCTGATTGGAGCTCTGAATCACAACACACTTCTGACATTACAGAACTTAAACAGTTCATCAGGCACCAAAACTAACTGTACTTGTTGCTCAAGAATGGTGGGGACTAGAGAGAAAATTCCAACTGCACTAGAATCAGTACAGGGACACCTATTCACAGCTGCCCAGAACTGGAGTTGCTGGAGATGGTGAAAGGTCCTCTTTTAAAGTTGTGTTTCTCCAAATCTGCAAAAGTGACATACATAACAGAGTTCTATTATTTATCACTGTCATATGCTGTGTAATGTGATAGTAGCAGTTGAATATGCTTGCGGGAGGTGGTAGACTCCCTTTAAGGACAGAGGAATGTTCCTTGCTGTTTCACTTGTGTAATATTTATTATGCAGACAAGATGTTAGAAATAAAGGAGTATGCGTGCATACATATACATAGCTGTTAGCAGTCTTTATCTGGGGCTTCTTCTTAAGGATCGCAGGTTCTGTAGTCACAAAGGGATTTGAGAGACGTTTACCTGTTTCTTCATCTCACTCTCGTATTCCTAGCACACAAACATGCTCATTGGAGACACCATTTGTCTAAGCCATCATCACTCTTTCTATCTGCTGTGCTAAGGCTAATGAAGATGATTTGTTCCTGGGCTGAGGACATGTAAAACAGATTGTAAGGAATGTACAGTTTGTCACCTAAGGCCCAAGACGAAGTAGGACATTTAGACTTGGTTTTTAAAGATGCCAGTTCACTTTTTTTTTTTTTTCAGCGTTTCTGTCAATTTTGAGTGTCAATTATGGAATAAAATGATAGGATAGAAGTATGAACAAAATAAATATAATAGATACTATTAATTCACTGTGACTGACAGGATAAAGACATAAGTAAAAATAATGAATACTTAAAAGGGTTATCCAGGGTTATAAAACATGGCTGCTTTCTTCTTCTTAGGAAGTAACATCAAGTTTTTGGTCACATGGCCGTGCCGCATTGCAGTGACCAGAGGACATGATATTTCTTCCTGTGAAGAAGAAGAAGAAAGCAGCCATGTTTTATAATCCTGATTAACCCCTTTAAATGAAGATAACAAGGAGGGAATGTCCATGATAAAGGCTGCACCTTATAGGGGTCAATGTCGAAAGTTGAACTCCTCTGCTTTGGTATATTTACTTCTTTGCTGCAGCCTGAATCAGTGGTGAGATAGGGGTGTGTTTTTTTTTTGTTTTGTTTTTTAAAGCCCCAAGGAGTGAGGCCTAAGAAATATATACAGAAGGTTATCATTATTTGTAGGTTCTGACTTGCATATCATTTTGAGCTCCAATAAGATAAGTAAGAAGTCGTACTTCTCTTTTAATGTCCTTAGGGTGAGATAGAAAGCTTCCTTTTTAGCAGCTCTCAGTCTTTTCTGTGAGAAAGTGAGTTATATAGCAATTTCTTCCCTACATTTTGTCTGCGGTTTATAGCAGACTTCATAGCAGTTAGACTCCACTGACCAGCTCAAGGAGGACTGATGATTGGATATGGAGCCTGCAAAGAGGAAACCTGATAGAAAAAGATCACAATATAAGTTATATAATGGTCATAAATAGTGTTATTACTCATGTACATGCGCTGTACTATTGATTTATGCAAAGATTAGGTACTGTGGCAAATGGCTGCACGATTTTGCAGGTAATACTTACTTTTATCCACACCATTGGGAGGCCATTACTGGGGGAAAGGGTTCTGATGACAGCTAACTGTACCATCACCCTAAGGCTGTGTTCACACAGAGTTTTTTGCAAGCGGATTTTGAGGCGGAATCCGCCTCAAAATCTGCCTGAAAAAACGCCTCCCATTCATTTCAATGGGAGTCAGTAGCAGTTTTTTTCTGCTACCAGAAAAAAAAAGCGACATGACCTATCTTCAGGCGGATTCCGCATGCAAAAATCCATTTAAGTCAATGGGAGGCGGAAAAAACGTGACACGGTTATTTGATGAGGTTTGTGACATGGTTTTTGCAAAAAACGCGTCAAAAAACGCAACGTGGTTTTTAAAGAGAGGCTTCCAGGTCCATACAGTGTGCTGGAGCAAAAATAAATATGTGGCACAGATGAAGTCATGGAACCATTAGGGGACACATGTTTTAATATAACAATTTCCATCCCTTAATATCTTTCTTAATTATATAAATATGATAAACCACAAGAAAACCGCTCCAAAACACCCATAAAACAAGGCCTGCAACTTGTTTGAGGAGAGGGATGCAAGGTATTGTGATCAAACCCAAATATGGTTTTAGTTGTAATTCTTTTGCATTGGTATTTTATAACGGTTGCAATTTGTCCTTTCATTTATTATCATATTGTACTTTGGATATCATTTCCCATTTCAAAGCTTTTTTGTTCCTTTTTTTCTTCGCATTAGCTAGATATGTCATTTGAAAGCATGGGCTGTCTGGTCTGATCTTTGCATTTTACATATGATCTCAGTCCATTTACATTTTTTACATCTGAGGCTTTGTGTGATTTGTTTCAATAGTCGAATAGGCAGACGGTGGTCTTTGGCTTTATTTTACGATTTTTTTTTTTTTTTTTTTTTGCTTTTCCTAAGCACTTTTTAAATGTAATACTTTTATTAGTCCAGAATACAAACAGCTTAAAAATCAGAGACAGATTTAATATCATACAATTACAAAAGGACAAAGATTCTTATGTTGATGTACAAATACAGTATGTTTTATCTCTAAGACTGGAGATAACCTTGCATAGCTCTTGTCCTTGGCTCTTCTTATTAATATCAATTCATATACAGTAATCTAAGAAAGAGTAGACTGTATACCAAAGGAGGTTTTACAAACGGGTTTATAGCATGTCTATAACCTACATAGACTATTCATGTATATAATCCCAGGTAGGTGAACTATTAGATGCACTCCTTCTATAAATGGCTTTTCCAAATTGGGTAAAAACTGTTGAAGGTGGGAAAATGTGGTAAAATTATTTGCCTGTTATTCCTCTGCCATTCCAGCATATACTTACTTGACTGCAGCAATGGCGTTCCAATATACACTGGCTTTATAGGTAAACATAGCATTTGTGAGGCCAGTGATTGGCTACAGTGGACATTTGACCAACTCTGCTGTAGTCTATGTACACACGTGGACAAAATGGTTGGTAGCCCTCGTTTAATGAAAGAAAAACCCACAATGGTCACAGAAATAACTTGAATTTGCCAAAATTAATTTGCCAAACTACATATTGACAAGCCACAAAGCGTCTGGGAGAATGTCCTATGGACAGATGAGACAACAATTGAAATTTTTGGCAAGGCATGTCAGCTCTATGTTCACAGACGGAAAAATGAAGCATATCTTGAAAAGAACACTGTCCCTACTGTGAAACATGGAGGAAGCTCTGTTATCTTCTGGGGCTGCTTTGCTGCATCTGGCACAGGGTGTCTTGAATCTGTGGAGGGTACAATGAAATCTCAAGACTATCAAGGGATTCTAGAGAGAAATGTGCTGCCCAGTGTCAGAAGGCTTGGTCTCAGTCGCCGGTCATGGGTCTTGCAACAGAATAATGACCCAAAACACACAGCTAAAAACACCCAAGAATGGCTAAGAGGAAAACATTGGGCTATTCTGAAGTGGCCTTCTATGAGCCCTGACCTAAATCCTATTGAGCATCTTTGGAAGGAGCTGAAACATGTCGTCTAGAAAAGGCACCCTTCAAACCCTAGACAACTGGAGCAGTTTGCTCTTGAGGAGTGCCCAAAATACCTGTTGAGAGGTGCAGAAGTCTCATTGACAGTTACAGGAATCGTTTGATTGCAGTGATTGCCTCAAAAGGTTGTGTAACAAAATATTAAGTTAAGGGAACCATCATTTCTGTCCAGGCCTGTTTCATGAGTTTTCTTTTTTAAAAAATTCTGTTGAAGCATGGTTGAAAAGCAATGTCTGACTTTCATTTGTTCAATTTCATAGAATTTTTATATATTATTACTTTTGTCAGATTCAAGTTATTTCTATGACCGTTGTGGGTTTTTCTTTCATTAAACGAGGGGTACCAACAATTTTGTCCACGTGTGTACAGTCATGGCCAAAAGTTTTGAGAATGATACAAATATTAATTTTTACAAAGTCTACTGCTTCAGTTTTTCTAATGGCAATTTGCATATACTCCAGAATGTTATAAAGAGTGATCAGCTTAACAGCAATTACTTGCAAAGTCAATATTTGCCTAGAAAATGAACTTTATCCCTCAAAACACATTTCAACATCATTACAGCCCTGCCTTAAAAGGACCACCTAACATCGTTTCAGTGATTGCTCCATTAACACAGGTGTGGGTGTTGATGAGGACAGGGCTGGAGATCAATCTGTCATGTTTAAGTAAGAATGACACCACTGGACACTTTAAAAGGAGGCTGGTGCTTGCCATCATTGTTTCTCTTCTGTTAACCATGGTTATCTCTAAAGAAACACGTGCAGTCATCATTGCACTGCACAAAAATGGCCTAACTGGGAAGAGTATTGCAGCTAGAAAGATTGCACCTCAGTCAACAATCTATCGCATCATCAAGAACTTCAAGGAGAGAGGTTCCATTGGTGCCAAAAAGGCTCCAGGGCGCCCAAGAAAGACCAGCAGGTGGCAGGACCGTCTCTTAAAAGTGTTTCAGCTGCGAGATCGGGCTACCAGCAGTGCAGAGCTTGCTGAGGAATGGCAGCAGGCAGGTGTGAGTGCATCTGCACGCACTGTGAGGCGGAGACTCTTGGAGCAAGGCCTGGTCTCAAGGAGGGCAGCTAAGAAGCCACTTCTCTCCAGAAAAAACATCAGGGACAGACTGATATTCTGCAAAAGGTACAGGGAGTGGACTGCTGAGGACTGGGGTAAAGTCATTTTCTCTGATGAATCCCCTTTTCGATTGTTTGGAACATCTGGAAAACAGCTTATTCGGAGAAGAAGAGGTGAGCGCTACCACCAGTCTTGTCTCATGCCAACTGTAAAGCATCCTGAAACCATTCATGTGTGGGGTTGCTTCTCAGCCAAGGGAATCGGCTCTCTCACAGTCTTGCCTAAAAACACAGCCATGAATAAAGAATGGTACCAGAATGTCCTCCAAGAGCAACTTCTCCCAACCGTCCAAGAGCAGTTTGGCGCTCAACAATGCCTTTTCCAGCATGATGGAGCACCTTGCCATAAAGCAAAGGTGATAACTAAATGGCTCAGGGAACAAAACATAGAGATTTTGGGTCCATGGCCTGGAAACTCCCCAGATCTTAATCCCATTGAGAACTTGTGGTCAATCATCAAGAGACGGGTGGACAAACAAAAACCAACAAATTCAGACAAAATTAAAGCATTGATTCTGCAAGAATGGACTGCTATCAGTCAGGATTTGGTCCAGAAGTTGATTGAGAGCATGCCAGGGAGAATTGCAGAGGTCCTGAAGAAGAAGGGTCAACACTGCAAATATTGACTTGCTGCATTAACTCATTCTAACTGTCAATATAAGCTTCTGTTACTCATAATATGAATGCAATTCTATTTCTGTATGTGATAAAAACATCTGACAAACACACATAAAAACCAGAGGGCAGCAGATCATGTGAAAATATAATATTTGTGTCATTCTCAAAACTTTTGGCCATGACTGTACATACAATTGGAGTAGAGTAGAGTCAGTGATGTCACAGAAAGCTAGAGTGGCAGCAGAAGAAGCTGGTTTTGGCCTTAAATACTTTATAATCCTCCAAAGTGCAACTAAAAGTTAATCAAACAATAGGTTGCAATTTTTCAAGCAATGTCAACCAGATATTTGTCTGTGTATAAAACGGAGGATGTGATGTATTGTGTAACAGAGAGGAGTCTTGTGATAATAAACTTCTGATGGTTATATATTGCGGCCACTTATTTGCCATAGGGATACACCTGACATTTCTAGGTTTATATCCAATTGCTGACACACACACGGTCATCCCTTATTATCTTGTTTCCTAGTTTATCTCCTCAGTGTAGATGGCAGCCTGTCTCCCATATTATGACAGATGAAGGAGTTCCAGTTTCATGTGCCAGAAAGCATAATATTTCACAGTGTCTCGTGGTGTCCTGCATACTACTAAATGTACATTTTATATGTGCTCATGTTTTTAGCTTGCTGGTAGTACCATAATGTAGTTTTGAGTCTGCAGGTAGTTTTGTTAATGCATTGTGGAGCTGCAGCCTCGAGGTGCACTATATACGCCACCATGTTGTGCTATTTATAAACTGTGCGCAGACATTTTAGACTTTGCTTCCTAAAAGTATGTCCACGCTGTAGATTTTTTGTTGCACAAAGTCTGCAAAGCATCTTCCCTTTGTCATTTCCCACAGTGGCAAAACCACACCATATCATACATTATGTGTGGAAGTGAGGTGCAATTGTCACATATTTCATAGTACCCCTTGCAAAGGGTAAAATCCGCCTTATAAGCCTACACCATAAATTGACATTCTGGGTATATATGAAACCACAAGTTTGTTTCCTCTCTGAATTTTTCTAACAGTGTGTGAATGAGATTTGCTTGTCTCTTCCACTTTGGTGTTGCTGTAAAAAGTGTGGATTTTCTGTCTGCAAAACTGCAGGTAGAAATTGCAGCATGGACGTGCCCCAAGAGAGTAAGTGAAAAGAGAACGAGTACATATGGCGCACATAGGATGCCATAACAAGTGATTGCAAATTTAATTCCTGCCCTTGAATACTTTGGTCACATTTACTAAACCAATGGCCATATCATTGAGAAAAAATTGACAATGCTCACTTAGTGCCAGCCTCTTGGTAATCCCCATAATGCTATCTTCATGTGTGCCAATCATATAGGAGTCCATATAGTATCAGACTCACTGTAGTACTTGAAGAACCAGCCCCCTACTAAAACACAGTATGCTTACCTGTTACAAATGCCAATTGTATTCTTTTTTCTACGTTGACAAGCCAGTAAGTTGTAGACTCTCCTTTTTACCAGTGCCACTCTCTGCCATTATAGGAGAGGAGTAGGTGCAGCAGGAATACTCTATCAATGAGCTATATACATACCTTGATATGAAGACAGTATATTTACCAAAATGTTGCCCCCTGTAGTAGACTCACCACTCCTAAAATAAAGTTACCATTTCCCCTCACAGACAGCCCCACTCATATTAAATGTGGCCTACATTGATACGACTATTGTAAGAGGATGTGTTTATATCTATCACCCTTTATGCTGTGGGCCGTCATATGGATGTTTCCACATAAAAGGGAATGTCACCAAAAATAACCTATTTTGTAAACCAAGTAATATATATATATATATATATATATATATATATATATATATATATATGTATATATATATATTTTTTTTTTTTTTAAGAATGTTTCATGATTTAAAAAAATAATAAATAATGTCACCATCTATATTTTCTTTTAAGTATAAAATCCTGCTCAGACCATGGCTAGAAAACACTTCCGTAGACCTCAATAAGTTGGATCTAGACCAGGGATCGGCAACCTTCGGCACTCCAGCTTCTGTGAAACTACAACACCCAACATGCTCCATTCACTTCCATGGGAGTTCCAAGAACAGCAGAGCAAGTATGCATACTGGGAGTTGTAGTTTTACAACAACTAGAGTGCCGAAGGCTGCCCACCCCTTCTCTAGACTATTTCTGTCCACGTCAATGATCATGCTGTAAAGCATATCACTAAATGCTGTTAACAGAGCAGAGGAGAAGCTGAGGCAAGATGGCCGCCCTCATAACCATGTACAGAAAATAGAATTAAAAAACCTGCTATCAGAAAATAAAAAAAGATTAGAAAAATGCGATATTTTGTTGTCTTTGTATTGCATTCTAGGTTGTCACAGTCATTTCTGCTTTACAATCTGAATTCTCACAGCAGTTGTGGATGTGGCGATGTGGATAACGTTGAGGGAGTAGCTGTCCCTATCACCCACCAGTGATTCCCGTATCAAAGTGGCATCTGCATTAATGTACTGAAAAATCTCTTCCAAAATGTTACATTGGACAAATTCATGCTTTTGGCTAGCTACCGATACTCCTTTATTTGTGCAGGTATACATTTTCTGTTTACATTTTGTTGGTGCCATAGTATTACCATACGTCCATGTTATGTTTTCTACAGAAACTGAAGGAAAAGTCCTTTGAAGAATGGAAAAACATCCGAGGGCCTCGTCCATGGGAGGACTCAAAATCATACCAAGACAACCAGAGGATGAGCATCACCAAAGAGACATGAAATGTAATGGATTCCAAGGGAATCTTCATAGAAGTGGCTGCCAAGGACAGAAATCAAGAATATATTCCATTTAGTTCACGTCATTCTCGACAGGTCAGGTCTTCTGGCGCCCCCATGCTTCAAATAACAAACATGCTCCGACAGTCCCCAAAAATGTATTCCATCTCTTTGACAGGTGGACCTTGATGAAGCATGGACCCTAACCGAGATTTTGTGCTTATTTTTCGGAGACCTGCTTCTGGTTAATATTAAACTATTTTTTATGCAATCCTGCACATCAAGTCTTTTTTTTCAGATTTCTGCACATTATTGCTGCAAACTGAATATTAAATCTTCCACATAGGACCAGTCATAGAAATTGATTTCTGTGCAGAACTGTAGACACTGCAGAACAGGAGCCAGTCAGGGAAAAGGCGAAAGCTGCTTCCTATGGAAAAAAAAAAAGCATTTAATATCCAAGGTTTCCGAGTCATTAAAAGAGGTTTTGTAACATTATCATTATTGTAGCATGTACAATATATAGTATATAGACAGTTACGCATTAAAGGGAGATATATATGGCATTTTATTCACAGGATATGCCATAGATGTCTGATCGGTAGGCGTCCCACCTATTGACAAGGTTCCCTGAACCCCATTTCATCAGTTGAGTCTGCCACATCCAACAGTAGACTCCCACCTATCAGACATAAATGGCATATCCTGTGGAAATGCCACAAACGTCTTAGATGAGAATACCCCTTTAATTTATAGTCTTTTGGAAGATAAAATTTTAGCAAAGAGGCTAAGGCTATGTTCATATCTATATAAGTCTCCATTCAGAATCTCTAGAACAGAGTCCGGCAGAAATCCCAGACTAAAAACTCATGAAAGCCTGACTTTTTTTTTGATCGACAATGTCAGTATAAAAATAAGCCACCCAACAGACCTCATTATAGTCAATGGGGTTTGCGCAATCCGTTGCTGTCCATCATTAACTGGACCGCTTTTACATTTTTCTGGTCCTGCAGATGTGACTCGACCATAATACATAAAAAAAAAAATCCAGGACATAATACCATGTTTGACTATGCTGTATATTAGCACAAGAGGCAAATGTAGTATATAGCCAAAATAAAAGTGATGATGACATTGAGGGTCCCTGCACACCGAGCTGTTAAAATGCCATTTGGCACAGCAGGTTTTGGTCACATGGTTTTTTACAGATGAAAGATATTAAAAGTGTATGGGCACCATGTTAATGCAGGCAGTACGCATGAAAAACACAGTATATGAGTCTCTATAAATCTATTAAGCAGTTGGTGTAGCATCAAAGGGGTTTTCATGGCCTATAATATTGATGACCTACACTTAGTATAAGTTTGGAGGGGGTCCAACTCCCGGCACTCCAAAAATCAGATGATTGAAGAAGGTGCGCTGCATCCCCTTCACTACATACAAGGCACAGCAGGGCACCTGGTATAGTCAGCTGAACCAGAATAATGGAGCTGTATTTAAGTCTGTTTCCTTTGGACAGAAAGTTGAAATCACTACCTGCCGTCCATACAGTAGCCAAAATGGAGGACTGTCCCACTTGATCCAGTCTGAGGGGGCCCCCAAATACCATAGAACCCAGAGCGGATGCACAGTTTGCCCTATGGTTAAAGCGGCCCTGCAACTCCCTATTCCTTTTCCACCAGGTGGTTTTGGGATACCGCCATTTTCTACAGTAACTGGACCAAATTTACAGTGTAAATATAGACCGGATTTATTACAATGATTTATCATACAATTATGCATAGACTGCCAGTGTAAAAGTTTACACTACTGATAGGTTGGTCTAGTAGATCATGCCAAATTTTTGCGCACAGTGTCACATTTCAAACTGTACCCCTTTCCGTGAACAAGAACCTCTTTTTGATTTAAGTCATGCCCCTTGTTGAGCGAGGTGGGGAAAATGGCCTAAAACAAGAGGCAACACTTTGCACCAGAAAAGTGCCAAATTGTTGGCACGTTTTACACCACAACCTTTGGTATATCTGCCCTGCTGTATACACTTAGATTTCAGTAGACGTGCTATGTGAAAAGAAATATTGATTGAATCACCCAATAGTGAATAGAGAAATGTTGTTCTGGTTTGGTATCAAAGAGCCGGTGACTGTTTTTACGGGATGACAAAAAAAAGTCTATAATATTCCAGCACTATTCAGCGTCATGAAGTAAGCTCCAAGAAAAGGTGCTTTATATACAGTTGAAAGAATACAGATTATCTGTTGTGAGTTATAGCTGAAATCCATACCAGTTCCTGGTGGCTTAGATGTCAATTCTGGTGCTCGAGAACTTCTGAGCTTCATCAGTACTATTAAGAAGCAAGAGCCAGCAGAAGAATTAAGACTGGTGTAGCAAACGTGAGTCTTCATAAATCCCCCCACTAGTGTTGAGCGAACCCCAACTGCACTATTCGGGTCCGTGCCGAACTTCATGTGTTCGGGTACCCAAACCCAAATGTCAGCGCTGAAGTTCAGGTCCGAGTTTGGCTCATCCCTAAAGCTGGTTGACTGTTGAGCAGCCAATCAACCAGCTTTAACCCCTTCACGCATTGTCACATACATGTACGTGGGAGAAAGTGGGTAGTTACCACATCCCCACGTACACGTACGTGATGATGATCGCACCGATCCCACTGCTTAACCCTTAAGATGCTGCGGTCTATAGCGGCATCTTAGGTGTTTCTCAGTGAAAGTTAATGCCGCGGGTGGCATCAAGAGCGGGTGTTAGCTGTAACTCAGCTCCGATGGGGGGTTTTAACCCCTTGGATGCCGCGGTCAAACATGACCGTGACATCCAAGGGGTTCCGCCATGCCAAAAGTCCCCCTCTGCACTCCCCGCGGCGAGTTCGGGGGTTGCCCATATGTAACTTCTGCAGCCTGGGGTCTGGCAAGTGACCCCAGGCTGCCTGGAGCCCCCAGTACCTGGTTCATCCTGCTGAAACTGAGGAAGTCAGCCTATACATCAGCACACGTGTATTGCAATCTATAGTGCTGAACCAGCGATTAGTGTAAAAAAAAAAAAAAAAAAAGTTTTACAGCCATTTTTGGGCCACAAAGTTGAGGTCCACATTGATTTCATTGGGGTTCAGGTACCCGAACCGATTTTTGGGCAAAGTTCCGTGGAATGCGTTGAACCTGAACTTCGACGGGTTCGCTCAACACTACCCCCACGTATGTTTACTCCATTGACATAATGGGCAGCAGTAAGTAAGCTGGCCAGGAATATATGCAGGTCTTAGTCGGTATTGATAAGAGGCCTCTGTGTATTTGCTGCTATTAGATTGCAGCATATCTCATGGACGTGGTAGTATTGCTTCTTCTCCACAAGGGATTTATCTGCCAGCAGTGAATGGATTTAAAACCCCTTTGGTGTGTATTATACAAGTCAGCCGGCATATGGACAGCATTTAGTATAGAAGTTTCCCTGGCTGCAGTGTATTTCTAATATATTCCTGGCATACAATTGTCCTGTGTTCAGAAAGCAAGAAGGATTAAGTCTGGAGAAAATGAGCATTTATTCAGCAGGACAGAATGAAATTCTGCGCTTTATGAGCATCAGCTCAACAGCTGTCCATGCTTGGAGTATGTAATACATATATTGTTTTTTTGTTTTTTTTGTTGACAATGTTTTATTGCTTTTTTGTAAAGTAGAACATGACCCGTTTACCTACTTACTAACTTTTGGTATTTGCATCACTACCATCAAAATTCCCAGAAACAAGGAGCTTATTTCATCTTATAAGACAGTGGGCAGAGCTATACCAGTCATTAATTTTTGCCCCCCTGTCTCCTCTGTTACCTTTTTGACTATTTTGAGATTTGCCAAGATAAATGGTACAAAATGAGCAGCTTTGAAAAAAATAATAAATTTTATGCAGTCAGTGATTTTTTTCAAAGCTGGTCATAACATGCAACTTATTTTGGCAAAGGTAAGCATGTCCACACATGTAAGTATAGACACTTGTGCCTTAGGGTTAGTAACCCCCATTAGTGCAAGATGTGTCAACCATACCTCTGTGAACAGAGTTCTCAACCCTAACGCAAAATATGCATCAGAGCCCCCACTTACCATGTGCCATTTATAATACAGTTGTGTTTAATGCAGCAGAGGGGCCTTTGGGACCCTTCAGGCATGAGGGTCTGGGTGTAATTGCTGTCACTGTACCCTTTTATGAGTATAACCAGCGACACAATGAAAGACTCAATACGGTTTGTAAGGCTATCCATGTGTTGGACTCCTGCCAATCTTTTATTGATGACCTATAGGATAGGTCAGAGGTTTTCCCAAGATATAAAGAGGGCCTGTCATCTGGTCTGAGAAGCCCAAACACATATATCATCTGATAGGTGCTCTCACCCTGAGCATTTTGGTGTTTTGTTTATCCAAATAAATTCAGTCATTCCAAAGATATACAGTGGGGAAAAAAAAGTATTTAGTCAGCCACCAATTGTGCAAGTTCTCCCACTTAAAAAGATGAGGCCGGCCTGTAATTGACATCATAGGTAGACCTCAACTATGAGAGACAAAATGAGAAAACAAATCCAGAAAATCACATTGTCTGATTTTTTAAGAATTTATTTGCAAATTATGGTGGAAAATAAGTATTTGGTCACCTACAAACAAGCAAGATTTCAGGCTCTCACAGACCTGTAACTTCTTCTTTAAGAGGCTCCTCTGTCCTCCACTCATTACCTGTAGTAATGGCTCCTGTTTGACATTGTTATCAGTATAAAAGACACCTATCCACAACCTCAAACAGTCACACTCCAAACTCCACTATGGTGAAGACCAAAGAGCTGTGGAAGGACACCAGAAACAAAATTGTAGACCTGCACCAGGCTGGGAAGACTGAATCTGCAATAGGCAAGCAGCTTGGTGTGAAGAAAACAACTGTGGGAGCAATAATTAGAAAATGGAAGACATACAAGACCACTGATAATCTCCCTCCATCAGGGGCTCCACGCAAGATCTCATCCCGTGGGGTCAAAATGATCACAAGAATGGTGAGCAAAAATCCCAGAACCACACGGGGGACTTAGTGAATGATCTGCAGAAAGCTGGGACTAACGTCACAAAGGCTACTGTCAGTAACACACTACGCCGCCAGGGACTCAGATCCTGCAGTGCCAGATGTGTCCCCCTGCTTAAGCCAGTACATATCCGGGCCCGTCTGAAGTTTGCTAGAGAGCATTTGGATGTTCCAGAAGAGTATTGGGAGAATGTCATATGGTCAGATGAAACCAAAGTAGAACTGTTTGGTAGAAACACAACTTGTCGTGATTGGAGGAGAGTGAATGCTGAGTTGCATCCAAAGAACACCATAGCTACTGTGAAGCATGGGGGTGGCAACATCATGCTTTGGGGCTGTTTCTCTGTAAAGGGACCAGGACGACTGATCCGTGTACATGAAAGAATGAATGGGGCCAAGTATCGTGAAATTTTGAGTGCAAACCTCCTTCCATCAGCAAGGGCATTGAAGATGAAACGTGGCTGGGTCTTTCAGCATGAGAATGATCCCAAGCAGACCACCAGGGCAACGAAGGGGTGGCTTTGTAAGAAGCATTTCAAGGTCCTGGAGTGGCCTAGCCAGTCTCCAGATCTCAACCCCATAGAAAACCTTTGGAGGGTGTTGAAAGTCCGTGTTGCCCAGCGACAGCCCCAAAACATCACTGCTCTAGAGGAGATCTGCATGGAGGAATGGGCCAACATACCAGCAACAGTGTGTGCCAACCTTGTGAAGACTTACAGAAAACGTTTTACCTCTGTCATTGCCAACAAAGGACATATAACAAAGTATTGAGATGAACTTTTGTTTTTGACCAAATACTTATTTTCCACCATAATTTGCAAATAAATTCTTAAAAAAATCAGACAATGTGATTTTCTGGATTTGTTTTCTCATTTTGTCTCTCATAGTTGAGGTCTACCTATGATGACAATTACAGGCCGACCTCATCTTTTTAGGTGGGAGAACTTGCACAATTGGTGGCTGACTAAATACTTTTTTTCCCCACTGTAAGCCTTTTTAGTATTGTAGCCAAATGAGTGGTAAAATGTATGACATACATCACACAGAGACTCCGCCCCCGAGAAACCTCAGTGTTACTGCCCACTTGGCTAGTATATCCTAATTTGCATGAACTCTATCTTTGGAACAGCTGAATAGATTTAAATAAACAAAATGCTCAAGATGACAAGGCCTATCAGATGAGGTATGTTATTGGGCTTTTCAGACCTAGTGACAGATCTTCTTTAACCCCTTCCCGTCATCTGCCATAATAGTGCATACTGAAGCAGAATGGCCACTATAGCCACCAGATCATTGCTACCCCTCCCCCCAAAGGGCCGGTCTAAACCTTGTCTGGTGCAGGACGGCTCCTGTACGGTGAGATCACGGGAGCTGTCCTGTTCCTATGTTCTTGTCCTGTCCTGTCCCTAATGAAGGCTCCCAGGTCTGTCATAGCAATGAAGTTCTTTGAATACCCTTCACGCACTCATGGCTAACAAGCAAACAATGGCCTGGACAGACCATCGGTAGAGAGAATCATTTGATCCACAAACATGAGCAGCTCCCAGTTTTCTTGTTCACCGTCCAGACATAGATGCTCCCTTCATTACACCCCTGTCTCTGCCTCGACCATTTCCAGGTGCAGAAGGAAAAGTTAGTTTCACAGATCATATTACATGTACTGCTATTGAAAGCCAGCCACCATTTCATTTGTAGTGATGTCATGAGCAAGAAATTTGCTCTGCAATGGACTGCAACCATATTGTCTTTAGTGGTGAATGAAGGTTCTGTTTGGGAATCTGACGAAAGTCAGGTTTGAGTATTGAGGCCTCATGAAGAGCGCTTCGATCCTGCCTTTGTTGTGGAAGTACACTCTACCCTAACTGCTAGTGTAGTGATCTGGGGAGCCATCACATATGACAGTCGGCCACTCCTAGTAGCGAAATGAGAGACATTAACAGTTCAGCAATATGTGCAGGGCATCCTGTGGCCACATGTGTTGCCTCTCATGGCTGGGCTTCCAAATGGCATTTTTTAGCAGAACAATGATGACCTGCACAAAGCAAGGGTTTTCAAAGAATGTATCCACCAGATTGTAACACTTCCTTCGCTTGCCCAGTCTCCAAATTTATCATCAATCCAGCATTAATGGGACCAGCTGGCATGCTAGCTTTGGCAACCTATGAGTGTGCAGGGTCTAAAAGCCCTGCTGCAACATCTGTGGGCAAATGTGCTGAAGGATACAGAACCTGTATGCTCCATGCCCAAACATATTTAATCAGAGGCAGCACCACAGGGTCCTAGAGCCTCCATTCAATTGTACATGTTTCTCCAATACACTTATCTTTTTGCTCGCTTGCATATATCTTTATTACATTCATACATACACACGCACACATTCACACTCTCCTTTATGTTGTGGTATTTTTTTGTCAATGAGTGTATTTGCGTCCTGTTCTACCTAGGTGTTTTTGCAGGTCTTGTAGACAGATAACACTTCACAACGTGCTCATTTTACACTTGGGACTAAAAATAATGTGAACAAAATAGTCTACCAGTTGCAGCCATCACCTATCACAGGAGAAGAACCTAAACAATCACTAGAAAAACATTCCAGAATCTCATCTCAGCGTCTATCACAGCTACTTATTATTGAATCACTCCTTATGTTTCCAAGAACTTTCCAAAATGATTGCAGATGGAACAATCTGCACTTTTAGGTAATAAATGGCCTGTAGAGCAGTTACTGTCTCTGTACTGAAGGCATGGGTAACACTGTGTGCAGCATAATATATATATAAATACTATATATACAGAATATCTGTATTCCCAAACAGTTGTTGGACCTGGGGCTTTGGCAGGCTTATATCTTTTAATAAAGACACTTTCTTCGATAACAACTATATAGAATTTAGTATAACTTTTCAGGACCTATTTCTTATGATAGGTTTGTATTAGTGGGAATCCAACATTGATTTTTTTGTGGGCTGTTTTGTCTTGGCATTGTCAGGTGACTACACAAAAGCTCCTTATTGCAGTGTACACCTCTTCTTTGATTCTCACTGAGCCAACTGATCAGTTTGGCATTTTTATTTTAGAAATTCTGTCATTCCAAAGATATGACCCATGGAAGGTTACATGTAAATTAGCTCTTGTTCTCCAAGTGGGCGGTAACCTTTTATTTTTCTCACAATGAGCTTATGAGCGAGAGTATATATATTTTTTTCCAATCCTGCTCAGAGAGTGCACTGCCCAAGTCGCAATCTCAGACACACACAAACCCAGGCACCTCTTTCGCCCATCACCAGGACACCATGTAGAAGAGAAACCAGATGAGGCAGAATTTCACTATCTAGCAAAATGGACTCAAAGACTATGGGAGATGAGGAGCCCAGGTTTTGGGAGAGTGAGGCCCTTGTGTACGTGTACAGATGTGCATATTCCAACCATGAGAGCTGTCTCCCGGGTACACTATCTTGAAGAGCTTGGAGTTTTGTTATTTAATGGAGTTTCGGTTTTCAGTTCACTTTGTCAATCCAGGCTGACAGCCCTACATATACAGTTAGGTCCATATATATTTGGACACTGACACAAATTTTGTTTATTTTACCTGTTTATTGAAACATATTCGAGTTATAGTTATATAATGGACATGGACATAAAGTCCAGACTTTCAGATTTCATTTGAGGATATCCACATTAAAATTGAATGAAGGGTTTAGGAGTTTCAGCTTCTTAACATGTGCCATCCTGTTTTTAAAGGGACCAAACGTAATTGGACAATTGACTCAAAGGCTGTTTCATGGGCAGGTGTGGGCATTTCCTTCGTTATGTTATTCTCAATTAAGCAGATAAAAGGCCTGGAGTTGATTTGAGGTGTGGTGCTTGCATTTGAAATATTTTGCTGTGAAGAAAACATGCGGTCAAAGGAGCTGTCTATGCAAGTGAAACAGCCATCCTTAAGCTGCGAAAACAGAAAAAAACCCATCTGAGAAATTGCTACAATATTAGGAGTGACAAAATCTACAGTTTGATACATCCTGAGAAAGAAAGAAAGAAAGAACTGGTGAACTCTTCAATGCAAAAAGACCTGGACGCCCACAGAAGACAACAGAGGTGGATGACCGCAGAATAATTACCATGGTTAAGAGAAACAACAACAACTAAGTGAACAACATTCTCCAGGATGTAAGCGTATCAATATCCAAATCTAACATAAAGAGAAGACTTATGAAAGTAAATACAGAGGGTTCACTGCACAGTGCAAGCGATTCATAAGCCTCAAGAATAAGAAGGCCAGATTGGACTTTGTTGAAAAAAAACATCTAAAGAAGCCAGCACAGTTCTGGAAGAACATTCTTTGGACAGATGAAACAAAGATCAACCTCTACCAGAATGATGGAAAGAAAAAGTATGGCGAAGGCGTGGTACAGCTCATGATCCAAAGTATACCACATCATCTGTAATACACGGTGGAGGCAGTGTGATGGCTTGGGCATGAATGGCTGCCAGTGGCACTGGGTCACTAGTGTTTATTGATGATGTGACACAGGACAACAGGACAGAAGCAGCCGGATGAATTCTGAGGTATTCAGAAACATACTGTGTGCTCAAAGCCAGCCAAATGCAACCAAACTGATAGGCCAGCGTTTCATAATACAGATGGACAATGATCCAAAACATAAAGCCAAAGCAACCCAGGAGTTTATTACAGCAAAGAAGTGGAATATTCTTGAATGGCCAAATCAGTCACCTGATCTCAATCCAAGTGAGCAGCATTTCACTTGTTAAAGACTAAACTTCAGACAGGCCACAAACAGCAACTGAAAACCGCTGCAGTAAAGGCCTGGCAGAGCATTAAGAAGGAGGAAACACAGCGGCGTCTGGTGATGTCCATGAGTTCAAGACATCAGGCAGTCATTGCCAATAGGAGAACAACCAAGTATTAGAAATGGACATTTTATTTACAATTATTTAATTTGTCCAATTACTTTTGAGCCCCTGAAATGAAGGGATTGTGTGTAATAAATGCTTTATAGTTCCTCACATTTTTATGCAATCATTTTGTTCAACCCACTGAATTAAAGCTGAAAGTCTGAACTTCAACATTGTGGTAATGTCCAGAACCAAAATTAGAAAAATGTTGTCTCTGTCCAAATATTTATGGACCTAACTGTATGTCCTATAATGAACCATCACTTGCTGCACTGGAAAGATGACAAGATGTGGATGCTATGACTTATACCACCATTGCAGACACGAAAACAATGATAATGGCTGTTGGCAGCACAGGTTTAATATTATTATGTCAGCTAACAAAGACTCAGCATGCCCCTGACACCACAATAAATGATATTTGCTCTCCATACCATTATTCCAGTGGTAGTATTGCCAGCATGTAATTTGCAGGAAATGAATACATCCTCACCTGGCCTTTCTAGGATTTCTTTCAATGCAAAGTATATTATTGGTTGATCTGAAAGTTCACATTTTGTAATGAGCAAAATCACATTCTCCGATCTGAACTGATCCACGAGGAAACTGTAATTTGTCTTACTTTCTAAATTACAGTAATCTGACATCCTGTTACAAATCTCCTTAAGACATTACTGTGCCGTAAATACTGTGCTTGTGCAGATTAGAGACCTGTCAAAGCATGCAATGCTTACTTTCAAGAGACCCCGTATTAGTGAAATGTTGGCATCCTGTTTACACAATGCAGAGGAAAAAAATTGCATGTTTTTTGAAGAATCTGTTTGAGTGATGAAAAGAAGAGATTTAGTAATGTTAAGATTTATAGTGTAATTTATCAATGTGTAAGCCTTTTCAATGAGACGTAATTCTATTTTTCAACCTTCCCCAAAAGAGAGCAAAGATCAAAGTTCTTTGGATTTCCCAGAGTTAAAGGGTTATACATTGGTAAGCTTTATGTCTCCCTGAATAAGCTTTACTACTAACATACATGCTGTAGAGTCTCTCTTTGACATCTCCGACTTCCCTCTACTCAGGCTGCATGTCCATAGCGTAGGGTGGTGTTGGTCATGAGGAAAGAAATGACATGTTCCTGGATAAAGAAAATTCCTATTTCTCAATTTCAATATGATACATAAAAAGGAAATTAAGAGATTAAATGAGCCATTGCTGGGATTTTTTTTGTGTATTTTTGATGTTTAGTGTTACCTAAAATACCTAAGAGTTAATGACCGCCTTGAAAAAAAAGTTTCATAAGGAGGAGCACATTTTTTGGACAGATTTCAGTCTATTTAGGCAGGACTTATCTGAATTTGTGTACCCTATGGTATGAGCAAGAAAATTTTAGAAGATCTTAGGAAATCCTCTTTGTTGTACTGTTGTTGGCAGGCAGATTTAATATAAATTATTTAATTACATATTCAAAGCTCATTTATTGACTATGTATAATTGTAATTTTTGACCCCACCCCGATTGTTTGCATATCTTGAGTACCAATTGGCATATTTTTTTTATTAATCATCACTCTATTTGTGGCAGCTCACTTTATATTTTCACCATGCTGTTTGTATGGTATGACCAGTTCTGCCAATTGTCGCTGAAAGGGACGATGAGAAGTCAAACTAAAGAAACAAGATTCAGTATGTGTATTATTGTAAAACACTTATTCAGATTTTTGCATGCATTTTTTTTTCTTTCCCACGCATGTCAGAATCTCATAATACCATTTACTTTGCATCCACCTGAGGTTCTCTGTTCTTTAGGATTACACTGTCTAAGGTCTGCGTAAACATCTTAGATTAGTATCAGTCGTACCCAACTCATTTACAGTACTTGTTGTATCATAGGTGAAATGTCTTTGAAAAGTTGGAATGTAGTCCTTTAGTCTATGTCCAAGAACACCCTTGGTACCAACCACCAACAGTGAGCGATTTTGGATCCTTGGATCAAGCCATGGTAGTTGCACTCCACTTTGGCTTTACAATACATACAAAGCAGGTCCTTTTATAATGGTCATGTGCATCAGGACTAAGAGAAGGAATGAAATGAACCCTTGATGGAACCCACTCTGTCCAGCACCCCATTATAATACTTTATTTTTGCATAGTCAACTGTCGACTGGAACTATTACATTGAACTTGTGTCTATTGTGTATAAAGCATAGATAATAACTCGACAACTGTAATGTACAACCTTAGAAAGTGAGCAGACTTTATCCAACTGTACAATGTCAAAAGGGAGTCAGAAAGACAAACGATAAGTATGTTCTGGAGGTTGACTATTCTCCAGTTTACCCTAGTTAGGTTATGTTCCTGGATGTCACATCAGTTAAATTATTAATACTAAATTGTATGACATTCGGGAGGACTGAGACTAGGACTGACCTTGGAGCAATCACACTTACAGGATTGTTCTGTTTCCCCTTGTGCGTCACTCATGAAGAAAGGCTGCAAGATTCAATGTGGCAGATGCTTTTAAGTACATTAGGGGTCACTTTTAGAAATAAAAACAATGTCCTTTGAAAACGTTGAGCTTTCAATTGCCATTATAATGTGACAAATAGATGTCATTGAAAGGGAACACTTTATTATGTAAGATAAATTAATAAATCAGAATTTATACTGTTTAGTTGGTGAATGTAGCGGTAACTTGGGAAGAAACTTAAATGATTACTGTCTGCCAGATGTGCTGCTTTGCTCGGTCCTCCAACCAATAGAATACAATAAGTGAATCAATTTCAAATCAACATAATTTCTATGGGGCAAATAAAAGCCACAAGATGTCAAGCTCTCCACTCCCGTATCTCAACACCTTGGCTATATTGATCTCCCTGAGGGGATGTCAACCTAAGCTGGGACAAAGTCTCATCAATGCTCTGTGGTTCTTCACATTGTCTCAGCTTGTAAAGATGTTCACTGTCCTCAGGAACCTCTATAAAACTAGAGGTTCCTGAGGACAGTGACTTCAAAGCCCTCATTTGCATACATCAGGTCATGGGATTGAAGTTAAAGCCGTTGTCCATGATTTTTTTTTTAGTTATGGCCTAAGGAATAAATATATAGGTATATAAATATCTATAAAAATACATAATTACCTGATCAGTGGGGGACTGACAGCTGACCCCCACAAAGATCTGTTCGGAAGTGGGTCTTGTCTGTGATCCTATTGAAGTCAATGGGAGCTGAGCTATAGTACTGGGTGTGGGCCCCCAACTAATCACATATATATGGCCTTTCTGAAAAATAGGCCATAAATAAATTTAAAAAAAAAAGTCATGGACATTCCCTTTAAGCTTCATCTTTCATTTTGACTCTGGAGAAGGGAAGACACCATTAATTTGTCACATATGAGGCACCACCTGGGCATTACAAGAACATTATTGGGGACCACATGGTGAATGCTATAAAGAACTGGTAGCAGTTTGGTGGTGATGGGGGGGGGGGATGTACAATCCAAGTTCCATTTAAAGGAGTTATTCAGTTTCTAAAACTCATTTTTATAAATAAATTCTGATTATATAGACTAGGGTTCTCTATTCAGGATCCTCATCTCTTTGCTAGCATGGAAAACAGTTACACAAAGGGTCTCTTTCTCTTAAGGTTCTATACTGTCGTGCACAAGCACTTTTTAGGAGTTAGGACATGCATGGACCTCTATTGGAGAACATATGAATACTTGTTAATAGGTTATTGGCAGGATATCAGTAGGAGCAAGGGATTGGGGTGGAAAAAAAGTGACCACTATAGCCAAAAACCTCTTGATCCTCTGCTTTCCTCACGGTGTAGAAATCTTTACATACAGCTTTTCCTATCTCATTCATTTTATTACTTTAGCATTGCAATTTTCCTAAAAATCTGCTGTGTATTTTTTCGTGTATGGTATGTTTTACTGTTGTTATGCTAATTTTATTCTTTGCTGTTCAGAGTGATACAAATATTCAGTCAGCATGGTGCTTTATATCTTTATTATATTGCGCAGATCTCAAATCTCCTAATTTGTATTTAACTATCTCAGATTCTGGGATTATCCTTATATTCGCTTAATGCATAAACATCTGTGCCAAGAAAAAAATACCATCTGGTTTCCTTTTTACCAAAAACAGAAACATCCAGTAGGAGATTTTAAAGAAGACACCAACTGTACATAAGATTATATTTTATGTGTGCATACACTGGGCCTCAAAGTGATATAAATACAAAATAAAATAATGGAGCTGTAACCAGGGGCAAATTAAGGCTACCATGGGCCTTGAGCTGTATATAGATTGTGGGCCCCCACTAGTCTAAGTTCTAAAATGATCTGATGCTTATTGCATAGAAACAAGTACAGAACAAAGCCTATTGCATACAGTGCTGGCCAAAAGTATTGGCACCCCTGCAATTCTGTCAGATAATACTCAATTTGTTCCAGAAAATGATTGCAATCACAAATGCTTTGGTAATAATATCTTCATTTAATTTGTCTTCAATGGAAAACCACAAAAAGAATTGTCAAAAAGCCAAATTGGATATAATTCCACACCAAACATAAAAAAGGGGGTGGACAAAAGTATTGGCACCCTTTGAAAAATCAGGTGATGCTTCTCTAATTTGTGTAATTAACAGCACCTGTTACTTACCTGTGGCACATAACAGGTGGTGGCAATAACTAAATCACACTTGCAGCCAGTTGAAATGGATTAAAGTTGACTCAACCTCTGTCCTGTGTCCTTGTGTGTACCACATTGAGCATGGAGAAAAGAAAGAAGACCAAAGAACTGTCTGAGGACTTGAGAAGCAAAATTGTGAGGAAGCATGAGCAATCTCAAGGCTACAAGTCCATCTCCAAAGACCTGAATGTTTCTGTGTCTACCGTGCGCAGTGTCATCAAGAAGTTTAAAGCCCATGGCACTGTGGCTAACCTCCCTAGATGTGGACGGAAAATAAAAATTGACGAGAGATTTCAACGAAAGATTGTGCGGATGGTGGCTAAAGAACCTCGACTAACATCCAAACAAGTTCTAGCTGCCCTGCAGTCCGAGGGTACAACAGTGTCAACCCGTACTATCCGTCGGCGTCTGAATGAAAAGGGACTCTATGGTAAGATACCCAGGAAGACCCCACTTCTGGCCCAGAGACATAAAAAAGCCAGGCTGGAGTTTGCCAAAACTTACCTGAGAAAGCCAAAAACTTTTTGGAAGAATGTTCTCTGGTCAGATGAGACAAAAGTAGAGCTTTTTAGGAAAAGGCATCAACATAGAGTTTACAGGAAAAAAAAGAGGCCTTCAAAGAAAAGAACACGGTCCCTACAGTCAAACATGGCGGAGGTTCCCTGATGTTTTGGGGTTGCTTTGCTGCCTCTGGCACTGGACTGCTTGACCGTGTGCATGGCATTATGAAGTCTGAAGACTACCAACAAATTTTGCAGCATAATGTAGGGCCCAGTGTGAGAAAGCTGGGTCTCCCTCAGAGGTCATGGGTCTTCCAGCAGGACAATGACCCAAAACACACTTCAAAAAGCACTAGAAAATGGTTTGAGAGAAAGCACTGGAGACTTCTAAAGTGGCCAGCAATGAGTCCAGACCTGAATCCCATAGAACACCTGTGGAGAGATCTCAAAATGGCAGTTTGGAGAAGGCACCCTTCAAATCTCAGGGACCTGGAGAAATTTGCCAAAGAAGAATGGTCTAAAATTCCAGCAGAGCATTGTAAGAAACTCATTGATGGTTACCGGAAGCGGTTGTTCGCAGTTATTTTGTCTAAAGGTTGTGCTACCAAGTATTAGGCTGAGGGTGCCAATACTTTTGTCCGGCCCATTTTTGGAGTTGTGTGTAAAATGATCAATGATTTGACTTTTTTTTTCATTCTCTTTTGTGTTTTTTCATTGCAAGCAAAATAAATGAAGATATTATTACCAAAGCATTTGTGATTGCAATCATTTTCTGGAAGAAATTGAGTATTATCTGACAGAATTGCAGGAGGGCCAATACTTTTGGCCAGCACTGTAGATGTACGAGTGCATCATAGTACAAGAACCATGTGTAATGCATAGATATGGCACCAGAATAAAACTCACTGCATATACTGTATATGCTATTACCACCAAGTTCATTGCATAAATATGATACCAGAATCAAGCTTACGTTAGGGAATTGCCTGTTGAAAAATACCCCAGTGAATTGCTGCTGCTAAAACCTGGGAGGAAGGGAATGACAAAGACAGTGAGTCCTAAACTCGACCCAGCCCCTGTCCCTACCTACTTGCCTCAACTAACCTAGGCGGTAGAGGACAACTGGGAGACAGTCCCTTCTCTAGATAAGTGTTATACAAAACAGGACAGGACGCACAACACAGAAGAGGAATCAGCAAGCCAAGGTCAAACCAGAGAGACAAAACAGTACCAAATCGAAATCCAAAGAGAAGTCAAAAGCCAAAAAGCAAAGGTCAGTAAATACAAAATAAGAGCAAGGACAAACGCTTAGCAAGGTCAGAGACACAATAGCCAGCAACCATGTGTGGGCTGATGACCTGTTTATAGAAAGTCCAGAACTTCATTAAAAACAGCATAAAATTAACATACAATTGCATCCCTTTTTTTTTAGTATACGAGAATACATTTGAACCGCAGATTAAAAAAAGCAGTACAAAATAGTGTAGCATTCTGCATTTTTTTTGATAAAATGACAGGTACATGACATAAACTGGATTCACTCCATTATAATCTAACGAGTTTAGACACACTTATACCAGACATACTTATATCTATACACACAACACATCGTAAACACAGGTAGGCCACATAGGATGGTGTTGCAGTTCGGAAGAAAAGGTTCGGAACGGACTAGATTTGCCCTGAATTTTCCAAAAGTTTCATGTTCATCCAAACATGAAACTTTTGAAGTTCATCATCCGTGAACCGGAAGTGAAATTATTATATTCTGGGATCTTTTCAGACCTCAGAGTATAATAGGTGGAGGCCCAAGGGTGAGGTGTAAAATAATAGCAAACATTTATACTCACCTTCCTTCACTTCTCCTTGTGGCGTCTGAAGCTCTCTATCGCCCTCCTGGGTGGCCTCAGCAATCACAAGAGGCATGCCAAAGTGACCCCAGAGTATAATAATTTTATTTCCGGTTCTATCCAAACAAGTTCGGACCAAAACAAACCAGAGGATCGATTCGTCTGAACCTGAGATGAAGCAAATCTTCAGAGGTTCGCCCATGTCTACCTGCAGGGGTCATGATTGACATGAGCAGTGTATGTTCTGCCATTTTTGTCTGTGTGCTATAGGGTCAAGAGGAGGAAATATTTTTTTGAGTCGCTGTGGTGGGAGGTGAGACTGGATGTATGATTTCAATGTTAGTGCTCTGTTCACATCTATGTCATGGTTTCCATTCACAATGGAAGCTACTACGTTATACCTGATCTGTTGTATGACCGACCACATTGGATTGTGATGGGTTCTGTCAAGCTCTTCATCATTTTGATGGAACGAAAAAATATACATGTATATAAAAATTTGGTTACTTTGAAGACCATGTGCTCTATGCCATTACATGTATTCAAGCATCCTATAATATGTAAAAAAGCAATAGGCAATAGTTCAAAATAAAATATGTGATATTAAGAACGTTGTAATAGAAAAAAAAAAAAACAATCATATTCACCCATCACGGACATATTTTGATCACAGAATCTTTATCAACCTACATTGTGAGCTGTCATCCAATTATATTCAATATCCAAAAAAAATCTAACCCATGACTAGCTCCCCATATTTTCCTTCAGCGTGACTTTTGGAACTATGAGACCTCATCTGATGCAGAACCTCAAGGGAAGCCTGGATGTCAATCATGATTTTGCTTCTTGAAATCACCCGCTTCCACTGTGAAACACAACAGAGAATGACAGCTCTGTTTCCTTATTTAACAGCCTCAGACTTTGCAGCACTGACCTCTGTGGTGGATGACTGGCTTCCGACGTTGATCCAAATCATTAAAATCAAACCAGCCTGCGGGCCAATTGCTCAGCTGCCACTCAAGCCTGCTTGCCCCAGAGCTGAACAAATTTCAGTGCCTTGTGTGTATTCTTAAAACAAAAGGGTGTATTTATTAAGCGACATTCAGCACTGTAGAACACGTGCTCCACAAAGCCTGGCTTTTTCAGCCTCAGCTCTTCTATTCCTGTTTTTCTGAGTAGATGTTTATTAGGTTTATAATGATCTCCACTTTTTCTATTTCTAAAACTATTTCTCGAGGCGATGCCTTTTTGCCTTAAAGACTTTGCCCTAAAATACCTTTGTTTCAGGCATTTGGACTTTTATTAAACACTAGTGATTGCCTCTAAATATCTCGTATAGATTATAATAGAACGTAAAATGGTCAGTGTTCCTATTTTAGACACTTATCGTAGTACATGCAGAATTTACTATGATGTGTGTCATTTTTTTGTCTCCTCTATGACTATTAAATAGGTTGTCCCATTAAGTATACTTCTCCCCTATCCATAAGGGTTCACCAATGAGCAGGAGAATGGGGGACAGTCCCCCATGCCTCTTCCTTGTGAATGGAGTCCCCAGCCACAGAGATCTCAGCATCATTCAGTCTGTCTGGGATTACATTAAGAGACAGAAGGATTGTAGCAAGCCTATGTCTGCAGAAGATCTGTGCTTAGTTCTCCAAGATGTTTGGAACATCCTCCCTTCCAATCTTCTCCAAATACTGTATACAAGTGTACCTAGAAGAATTGATGCTCTTTCGAAGGCAATTGGTGCTCACACCAAATGTTGATGTGATTTAGATTTCTTTTTTTGTTCATACACTTTACATTTTGTTAATTGACAAAAATACAGGGACATCTCAATAAATTAGAATATCTTTGAAACGTTTATTTCTTTCAGTAATTACATTAAAAAAGTGACCTCCTATATTTTCTAGATTCTTTACACACAGAGTGCTCTATTTCAAGTGTTTTATTTCTGTAAATGTTGATTATGGATTACAGGTAATGAAATCCAAAATCTAAGAAAATTAGAATATTGTAAAAAAGTTCAGTATTGTAAATTCAGTGTGTCACCTGCCAAGGTTTCCTAATCCTTTAAATGGTCCCTCAGTCTGGTTCAGTAGGACACACAATAATGGAAGACGCTGATTATGAATTGTATTACTGAATTACTGAAATGAATGAACGTTTCAAAGATATTCTAATTTATTGAGCTGCACCTGCAAACTAATAACACTACTATTCCTGAAATCACTGTTATTTTGCAGCATTTTTTCTGAACCTGCCTAAAACTTTTGCTTACATTACGCTATATCATTCTATAAAAGGCTACTCTCATCGTGTAAAGTAATGACATATCGCTAGGTTGTGTCAGCACCTTATGATGGGTAGGGATTTGACCTCTAAGACCCCACCAGTACTGAAAATGAAGGGGTTGAAATGCTGGTTTACCACTGGGTTACTGTGACCACCCACTATGAAAGTGCTGCTGTGTGGGAGAACTCTGGAAGGGGTCCACCACAAAACCAGCACTGTGGCCCCTAAATTCTTTCAAATTGTGGAAATATTTACAATTGGAAAAAGTCACAAAGTGATTTCTAAGGACTTAATAGGTTTGTCAAAGTCACAGTCAAATACATTTAATGTGTGATACTTGGAGTGGTGGTGAGTGTTCCCAAGAGTGCATCTATAGTGTGCATAGTGTAGTCTACCATAGTATCCATAGTCTGTGGTCCATTAATTGCCATTGGAGCAGTTAAAGGGATTCTTCAGGACTGATAGTGATCACCTGTCCTTAAGATAGGTAATCAATATCAGATTAGTGGGGTTGCCTTATCTAAAGCTGAACATACTCCTCAGATAACTGTCGGCCAAACGCTGGTATGCCTGAGAGCTATTCCTCCCAGACTGACTCAGGTCAGCCAAGCTTGCATGTTTTCTGAATGGCAACAGGGGTGTTACCTGGTGCCAGAAATCTTTAGTGGTGGGTTAACTTCCCTGAGCACAAAAGGATCAACATGTTGAGATTCAATGACATCTACCATTGGGGGGAAAGTTGGGGTGCCACCATACACATTAGAAGGTTGACTGAAATCGGTGGATTCGGCTGACAGTAAACAAACGTGTATGGACACCTTTAACTTAGTCATAAATTATGATAAACTATATGAAGACAGTGAAGAGCTATTCTCAATAACCTTCAGATGTACAAATTGATTTTTGCAGATAGAAATATTACACAATCTAATTCTCTGTAACATAGAATAATAAGTACAGGCCAAGCTCCTTAATCTGTTTCTCAGTTAAATTGCACTACAGTTTTCAAAGCATAAAAAATAATCAGCCATCGCTGACCCAAAAATAATTTCTAATTGCGGTTATAAATGGCAGCGTCTCCTGGAGTAGAGATGGATTGTAGCTAATTAGCTGATAGATCCAACTCGAGAATCTACAGCTGCAGATCAAAGATCTCCCCGTCATCAGGCATCTTATACACACAGTCATTAGCCAACAGATTTTTTTCTGAACTTCGGCTGAGGCAAGGATGACCTACGTCTTCTTTTTGATTCATCATTTATTAAGGGCAAGGTTATTTTATTAGTATGAAATTAAAGAAGGGTCGTAGATAATATAATACAGTGATTCAAAGACACATCTAAACATGACACACTTCTTATTTATGTTCCATTTCTTATACAACATATTCTGCAGCACATTACTCAGTGCCCCCAAGTGAACTCATCTATTATCTATCTATCTATCTATCTATCTATCTATCTATCTATCTATCTATCTATCTATCTATCTATCTAAAAAACATAGGGAGCACTCTAAAAAAAAAAATCCTTTAAAAACAGGTGGATTTATTTACTACAAATGGGGACCTTCCCCAAGCAAAGACATGGAGCAAGTAAGCATATATAGTGACACACTGGGGCACATTTATCAATACAGTCGAACTTTTCACAATCCTGTTCGTAGTTATAAACATCTTTATGAATCTGTTTTAAGAACTTTCTTTAATACGGAGTGTTTCTAGAAGCTCCAAAATTCTGACTCAAATACCATCTGGCTAAAAGTGTCGAGCTTCACCATGAGACAAATATTTGTCACATGCAGACAAAAAACTTGCAGTCTGTAAAGAACAAATATTTGGCACACGCATCAAAAACCCTACAATTTTTTGCACAACAGTGAAATCCTCTCTCGCTTATTGAAGAGACGGGAATTTATGGCACACAAAGTAAATTGTCGTAAATTCATTACACCATTTTAAACATGGTCTACTTTGCACAGAAAATCTGCGCCATATTTGTTCTTTTCTGTTTTATAAATGTGTCGTAAAGTGAGACCCCTCTAAACCACGTCCATTCTGGTGCACATTTTTCAAAAGTGTTGAGCCTGTCGTATTTTTCTGTTCTTTCTGGTATATACTGTTCTTAAATATGTTGTAAATGCTGTGCACCATAAATTTTGCCGCAAATGTAGATAGAAAAGTGACTTCTATTGATAAATATGCCCCAATGAGTCAATCAAACAAAATAGCTTTGACAAAATGCAAATATATTTATAAAAATATTAAGTTAAACATAATAGCTATAAAATGAATAAGTTAAACATTTTTGCAAATATAAATAATTAAAAATTTAGCAGAGTGTTAAAGATTTTCTCTAACCATATTACAGTAGTAGTGACAGTCTTTTGTTTTGATAGGTTGACAGTGGATATGGCCATAAATGCAGGATCTTTCTAAGGACTGGTACTTGTCAGAAAACCAGCCATCATTTCCTTATTGTGGACAGGTTATCTTCTTATACATATAACGTGTATGATAACCTGACCGCAATAAGGAAATCGGGACTAGGCTTCTGACAAGGGCCAGACCATGATCATATCCATTGGTTTAAGACAACAGACTGTCACCTCTAAGATGGAAAGACAAAACTCTGCAAAATCTTTAATTATTTTTATATAAAAAAAAGTTTAAATTTTAATGTCTGCAAATTTAAATATGGTTATGTTTAGAGATGAGTGAAGTATTCAAAAATTCGATTCGGCAACTTCACTGAATTTCGCGATATGATTCTGTTCGATCCGAATTAAATCGCAGCGAATCGTGTACCAAAAACAGCTATTTATTGGCTGCAGAGAGCCGGGGTGGGCGGCAAAATGTTAAATCCCCCCAATTGGTTATGGAGCAGGGTGTTAGCTGTAACCGATCGGGGGGATTTAACACCTTGGACGCAGCGGTCAAACATGCCGTGTGCGCTCATGAAGGAGTTAAAGGGATGTGACATCACAGGGCTGGCTGCTGATTGGCTGCACGCATGGCATTGTGGGTGATCTCGCGTTCCCAGAGTTCCTTGCCCCATGTAGAGCAGCCATTTTGAACTAAATGCGAATCATTACCACGAAGTGTGAAGAAATTCAGATTCGATGTGAATCGAATATTTCCTGAAATTTGGATCGAATTCCACTTCTGCAGCTTCGATTCGCTCATCTCTAGTTATGTTCCTGGAAAAACCCCTTTAATAGTAACATATCCAAATCCATACCCATAGTAAATGTATGTGTCTTTTTATAAATATAAAATAATAGGCCGTGTACAGTTAATTGTAATATTAATACCCATTAGTGTAGCTGTGAGTAATTATGCCTCAACCAGTCTAGAAATTGTTCTAGGATGGAGTTACTCGTGCTTTTAGTTAAGTTAAGATTATCGCCTTCTCCTCATTACTGGCTGTGAGGTTTAGCAGGTTACCCTAGGTTCACACTAGCATTAGCCGTTGGAGGATCAGAACAATAGACAGGTGTATATTTAAAATAGCAGTTAGATATAGAGCCCGACGGACCACTTTGGCTATAATGGGGTCTTTTGGGTGTCCATTGCTTTTGAACTGAAAGTAAAAGATGAAAATCGGTGAGTACAACTTTTCAGGCAGACATTGCAATAGAGTATCCTACTGAGATTCCCGCGCAAATGTGGACATAGCCTTACCATGTGCCCAGTAATAAGGTAAAGGCCATAAGTGATTTTGTCAGAAGTGAAATGGATTATTTTGTAGCACTACTGTAACAAGAGTCATATATTATTCTTTGCACACCGTTTCCCTTTCCCTTACAAGCATCTTATCATCTGTGTCACTTCATTCCCTCTCATTATCCTGTGACATAGAATGCTGACAGCTTATGAAGACCAATTGGACCATCTGGTTTGCCCTGTGACTGTCTTCATCCGACAATTGTTTTATAAATACATGCAGACTGCAAATCACTTTGCAGTGAGAAGAGTCGTGAAGTGAATTGTTGTGACTGCCTTAAATTTACGCCAGTTGATAAATATGCCCCTAAAGGCCCAATATGAAGCTAATCTACAGCTGTTACTGGCTTCACGCAATGTATTCTGTCAGTGGAGATGACATGCATTTCAATCATGGATTCAATTTACACTCTTGATGTTACTTGTGTATGCCAGGTCTGTAGAAATGCAGTGTATGCACTTCATAAAGTATGAGCAAAGTTAGCCAGCTAAAGAGTTGTGCAAAGGTTTTAGACAGGTATGGAAAAAATACTGCAAAGTAGAATGCTTTAAAAGTAGAAGCGTTAATGGATTATATTATACTAAGTAAATTAAGTGAATGGTCAATCTAAACCATAACAATAATTGATGTGACCGCCCTTTGGAGATGGAGTCCTGGAAGTGATGATATGCCCCCACAGAGTCCTGATCTCAACCTTTCTTTTTTGAGATCTTTCATTGCAAAGGTCAAGTGAGTGTAGACTGAACCCCAAGAGCTACAGAGAGTTAAAAGTGGAGATTTATAAGAATAGGTCACATCAAGCAACACAAAACCTAGAAATAAATGGTAAAAACAAGAGATAATCTTGCCCCATCAGTCTTCAACATTTTCTACATGATCCTGAAACAAACAGTATTGTAGAACTTTAACAGAGAACTTCGGAGTTTATCTCCTGCTGATGTGCTCCAACTTCACCTGAGCACCAACCACGTTAGCAGGGCTTAAATGGTCAATAACTTTTCAACAAAATTTGGATAAATGAATAGTACAGGTGATGATCATAAAATTTGTAATATATTGTTTCCTCTGCTAAAATGACTTTCACTGTGAAAATCCATGTTATCTCCATCCTGAGATGGGCAGCAGGCCACATGACTGAGACTGTACATGTCTATGGGGGGGGGGGGGAAGAGTGAGCAAGGAGTGCAGAAAATAAGGGAAGAAAGTGTTAGTCTGATGCTAAAGCTGAATAGGAGCTTTCTATGATAACCACAGCTCCAGTGGCATAACTAAAGTCTTGTGGGCCCCGGTGCAAACTTTTGTCCATGACCCCCTACCTCCTCCCTACAGCGAATTCTTTTTTTGTTTAACTGTGATTTTTATTAAAGAATTTTACAATATAATAAACATCAACCAAGAAGTGGAGAAAATAAGCCGCAACATGTGGCATAAAAATCTGACAGTATAAACCTTATACAAAGAAAACAAGGACCAGTAAGGGAACAAACAACAACAGACAAAAGACAGGAGAAGGGGGAGGGGGGGAGGAGGAAGAGATAGGATAAACAATATCACAGACCATGTAGCGTACAGTAGGTTTCCCAGTGCGGCCAGATGGCATCAAATGCTTCTACTGTGTGGTTGAGAGTTGCAGTTAGGAGCTCAAGGCTATGGACATCCTTCATGCGGGCAATTAACTCAGACCCCGTGGGAGGGAGCACCCCCTTCCAATGTAGGGCAACAAGGGTCTTTGCCACAGTACACAGGAAGAGGAACAGCTTAGACGTATTTTTGCTTAAGTGTCTGGGAGGCAAATTGAGTAGGTAAGTAAGAGGGTCTAACGGAACTCCCTGCAAAAAGGACGGAGGATGGGGCATTCCCAGAATATATGGTACACAGTGCCCAACGAGATCTGGCAACGCCAACATGAGAAGGGAACAGTAGGATTAAGGGTGTGGAGCAGAGCTCGCGTATGGTACTACAGCATATTCTTGATAGTGACGCCTACAGGTGCTGCAACGGTATCTCAGATACTTGAAAGGGATACAGCTTTAGTACCCACAACTGTGGTTATCAAGAATACGGTGAGTGAGCAGCGCTGCGCCCGGTATGTAAACAATACTGAGAGCTGCATGCTGTGGGAAACAGCTGATCTACAGGGTCCTAACAGTCTAAGAGATGTAAGAGATCAGTGTGGGTTCAATACCTGGGGCCCCTGCAATGTGATGTGAATAGTGAAGGGGCCCCACACAGTATAATATGCTCCACAGTGGCAACCACACAGTATAATATGTTTCACAGTGGCCCCCACACAGCATAATATACGCCACAGTGGCCTCCACACAGTATTATATTCTCCACAGTAGCCCCCGCACAGTATAATATGTTCCACAGTGGCCCCTACACAGCATAATATGCTCCACAGTGACCCCATACACTATTATATGCTCCACAATGGCCCCACACAGTATTATATGTTCCACAGTGCCCCCCCACAGTATTATATGCTCCACAGTGGCCCCACACACAGTATAATATGCTCCACAGTGGCCTCCAAACCGTATAATATGCTCCACAGTGGCCCCCACACCGTATTATCTGCTCCCCACAGTGGCCCCACTCAGTATAAAATGCTCCCAAGAGCCCCTTTAGAATTGCTTCAGATGAACCCCACGAAATTTGATGAATATTTGTGAGGTTTGGCTCACTGCTTCATGCTATTATTTGTGTCTGTTGTTAATAAAAAATAACAAAACACTTTTACACACCCTGCCTCACCTCTCCTCGACATCCTCGCTCCATCTGGCTCGCTTCAGCATCTTCACTGGACCTCTTCTGTCTGCGACTGAGGTGACCCGCCCCAGATGTCATTGCTAGGGCCTGTGATTGGACCTCAGCCGTCACATGGGGTGCACTGACATCATTATGCCACACACTTCATGTGTCCACTGGGGCCCAATCACAGGCCCCAGCAGTGACGTCTTGAGCGTGTGACCTCAGTCACAGGCTGAAAGAGCTCTGGAGAGGATGCAGAGATGTGTCAGAAGCCCAGGAGAGGTAAGTATTTCCTATTTTTAGTCACTTCCCCTGGGCTGGCATCCATTGGAAAGGGGCCCAGCAACATGCCATTAACAATATATATAGCTGGCCACAGGTCCTGTACCACTCCAAGCTCAGTCGCGGTCAAACCCCCTGCGACCGCGATCATTACGCCACTGCACAGCTCTTTAATCATATCAGTACTTATATATATATGTTCTGCATGGACCTGGGGCTGTTTCAGAATGAGACTTATGAAGCAGATTCTCCTACACTTACTGTGAGCAGTGAATGGCACCTAATTTCCACCCACCAGCTCAGACAGCTCAGAGAAGAATGCAATACTGCATACATTGGAAAAAATTGCTAACAATTGCAAAACATAACTTGTGTAAGGGCCAGATATCATTTTACTTCTCAAGTACATACACTGTACTATTATAAGCAAAGTTTGATGAAAAGTCAGGTATGCAAAATCATTTTGTGCAGAAAGGGCACAGCAGGGAAGCTCTGCTCCAGCCATTTGAATTAAAGCCGGTCACAGGACTGTGAAGAAGAGGAGGCGACATGACTGAGATCCTGGACTCCCAGAAAAGATTTATTTATGTTTCTCAGTTTTAATAGCAATATGGGATCAAATAACTGCAACGACTTTCCATGGTAGGACCATCCTAATCTTCTTTTCTTGAAGATGCATGGGGGATTTAATAAATGGGGGATTTATTGAAAGTTGAATAAAGGAGACATGGAACAGTGGCCCACAGAAACCAGCTTTCACCTCATATTCCTCAGAGATCACAGATTTTTTAATCAAAGCTGCATATTGAATGGTCCCTATGGGCCAGTGCTCCACTCTTTCAACAAGTTTCCACTCTTTGCCAAAACATCTAGTCCCTAACCTTCCTGGTGAAAGCAGCTTTCTCAATGGTTAAAAAGGGTATTCTTGCCAGAAGCAATTATCAACTATCCACCAAATAGAAAAAAGCAAGATCAGTAGGGATGCAACTGCTGGTACCAACAACAATTGGGGATTTCTGGTCCCTCATTCCCCACTTTGTTGCAAGACCATGGCTAGGAGTGATTTGTATAGAACATGTTTTCTCAATTCAAGGTTTATGGCACAGACTAAAATAGCCAAGCATGGGGATAGGTGATAATTGCTACCCCTAGGTTTCTGGTTCTGTGCCCTCTGTAAATTACATTTCTCATTAGCACATTGCCCTGCAGGTTACCATGATGAAAAGGAGCATCAGCTTTCTTTCCATTAATAAGTATAAAGAAATATCTTGTTTCCGGAGGTTACATTGCATACATGCTTTTTTGTTTCAATACTTTGCATTGCTTTTGTAATTCTGCCCATTCTTGTGCCTCTGATACACTGTAGGTTACACATTCCATCTATGTTCCTTAAAGAATTTGTATGATCTTTGTGGTTCCACCAGGAAATTGATGATTGTGATGACTCCTTGTAGGATGAAGAGTCCCAAGGCTATAAAATTTCCTTTAGACAGATGATAGTGGACTTTGGTTTCTGTCAACTTGAAGTACAACACAACCGATTTATCCTTATGCCTCAGAGGAACAATTCCTGTTTTTGAGTACTTGGCTTGTAGTTTGCCCCAGGTGACTAGTGGATTTCTGTCATTTTGAATGAGAAATCTTAATTACGTTTGTTTTCAGGTGGTAAATTATCTCATGCTTTATAATTATCCAGCCGGCCTTTTGTTCAATACAAACTTGTCTTTGAACCCGGTCATGTCAAACTCACTTCATGGAGATGTTAAGGCTATGGATACATTTGACATAAAAAAAAATATTTTTATGTATGTGATTAATTGCCTTGATAAAATTGAATAAGCTTCATTCCATCTTCATTTTTGATACATCCTGGATGTGAGATGTGTGGATCCCTGACGCTGCTGTCTTCATGAGCTCTCATGTACTAGCAGCTTCATTCCTGGACTGATTTCTCCTTCTATCGCCCCAAACATTTTTCTTACCATGACATACCCTGCCATCATAGAGCCACTAGGGACTACCTCCTACCATTTCCACGTGCCAATATTGGTGCTGCTCTGTACTAGCTTCTCTAGCAGAACCCAGTGTATCTATGCATTTGTAAAGTAACAACTTTACTTGAAAAACATCCCTGTCATGGGAGGCAACAGCCGCTCAGATATACAACGGCCGTCCAGCTAACAATTTGAAATAAGTACTTAATATTTTTGTTTCACAAACTAGGTAGATGAAGGATGAATTTATTTATCTGTGAGCCATGTACAAAACGATAGGCAAAATACTTTGAGCTGTATGTTAATCTGTAGATGAAGGATGACAGGCAACTTGGGTAAGTCTTCTCTGTGAGAGTATATTGACATTACTGCTGGTCACAAGCTTTCTTTGAATTAACTCTCTTTAAAGGGGTGGTCCATACTTACTTGTGTATTCAAGTGGGGACAGATGTTCAAATCATCATTGCTCAGCCACTGACTGTTTATTATTTTAAGCCTCCATAGTGGTTAAAAAAAATTATCTACAACACCCCTTTAAGGTTTTCCAGCAGAACATGTAATATAACACGGCGCTCACTGATGATCAGTGCATTAAGGCCCCCAGGTTTGACTGAAGCGCCATATTGCCGAGGATCACCGTTATCAGGAGCAATTCAGCGTCCTATTGAAGGCTCCCAGGCTTGTCTGGCATGCATTTTTATGACAGGCTACTTTATGCACCTGTCATATAATTACCAATATTTTGCAATGAATTAGCATTGCAATGCATTGCATTAGTGATCAGACCCAATGCTGTTCAACACCCCCTAGGGGTTTCAATAACTGCTGTAAAAAAAAAAAAGAATTCAAAGTTCAAATCATCCCCCTTTCCCTAGAATACATATAAAAGTAAAAAATTACGGTGAAACACATACACATTCACATTAGGTATCCCCGTGTCTGAAAACGCCTGGTCTATTTTTCACGTACGCTGAACACCATTTTTTCTGTTTTGTCTCTGATAAAAAAAAAAATTGAATAGAAAGTGACCAAAGCAATAGACATTCCCAAAATGGTATAACTAAAAAGTACACCTAGCCCTGCAAAAAAAGTTTCCCTATGTATCCCCATTCAAGGAAATAAAAAAATGTTATGGGTGTCAGAATATGTCATCTTTTAAAAAAAAAAAATTTTTGGAAAGGTTTAGATTTTTGCTAAGGGGTTAAAATGTAAATAAAACTATATAAATTTGATATTCCTGGAATCCTACAGAAACATAGAATACAGGTGACGTGTCAATTTGACTACAGAGTGGACGCGGTAAAAATGAAGCTGGTAAGCACAAATGCACTTTTTCTCCAATCCCACCCCATTCAGAATTTTTTTTCCAGCTCCCCAGTACATTGTACAGAATAAAAAATGGTACTATTGTGAAGAACAATTTGTCCCGCAAACATTAAGCCCTCGTATGTCTCTGTGAATGAAAAAATAAAAAAGTTATGGGGTTTGGAAGACGGGGAGTCAAAAATAAAAATCAAAAAATGTCACTATTCCCTGCAGCAGTTATACAATATGTGGCTGGTCCCAGCTAATTCCGGGGATTAGAGAATTTGGTTTAAAACAGAATTTTTTGTAGTAGTTTTGTAAAACTACTTGGCCTAGTAGTTTTATTTTATATTTGTTTTAATTAAGCAGTTTTCTTTCTCTGTTGAAAATTTTCACAAAAAATCTCACATTGATACACTACAGCTATTAGTGCTTAAGAGTTGCCATAGCAACCCATGCGAATAATCAGCCTCTTTTTTTCATAGGTCTAAGCTACAGTCACATGGTCGTAGTACAAAATGGCAATGAAAAATGGTAATGCATTCTGAGGGGCGCCTGTTTTCACTGATCCCTCATACCTTTGAGTGCATTGAAGAATCCATGAAAACGGGTAAAGATAGGACGACCCATTTTTTGATAGTCCATTAAAGCGGACTGTTAACATAAAATTTTATTCAGACGGTCATTAAGGTTGGGTATACCCATTAAAGGGAGTCTATCAGCACTGAAAAAGCTATTAAACCAGCCCCAGTATTTTATAATGCTCAGAGTCGTGAGCACAATGCTAGAATTTATTTGTAGAATATCCACTTAATTTTAATGAAAAGCTACTTTTTATTTCTATACAAATGAGCTAAGAGTGCACTGGAGGCGTGTCCTGGGGCGCTGAGCATCGCAGCAAGATCTTCCTCTTGCTTGAGGGGAGGCAGGGGAAAGCTTCAATTACACCATTAATGCTGGGAGGGGTATTAAGTGAGAGGAAGATCTTGCTGTGATGCCAGAACATGCTCTGGATGCACTCTTAGCTTATTCACATGGGAATAAAAAGCATTTTTTTTTGTCAAAATCAGGTAGCCATTCTACAAAGAAATTATAGCACTTTATTCACGGCCCTGAGCACTATAAGGTACTGGAGTTGGTTTAATAAAGTTGTTGGTGCTGACAGACTCCCTTTAAGTTTTTTAATTGCTATTTTTCAAGCCCAAACCAGGTGTGGATCATAAAGGAAGACAATATATTAAATACAAATACGACTTCTCTTGTTTTTTTCAATCCACTTTTGGTTTTGGCTAGGTGCATCTAAAAACCTTAATGTGGAAACATACTTTCATATAATGTAAGACTTCCTATTACACGAGAAGCTGAGATCCTTGATCAGTCAAAGTTCTTAGTATCCCCCTAAACTTTGTTTAAGGAGGACCTTTCACGTCCTGTTGTATATGCGGTTTTACATACCGCTAGAAAGCCGACAGCGCGCTGAATTCAGCACACTGCCGGCTTTCCAGGTATGTGCCCTGGGGCTGGAGATATCGGCGGTCGTAGTTTCACGGTTTACTGTCAGAAAGGCGTTCCTGACAGTCTAGCTGGGCCGTGAGGAATACCCTCCCCTGACTGTTCTCGTTCATAGACTTGTACTGGGGGGGGCGTTCCGTACAGCTCAGCGTCATTGCCGTACAGTAAGGAACTCCCCCCTCTGACAGTACAGGGCTATAGACAAGTACAGAGAGAGGAGGCATTCCTTACTGGCCAGCGATGACGCTCAGCTGTGAGGAACGCCCCCCCAGTACAAGTCTATGAACGAGAACAGTCAGGGAGGGCGTTCCTCACAGTGCAGCTAGACTGTCAGGAACGCCTTTCTGACAGTAAACTGTGAAACTTACATCGCCGATATCTCCAGCCCCAGGGCACATACCAGGAAAGCCGGCAGTGCTCTGAATTCAGCTCGCTGTCGGCTTTCTAGCGGTATGTAAAACCGCATGTGCCTGAGGACATGAAAGGTCCTCTTTAATACTTTTTCCTTTTGGTATACCTAGAGAAGTTTTCCAACAGGGCAAAAATCTGGGGCAGTGGGTTCAAAATGTGTTAAAAAAGCAAAATCAAAAAACATTTTTACCTTAATGATCCCCTGCCACTGCCTTTTCAGCCCTGCTGGTCTCTACTTCCTGCTCCTGTCTTGACACAGTATGAAAAAAGGCTGAGAGTGTCCACAAATCTCGCTGGGGCAGGTCACCACTGCTGCCAGTGATTGGCTAAGGAAGTATTTCCAGCCACTTCCTGCAGTGTCAAGGGAGATGCAGGAAGTCAAGACCAGCAGCGACCCCGGCAGTGGTGGGGGATCGGTGAAGTGACTGTAGGTTATTTTATTTCATTAACCCATTTTGATCCCAATACCATGACTTTTTACCTAAACGGAAAAACGTTTTAATATACAAATTGGCGCTGGTTATGGCCAACTCTTTCATCTACCCCAAATACTGGCAATATATTTGAGCATTTTTTCTTATAATAAACAACTACATAGATGGCCGACCTTAGGGGTGAGTCAGCTGTGCAGCAGCAGAGGCTGCATGAAGTGGGAGCATGATTTTGCTAACCAATTAAAAGGGATTTCCTGATCACAGCTCAGTCCTATTCAAGTAAATAAGCTGAACTGCAATACCAAGCAAAGCCACTCTACAAATATACGATGCTTGGTAAGTAGTGAAGAGGCTGCAGCCTCTTCAAACAGCCGATGAACTTTAGGACCAGGTGTGGGGTCCCTGATGATCTTTAACTGATGACCTATTCTAAGGATCAGTCACCAATAATTTAGCCTTGAGAACCCCTTTAAGTTAAATAGCTTTTTTTGTATAATTCCCAGCCATTGTATCAAGGGATGAAATCCGTGTTCAGAAGAATGAGTGGATGTGGTGAGCATATGGCAGTATGAAAGCAAAGTGAGAGCGAATACCAGTACATTGTTCCACAGAGGATGCCATACACCTAAGGCTATCCCTGATTTTATACTACATATTACTTGCTTAGATTATTATATTAGTAAAGCTGTTTTTTCTAACCATCCTGTAGTTTTTTTTTGTAGCAGGAGCTTTGCTCCAATATTTCATTTTATATTACCACTTATATTTATATCCAAGTTAGAGCTAGCACGTACACAGAGGCTCCAGACCCAATGGCATTTGAGTTCCTGTAATACAATATTATTCTTGATAATATCTAGCAATGATCATAAGGTTCTGATTTATGAGTAATTATTTGTCTACAAACACATTGCAGCAATGTCTTTAGAGCCGCCACTAGGCTACAAGGAACAAAAACATAATTTTAAGAAATGAAGCAAGAAAAAGAAAGTGGACAGGAAAGCAGTATGTGGGTCTGGAGATTAGATTTGGAACAACTATATCTGAGATGATGGCAATGTTACCAAGTCATCAGCGAAATAGAGGGGAAATGTAATATCAAAACAGAGATATAGTCTGAACTAACCGGATCTCAGTGTCCCGCTGTGCAGAAATAAGGATAAAAGCACTGTAAACAAAGGCGATCATTAAAGCAACCATTATGGGTGAGAAATCAGTGCTAAAGCAGTAAGGCTTTTATACGGAATAACCATGGAGATTTTGGTATTTAATATGAATACCTGGGCAATAAAGACACAAATTGTATTCTTCAATTGTATATATTACATAGAGAACATTAGAGCCAGCAATGTAATACGTGTAATAGAATAAAAAAAATATTAACCGTTTAGAAAATAATAATTTTGTACTTTGGGTGCTTGGTTCTATTTACCTGATTGGGAATAATATGCAATATCTGACAGTTATGCTTTGATGTACATTCAGCATATTTCTCAGGAACACCTCTTCACGTATACAAGCAAGTAGAAAATTGGCCACCTTGCAGTTATATGAAATAACAGTATACGACAGTAGACATTCATTAAAGGGATTTTCTGAGAATTTTTAACTGATGACCTATTCTTAAAGGGGTATTCCAATGAACATAATCATATCTATATTTGTAGATAATTAAAAGTTAAACATTTTTGCAAATATAAGTAGTTAAAAATTCTGCAGAGTTTTAAAGATTTCCTCTAACTATCTTAGTGGTGACATCTGTTGTTTTGATCGGTTGCCAATGGGTACAACCACAAATGCAGAAACTTTCTATGGTCTGGGACTTGCCAAAAACCCAGCTATGATTTTCTTATTGTAGCTGGGTTATCAGGCAGGGACACTACATGTATCAGGAGATATCCCGGCCATGATAAGAAAACCATTGCTGATTTTCTGAACTTAGAAAGATCCTACATTCATGGTCGTATCCATTGGCAACCGATCAAGACAACAAGACTGTGACCGCAAGATATTTGGGGAAAATCTTTAATACTCTGCAAAATGTTTAATTACTTATACATGCAAAAATGTTTAACTTTTAATTATCTACAAATTTAAAAATGGTTATGTTCATGGGAATACCCCTTTAAGTCCAACACCAAGGACCCCTGTGAATCAGCTGTTTGAGACAGAAGCGGTGCTGGAAGGGTTCTGGAAAAAGCAAAACCAGTTCAATACATGGTATTGCAACCATGTTGTAGATCTGCTCATTGACACAGACACTCTGCTTTTGTCTTATAGTTCAGACAGGTCTGTCTAAAACATGGAGGTGCCTTGTCTAAAAGAAGTTGGAAGTATATACTCTGCAGTGATTGTGTCTTCATTACAGCACTGCATCAGCAGATTTAAACAACATAGTGTGAATGAGGGCTCTAAAAGCAGTGATCATCATATAATATACTGTTGAGCTGTGGCAGGCCATTCTATCAGCTTGTGCCCAATACTGTGACTAATGTAACAGTATGTAAGTATAACATGTTTAGACCCAGCATTCATTGGAATTTATAAGCGGCACTTATTAATCCTTATGGTGCTGCAATCTTAACTGACCTGAACAGCTGGCAGGTAGTTGGTGCAATATAATAGACAGCACCCAGTAAAAATAACATAAAACCCATCTGTATTGCTGTACATGTTTAATGGAACATTAATTATGTGTATCAATTAACAATAAGCAGAATCAAACTCACACTGACATCTAAATAGTTTCATGTCCCTATGCAACTTGGATACACACTAGAGAATCCATATGTAAATTAAAGGAGCGCAATAATTGTATAAATATAACGCTGAGAAAATAAGGGACCTGCTGGCCACCGTGTGGTCATTCTCACTTAGCCTCTGACAATATATACAGTACAGACCAAAAGTTTGGACAAACCTTCTCATTCCAAGAGTTTTCTGTATTTTCATGACTATAAAAATTGTAGATTCACACTGAAGACATCAAAACTATGAATTAACACATGTGGAATTATATACTTAACAAAAAAGTGTGAAACAACTGAAAATATGTCTTATATTCTAGGTTCTTCAAAGTAGCCACCTTTTGCTTTGATTACTGCTTTGCACACTCTTGGCATTCTCTTGATGAGCTTCAAGAGGTAGTCACCTGAAATGGTCTTTCAACAGTCTTGAAGGAGTTCCCAGAGATGCTTAGCACTTGTTGGCCCTTTTGCCTTCACTCTGCGGTCCAGCTCACCCCAAACCATCTCGATTGGGTTCAGGTCTGGTGACTGTGGAGGCCAGGTCATCTGACGTAGCACCCCATCACTCTCCTTCTTGGTCAAATATCCCTTACACAGTCTGGAGGTGTGTTTGGGGTCATTGTCCTGTTGAAAAATAAATGATGGTCCAACTAAACGCAAACCGGATGGAATAGTATGCCGCTGCAAGATGCTGTGGTAACCATGCTGGTTCAGTATTCTTTCAATTTTGAATAAATCCCCAACAGTGTCACCAGCAAAGCACCCCCACACCATCACACCTCCTCCTCCATGCTTCACGGTGGGAACCAGGCATGTAGAGTCCATTCATTCACCTTTTCTGCGTCACACAAAGACACGGTGGTTGGAACCAAAGATCTCAAATTTGGACTCATCAGACCAAAGCACAGATTTCCACAGGGCTAATGTCCATTCCTTGTGTTCTTTAGCCCAAACAAGTCTCTTCTGCTTGTTGCCTGTCCTTAGCAGTGGTTTCCTAGCAGCTATTTTACCATGAAGGCCTGCTGCACACAGTCTCCTCTTAACAGTTGTTGTACAGATGTGTCTGCTGCTAGAACTCTGTGTGGCATTGACCTGGTCTCTAATCTGAGCTGCTGTTAACCTGCGATTTCTGAGGCTGGTAACTCGGATAAACTTATCCTCCGCAACAGAGGTGACTCTTGGTCTTCCTTTCCTGGGGCGGTCCTCATGTGAGCCAGTTTCTTTGTAGCGCTTGATGGTTTTGGACACTGCACTTGGGGACACTTTCAAAGTTTTCCCAATTTTTCGGACTGACTGACCTTCATTTCTTAAAGTAATGATGGCCACTCGTTTTTCTTTACTTAGCTGCTTTTTTCTTGCCATAATACAAATTCTAACACTCCATTCAGTAGGAGTATCAGCTGTGTATCCACCTGACTTCTGAACAACACAACTGATGGTCCCAACCCCATTTATAAGGCAAGAAATCCCACTTATTAAACCTGACAGGGCACACCTGTGAAGTGAAAACCATTTCAGGTGACTACCTCTTGAAGCTCATCAAGAGAATGCCAAGAGTGTGCAAAGCAGTAATCAAAGCAAAAGGTGGCTACTTTGAAGAACCTAGAATATAAGACCTATTTTCAGTTGTTTCACACTTTTTTGTTAAGTATATAATTCCACATGTGTTAATTCATAGTTTTGATGCCTTCAGTGTGAATCTACAATTTTTATAGTCATGAAAATACAGAAAACTCTTGGAATGAGAAGGTGTGTCCAAACTTTTGGTCTGTACTGTATATATATATATATATATATACACATACACACACCTTATTTAGTTATGCCTTTCTATCTGAAAATACATGGGTTCTTTCTCTTCAGTTATGTCATGTGATGTCATTCTAACATGTTGGGAATAACATGCCTTCCTGTCTTTTGTCTCTCTAAATGTCACACCAATTGAAACTGAATGGATTGTTCCACACAGACTCTCGAAAGGGTGGCACAAACTCTTATCACAGTTACTGCAGATGATAAGACAGGCTCCTGTCACAGAGTTATAATAAAGAGGATAACAGTTCAGCCTTTCTGACTATATATTGATGGTCTCTTTGATTATTTAGTAAATTGAGTGAAATATAACTACACACTCAGCAGGCAGAGAGAGTACTGTCTCTAGCTGTCACTGTGATGATTGTTGGATTGATAGTAGAACACAAAGAGAAATCTAAAAATCAAGATAGTGTTTGGTGACAAGCAGAAAGGATGCTGAATTGAAGAGATATGAGTGCAATATACATAAAATAAGTGCAAAGAGCGTAAGACAAATCAGATGAGAAGTGCAAGAATGGAAAAACAGTGTTTTTGCTGGACTGCTTCACTAATATAATTCGACCAATCCTCTTTCCCTACTTTGTTCCTTCCTTTTGATTTATATATTACAATTCTGTGATATACACTAGGGTGGAAGAAAAAGAACCCCAGAGGTAAATTCCAATGTTTCATATTACTTGCAATCTAAGACATATTATAAAATAATATTGGTGTGTTCTAAGAGCTCGACCTCCATCATTTTTTTAATTAGTGCAATGTTTCATAAAGTAAGAAAACTCCATTTGTGTTGGTTAGTGATTTCTGTGTCTCATTTTTTAACACAAATCTTGGAAATTCTCTTACTTTGAATGGATCCTCCATAGTAATTTGTAGCATATCTAAAGAAGTTCCCAATACAGTACATGAAGAATTTCTAGCATTATATCAAATGTCATGACTAGACTATGAAGCCTATAGTTGGAAGTAATTTACTGTCTGTATGATTTCCCATAACTGATTTATCTTTTCCATTTGTGATCAGATGCTTAGTTATAGCAACCAAAGGATTTTAACGTAAAGGGAGTCTGTCACCAGGGTGAAGTATATTAAACCAGTAACACAGATAGGTCAGACTTACCTGAATGTAATGCCTTCCCCCCCCCATGAAAATGTGTGCCTCATTGCCGTGATATTAATTTATTTCACAATATGCGAATGAGTAATCTGGAGCACCAAGGGCGACTCCGTTGCTTCACACTGCTATACCCCACACTGTTCTAATATGCCTCTCCGCCACCCTTCCTTCTTTGAGTGCCAGTGCCAGATAGCTATGCCGAAATCTCACCTGTCTCTGTGTTTGCGTGTTCATGCAGGTATATTTGGTCAGTGTGGGGCATAGCAGCAACAGAACCACATCAGTGCTCCAGACTGCTCATTTGCATGTTGTGACATATATGAATATCTTGGCAATGGAGACAAAAGTTTTCATGGGGAAAAAGTTGTTACGTTCAGATGAGTCTGCCCTGTCTTAATGTGTTACCGCTTTTATGCTTTACCCTGGTAACAGACTGCCTTTAAAAAAAGAACAAAACATTAGTAATAGGGTATATACTGTATAGTGTCTTGGCTAGAAGGAGCCAGGTATCTGGCTCCTCAGCCTGAGTGGATCGCCTGGACTCTCGGTTGGTCTTCACCCCTGTGTTACTATTGGGGAAGGCAACAAAAAGCAATCACCTGGCACTGTAATAATGCTGGAGGTTGCAATTTGTGCTCTTGGATATTTACTTGCAATGGTACAACATGGAATATGTGTGTTTTTTGTGAAGAAGGATCTCTTATTGGACCTATTCCAGCCAAGAACCGATATGGACTACCCAAAAAGAAGAAATACGATGTTACTTTTTGCAGCACATTTTACTATCTGGATTTTTTGTCTTTGAGAGGACAAAGGATGACCCCAAGCTTTACTGGATAAAGGTTATCCAGTATTACATGGACAACGAGAAACTAATAATTGTTACAATGTATTCTCTTTACATCAAGGAAGAAGATACAGAAAACTTACTGCAAAGAGGATATTGCTAGAGGAAAAGTGCTCAATCAGTTTGAGGTCTGAACTGGCATGGGGAATTTTTTTTTTTCTGCAAGCTAGGAAGGCGTATTTTGCCTGTAGCCAGATTTAAAATTGGCCTAGCAACAGGGGATGTCTCCTTTGCATGGATGGACGTCTTCCTCAAAAATGGAAAGAATTATGGGCATAACATGTAAAATTGCAAGAAGACAATCTGGTCAAGATGTTAACAACAGAGCTATGAATATTGTGTAATCAATTGTGTAACCTCTGTAAAGGGGTAGATACATATTGAAGGTGAGGAAGAAGAGCTTGTCAGTTAGAGGAAAGTGGAAAAGAACAGATGAAAATGAAGAAAAGAGGAGCAGAAAATTAAAGAAAAGAAGAAAAGCTGAAAGAAAAAAAGTGGAGCCAGGTCCTGCTGCTAAAGGGGCAGCTTATGAAGAAGTCAGTGAGATGGTAGAAGAAGATGTATTAAAAGAAGCTGAGGTGTTTATAGGTAGATGGAACTTAGAACACCAACTTCTTATCAGTAGTTGTGGAAACAATGGATAGAGAAGATTTCTGTTTAAGACTATTGTTGGAGAAGAAACGTGATACACATTTTTGGCTTGTTTCACACTACAGTTTTACATTGCGTTCCTTTGATCCATCAGAAGACGAGAACCATGAATTGTAAACCTGTCAGAATAAGAGATACAAACTGTACACTGTCCATTTGTATCAGTCATGATTGACTGCATTGTAAAGAAAACAGATGGAAGGTCCATTCACTTGACTTTCAGTATTTTTAGTCAGAAGAAGCAACATGGTGAACTTTTTCTACCGACTAAAAAATACTGAAGGCTGTCTGCTTTTCTTAGCAATGCAGTCAGGCATGACTGATACAAGCGAATACTGTTCCATTTGTATCAGTCATTCTGTCAGTTTTACAGTCTATTGTTCTGAACCTCTGAAAGATCAAAACAATGGACTGTTAAACTTCCATGTGAAACAGGCCTTATGGAAACTGGTTGATTTGTTGATGAAGATTTGGGACGGTATACCAGGTTAAAACATATGTTGATTATTTGGTGGTAGTCACAATGAACCATTGGTTAAAGGGTTAATCTGTAAATGAAAGGAAAGCATAAAAAAGTTGATAAAGAAGAAACTGACTGTTGGGAATCTCAATATTTGTGCTTCTGCTCACATCCAGTTTTCTCTTCAGTGCAGCACTGCTCACAGCCTTTGCTTTAAGGTTGCCATGCCTATCAGTGAAACTCTGGCTGGGTATGTTTAGCCAGTGAGAGCTTTGAGACACGCAGCCAATCAGATTCCAGCCTCATTGTTCAATCCTGAGCTGAGGCAATTTAAACCTAGTATTGATACTTATCATCTACCTGTGATTGCATTAGTATTCAAGGCTCTGTGTTCTCACAAGTTATCTTGTTTTCTGCTGATTCCATGGCTACTGATGTTGACTTACTCTTCTGGTTAACCAGTCTCTTGCTTGCTTTATATGTTAACTCCTGGACTTGAACCCTGGTTTGGACTCTCTTGCCGCAATAGGTTTTCTTAGTTTTCTGGCATCTTGTTCTGGGTCCCAATGCAGCCAAGTCTATCTTATCTTGCCATGGGCTCTGGTGAATATCTCGGTAAAACCTTGGTGGTGTTGGATTATAGGTAGCTTGTTTAACTTGCTGTCTTTTGTCATCCCAGTTACATGCTGCATATTAGTTATTACTTAAACAGCAATTCCATCACTTAGGGGATTGCTTAAGTGGCAATTCCATAACATTTATGTGACCGTTGTGAAAAAAGAATGCTGCAGTACCTTCATTATATATTTTTAACATAAATTAGAGCTTTACAAACTATCCATAATTTCAATTAAGCTAATTAGATCTTTGGTAATAATAATGACTCAATCAGCAATTAAGAGACGTTAATCAGAACAACACTGATCCAGATGTCAGTTCAGCAACTTGAATGTATTTGAAGCTTTTAGTATATTCCTGAAATATTCTGAACCATAGAAAATGAAAGCATGGATTAACAACAAAGTCATTATTCTTGGTAGGGGGCAGGGGCATTTACTGAATGATTCCGTTCCTGTAATAATAATCCCTACTGTAATAAAGTGTTAATGACTTAGTTCATATAAGAGTACATGGGCAAACTTCTAATGATATTGCACATATTGCACATTGTTAAATGGTCACTAACTTTTCAACAGTAACAGTATAGTTTTTCATGCATAAAGCAATATTGCAAGCAAATATAAGAAACTCTGTAATGTATCTTAGCAGAGAAAGTTGCATTTATTTGGCTCTTTTTCTGCTCCACCCTCCCTACTAAACCGACATTCACTTTGAGATATCTGATTATTTACCCTTGCTCTAGCAAAATGGATTAAGCCGAGATTTCAGAGTGAATGTCAGTTTTTGTTGTCACTGAAATTCACAGAAGCTTTACCTAGAAGGGGACAGGGGAGAGGAGTAAACAGGATCTGCGGCAAAGGAGAGACTAATGCAGCTCAATAGGACGTTTCTATCTCACCCCAAGTACTTTATTTCATTACAAGTTAGTTCATCTCTAGAATGTTCTAGATCATCCTGCTGCTTTTGAGTATGAGAGTTAGATTAGCAACTCTCCTCCACTTTTTGTGTAGTGTATTGGAGATATCACAGCAGCTAGCCTACACTCATCAGCCCAGGTGAGTGGAGATGTGGCTCTACATCACACTTGCCAACTCTCCTGAAACATCAATAACCTGGCATCTTGGGTTGGTGTCTCAGTATCATATTATATGTGACATGGGCACTTTATGTGCTGGTGATGTCACAAAAAGGGGCATGACCAGCACAATTCATGCCTACGTTATAAAAGGAGACATACAAGACCCATAAAGGGGCATGGTATACGAGCAAAAGGGCAGAGCTTTAAAAAAGAGAATAGGGTAATGCCTCCTGGATACCAACCTGAAAAAGTTATCAAGTATGCTCTATAGACAATAGTCTATAGTTACACATGGAAAACCAGCCCTGGCACACTTTACTAATTTTATTAATATGGCCCTTAAATGTGTAGGGATCTTCATGTAACCCCCAAATATATTAAGAGATGCTGTTGAAAAAGCATTTTTATAAAGCCTTTACCCTGAAGAAATGAATCACTATGTAATTGATCAGTTACTATGTAATTGCAGTAGTAAATTATTTGGATGAGAATATCAGGTTGTGCTGGGTGGAGAGGACAATAATGGAGGCTTTGTGGCTACAGGCAGCTACATGCTCATTTCAGACCTATGTAACGTTTGTTCAGGGCAGGGCTTGATGTAGTTTATCCAGCAAGTACCTCTTATATCTATAGATAGCTTCCAAACATCCCACAGATTGGAAAACATAGGTTTGGGTTCTCCAGCCTCGCCTGTCTTATTTTGGCACATATAATTTAATTTCCTGTGGTCAGATGAGTCTTTTGGACTAGATGTATTTCTTTTGATAATATGCTTAGAACAGTAAATGTGTGAAATAAATGTTGTCTCGTCTTTCATTTCATCTTCGTTTTTGTTTGTGTACATACGAAAAGGCTACAATAACTCAAGTGACTGCAAAAAATATCAAGTATAAAATAGTAAGGAAGTCCTCCGCACAGCTATATAAAGTGCATAAAGTGCTCTTTGTATTTGTGGCAGGGGTGGACTAAAGGAATTGGAGCAAGCCATGTGGAGGCCAGGGGAGGAGGAAAAAAAAAACAAACACACATACTCACCTGTCCCTGGTGCTCCATTGTTCTTTACTCATCTTCTCTATTAGCTGCAGACCAATAAAATGTTTCTTGTGGGAACAATTCGTTCCTGCAGAGCTTTCTTAGGTTCCTCACATTTCCATCATTTCCTTTATCCCTCTGTTATCCCTAATACTGTGCCCCAAATATTGTTATGTCACCTTAATGCCGACAAACTAATGTCCCATAGTGGCCCTCTACAAAAATTAATGTCTCATAGTGGTCCCTTCACACAGTATAATGTCCCTGGACACAGATTCATGATTGGATCTCAGCAGTGACATCATGATGCTTGACTGTTTGGTCTGAAAAAGGTGCCAGTGTTACAGGGGCATTCTATTCTTTGAGGACACAAAGGGTGCATTCTACTGTGTGGGAACACTAAGGGGCATTATAATGTGGTACACTCCAACCATGGTAGCACTCTCTGGATATAATTTTATATTGCTGTGCGCACATTTTAATCTCACTGTCAAGGGATTAACAGTCCTCACAAAGTCCAAAAGTAAATAGCACCACAGACCCTGGATATACTAGTAAATATACAGTATAACAAGAAAAGGATTTGATTCCAGGTAGTCCATACATGCAGTTAGTATTGTTATACCAGCAAATTACCTATATATGGACTATCTTTTTTTATTTTATATTTTTTTGCCATGGTGTGGCCATGGTCATCCTTTTATATTTCCTTGGGGAGGCCCAGTTATGAAACCTTTGCACTGGGCCCAGCAGTGTGTTAAAGTGCCACTGTTAAATATAATATAAAAGTAATATAAGAAAATGGAAACCTAAGTGTGAAGGATCTTGCCTTGCCAAGCCGTTTGGCACACCTGCGACCAACCTTCTTTACCTCCCACTCACACACCATGAGTGGACCGGGTAATAGGATAATACGAAACAAGCTTTATAAATTTTTATATATTTATTAACCCCAGTGGGTTGGTACTAAGCACTAACATATATAGAAATACATATCAGTGAATTATCAAGCCAATACGGGTAAAAGCAAAACTACGGTACAGAAAATAAAATGGGAAATAAAAGATAGAAAAATACCGGCACAAGTTTGTAGTCCGTTTCTCTAGGCCACAGAAGGTTTTTGGGCCTAGGATGCTTCCTTAAGCAAGTTACAGAGCATGTGTATCCTACATGCTGTCCAGAACAAAGGAAAAGGCTTCAGGCCTCAATGCTAGGCCCATGCTCAGTCCACAGCAGGACAAGCCCTCACATCTTCTCCAAGATAAGAACTTCTTGCTGCCTCTTTGCTGAGAGACAAAGAATCTAGGTCTCCTTTGAGCATATGGCTAGTGCCCCACCCACACCTCCTCCCTCCTTTGCAGAACCCTTGGAGAGATGGATGCCTTCCTAGGTGCTGGGAGAGATGTGTGTCTGTGGGTGAACTTAAGGTCACTGGCCTCCTCTTCCTCCCTGTACATCTGCCATCCTGGGGCAATAAACTGCATGGTATACACATAAAACCAATGAAGCGTATCGTCCACCAATGTAAACACAACTTAAGCACAACATTCCTAAACGGATTTGGAGGACTAATATGAGCAAGTAAAAATACATTTCCAAGAAAGATATATAACTGAGGGTCTGTTCATCACACTAATGGAACCTTTTTTTTAAATTATTTGTACATTAATTCAGGAGTTTTCCCTTTATCTTCCTCGGAAATTTATGTGTGTTGCAGTGGTGAACCTAGCCTCTTTGCTGCCTGAGGCGGACTATAGAAAGACGCCCCCCCCCCCCAAAAAAAAAAAGAAATTGAGTTTCCATGCTACTAGCTTCACACACTGTTATCGTCGCACAATATACACAATACACAAAGTTATGAAACAGTTTTTAAGAATTCTTCTTACTGCATTACTTCAGTATCAGATCAACAACACGGTACTAACAATGAAAGTAACTTCACATATCTTCTGCTTGGTGGATGGACGAGCCCACGTGGCCCCCATTCTCTATAATAGGAGTGCCACAGATAGCTGAGTACTGGACTTCGGCCATCTTTGGCGCTCCCATTGAAGTGAATGAGAGCCACGCGGGTTCGTCCAACCAGTAAGCGACACACCTATATATATGGCTGTGGTCAGGCTGAATTCCCACCCAGTGGGGGAAAAACCCAATTCTCAGGCTCAGTGGGGGTCTCAGCAGACAGACCCCCATCAATCAGGTATTCATTCATTTAGGTGAATACAGGGCAGTAACATTTTGTGACTTACAGGTGACGTCTCTGACTAATCGGTCACATTCCCTTCTTTTCCCTTTGGACCGCCATGACCACTTCTTCTAGCTGTGACTTGTGTCTGTAAAGTTTGCAACACAGACATCTTTGGCTCCTCACTTTTCCAGGCATCTAACCACATTGTCCTAACTTGCACACCCATCCTGCTGCTACCCCCAATTATAAAATATATGATATAACCCCACATAATGAATAATACCCCCAAGTGCATCTTTATATTAATAATGTCCATGTGTACCCTGTATAAATAGTGCCCCTTATTAATAATGCCCCAGGTGTTAACTAATTAAAAGGTTTTCCAGGTCATTAAACTAATCAGTGGGGCTCAAAAACCCAGGACCCCCACTGATCAACTGTTTGAATGAACTGCGGTACCTGTGTAAGCGCCGTGACCACTTCTCTGTCTACATAGTGTCATTCATCTCATAGCGGCCATGTAATGTAATTACAGCCTCGTCCTATACATGTCTACAGTATGTGACAAGGCTGTAATTACATCACATGGTCACTATAAACAGACAGCGTATAATGTAAACATGCGCCATAGCCCCTGTTTATAGCTCCCCATTTACACACACTATAATGTTCCACAGCAGCCTCTGCTTACAGTATTACGGCCTGCAGCGGCCTCTGCACACGGTATTATGCTCCATAGTGGCCCCTGCACATGGTATTATGCTCCATAGTGGCCCCTGCACACGGTATTATGCTCCATAGTGTCCCCTGCACATGGTATTATGCTCCACAGTGGACCCTGCACACAGTATTATGCTCCCTAGTGGCCCCTGCACACGGTATTATGCCCCATATTGGCTCCTGCACACGGTATTATGCTCCATAGTGGCCCCTGCACAGGGTATTATGTTCCACAGTGAACCCTGCACAGGGTATTATGCTCCATAGCGGACCCAGCACACGGTATTATGCTCCACAGTGGCCCCTGCACTCCGTATTATGCTCCACAGTGGCCCCTGCACTCCGTATTATGCTCCACAGTGGCCCCTGCACACGGTATTATGCTCCATAGTGGCCCCTGCACAGGGTATTATGTTCCACAGTGAACCCTGCACAGGGTATTATGCTCCATAGCGGACCCAGCACACGGTATTATGCTCCACAGTGGCCCCTGCACTCCGTATTATGCTCCACAGTGGCCCCTGCACTCCGTATTATGCTCCACAGTGGCCCCTGCACACGGTATTATGCCCCATAGTTGCCCACCCATTAACTATTATTATACTCTGGGGTCTTTTCAGACATAAAAACCAGTGTTACTTACCTATCCTGGACACCGGTGCACTCCCTGCAGCTTTCGGCCCTGTTTAATTGTGCACACACGTCACATGATCAGGCTGGTGATGTGACCTGATGACGTCACCAGAGGGCCCAAGCCTGCTTGGAGTAACATCAGATCGCAGGAGAGGTAAGTAACATTGGTTTTTATGTTCCCTCACCTCCCCTGGGCCTCCGATTATTCTACTCTGGGGTTTGTTTCCGGGCCATGTATAATAATGTCTCTTGTGTTTTTCCACAGATGAAATGATCCCCGGGACACTTTGTAATCCCACATTTGGGTATAATATCAAGCAGGGGGTTGTATCTATGTATATTCTCCCCTTTTTTGACCTTTTGTATGATTTTATTACTGAATTTCACATTAAAGGAGTCTATCATTAGAAAAACACATTTTTAATTAATGGCATGTTGGAATAGCCTTTAAAAAGGCTATTCTACTCCTACCTTTCATTCTAAGCTTCTCCCCGCCATTTCTGATAAAATCGTTTTCTTCTGTTATGCAAATTAGGATCACGGAGCACCGGGGGAGTTCACCCTGCGCTTCGAGCACCCTCCGCTTCGAGCACCTTCCGCTTCGAGCACCTTCCGCATCATAACTCTCCCCCCCCCCCCCCCCCCCCCTTAGCTGCTTATGTTCACTCGTCTCCTCCTCTTCGCCAGAACTTCTGCCTTTCGCAGGCATTGGACTGCGCATATCCAGGCGACCATTTTCCGGTGGTCTGCTACATGAGTGTACCTGGTGCTCCATGATCCCAATTTGCATAACAGATCCTAATTTGCATAACAGAAGACATTGATTTTACCAGAAACGGCGGGGAGAAGCTTAGAATGGAAGGTAGGAGTAGAATGGCCTCTTTTAAGGCTATTCCAACATGCCATTAGTTAAAAATGTGTTTTTCTAATGATATAGATGCAATTAAAGGGAGTCTATTTGTTTGAACGCAGTATTATGCCCACAGTGCCTGGTCCCCGAGTGCCCCAAGGTGCATGTGCCCATTACCAATTGGCCTCTGGCACTCAGACACAGACATGGTGTTCACTTCTTCCTCCACCCGTGTACATACCTGTGGCATGTGTACCGTCTGGTTACACCATCCTACAGCTCTGACACTGACTCCCAGTCTCAGATAAACCACATGAATCTTCCTACTCTGCATATGCCTTCCTGACATACTTTCATCATACCCTGGCTCCCTGGTACTCCCTCTAGTTCCAGTATAACCTTTAGTTCTCCCTTCTATCCTGTACACACCACCTTTCAATTTAAACCTTACTCCCTAATACCATATCCTCTGCTCTGTGTATTGGATTTTGTATTGTATTGAATCTTGGGTATCCTGTTCTTCTACCCTATCTATATTCTACATTTAGGTTAAATGTTTTGATGTATATGTAGGGAACTGCCATTTCTACTAGTATATAATGTATCTGGCTTCTTTGCCCCTGCAGTTTGGCTTCAGAGACCCCAGGCATTTAGTGCAAGTTTTGTTTTGTAAATACAGTGAGTCAGACACATGTGAGGCAGAGCTGCTGGGGGGAGAGATGTGAGCAGAGCTGCTGGGAGACAGACATGTTATGTCTGGGGGAGTCTAAGAGCCACTTTTTCCTCTTTACTTCACAGTATATAGTTAGGTATGTGTTACCCCCTATATACTCACAGGACCTAGCTAGTAACCGTAGTTAGGGATCCATATATATATATAGTTCAGGGCAGTGATAGGTTAGGCTTCCGAAGGCCAACTAGCTAGTTAGAGGCCCGGTGGCACTAGTAGTTTAGCTGGCAGGTTAAGGACTCAGTGTTAGGGTAGTCAGGCCTGCATCTACTGCCGTCACTGTCGCCCTGTTTGCTGCCTGTGAAGAATCTCACCATCATCATCATCATCTCCTGATCGGCTGTCTGTCATCTCCTGGAAGAATCCGAGGATCCACAGTCATCCACAGGGGCCCCTGCATCTCTTCTGTTGCCTGGAGGTATTGTGCACCGGAATCTTGCTATATATCTATATATATATATACCCGGGTATATAACCTAAGATGGTTGAGGACTTGCTGGTTGTTGTAGTATTGCTGTGTTCTGAGTATATTTTATGTATGTATTATTACCCTGTTGATTCTTATAAAGCTACTGTTATAACCTTATGTGGTATCTGTATGTATTCTTCAGACTGTGAGATTAGTACAGTGATCCTTGTTAAGGCTACTAACTGTATTTCATGGGTAAGTCCCAGGAAGAGATCCTCCCTGTAATACAGAGGCTCTATCCTGGGTGGAGGCACTGATATATTTCATATATGTTCCCACTCTTCCCTTCAGCGAAGGCTTCAGGTCCCATTATACACACAGGTCAGCGCCAGAGTCTGTTGCGGGAGGGATAATACTCATACCCCCCCCCCAAATAGGGCTACATTTGGAGGCACTGCTGAGATTTAGAAGTGGGAATAGTCATTGATATGGAGAAGCGATATAGCTCAGAGGGGAACCTCCCACTAGCTACTACATGGGATTACCGACCTCCTGTTCCTCCCCTGGTTCAGGTAAAGGAAGAACCCCGCTCAGCCAGTTACCCCCCCAGTATGGCCGTCGCTAGCAGTTCCTCTAGTGACAGTGCTATTAGCACTTTAGCCAGGCTGACTGAAATGTTAGCTCAGGGCCTGCAGGCCACTCACTACAAGAAACTAAAAGTATTCTCTGGTAATGTCCCAGTACCACAAGGGGAGGAAAACTTTGAGATATGGAAAGAACATACTCTCCAATGCCTGAAGGAATGGTCTTGCTCTGAAGAAGGCAAGCGGCAGCGTATCAGTGAAAGTTTGCGGTCTCCTGCTGCAGAATTGATCCGCTTGTACAGAGACTCTCATGAAGGAGTGAGTGCATTGGACTATATACACGTACTGTCTGATCACTTTGAGCCATACTATGACCTTGCCCAGATGGTTGCTGATTACCAAATGGTTCGAAAAAAAAAAAAAAAAAATCCCCTTTTTTTTTTTTGGGGGGGGAGAGGGGGGGGAGGTGGTTTGGTCTCCGCAACCAGAAATGAACGCACACGCGGTAGTTCAAGAAAAAAATATATATTTACTATAAGTTAATAAAGGCTATTTGAAGGTAAAATGACAGGGATAAAGACAAGCAAAATATACAATATAGCATGAACAATTTCAAGGCAAATTCTGCAATGGTTTCTACTTTTACTCTGTCCAATTCTGCAGTATGGACACTGAATGAACAATATACTCAAAACTATCCCTAACTGACCCTGACATCACATTTGGGTGCACCCCCTTTTCCCCAGTGGTCCAGGTGGACCGCTTACAGTCTGTAGAAGCGCGCGGTGGGGCCCAAAGTCGTTCCTTTCTTTTATAGCGAAACGTCCTCTCCTCACGGTTATCAGGATCTTGGGAGAAATGAAGTCCTCTTTAACAGGGAAACCCAATGAATGCAATGTAATCCAACAGCAGATTCCACTCAGCACACTGACAGTCCTGCCGAATCCATACACTGAGCTGGGATGTAAGCCGGGGTTTAGCAGGTGCTGTCCAGTACATCAACAGCACTGCGAGTCTCTATCTGTGGTATCCATATACACAGTCACAATGTCAGTCTCACTGATCAGCCACTGAGCACAGTTCCTTTCACGTGGACTCACTAGTCCTGTTGTCTCTTTACAATCTGTTTGTCTCTGGACCAAGATACAGCTTAGCTGTACAGAAAAATCTCCACACCAGTTCAATACAACACTTGCTAAGATGGCTGCTGCTCTCTGTCTCGTCACTTCCTGCTTCTCTGCTCACATTCTGTCTGCAGAACAGGCAAGCTGACATAAAAGGGGGGGGGAGTCACTCCAGCATCATGTCACAATTACAATGGCTGCTGTCTTAAAGGAACAGAATCACAGAAATACATTCAACATTAACAGTTTATACAGACAAATAAAGCTTAGGACAACATTGGCTGTCTCTTACATATTCCCCCCCACTTTAAGATTGGCAGTCCCTGCCTATGACTGTATATCCAGAGGGTTGTACTTTTATGCACAGGGTGGTAGTATACCGATGTATGGCAGGCCAAACAAACTCATCCTGTGCATACCGAACAGGGGGAATACCAGCATTTGGCCTAGTGGTCCGTCTGAGGACCGGTGGTATATTATGGGGTGCTGCAGCTATGGGCTGAGAAGGACCAGTGGATTCCGCACCAGAGGGGGCACAGGCCGGAGATACAGTAGTCACAGGTGGAACATCCCCAGGAGCAGGGATCGGCCAACAATCATCCTCCTCGTCTGAGGCCCATTCCGCACCTCCATTCTCTGACTGTGGGAGCTCATTCACATTGGCAAGCCCATCATGATTTGTCCCTTCAGAATGACACAGGCGCAACATATTTCGGTGAAGTACTCGAACACAATCAGTTCCTTCTTTCTGGACCTGGTACACTGGCCCATTCGCATACTTGCGGCCAACAACACGATACGGCAAAGCCTCCCATCGGCTTTCCAATTTCCCTTGGGGTTTCTTGACACGAACTAGCACCAGGTCGCCTGGTTGCAATGGTGCTTCTTGCACTGGGGTCTTATCAGGATGGGGATGTTCTTGCAGGCGCTGCCGCACCAATCGATGGATCGTCTCAAGTCTCTGCCGGTGCGCCCGCACCCAAGAGGTTGGATCCCTCGGAGGGAACCCATCCACATCATCCAACTGTAATTCTCCTACACTTCGCCCAGACCGCCCAAAGAGAAGTGTATAAGGAGAGTACCCCCGTTGTAGAATGGACCTGATTGTTATAGGCCCACACCATTTCAGACAAGAACTGAGGCCACTGTAACTTCTTGTCTTCCTCCAGAGTCCGCAGCATCTGTAGCAGAGTTCTGTTGAATCTTTCACAGGCCCCATTTCCCTGAGGGTGGTATGGAGTCGTGTGTGACTTCTTTATCCCGTAGATACGTTGAACTTCTTTCATTACGTGTCCCTCAAAGCAGGCACCCTGGTCGGAGTGGATGCGTTTAGGGCACCCATATACTCGAATGAAATCTTGGCACAGAGCACGAGCTGCTGACTCAGCTGTCTGGTCCTTGGTGGCGGTTACCACCGCAAATTTGGTGAAGTGATCCACCATTACGAGGCAATACTGGTGTCCGCTATTGGATGGGCCCACCATTAGATAGTCTATCATGACGATTTCTAAAGGTTCCTGGGTCACGATGGTTTGCAGGGGAGCTCTCTGTTCTATTGCCTTATGGATCTCACAAGTTCGACAGCTGCGGCATACTTCTTCGACCATTTGACGAAGACCAGGGCAGTAAATCAGTCGCTGTAACCAACGAAAGGTCTTCTCATGACCAAAATGTCCATTCTTATTATGAGCCTCAACTGCCAACGAGCGAGCCAGTCCACTAGGCACCACAATTTGGTATCGAATGTCGATCTCAGAAGGTAAATAGACCTTTCGGCATAGCACTCCATTTTTCATCTCCAACTTTTCCCACTGACTCAGAACAGATAATATCTCACGTGTCAGTCGTTCTCTTTCCTCTCTACAGGGCTTCTGGCCTTTCTCAACACACTTGATCATCTGTGCCAGCCCCTCATGGGTCTGTTGTATCTGTGCCCATTCCTGTCGTGAGGGACCAAAGAAAGGAGCCATTTCAGTCCCCTCCATCTCAAACTGATTAGCGGCGGCCAAGGCCTGTGAAAATCTGCTGAAGTCGGGCACCTCCACATGCTCCAACTCATGATCCACGTCTACTGTGGGGGTCTGGGCGGTTACCCTAGAAAGCCCGTCAGCATTCTGGTTCTCTGTCTTGGACCGATACTTAATGCGGTAATTGAACTTAGTCATTCGGGCTATCCACCTCTGCTCTAACGCCCCGAGCTTGGCATTTTCCAGGTGAGCTAGTGGGTTGTTGTCAGTCAGTACTAAAACTTCAGCACCGGTCAAATATTCAGAGAATTTCTCGGTCATGGCCCATACCAGTGCCAACAGCTCCAACTTAAATGAACTATAATTCTCGGGGTTTCTTTCAGAATCTCTCAAAGACCGGCTTCCGTACGCTATGACCCTCTCCTGGCCATCCTGAAGCTGGGAAAGCACTGCTCCAAGACCATACAGGCTTGCATCCGTATACAGCTGGAACGGCAAGTGGTAATCAGCATATGCCAAGATTGGGGCTGTTGTCAGTGCATCCTTTAATGCCTGGAAGGCTTGTTCCTGTTCAGGTCCCCACTTCACGGACCGGTTCTTTGGACCACCGGATGTGCCTCGTAGGAGAGCATTAAGTGGTGCTGCTACCTTGGCGAAATCCTTAATAAACCGTCGATAGTAACCGGCTACTCCAAGGAACGCCCTCACTTCTCGCAGGGTAGTCGGTATTGGCCAATCTTGAACAGCCGCTATCTTGTCTCTTGATGGTCTCACCCCTTCTCCTGATACGCGGTGACCCAAGTAATCAATTTCAGATTGGAACAACCGACATTTACTGGGTTTCAATTTGAGCCCATGTTCCCGCAATCTTCGAAATACTTGCCCCAACTGGTGGAGATGGTCTTCAAAGGTCGCAGAATACACTATAATGTCATCCAAGTAGATGAGAGTGAACTCAAAGTTGAAGTCACCGAGACATTTCTCCATCAACCGCTGAAACGTTCCGGGTGCATTTGTCAACCCGAAGGGCATCCGGTTAAATTCGTATAGTCCCATGGGCAAGATGAATGCCGTCTTCTCCTTGTCTTTTGTGGCCATCGGCACCTGCCAATACCCACTAGCCAGATCTAGTGAGGAGAAGTACCGGGCTCTCCCCAGCGCTGAGAGGGACTCCTCAATCCGTGGCAAGGGGTAGGAATCTCGTACGGTGCAAGCGTTTAACTTCCGATAGTCTACGCAAAATCGGATGGACCCATCTTTTTTTTCTTACTAACACCACAGGAGCTGCCCAGGGACTCTGGCTTTCTTGGATGATCCCACCCTGTAGCATCTTAGCTAACAGTTCTTTTACTTCCTGATACAACTGTGGAGGAATTTGTCGGTAGCGCTCTCTAATTGGAGGGGTGTCTCCTGTGGGAATCTCATGGTAGATCCCTGTGGTACATCCAAAATCTTCAGCATACCGTGAAAAGGCGGCTCGGTTCTCCCACAACAGTTCATCTACCTTCTGCACACATTCCAGAGAACATGAACTTGCATCCATCTTCATCTGTTCTCGAATTGCACGGCCATTCCATTCAGAGGTGGGTTCCTCATCTTCTCCCATGGACACAGTTACGGTCCACTCATCCCTTTCAGTCGGCTTCAGCTGCATTGGAGTTACTTTCCTTACTTCCTCCGGAGTCACATAGATGTTAGCCAGCAGCCTCCCTGGGGTCAGGTCCACACTCTGGTCCTGAGTGTTTACACATCGAAGTGGTACTCTTCCATTGCGAACTATTGCCAAGGAACGGGCCACTAGCGGATCAACACCTCCTTCGGCTGCCTGCAGTGGTTCTACCAACACAGCTATGCCCTCTAGTTTCCGACAGGTGCCTACGGGCATGGACACTATTGTCTCCCGACTGGGTGGCAGTGTAACTTTTGTATGCAAAGGAACTGAAATTCGAGCCAGAGGACGCTGCGCATCCGAACTTTTCTGTAAGCCACATGTCCGGATCAGCCGCTGGAAAGCTGTTTGAGTAGGCCGATGGGTGGTGGTTTCTTTCCAATAACCGTGACCTTTCTTTTCAAAGAGGATCTGATCTAATTCTTTTAACACATTCATCCCCAAAATGACAGGGACCTTTACTTCATGTGACTCCTGTACCACCACAATGCCTTTCCTACCCAGATCTTGGCCACATACCCGGACATTCATCCAGGCCACTCCCACGACCGGAACTGGTAACTGGTTAGCTGCGACCACTCGTACGAATGTATGGGGATCATATTTCACATGTTGCTGGAAGTACCGTTCATAACAGTCTCTACTCAAGGTCGTTACTTGGGAACCCGTGTCAATCATCCCGGTAACCGGAATACCCTCCATTTCCACCTGTATAACAGGACTTGCAGCGATCAGGTCATCATTAGGGCATTCTCCCCACATAGTCTCCTTGTCAGTCTCCCCTACTACACGCCCTACAGCAGCAGGGGACTTCAGTTTAACGGCGGTCTCTCATAAGTTTGTCGCTGCTCTGGACATCTAGCAGCAACGTGGCCCATCCGTCCACACTCCCAGCAGCGTATCTCCCGTCGTTCTGGCCATCTGTTTGGGCCCCTTCGGTAAGCCCCTTCGATTTCTCCTGAGCACTGCATTAACTGATTTGGACCCCTTCGGTAGGTCCTATCCTCATCCCTCCAGCGGGGTGGTGGGTGATTCTGATTTTCTGGGTATGGACGGCTCACCCTTTCACCTCCAGTTTTCTGGAAGTCTGCAATTTTCATAGAATGTTCATCACAAAGGGTGTGCAAGTGTTCCATTTGCTCTTGCAGTTTCTGCATTACTGTGAGAATTTCTTTAACCGTCCCCTTTTCTACTGTCTCTGAGCCAGAACTAGCCCCCTGTGACAAAGTAACTCCAACTGCGGTCTGGGGCTTCGGGAACATACTATTGGCACGGGAGATGGCCTCTACCTGTACATCATGGAATTTAGCATCAGTCTCTCGTCGTATAAAATCCTGCATAGTCACAGTTAAACTGCCGTCACGTATCCCCAGGACAAACTGGTCACGGAGAGTCCGATCAGGGTTACAGAAGGCTGGAGAGCCCCCTCTTTCCTTCACTTGAATATCTCGGAGCAGTTCTTGTAGGGCATTTGCATATTGGGGAAGGCTTTCATTCTCCTGTTGTACCCTCTGGAAGAACCGAGCCTGCAGAGACCCCAGCAATGCAGTTTCTCCATAAATGGTTTCTAGAATCTGGACTACTTGCTCAAATGTCTGCCTTTGTTCAAATGGCCTCAATATCACCGTGGTCTTAGCATCCCCTTGTAATGTCAATATTGCTAGCTCTACTAGTACTTCTGGTGCGGTCTGGTACATTCGCTGTATCATTCGTATCTGTTCCACCCACATACTCACTGACATATTATTGCCATCAAATTTAGCTAACTGACTCATTATAGCCCCTGCTGGCATTCTTCCTCCAGCACCATTCTCCCGAACGGGTGCGTCACCGTCCATTCTGGTAAGCGGATCCTGCCGACTACGCCAATTTGTGAACCGAGAGCAAGGCAGGTGGTTTGGTCTCCGCAACCAGAAATGAACGCACACGCGGTAGTTCAAGAAAAAAAAATATATATTTACTATAAGTTAATAAAGGCTATTTGAAGGTAAAATGACAGGGATAAAGACAAGCAAAATATACAATATAGCATGAACAATTTCAAGGCAAATTCTGCAATGGTTTCTACTTTTACTCTGTCCAATTCTGCAGTATGGACACTGAATGAACAATATACTCAAAACTATCCCTAACTGACCCTGACATCACATTTGGGTGCACCCCCTTTTCCCCAGTGGTCCAGGTGGACCGCTTACAGTCTGTAGAAGCGCGCGGTGGGGCCCAAAGTCGTTCCTTTCTTTTATAGCGAAACGTCCTCTCCTCACGGTTATCAGGATCTTGGGAGAAATGAAGTCCTCTTTAACAGGGAAACCCAATGAATGCAATGTAATCCAACAGCAGATTCCACTCAGCACACTGACAGTCCTGCCGAATCCATACACTGAGCTGGGATGTAAGCCGGGGTTTAGCAGGTGCTGTCCAGTACATCAACAGCACTGCGAGTCTCTATCTGTGGTATCCATATACACAGTCACAATGTCAGTCTCACTGATCAGCCACTGAGCACAGTTCCTTTCACGTGGACTCACTAGTCCTGTTGTCTCTTTACAATCTGTTTGTCTCTGGACCAAGATACAGCTTAGCTGTACAGAAAAATCTCCACACCAGTTCAATACAACACTTGCTAAGATGGCTGCTGCTCTCTGTCTCGTCACTTCCTGCTTCTCTGCTCACATTCTGTCTGCAGAACAGGCAAGCTGACATAAAAGGGGGGGGAGTCACTCCAGCATCATGTCACAATTACAATGGCTGCTGTCTTAAAGGAACAGAATCACAGAAATACATTCAACATTAACAGTTTATACAGACAAATAAAGCTTAGGACAACATTGGCTGTCTCTTACATATTAACCGTTTACAGCTACTTCTTTCACGTCTGGTGTACCACGCAGCTATATCTACTTCAGAGGTAGACGCTATGAGAACCAGTCAGTTGGTGAGAGGGTTACAACCTCATCATCCTCTTGCTCAAGTACTCAAGGTCTTACTATCTGATAGAGTCCTTCCATTTCCTGACTTAATGAAGTTAGTGAAGAAACAAGAAGCTGACATTAGTTTTAGTACCCCTAAGAAAGCGAAAAGCATCTCTAAAGAAGATGTTGTTCCTAATTCAAACAAGGACAAACCAGCGGAGCGGTCAGAACTTAGACAGTCCGCCACTCCACCCACTGCCACTCAATGGAGGAAGGATGCTAGAACCTGTTATAAATGTGGTCAGACGGGCCATACTGCCAGACAGTGTACGGAGGACAGTGAGGGATTGAGACACAGTGCTGTCTTCTCTATTCAGAATCAAAGACACCGAAGGAAGGCGGGCCGAGTAAATACCAGAGGCGCTATCGCGGGCTCCAGGTCCGTTGTCAAAGTCACTGTCAATGGTCATGCCGCTCCTGCCCTGTTTGATACAGGATCTCAAGTGACCCTGATTTATCGCTCGTTCTACCAAAAGTATCTGAGGGATATACCTCTTCAGTCTACGGGACAAATGAAATTGTGGGGGCTTAATTCAGGATCATATCCTGTAGATGGCAGCCTACAAGTAGTTATAGCTGTCCCTGAATTAGAAGATCAGAGTGTCGCTCCCATGAAGATTACGGCTCTTGTCTGTCCTGATACAGGGGATTCTTGTGCAGCTCCTGTGATACTTGGCACTAATTGTCCCGCAGTGCATTATGCTTTTCAGAAGTTTCTTGGAAGAGATTGGAACCCTGCAGCTCAGCCGGTGAATATATCTTCTGATCTTAGAGAACTCTGTGATGCCCTGTCTACTGGCTATCGACATGGAATGGTATATCATATCGGTGAGAGAACCGTGGAGGTTCCTGCCGGCGGGGAGAGAATTCTGAGAGTAGCCTCCAGCATTGCTCCCGATTTGCTTGAAGGGGGGAGTTATGTCCTTATGGAAACCCCTGAAGAAATGATTAACCAGAATGGCTGGATGGTGATCCCAGAGAGAAAGGACTGGAGAAATAAAGTGGAGTTATCTACCTGTGTGACAGTGAGGAACTGTTCACCGCATCCGATTGTAATTGGACCATACCAGAATGTGGCCCACTGCTACCCTGTGCTTGGAGTAAATCCATACGCTGAAGTGTGCAGGATTCAAATCCGAGATGCAATCCCTAATCTCAATCTTGACTTGAGTGATCCACATTTACCAGAGGCCTGGAATCAGCGACTGACACAGAAGTTGTCTGAATTATCGGAAGTGTTCTCCATGGATGATATGGATGTAGGTTGTGCTAAAAGTGCTCAACACACTTTCCGATTGACCGATTCTACTCCCTTCCGGGAGCGACCACGGAGAGTTGCTCCAAAGGATGTTGATGAGTTAAGACAGACTCTACAGCAAATGAAAGGTCAGGGGATCATTGTGGACAGTAAGAGCCCCTATGCCTCACCTATTGTGGTGGTAAGAAAAAAATCTGGAGCAATTCGCCTATGTGTGGATTACAGAACTCTGAACCGGAGAACCTTACCTGATCAGTATACACTGCCGAGAATTGAAGAAGCTCTGGAAGCTCTGAATGGAAACTGTTGGTTCACAGTGCTGGACCTAAGATCGGGATACTATCAAGTCCCAATGGCACCTGAGGATCAGGAAAAGACAGCCTTCATATGCCCCTTGGGTTTCTTTCAGTTCACTCGTATGCCGCAAGGTACAAAAGGTGCGCCAGCAACGTTCCAAAGGTTGATGGAAAGAGTGTTAGGTGATTTAGTGCCCCGGGAATGCCTTGTATATCTTGATGACATTATTGTGTTTGGAAAGACGCTGGAAGAACATGAAGAACGACTCATGAGAGTACTCCATCGCTTAAAAGAAGAGGGGCTGAAGTTGTCGGCTGACAAATGCAAATTTTGTAGATCTTCGGTCACTTATGTAGGTCATATTGTTTCTGCTGAAGGAGTTGCTACCGATCCTGGTAAGATTGAAGCTGTGGTGAATTGGCCCCGACCGCAAAATATTACGGAGTTGCAATCTTTCTTGGGGTTTTGTGGATTCTATCGACGATTTGTGGAAGGATATTCAAAAATTGCTCGAGCCCTCCTCGACCTGTTGAAGAGTGATGCAGGAGATCCGGGAAAGAAGAAAGGGTCTTCCAAAAGCCTTTTTGGCGATAGGTGGACTGCGGATTGTGAAGAAGCATTTAAGTTGTTGAAGAAGAAATTGACAGAAGCTCCCGTTCTGGCTTATGCTGATGCACAGAAGCCATATGTGCTACATGTAGATGCCAGCTTTGAAGGATTAGGTGGCGTGCTGCACCAAGAATACCCGGCCGGGTTACGGCCCATAGCTTTCATAAGTCGAAGTCTTTCTCCCAGCGAGAAAAATTATCCAGTACATAAATTGGAGTTTTTGGCGCTCAAGTGGGCCATTGTTGATAAATTACATGACTATTTATACGGAGCCACGTTTGAAGTAAGAACAGACAACAATCCACTGACATACGTTTTGTCAACCGCTAAACTCGATGCTACAGGACATCGCTGGTTGGCAGCTTTATCCAACTACCAATTCACACTCAAGTATAAATCGGGGCCTAAGAACATTGGGGCAGATGCTCTATCAAGACGGCCTGGATTACCTAGTCCGGAAGTAGTGGATGAATGGGAAGAAGTGCCAAGTCCTGGAGTAGGAGCTTTGTGTGCCATGGCTGCTGTAGTTGAAGACCGAGTAGCCTTTTCTGAAACTCGGCTTATTGACTCTATTGGGGGAGGTCCCGAAGCTGTACCAGACATGTTTGCCTACCCTGCCGCTTTAGGATCCTTTGAGAGTTGTTCTATATCTTCAAAGCGAATGATCTGGAGTCAAAAGACTGATCCTTTAATTGGACCTCTTTATCAAGCAGTGAGTTCTCAAGACAGAGAAATGTTAAAGACATCCCTACCCTCTGAATGCAGTCAACTTCTACGAGATTGGGAGAAGTTTGAAATAGACAATGGCCTACTTTATCGTGTGGTGCTGTATCATGATCACCCTGGAAGGCGCCAACTAGTTATTCCAAGCTGCTTTCAGAAGATGATTTTCCGAAGTCTGCATGATTATCATGGTCATTTGGGACCTGAGAAGACTTATGGCCTAATACAAGACCGATTCTACTGGCCCAAAATGAGAGACACCGTGACTCGTCTGTGTAGGTGCTGTCGCAGATGTTTGCAGAGGAAGACTGTCCCGGTTCGAGCGGCCTTCATGGGACACTTGAAGAGTTCGGGCCCCATGGATCTTGTCTGCATAGACTTCCTTTGTATTGACAACGACTCCAGAGGATTTGGAAATGTATTGGTGGTGACTGATCACTTCACACGATATGCTCAAGCCTTTCCGACTAAGGATCAAAAAGCAGTCACTGTTGCAAGAGTGCTTTGGGAAAAGTATTTTATCCATTATGGCTTACCACACCGGTTGCATTCTGATCAAGGCCGGGATTTTGAGAGTAACCTGATCAAAGAGTTACTTCAGTTGTTGAACATCCGCAAAAGTCGGACGACGCCTTACCATCCAGAGGGAGATGCCCTTCCTGAAAGATTTAACAGGACTTTACTTGATATGCTTGGTACCTTACGAATTGAGGATAAGCGATCCTGGAGTAGAAAAGTGGAGGCTATGGTGCATGCCTATAATAGTACAAGGCACGAGAGCACAGGATATTCACCATACTTTCTGATGTTTGGAAGAGAGCCTAGGCTACCTATTGACATCTTGTTGGGAGTCTCTACCGATGGTATCAGTCATCGAGATCATTACCGATACGTGGCACGTTTGAAAGAAACGCTTAAGAGTGCTTATGAGCTGGCTGGGGAAAATGCGGCCAAAGTGAATGAAGGAAATAAAAGGAGATTTGATCTTCGAGTAAGATACCAAGAATTGAACCCTGGGGACCATGTTCTGCTACAGAATTTGGGAGCATCTGCAAAACATAAGCTGGCTGATCGATGGCGGAGTGAACTCTTTACAGTGGTAGATCGGTTGCCTGGAATACCAGTCTACAAGATAAAAGGACGGGACGGGAGGATCAGGACTTGGCATAGAAATCATTTGTTGCCTGTACCTCAGATTGATGGTATGGATATCTCCAATGATGGCTCGGCCTGCGATTCTCCACAGTCCTTAGCCGATATTCCACCTGACCTTCCTGAAACTCCTGAGAGTGATTGGACTGTGGCTCCTGAAGTTCCTAGATCACCAGTATCTTCTCCTTCAGGGAGACCTATGAACCCTCAAACTCCAGAATTCGTACCTAGATCTGTGTCTACAGATGAGCAGGGATCTAGCTCTCCTACGCCACCAGCACCATCCCCTCCCATGGCAGACAACCCTAGTTTAGGGCCTGGACATGCTAGTTTACCTCAGAGAGAGGTACGGAGAGGAGAGAGAATTAGACACCCTCCACCTATGCTGACATATGATAGTTTGGGGGACCCCAGAATTACTACTCAGCCTCATTTATACCATGCTTGGGTGGGTGCAGTGTCCACTTTGGTCAATATGTTACCAATTTTCGCTCCTGCTGGCATGTATACCTATTAACCTGTTGTGACTCTGTAAATGCAAAAGCAACCATATTGATATTGTCATTGGTAATGTTGACTGTATACTATGACTTTGTATGTCTTTGACGTGACGTAAAGATTTCACCAGAGGGAGAGTGTAGGGAACTGCCATTTCTACTAGTATATAATGTATCTGGCTTCTTTGCCCCTGCAGTTTGGCTTCAGAGACCCCAGGCATTTAGTGCAAGTTTTGTTTTGTAAATACAGTGAGTCAGACACATGTGAGGCAGAGCTGCTGGGGGGAGAGATGTGAGCAGAGCTGCTGGGAGACAGACATGTTATGTCTGGGGGAGTCTAAGAGCCACTTTTTCCTCTTTACTTCACAGTATATAGTTAGGTATGTGTTACCCCCTATATACTCACAGGACCTAGCTAGTAACCGTAGTTAGGGATCCATATATATATATAGTTCAGGGCAGTGATAGGTTAGGCTTCCGAAGGCCAACTAGCTAGTTAGAGGCCCGGTGGCACTAGTAGTTTAGCTGGCAGGTTAAGGACTCAGTGTTAGGGTAGTCAGGCCTGCATCTACTGCCGTCACCGTCGCCCTGTTTGCTGCCTGTGAAGAATCTCACCATCATCATCATCATCTCCTGATCGGCTGTCTGTCATCTCCTGGAAGAATCCGAGGATCCACAGTCATCCACAGGGGCCCCTGCATCTCTTCTGTTGCCTGGAGGTATTGTGCACCGGAATCTTGCTTATATATATATATATATATATACCCGGGTATATAACCTAAGACGGTTGAGGACTTGCTGGTTGTTGTAGTATTGCTGTGTTCTGAGTATATTTTATGTATGTATTATTACCCTGTTGATTCTTATAAAGCTACTGTTATAACCTTATGTGGTATCTGTATGTATTTTTCAGACTGTGAGATTAGTACAGTGATCCTTGTTAAGGCTACTAACTGTATTTCATGGGTAAGTCCCAGGAAGAGATCCTCCCTGTAATACAGAGGCTCTATCCTGGGTGGAGGCACTGATATATTTCATATATGTTCCCACTCTTCCCTTCAGCGAAGGCTTCAGGTCCCATTATACACACAGGTCAGCGCCAGAGTCTGTTGCGGGAGGGATAATACTCATACCCCCCCCCCCAAATAGGGCTACATATATTATGTCATATTATATAATATGTCTAAGCTCCATCCTCCTAATAAGTACTGTACACTATATGTACTTATTGACATTGTTCCTTTGCAGATCTGACTTGAAAAAGATTGACATAGACCAAAATGTTCTTTACTATTCATCTGTAATAAGGACTGCTACCTTTGTTTCACTGCGCTAGATGGATTGACACATGGATTGTATGATTTGCAATTCTCTATGTTCTACATTCACTGATGTGTACAAGAATCTGCTCACAATAAACCCTATGTAATTTAGCATCCTAACATGAAATAGTGTGTCGTGGTTTTCTACTACAAATTGAAATGGAGGTCCTGGAGATGGGATTACCCACTTTAATATTCTGTGCCACAGTGTTGTTAACGCTTTAAGTAAACTGTGAAAAACTAGTATCCCGTCTCAACCGCATTTTCCATAAATTTTTTTAACCTGTAATCGAAAAAAACCTGCTTGGGTGATGGGAACATCTTTATAGGAGAGTGAAAGCCATTGGAAACTCATAACTTTTTTCTTTCTTGCCTACAGAGACAACAATTTTGGCCGTCACTTTCCTGGAACATCTTTTGTGGCACGCAGTGAAGTGCAATCATATTGGACACGCAGCACTTGACGAGGGCATGGAAATTACTATGGATGGCGTAGCAACTAGAGCAATTTCATGTGCCTTGGCTGCTTCTAATGCCTGTCTGAGAGAAAACATTTAGTTCATGGAGTTTGAGGTCATATGAAACTCCGAAGAGTTAGATAAATGGTATCAGGGTCAGAAAAGACAAAGAATAACAACGAAAAAAATTGAAGTAGTGGAACATTATTTTGACATTTTTTGTGACAACATGTTGCTCTTTTGTATAGCTTTTGAGAAAACCTTTTAGAGCATTTGTTCTCATGGAAAGAGGCACAAGTGTTTTCACTGTAAGCAAGTTGTTCTGTGCTTTAGATTGCTCTAATTCATGTACATGTCATTATGCTCTTGTTAGAAAAGATTTTGAGAAAAATTAATGTTTTTGTATGATGTACAATTTTTGTTAAGTTACTGCCAGATTCATTTCCAACTGCTATTAGGTGGAAAAGAAAAAGAAATCAAAGTGAATATCCACCCTGAAAGCATTCTTTCCATTGACTTTAATTGACTTGATACATTTTGAAGGTTAACCTTAGGATAGTTCATAGATATCAAAGTGACCAACAAAATTCTGGGGTGTTCCATTCTGTCTTATGTTTTTTTAGATGTAGTAGTGCTGCTGAAGAGGCAATTTAAAAATAGATAAATAAATAACTCACCTATTTCTGATCTAGTGGTAAATCTTGTCTTTTGTTCACAGATTGATTCACAGGCTGATACACCCCATTAGTGCTAAGCGACCATATGCAGCCAATCACAGATCTCAGCTGTGAACTCTTCACAAAAGGCACATGAGTGTTGTGAGATGTTGTTTGTGAAGAGTTCACCGCTAAGATCTGTAGGTGGCTGCTGAGGTACCTAGCACAAATGTGATGTCACTGCTGAAGTCAGCGGGGGGCCTGTCAACAAAGCACCAGGTCTACCAGCTCTGGATATGAAGGCCCAGGAAGAGTAATGTTTTTTCTGTTATTGGCCCTCTCAGCACCACTATTACATCTTAAAAATATATGTTGGGCATGCCTTTAATGGTTCGTCATCATAATATATTGCCAGTCTTATTAGATCATGGTATATTTCATAGAGAGCTGAGAGGCCAATGCATAGCATCAAGGATTCCATTCTGTATTTCAACAGCCATAACTTTTTTTTTTTAATTGATGTGGCTGAATGAAGCCTAGTTTTATGTGGTAGATATATATATATATAAATTATTGTGATTTTCTACAAAATTAGTACTTTAATTACTAAATTAATTTTTCATGTTATTAAAGCCATATGTGTTGTGTGGCTATCAATTAAATATGTTTTTTAAATGTAAAACAGAAACATTGTGTTCAAGAAAATGTGTTTTAAACTTAACTGTATTTTTGCAACTTTTATTACTATTCTTAAAATTAACTAGAATGAAGAACTAAGAATGTATTCTATAACCAGGGGCGTAACTATCGGGGTAGCAGCGGTAGCAGGACATTACGGGGCCCCCGATGCTTTTTTTTTTTTTTAAACATAGGCCGTTACCTGCTGGAGTAACCCCAGCAGGTAACGGGCCCTATATACTTACCGTTCCGTCTTTGAAAAGACCCCGGAGTATAATAATCGGAGGCCCAGGAGAGGTGAGGGAACATAAAAAACAATGTACTCTCCTACGCTCTCCAGGCTTCGGGCCTGTTTGGTGACGTCCCAGAGGTCAGCGGACGTCATTTTGCGTCGCGACGCCGGCCCGCGTCACGTGACGCCGGCCTGGTCCAACATTGAAGAAAGCCGAAGTAGCGCATAGGCATGCACCGGAGCGAGGAATAGGTAAGCAACGTTGTTTTTTTTGGTTTGTATCCTCCCCTGGGTCTCCGATCATTATACTCTGGGGTCTGAAAAGACCCCAGAGTATAATAATTGTTCATGCGTGGTCCACAATGGGACATATAATACTGTGTGCAGGGGCCACTATGGGGCAAAATACTCAGTGCAGGGGCCACTATGGGGCAAAATACTGTGTGCAGGGGCCACTATGGGAAATAATAGTGTTTGCAGGGGCCACTATGGGGCATAATACTGTGTGCAGGGGCCACTATGGGGAATGATACTGTGTGCAGGGGCCACTATGGGGAATAATACTGTGTGCAGGGGCCACTATGGGATGTAATACTGTGTGCAGGGGCCACTATGGGACATGATACTATGTGCAGGGGCCACTATGGGACATGATACTGTGTGCAGGGGCCACTATGGGACATGATACTGTGTGCAGGGGCCACTATGGGACATGATACTGTGTGCAGGGGCCACTATGGGGCATGATACTGTGTGCAGGGGCCACTATGGGGCATGATACTGTGTGCAGGGGCCACTATGGGGCATAATACTGTGTGCAGGAGCCACTATGGCACATAATAGTGTGCACAGGAATGCGTTTTTTTTTGGGGGGGGGGGGGTTGGAGGGGGGCGGTCCAGGGGGAGACGATTGGGGGCAGCGGTTCCGGGGGGGGGGGCCCATGTCAAATGTTCGCCTTGGGGCCCAGCCATTCCTAGTTACACCACTGTCTATAACATACATATATTTGTAAGCTAATGAGTTATGATCTGTGTCACTACAACAAAGGCTGGTAGGACAACACAAGGCTGGGATCAGAAAGTGCAGTTCTGTTGTGTTTTTGCTGATGTTGTGTACTTTTTAGTTATACCATTTTGGGGAATGTCTATTGCTTTGATCGCTTTTTATTCAAATTATTATGAGAGGCAAAACAGGGAGAAGACGGCGGTTTGGCTCTTTTGATTTTTTTCCCACTACGACATTCACCATATGGGACAAATATTTTTATAAGTTTGTAGACCGGGCATTTTCAGAACAGGGATACTTAATGTATATGGGTTTCACTTTATTTCTTCACCTTCATACAGTATGTGTTCTAGGGAAAGGGGAGTGATTTGAATTTTTACATTTTTTTTTTTATTGTTTTTAAAACTTTTACTTTTAGACCCACTAGGGGTCTTAAACCCCAGGAGGTCTGAACACTAATAAACACATTATAATGCTAATGATTTGCAATGCATTATAGAATACTGACACTTCTATTACAGGCTTCATAGAGCAGACTGCAACAGAAGTGTATTGCAGACAAGCTTGGGAACCTTCAATAATGGCGGCTCAGCCAGCTTTGACTGAGGCACTGGGGGTAATGTTGTTCAGAGAAAGGATCAGGAAGCAGACAGTTCCATTCTTTGTGTACTGGTCAGACAGGGTTACTGCAGATCACTTGTCTGCTTCCTGCTCCATTTTCTGTATATCAGCTGATTGATGGGGGTGCTGGGTGTCAGACTCCCAATTATAAGATATTGGTGATTTATTCTTAGCATAGATCATCAATATTGTTAGTCCAGAAAACAGCCTTTAAAGCAGGGGACACATAGTATTTAATTTTACTTGTTTAGGGTTTTTTTATACACTCCCTAAAACAAAACTGAGATCAGGAATACTGAACTCCTTCTTTCAGGTATACAGCATTCTTGTATATCTGCTGTAGAATATCCATCTAGCCCAGGAGACAACAATTCAGCCACCTAATCCCGTACAAGAGAAAATAGCACAGGTGCATAATAATAATGAGCGGTCACTTATATACCTTCTGTGGGTTGGAATCAGAAATAGGTTAGCAGAGAGCTGGTGAGGTATTTTTTACATTTGCAACCTGATAACTATAAACTTTTGTTTCTTGACTCCTACATCTAAGTCTGTCCTATATTCCACCACTCATTATGGAATATGGAGATCAACATAGAGACAGACTCCAGTGGATAGAACCTAGTCAAGGACTAAGAAATCTCAACAGATACTGTATAGCAATAGTTTCATTATGTTCACTGCTTCCAGTTCATTACCCCACTAAGTAATTTATAACCCAGTATATAACAGATTCTACACGATAAGAACAGATGTGGGAATGTGATGTAAATTGGATGGCATGACTACACTGCTACTGAGCAATTCAGAACTATCACTATATCACACATAAAAATTCATTTGTCTGGCCTCCCAACTATCCACTGCCTCTTCGTAATACATGACCTGAAACATAGTGAATAAGGATCCACAGAGTGCTTAGCTTGGGGAACACATTGTTTTTGGTCTATTTTATGTTACTGATGGTTTTGATTTGGCTTTGGCCACTTGGTTTGGTCCAGCTGCCATTCTCTCTTTCCCCCCTTTCCCTTTATTGTGTTTCTAATAGTTTGGTCCAGGAAATGTCAAGGTTGAGGTCACCTATGCTTAGGCATGAGATGGTTCTTGAATTCTGCTCTGCTCACGTGGAGCCCTGGAGACATCAGCTGATTGGTCCTGATGGCAGTTTGGCGGAAGCATTTCTCCTTTATAAACCCAACTTTCTGGGGGTTTGGGGCAGTGCAAGAAGATTCTGAAGTTCAGCTCCTCCCCCCAGGGTTGAACCACTGTCCGATGTTTATTAAAGGGATTTAGTCTTTCAGCAAAATGCTGGGGTTCTTTATTTATTCCAGTTTGTGAAATGATGGCATTATGTCTGCCGTTAATTATTTATTAATTATTTATTCATTTATCCATTCATGTCGGTCATCTCTATGAGCAATCCTTCATAAACATTAGGGCCACATTTTGTTCCACAATTAGGTGCATCTTGTGTATTATTTATTTATGGGCACTTTATAATGGTTTCAGTTGTAGTGTTTAGTGGGGAACCTGTGCCACTGTGCAGTTGAGGAAATATCTGTCACATACGTGAAACAGAAATATTTTTATGCATGGAGCATGTATATATTTTAAATATTATAGGTCCCTGTATATACAGTACAGACCAAAAGTTTGGACACACCTTCTCATTCCAAGAGTTTTCTGTATTTTCATGACTATAAAAATTGTAGATTCACACTGAAGGCATCAAAACTATGAATTAACACATGTGGAATTATATATTTAAGAAAAAAGTGTGAAACAACTGAAAATATGTCTTATATTCTAGGTTCTTCAAAGTAGCCACCTTTTGCTTTGATTACTGCTTTGCACACTCTTGGCATGCTCTTGATGAGATTCAAGAGGTAGTCACCTGAAAAGGTCTTCCAACAGTCTTGAAGGACTTCCCAGAGATGCTTAGCACTTGTTGGCCCTTTTGCCTTCGCTCTGCGGTCCAGCTCACCCCAAACCATCTCGATTGGGTTCATGTCTGGTGACTGTGGAGGCCAGGTCATCTGGCGTAGCACCCCATCACTCTCCTTCTTGGTCAAATAGCCCTTACACAGTCTGGAGGTGTGTTTGGGGTCATTGTCCAGTTGAAAAATAAATGATGGTCCACCTAAACGCAAACCGGATGGAATAGCATGCCGCTGCAAGATGCTGTGGTAACCATGCTGGTTCAGTATTCCTTCAATTTTGAATAAATCCTCAACAGTGTCACCAGCAAAGCACCATCACACCTCCTCCTCCATGCTTCACGGTGGGAACCAGGCATGTAGAGTCCATTCGTTCACCTTTTCTGTGTCACACAAAGACACGGTGGTTGGAACTAAAGATCTCAAATTTGGACTCATCAGACCAAAGCACAGATTCCCACAGGTCTAATGTCCATTCCTTGTGTTCTTTATCCCAAACAAGTCTCTTCTGCTTGTTGCCTGTCCTTAGCAGTGGTTTCCTAGCAGCTATTTTACCATGAAGGCCTGCTGCACACAGTCTCCTCTTCACAGTTGTTGTAGAGATGTGTCTGCTGCTAGAACTCTGTGTGGCATTGACCTGGTCTCTAATCTGAGCTGCTGTTAACCTGCGATTTCTGAGGCTGGTGACTCGGATGAACTTATTCTCCGCAGCAGAGGTGACTCTTGGTCTTCCTTTCCTGGGGCGGTCCTCATGTGAGCCAGTTTCTTTGTAGCTCTTGATGGTTTTGGTCACTGCACTTGGGGACACTTTCAAAGTTTTCCGAATTTTTCGGACTGACTGACCTTCATTTCTTAAAGTAATGATGGCCACTCGTTTTTCTTTACTTAGCTGCTTTTTTTTTTTGCCATAATACAAATTCTAGCACTCCATTAAGTAGGTCTATCAGCTGTGTATCCACCTGACTTCTGAACAACACAACTGATGGTCCCAACCCCATTTATAAGGCAAGAAATCCCACTTATTAAACATGACAGGGCACACCTGTGAAGTGAAAACCATTTCAGCTGACTACCTCTTGAAGCTCATCAAGAGAATGCCATAAGTGTGCAAAGCAGTAATCAAAGCAAAAGGTGGCTACTTTGAAGACCCTAGAATATAAGACATATTTTCAGTTGTTTCACACTTTTTTGTTAAGTATATAATTCCACATGTGTTAATTCATAGTTTTGATGCCTTCAGTGTGAATCTACAATTTTTATAGTCATGAAAATACAGAAAACTCTTGGAATGAGAAGGTGTGTCCAAACTTTTGGTCTGTACTGTACGCATGTGAAAATGTTGAGAAAGTACTCTATATATACTCTATATATAATTAAAAGGTGTTCACTCATGAGGACAACCCTTGTCTTTAACTCTTTTTAAGGCATTTAGAAAGCAGGTTCCCTCAGTGCCTCCCTCTATGAGCTAGAGCACAGCGCTTCTCTGTACAAGTAGATTTCTTTCTGGCAGACTCAAGTCAATTTACATTACAAGGATGGCCATTCATCTGACAAACTGCCTTGTAATTTCCCAAATAATTCAGCTGTTTGTAAGGAGTGCTGGGAATGGGACCCAGGATGATCAGAAAATAATTTAAAGATAAACCCTTTAAAGCATCTTGCTCATCAAAGAAGGTGATGGAACATTGCTAAGGCAAGCCATCACAAGACTCCAACTATAGATACATCCATTAATCCTCAAAATGAAGGGGCATATGGCCAGTTTCAGACACTTGTCTCCAGTTTGTGGAAGAAGGACCGCATGTAAGCTGTATTTTCAGACTGTCCAGGGACCTAGACTCACAGCATCCCACTGTAAGGCAGTGACTTACAGGATCATGGATGACTAGATGACTGTGTCCGCAGACAGTGTTCAGTCCAGAAAATACATCAGAGATATGGTCCATATTTCATAGACTGGGTCTGGCCCTCTCAAACTAGCCTAAGACCTAAAGAGTCTTATAGACCATGCAATCTTTCTCTGGGAAAAAGTATGACAATTATTTCTATTTCAAAGAAAAATAAAACTGTTCCACTAATGAAGGGCAGCAATCCTATACAGTAAGTCAATGAGTGAACCTTAAAATAGTAACATACAGTGGGGAAAAAAAGTATTTAGTCAGCCACCAATTGTGCAAGTTCTCCCACTTAAAAAGATGAGGCCGGCCTGTAATTGTCATCATAGGTAGACCTCAACTATGAGAAACAAAATGAGAAAACATATCCAGAAAATCACATTGTCTGATTTTTAAAGAATTTATTTGCAAATTATGGTGGAAAATAAGTATTTGGTCACCTACAAACAAGCAAGATTTCTGGCTCTCACAGACCTGTAACTTTTTCTTTAAGAGGCTCCTCTGTCCTCCACTTATTACCTGTAGTAATGGCTCCTGTTTGACATTATCAGTATAAAAGACACCTGTCCACAACCTCAGTCACACTCCAAACTCCACTATGGTGAAGACCAAAGAGCTGTGGAAGGACACCAGAAACAAAATTGTAGACCTGCACCAGGCTGGGAAGACTGAATCTGCAATAGGCAAGCAGCTTGGTGTGAAGAAATCAACTGTGGGAGCAATACTTCGAAAATGGAAGACATACAAGACCACTTATAATCTCCCTTGATCAGGGGCTCCACGCAAGATCTCACCCCGTGGGGTCAAAATGATCACAAGAACGGTGAGCAAAAATCCCATAATCACACAGGGGGACCTAGTGAATGACCTGCAGAAAGCTGGGAGTAACATAACAAAGGCTACCGTCAGTAACACACTACGCCACCAGGGACTCAGATCCTGCAGTGCCAGACGTGTCCCCCTGCTTAAGCCAGTACAAATCCGGACCTGTCTGAAGTTTGCTAGAGAGCATTTGGATATTCCAGAAGAGTATTAGGAGAATGTCATATGGTCAGATGAAACCAAAGTAGATCTGTTTGGTACAAACACAACTCGTCATGTTTGGAGGAGAGTGAATGCTGAGTTGCATCAAAAGAACACCATAGCTACTGTGAAGCATGGGGGTGGCAACATCATGCATTGGGGCTGTTTCTCTGCAAAGGGACCAGGACGACTGATCCGTGTACATGAAAGAATGAATGGGGCCATGTATCGTGAGATTTTGAGTGCAAATCTCCTTCCATCAGCAAGGGCATTGAAGATGAAACGTGGCTGGGTCTTTCAGCATGACAATGATCCCAAGCACACCGTCAGGGCAATGAAGGAGCGGCTTCGTAAGAAGCATTTCAAGGTCCTGTTGTGGCCTAGCCAGTCTCCAGATCTCAACCCCATAGAAAACCTTTGGAGGGAGTTGAAAGTCTGTGTTGCCCAGCTACAGCCCCAAAATATCACTGCTCTAGAGGAGATCTGCATGGAGGAATGGGCCAACATACCAGCAACAGTGTGTGCCAACCTTGTGAAGACTTACAGAAAACGTATAACCTCTATCATTGTCAACAAAGGATATATAACAAAGTATTGAGATGAACTTTTGTTATTGACCAAATACTTTTTTTTCCACCATAATTTTCAAATAAATTCTTTAAAAATCAGACAATGTGATTTTATGGATTTGTTTTCTCATTTTTTTCTCTCATAGTTGAGGTCTACCTATGATGTCAATTACAGGCCTCTCTCATCTTTTTAAGTGGGAGAACTTGCACAATTGGTGGCTGACTAAATACTTTTTTTCCCCACTGTAGTAGATAAGGTTGGATAAAGACACAAGCCCATCAAGTCCAACCTATAAACCCACCAAGCTGATCTAGAACCTCACAATGCTGACGCCAATTAACCCATATGAGGAAAAAAATCCCTTCCCAACTCCAAACATGGCAATCCAGTCCCTGGATCAACTTCCTATCCCTCTTGAACCCGCACAAGTTAGTAGTCATTACCACATCTTATGGCAGTGAGTTCCATAGTCTTACCACTCTTATTGTAAAGGGTCCCCATCTATGACTATTGTAAAACCTTTTTTTTAATTTGCAAAAATAACTATGATGTAAAAGGAAAAGCCATGCTTGGCATTACATGACAATAAGCCTACCACATGAATCAATGGCTTGTAGAACCACCTTTAGCAACAATAACATGAAGTCATGGTTTTCTGTATTACTTCATCAGTCTCTAACATATTTCTGGAGAAATTTTGGCCCACTCTTCTTTACAATGGACCTAGACTGGGACTAATAAAACAGCCATGGTACTGTACTTCTGATAACATATAACCATAGAGGACCCCAACTCTTTCTTACTCCCCTGGTGACCAGCACATTTCCTAATTCAACATGCCTCCATCATTTTTGTTCTCCAGCATGGCATCTTTCTAAATCTTGGTCCTGAGCAAGGCTTTCCTCTTGTTTCTTATAACCAACATGGCTACTTCTCTCATTCTTAGACCCCAGCACAGTATCTCTTTACAATCTTGGTCTTCAGCATGGCTACCCCTCTCATTCCTGGTTCCTAGCATTGTTCCCCTCTAATTCCTATAATCGTGGACAAAAGTTTTGAAACTGATACTAATTTTGGTTTTCACAAAGTTTGCAGGAAAAAAACACTGCAGGAAAAACCTCGGTGGCAATGCATCAGTGCTTTTCACAGAAAGTCCGCTTTCTACTTCAGTTATACCTATAGCAAAACCGCCACCATAGATATAATTGACATGCTGTGGTTTCCAAAACTGTAACGGTTTTGGAAATGGCAGCGTGTCCGCTGCGTATATTTTTCTGCAATGTGTGGATGGAATTTGCAGGGTCTGTAAAACGCCATGTTTTTTTCCATGCTGTTACCGCTGCAGTCAAACAGCGGCGTTTACGCCATTTGTGGGGCCCTGGCCTCAGTGTAGATCTTTTGTCTTATATTTCTATGATATGCTGAAATACAATTACAATTAGCATTTCTTCAGTTTATACAGTACACTTTAAAAATACATCAAGTTTATGCAAAAGTTCAATATTTAGAATGTTGACCCTTATTTTTCAAGACTTCTGCAATTCGCGCTGACATGCTGGATATAAGCTTCTGGACCAAGTCCTGACTATTGGACTATTGGCAACCAATTCTTGCCTCATCTGTGCTTAGAGATTATCACCATTTCTGTGTTTTTGTTTGTCCACCCGCTTTTTGAGGATTGACCACAGCTTCTCAATGGGATTAAAATTGAGGGAATTTCCTGGCCATGGACCCAAAATGTCAATGTTATGTTCAACATACAACTTAGTTATTACTTTTGCCTTGTAACATGGTGCTCCATCATGCTGTAAAAAGCATTGTTCATCACCAAATTGTCCATGGATGGTTGGGAGAAGTAGCTTTTGAACAATGATTAGATACCATTCTGTATTCACTCCCACTCCCTTGTATATAAAGCACTGTTGCCTTGACACAGGACTCATGGTAGTGCTCACCTTTTCTTCTCCGAACAATCATTCTCCAGGAGCTACTTCTCTCCAAGAAAAACAGCAAGGGCAGACTGACATCCTACAAGAAGTACAGGTAAAGAAGACTGCCGAGTACTCGTGTAAAGTTATTTTTCTTGATGAAGCCTCCTTCAGACCGGGACATCTTGAAGACCAAGCCCCCATATGGTGCTTTTCACAGAGAATAGCTCAGTAAAGCTGAATGCATTGGAGAAAATAGCAATTTTGACAGATAAAATCCTCAGAATAAAATTGGGGTACAGCATACATTTGTATAGGAACCATATTATGGCTGTATAATATTATCAGTACAACACAGATTTGTAATACTGTTGTGTGCATGAAATCTAAGGGAGTCCTCCACCACTTCACACTCAGATGTTGTTAGATGTAAGCATTGCTTACTTAGCATGTTCCATCATTCCTATGTGGTCAATGATCTGAGGACTGACAGATAATAGTTAATTCAGTATCAGTGTTAACAACATTGTTATTCTTCCAGTTCCTCTAATTTGAATCTCACCGTTCTCTAAGGACATACTTAAATGGCTACCTTCCTCTTGTGTTCCTTGCACCGCTTTATTTTCCAAGAAGGAGAATTCCCTTGAATTCACATAGGGAAAAGCTAAGCAGGTGTGTTTTGTTGGAATATTCTCTGTGGACTAAATTAACTTGTTAGTGTCATAAAACGGAAAAACTGAGCAATTTACCTGCATCATAAACAATGCTTGTACAAATGCAGAAAAGATGAGTTTGTCATTTAGAACAACTTGAGCTTTTATGACGTGTTGAAAGTGGTTTTACATTGGATTATTTTGCATATCTGTCACTTTAAAACTCAAATGAAGAAACTTACAGAGTAACTATTGTGACAATTTGTTTGTAAATGAATAATTAAGAAACTTTGCAATATATTTTACTGGAGGAAAATGCTTCTATCTCCTATTATCAAACTCCTCTCCTGCCTGCTAAACTGCTCAATTCTGTCTTCATTGTGATGGGTAGAGCTCACACAGAGATCAGATTAGATAGAAGTCTATGGAAAGGAGATGGAGAGGAAGAGCTCAGTGAGTGAGAAATAAACAAAAACACAAGCTGCTACAGGAAACAGTAACATTGTTAGCATTTTGTGGCACTTTTAATAGCTGTTCTTTTGCAGTTGTTAGCAGGGCTGAGCAGTATGATGTAGTAGTAGATGTGAATAACGCTCTGGTGAGATTAAAACCATTTTGCTTTTCTGCTTCAGAATGTCTGTTTCTCTCTGCTTTGCACTAACTCCTTTTCCTCCTTCCCTCTTGATAGATTTCTATAAACTACAGCCTGCCTTAGTTAATAGAGAGGAAATCCATATATAGGTTATAAACTATATGGACATATGTGTTAGCATACCTCCACATTACAGCTTTTACGGCATCCAATTCTAAATTCATTGCCATTAAAGGGGTTCTCTGGACAAATTATACTGATGACCTATCATTAGTATAGATCATCAATATCAGATCTGCGGGGAACCAACATGAGGAACCCCTGACAATCAGCAATTCTCAGCAGACGCTATACAGAGAACAGAGCTGAAAGCTCTATTCTCCCTGTAGTGGCTGTGCTGAGTTATCCTACCTCAGGTCCCAGTCACTGGTATAGGAGCTGCAGTAACTCAGTATGGCCTCTACACAGAGAAGAGAGCTATCTGTTTCTGTGTATCCTTATTTTTGGATGGAGCAAAAGTGCAAATCTGACTTTTGTCTCCATCCAAAAGAGCAGATACATGGCAGAAATTCTCCAAATGCATGCTGGCAAATGGTTTTAAAAACCCATTGAAATCAATGGGTTTTTTTGTTTTTTTTTTATATACAACTAATTCTAATCAGTTTTTATGATCTTTAGATGGATCACAAAAACTGATTCCCTGCAGAGACACCAATGCTGATGTGAACCCAGCCTAAGACTTTCTTAACTACCAACATTGCTGTGTTGAGTCTGAGTAAACCACTGTTATAAATTAATCTACCATGTCTGCCATTCTCCACTGGGGCCCAAGGACATACAGTACCATTATGAAGATCAAAAAAGGGGATCCTGGTAAGCACTGATCCTCTTAGATAAGATTCAATCAACTAAAGCTTAAAGGAGGCCTGGGTTTTCATGAAAAGTTGAAATATTTTGCTGGACAAGCTGTTCTCTGGCTTCATACATGGTTTCCTATCGGTTTTTCTGTTGCTAATAGCCTCATTATGGCTGCAGCTCATTTTGCATTTTTCTCTGAGGCAGGGGGCATATACAGTGCAGAGCAGTCCTCACCCCCCATCCATTATTATTGCTACAGGTTTCTTTAAGTCTGTAATTCTGCCAAAAGTATTACTCTCTAGACTATGTGACATGCCTACGTATTACCCACTGACTGACTATGTAATACTTCAAAAAATTCTGATGTACAGTATAACAGTTTTGTTTCATTAGTTAGATATAAGTCTTAGTTATAAGGCTTTTTCACACACCCACATTTTTGTGGATGTGTGATGTCTGTTATAATCATGGACAGCACACGACGCTGCTTATTTTTAAGGTTGTGTGCTATCTGTGGTTGATCAGTTTTTTTACATCTTTAAAAAAAAGAATAAACTTTTTAACAATTTCTTATACTTTTTATGTGTTTGGTTCTGTATAAAACAGACCGCACAGTTGACATCTGTGTGGCAGTCCACATTTTGCAAGGAATTATAGACTTTAATGGAGCTCTGTAGTCCATATTAATTACACTTCTTCAAGCAGAGCACAAAATGTGAGGAAAACTGAACTCAATCCTCCCGTCCCTAAAATATTTACTGGATACAAATAAACAAATCTGATTACTAATTATCCCAATTGTCTATTATTCTGGAGATGATAGTTCATAAAAACAGTCATTAACCAGATCTCAAAACAGTCATCAAAATATTTCCAAACAATTACACAGCGCAGCCGCTGAATGATCACAAAAGTCTATTAAGAAGATAAGGTATTTGGAAGAGAAGAATGTAAATGTCTTCAACTTGTTACATTAGGAAACAATTGGGCAGATTTATTAATGCTGTTTGAGGCTACAGCCCCTACAGCAAAATCCGTGGCATTTTATAGTCCCTGCAAAGTGGATGGGACTCTAGCGAATCCGATCCACACATTGTGGAAAAATATGCACATTGGATACGCTGCAATTTCCAAATCGCGGTTTTGGAAATCACAGCATGTCAATTAAACCTACAGAAATGCTGGCGGATTCCCTATAGGTATAATTGAAGCAGAAAACCTCAGCAGACTCTCTGTGAAAAGCGTTGCAGGAAAAACCATGATGCGTTGTCGCCGCTACGTGGGGCCTTTTGCTGTGAAAGCCAAGAGTGGCAAAAGGAATGGGAAATATAAAGGAAGTACTTCTTCTCCCTTCTGTTCATTCCACTTCTGACTTTGGCACAGAAAAAAAAAACACAGCAAAATCTGCAACAAAAAAAGCTGCTTTTCTGCAATGTGGGGCCTTAGCATAATAGGATGATCTTAGATTAGCCATTTTCAACAAAAAAATGCCTCAATTTTCGCACATTTACTTGAAGCACAGTGTCATATCTTTAGTTACACCCCTTTATAGGCAAGGTGTAGAAAATGTTAAAAAATGTGGTGTAAGACATGGATGAGTATTTTGACGCATTTTCATCAGAAAATCTACCCCATTATGTTCAATTAGCTTAAGCAAATTGTCTTCCTGCTAGAAATGAACAAATAAACCCTTATTTAAATACAAAATATATTATTTTTATAAAATCGTTTACCTTATAAAATTTTACATTTTTGGTACTGCCTTAGCTGTACTGACCTATTGATTAAAATTACCCTCTTTTACATTCTCAGCTCCGCAAATTTATAAAAATTATAAATAAATTATATGAAAAAACTTACACCAAAACATATGCCACTGAAAAATATAACTTGTCTTGCTAAACTCGAGCCCTCAAGCAGCTATAGTGATGAAAAAAATAGAAAGTGTATTCCTCTTACAATGTGACGATGAACAAAATGAAAAAAAAAAATAGCTTGGCTCTTAAGTTCAGGCTGGTCCTGACAGGGTTAATTTAGTGGTCTGTTTTTTTCCACTAACATTTAATAATGAATATTGATGTAAACAGTTCCAGGGACTGAATGAGTTTAGGGCTCTGATTTGAGATGTGAATGTGTTTATGAATCTAGTCTGGAGTCTTAATTTAGGGGTCTGGTATCTTATTTAATGCAATGCTTGGGTTTTAACCCCTTCCCACCACAGTCATTTTTTAAATTTTCATTTTTACTCCCCACCTTCCCTAGTAATAGATTGCCGCCCCAGTTCTTGTTTCACCTGGGTTAATGCCCAGGTCTCCGCTGTTTAAAGACTCGGCATCCACTGCAGTAGTACGTTAGATGTTGGGAAAGGGTTAAATATTGATAATATCTACAAGACAGCATCTTACTGTATGTGTATCTGCATCTGGTCTTCTCTCTTCCAGACTCTTCTGGCCTCCTGGGAGACTAGGGGGATGCATATACTTCATGATGCTCTCCCAGCTGGAAGAGGGTGAAATATACCAGGAGAGAAGACTGGTCACCACAGCGGAGCCCCATAGAGGTGAGAAAAAGTGAGTATGAGCTGTTTATTATTTTTAGGCATCTCCCTGTGGCCTCCGATCATTATGTTCTGGGGTCTTAAAAGATATAATAATAGCACTTCAAGTTGAGGCCAAATAAGTTTGAGCACACCTTGTGAATATTTGCAGGATGAATCTTGTGAGGTTCACCCATCACTAATCCTGAGATGTGTGGAATGAAGTGATTAGCTTTTTGTGATATCCTGTCATAAGATATCTATGCTACATATGACTACACGGTGGCTGTAATGTGAATTGCAGTCTGTCAAGGATTTTGCTGGCCAGTTGTAATTTTGTAATGAATTTGTTTTGTATTTTTTATGCTTACTTGTATAGCGCCATCATATTCTACAGTGTTTTTCAGACATTGACAGTCACTGTCCCAAATAGGGCACACAATCTATATTCCCTATCAGTATGTCTTTGGAGTATGGGAGGAAACTGGAGTACCCGGAGGAAACCCACGCAAACACGGGGAGAACATACAAACTCCTTGCAGATGTTGTCTATGGCAGGATTCGAACCCAAGACTCCAGCGCTGCAAGGCTGCAGTGCTAACCACTGAGCCACCATTTTGCCCCTATTGTATTGGAGACCTTAAAAAATTCAAGTAAAGGTAATCATAGACATCTCTATATTATGGGTATCAACTTAGCTGTGATATCCCAAGTGAATTCTATGCACAGGGAATACATTATTCATGTGCTACAAATAGGCAATAAAAAGGTCTTCAGGACTGAGAAATACTGGCTATAATGAAAGATACGCAGGAACATTTAACTGACAATTCCTCATACCAAATAACAAATATACCTCTGAGTAATCCTGCTTTTATCAGATTTCTTACTCATTCCTCAGAATTGTCACGTATCGTTGGACAATGTGTTAATGTTGCCTTAGCAACCTCTACTGGGCCAGAAGAGTCACCTGACGGCCGTCATTTCTATAGTATCTGCTCCCTACTTGGGGTTATCACTATGTAAATGAGAGGTGATTTATTGCACAGGCAATTATGGACTGGCAGTCGGTAAAACTGTGTGTGGCCGGCAGATGATACATTTACACTAAAAAATTAAATTAATTTCTGACAGTTCAGGAAAAGCAGAATGTATATGACTCTCACTCTTCTCCACCGTCCGGCACCACTAATCTTCTCTTCGCCTGCCAGGCTTAAATCTAATTCTAAGTATCATAACTAACAGATGGTATTTAACCTTGAATTAGATGCCCGGCCCCTTGATTACTAAGAGGTTAAAAGTATTAGTCTATGAATACACAATCCGAGGACCAGAACCACTGGGAACACTTAACTGGCTGTGAAAACATCCCCAGCCCTCCACCTTGAGATTTTTACATCGCCCTGAGGGAGTTCCTGACCTATTTGTAACAATCTTTCATCCAATAGCATATTGAGATGTGTAATTAAGGGGGGCACGAGTTCTGTTCCACACTAGTGAGTGGGAATTGCTTGTCTCTTTCCTTTCAGCTTAGCTGCCTCTCTCCGGATAATACTGAACGGGTGGATCTGACAGATGTTTCCACAAGTATTTCCAGCCCTTGTTGATATTCTTTTTTGGAGCTTACATTCTTGGATTTGAAATTTCACAGTTATGGATAGTTATAGACGGTAATTTTAGTATTTGTTACTATTAAAGAACAGAAATAGCTGTTATTAAAGAAATATTCCAGTTTTCTTGACTTAAGTTATTGGGTAGTGAATAGGCTATCATACAGTTTTGTGGTATACAGGTAATAAAAATGTTCCCCACACATCTGAAATGGACTAAACATGGCGTCACTCATGTGACCCTCACACATGTTGTGTGACCCCTGCCATTCAGATAATTGTCTAGGAGACAGATAATAGTAATAAACTGAGGAGCAGAACACATAAGGGGAGATTTATTAAGATTGGCATTTTCAACGACAGTCTTCATATCCCTTGAGCCAGCAGAGGGTGCACCTCATTTATGATGAGGGGTACCCTCCATCAGACCATGTGCCTGGAGTAAAATCTTCACCATCTCATCAGAGATTTCTGGCGTAAATGATAACAATTCTAGTGGGCCAATAGCCCAGCCCCCAGCACACCCTCACAATGCCCCCTTTTCAGGAAAGTGGCATGGGCGCACAAAAACGCCATTTGCAGCAATTTATGTTGTGGCTGGTGTTAAAAAAAGTTCTAAGTCCTGGCTTTGTGACTTAAGTGCCAGAAATATGGAGGGAAACAAAATCTGCCCCATACAGTATTACTACAGCATCATCTCATCATATTCTTCTCCCTGTGTATGGTTGTTTTGTTGATTTTTCTTTTCAGTTAACTTTATTAACATGACATCCCCACCTAGAAACAGACAGCCATGTAAATATATACAGTGAAGTAGCTACAATAAAGTTTTGTTTCTACTATTAGTCCTATTTAGTTATTTCATGGATGTGTCTTATGTGCCAACCAAATACATGTATATGACCCTGTTTCTTACATGATGTGTTACATGACTGACACCATGCTTAGCCCTATTCTTTTAGCCCGTGGATATGTTATACAGGACTAACTCATGGGCTATAGTATTCTACTGTGCAGAAATGGGTCTGCACTGATACAATATATGTATGTAAGCAGAATATATATTAGAGAATTGTATGTATAAATAAAAAAAATAAAACCTGCAATACCTTTTAAGTACAAAAATATGTACAGTATAATGCTCCACAGTGGCCCCACACAGTATAATATGCTTCCCAGAGCCCCCCACACTGTAATGCTCCGCAGAGGCCCAACACAGAATATTGTTCTACAGTGGCCCCACAAAGTATAATATGCTCACCAGGGCCCCCCCATACAGTATAATGCTCCACAGTGGCCCCACACAGTGTAATATGCTCCCCAAAATGGCCCCATACATGCCTCACCCCTCCTGGGTATCCTCACTGTGTCCATCTCTCTCTAGCAACCTCTTCGGGTGTCTCTGGCATGAAACTGATGTCACGTGCCCTGGGGGTCATCGCTGTGTCACTTGGAATGTGCCGACGTAATGATGTCAGGTCAGAAGAGCCCCAATGAGCACAATGGGGACAGTCAGAAGCCCAGGAGAGATATAAGTATAAGTGTTTATTATTTTTACTCACCTCCCCTGAGCAGGCTTCTATTGAAAAGTGGCCCGGTGGCATGTACATACATCACATGATGGTGGGCTTTTTCCATTAATGAGATCTATAGCGAATATAGCGGTTGGGGAACTAGGTTTTACCTGACTACTATCATGGTGCTGTGGGGCCTCGGTCACCTCCAGCTGGCCCCCTAGCCCTCCGAGCCCCGACATGGTCACACCCCCGCAACCGCGATCGTAATGTCACTGATAGAGAGAATGGAAGATGGATGGAATATAAATGCAACTTTTCCCATTTCCAGCATAAGCATGCATGCTTGATGCAGCCATTTTTTTTTCCATCAGGGAGAGGGGGTACTACTTCACTATGAAGAGAGTGCAGCTGGTGTATAGAGATTTATTATAAGGCAACGGTTCAAGGGAAAAAGTATACATATTAGTCCTCCTTCATAAAGAAGAAATCAGCCAAACCAGAAAGACCCATCAGACCAATTTTGTAGTTGGTTTATTTATTATACTTACTTATATAGCGCCATCATATTCCACAGCATTTTACAGACATTGTCAGTTACTGTCCCATATAAGGCTCACAATCTACATTCCCTATCAGTATGTCTTTGGAGTGTGGAAGGAAACCTGTTTACCTGGAGGAAAACCATGCAAACATTTTTCTTGCCCCTTGTGTGTACAAAGCAGAGACTTGTTTGAGAGTTTCCCTAAGGCCAGGCCCCACGTAGCGTAAACTCTGCAGTCTGCACGCAGCGGAAACGCTGCAGAAAAAAAAAACTGCAGTGTTTTACAGTCATAGCAAAGTGGATGGGATTCTAGCCAATCCCATCTTCACTTTGCAGGAAAATACGCACAGCGGACACACTGGAATAATTGAAGCAAAAAGTCTGCAGCGGAAATCTATGTGAGCTTTCTGTGAAAAGCGCTGAGGGACGCTCAGTGGGGCCTTAGCCTAGAGGTTTTCTACCATTATAGTTAAGTTTTCTATACATTTCTGAGAGTGTCAAATAATCCAAAATATTTTATACTCTAGTAATGTCAGATTAAGGTTTCCTGTATGCAGATATATTTTTTTTGTTATTTTCATGTATTTTCTTTTCTGGTGTTTTTCAAGTCCTATACAGAGGTCTATTGGAGATAATGGCAGAAAATAATGCCATATCTAAAGCACGTTGCATTTTAAAAAGAACACCAAAGAAAATGCACTGGAGTCGATTTACTAATCTAAATGCATTAAATGTGTAGTTTAATTTGGCATAATAGGAACCTCCTGGTCTCCGATGCCAAATCTGTACCAGGCCCCCAACTATGATGCATCGTTTATAGTGCTGGTCTCTTCATATTAGGAAGAGATCCTTTACTAGCCCCCTAAGAATCCATATCTTGGGTGAGACTGCGCCCTCTACACTTTCTCAAGTTACGCCTTTGTGTGCAGTCTTTGCATTTTAGCAACTTTTAGCACTTCAGTGACAAAAGTCATAGCTTAGCGGGAAAGGACTGGTGCTTTTTTAGCATGTATAGTCTAAGGGTAGGTTCACACTAACGTTATTTGAATGGCAGATGTAGATGGATCCCCCTCTGTCTGGTGTCCGTCTGCATTCACCCCAGTGTACAAAACATGATAGAACCTTTTTTACGTCATGTTCTTTACTTTTATGATGGAAGAAAAAGTCCTATATGCAGGACTTCTTCTGTTATAAGAGTAAAGAAACATGATGGAAGAAAGCATCTGTCATGTTGTTTACATTAGAGTCAATGGAAAAGGACACAGATGGAGGAGAGTCTGTTACTCTGCTACAGTTAATGTCCATTGCTGGCATCCTATGACAAATGACAGCAATGGCCATTAATAATGGTAGTGTGAATATAGCCTTAGTATACCCCTTCTAAATATTTGGCAGGATTAGCATATCAACCCAAATGCACGTAGTGCAAACAAAACAAATCTTGAAAAGCACACCAACATTATGGTTTTTTTATGAAAAAAAACTGGTTATAATACCAGCCTATTGGAACTTTACTGCATATTCTTATTATTACAATGACTTTATGTTCTCAGGCTGGATACTGTCAGCAGTTATGATAACATCAAGTACTTTAGTCCCAGATGACAGATAATAGTGCGTATCACCCATTACACTGAGCTATATAGTATACAATGCAATCTCATCAAGGTCCATAGGTGAGGACATTGCTTTCACAATGACAGGCTACAAAATTTGCACTTGTCTAGGAGGGCACATTGCTCTTCAGCAAATAACTATTACTTTCATGTAGCAGCCACATTGTAAATACATACTTTAATGGCCACATTGGTTGAATCAGGCCAGGGCTACACAGACTTTCTGTAGCGCTGCTGAGTGATTTTTTTTAACTACTGAGTGACAGTTTCAGCCACTACGTTGTATACCACAAAACGCATTACTTTGGACTGCAGCTCACTCAAACTCTGTTGGAAGTACTTTATAACTGAGAAACTCAGTTTAGCCCTGGCCTAAGGGTGTTGCCATATGATGCCTTTTTAGCTTCACCAGTCAGGTGCATACAAAAGGGGGGTAGTTATATGTTTAAAACTGCCCCCTTGCAGTCCGTGGTGAGCCACACACCTCCTACAAGGAAGGGGCAGGAAGAAATCAATGTGTGCACTGATCGTTTAAGCCTTCCTGATCTCCTACACGTATCGCTGCTCTCTTGTTGTGCTGATACTTTCATAATGATGAAAATGCTCATCAATATGATCAAAGTCTGGTGCAGTAGGAGAGTGCAGAGTGGGGGAACCAGCCGCATGTAGGGGGTGAGGGGTTTATGTAGACCCCCCATTAAGAAAATCCTATGTATGCCCCTGCCACCACTGATCTCACTTCAGAACGTAAAACACTGATCATTACCTGCTCCTAATTCTGGCCGCATGGTAACCAATAAAACCACATAGCCAGCAACAAGTAAGAGTCGAGAAATGATCAGTGTTTCACTAAGGTTACATTCACATCTACTGTACATTTGAGTCTTTGTTCAGTACCTCCGATGCAGAGTCCGTCTAAATTCAAGGCAAAAAATTTCTTGAAGCACAATTTTTTCATCTAGTGATGTTAGAGAGAAAACAATGGCTTCCCAACAGACTACATTATGGTTAATGGGGTCTCTTGGAATGCATTGTTGTCCGTCACACAACGGATTCATCTTTTGTTCCTATAACAGAATATAAGAACGGATGGAAGAACGCAAGTGTGAACACCTTTACCGAAATGAAATCACCAGTGACCCAGCACAGAGTGCAAATAAAAAGCATTGTATGGCAGAACCCTAACACTTTGAAACATTTACATTGCACCCCCACGCAAATCAATATACATAGCTAAACCTTACAGCAGGTACCAACTATTTATTCTCCCTATTAGTTTCCATTTACTGTTGACCGGTATAATCTTAGAACGTATGTAAACCTCTGTTTTGAGAGAATCAGACAGTCTCAGAATCCTATTATAAGGATATCATTCATATCAAAGCAATCATTACATTTGTTCAGGGATGCACTGGCTAAAAATCCGGCCCCAGTTACGTACTGTTCATTCATCCCTTGCCACTGCTGGGGTTTACGTGTTGGTAAAAGATAAATGTTTTAGATACCGTCTAATCCTCAGGGAGTCTCTATTATATCCCCACAGTCAGGCTTTCTCACAGTGTATTTCAAACAGCCAGAGACAGATTTGTAGAAAATAAAACCCTACACTTCTACATTCTAGCACAGTTTTAGGCACATAGCCTGGCAGACTGAACAAAAAAAAAAACTTACTATACATTATGAAGTTATAAGGTTAAAGGAAGATTTTACTGTAAAAAAATAAGCAATGATCAGTATCAATTTGAAGGGAGTCTGTCAGCAGAACCTGGCATATCAACCCAGCCAGGCAGATAGGTTAGGGTCATCTGAATCACAAGCAAATCAGCATTTAGCAGCAGTGCGGGCAATGATGCTTACCTCTTTAGAGCAATGACAACACCCTTGTTGCTTCATAGATCTTATTTGCATATTGACAAAATTAGTGATATCTCGGCAATGGAAGCACTGATTCACAAGGAGAAACTCTATCCCGCTCCCTCCTCGTACACTTGCACAATTGGTTGAATGTGCATGTGTTCTAAATTGGGGAAAGAGCCACTGCAAGGCACCTCTAGTGGTGGATTATCCCCCTGACGACAAAATGATTGGGTATCTTGAAATCCAAAATTTGTTGTTGGGGAAAGTCAGGATACCCCCCTCCCCCCCGCTTCCCACACACACATACAAAACAGACAATTGACTAGTCCTGTTGAAATCATCAGGATTCCCATTAGTCACAATGGACTTGTTGGCAGTCATTCAAGAGAAACCAGGTTGGCTCATTGGTCTAATGATATGCCCTAAATTTGTGTCACTTGACTTTAGAAATGCTGCAGGGAATTAATTAAGACTGACATCTTGTATGCCAGTCTTAATGAAGTCCCTGATTGGTACTAACTGTGCCTCAGTTATCAAGAGGATCCAATTTCTTAATAATTCAGGTACCCTCCTATGGAACTCTGCGCCAGTCAGGACTTGGTGTAGATTTCCAATATTTTTTTTCCAATAGTTTTCTGGTGTGAGTTATAGTAAATTTGTCAGGCCATATATCCACACTTCAGCCTGCCGCTCGCTTTCTCAGAAAGAGAAAAGTGGCGCATCTTTCACACACAGGCCTTTTTTGCCAAAAGATGCGTCCCTTTCTTCTTTTCCACCTATGCCAATATACTGATGTAGAGGGAATAGTAAATTCCCCCCACTGCTCTTTTTGTTGTTAGATGGTTTACTTACTTTTAGTTGGCCATATGTTGGCACCAAATCAACATGGCGTTCAGGTACCATAATGGGTCACTAATGCATGATACGAGATATGTGGTACTGATATGTCATGCTTCTTGTTTGTTGTTGTTATGTGCAACATATTCCACAAACCGAAAGGATATGTGTTTGTCCATATGGGGTACAGTGAATGCCTTAGAGAAAATAAAAGCTAATAATGGTACCATATAGTGCTATAACCCATATTTCCTCCAAGTGGTGTATAAAAACACTTCCACATGGTGTCAAAAATAGTAGAGCTATACATGTATACCTATATAACAATAGACTGAATATTTCTAGGCCTGGTCATGTTAAAAATGGTATACAGGCCACCCCAGAGTGAATCGTTGATTATGATGTTAATTTGTTTTCCCTTAGTCCTAACAGCAGCACAATATGGGGTATTTCTGCCTCTGTGTGTTGATAGGACAGGCGGAATTTTTAATTAGCATAAATTTATGCATGACTATGGTACCCTATAAGAGGGCAAAAGGGACCTCCCCCCTTGTGTAAGTTATAAAGTAAAAATTCTAAATTAGGGAGGAAAGCTTGTGCTGCTGTTAAGACTAAGGGAAAACAGATTAACATCATAATCAACGATGTAGCAAGTAATTCCCCTAGGGAGGGTTTCCTCGCTGTACAGTACCTAGGACTGACTGTCCAAAGGCAGTCACCTCTGAACTCCGGACATTTAGCCAGTAATGTTTTACAAAGTTCAGCTGAGATGACCAAGAAGCAGCTGCACAAATCTGATCAAGAGGTCCTGCACGGCTCTCAGCACAAGAGGTTGACACAGCCTTAGTTGAGTGGGCTGTAAAGAATTCAGGTGGAGTTAACCTTTGAGCAGAAAAAGAAGTTTTAATCTCTTCCTTGATCCATCTAGATAAGGTAGGTTTGTACACTCTGAGACCTTTGTCTCTACCATATATATTAATAAGGAGATTCTTGGATTTCCTGTAAGGTCGTGTACGTACTGTAGAAGGTAGGTCTGAAGACACCTTACTACATCCAGTGTGTGAAGTCCTTCCTCTTCTTCTGAGGAAGGAGCTGGGAAAAAAAAACACTGGTAAGGAAACCATCTGGTTGATATTGGCACGAGAAGGCACCTTAGGGTTAAAGCCAGGGAGAAACCCGAGCTGGACCCTATCCTCAAGCACGAAGTATATGGTTCCTCGGAAGAAAAAGCCTGGAGCTCACCCACTCTCTTTGCTGAAGTGCTGAAGTGATGGCTAACAAAAAGGTGGTTTTCAAGGCAAACACTTTAGAGCCACATCCTCTAATGGCGGACCACAAAGACCCGAGAGAACTGTAGCAAAACCCGCTGGGAAACAGGAGTTGAAATCACTGATCTAAGTCTCATAGCACCCTTAAGGAACCTAGAGATTAAGGGATTCCGAGACAATCGTCTGCCTAAAAAGGCGGATAGGGCTGAAACCTGAACCTTGAGTGTGGCAGGCGAAAGGCCCTTATCCAAGCCATCTTGAAGAAAGTTTTATAATCTCTCCCGTTGTAGGATTCTTTGAAGACATTACCTAGCTCTCATTGGTAGACTCTGCTCTGACGCAGGAAAGAGTCTTCAAGACAGCTTCTGACAGCCCTCTGGATCTCCATAAGGGCTGGTCAACCTCCAGGCTGAATCACTTCAGAAGGGGGTCCACCCACTGATGGCAGCAAGTAATTTCATAGGCCCCCCTTTTTTTCTTCCAAACTCCTTGCAGGATCCAAACCCAGGACTCTAGTGCTGCAAGGCTGCAGTGCTAACCGCTGAGCCACCGTGCTGCCCAGAGCTGCAGCAACAAGAACAGTAATCCAAGTGGAGTACTAATGCCTTCCTCACTAAGAGACAAGCCATCTCCTGCATAGAGATGAAGGCTTCTATAGGAGGGGAGGAATGAGCAAGTAGTGCACACAAAAAACCCTCTCCCCCCCCCCACAAATTTTGAAAACTTAATTCCTTGTACACAGAATTAAGCTAAAAATATACAGACCGATACCAGAAAAGAGGCTCAGCAAATATAAACTTGCAAAAAGGAGGAAAAACTAAGCCACAAAGACCGTACAAGTATTCAGTCCCCGGAAAACCGGAACACAAACAAAGGTTCCGGAGGAACAAAGTGACCGACGTCACTTCTGGCGGCCGTGGAGCTTGTAAGGTAAGTGAAATGGTAATGTACCACATGAAGGCCGCACAAGTGGCCTGCACTACAGGACTTTAAACATGCAGCATGCAACTACCGCTCTATGTACTACTGAAACAAACCTTTTCAGAGCAAAGGTTGAAAGCTTCGCTAGCACAAAAAAACTGCCTAGATAAAAATCCCCCTTCTTTTCCACAGAAGCATCCAGTGGAAGAAATAAGAGAAGAGAGGTGTAAAGATGACTCCCCAAAGGAAGTTAACAAACTTTAGGGGAAAAAACAAAATATGGGAGAACAAAAAACCTCCCTCCACACAGGACAGAAAAAAACACAAGGGGGGGAGGTCCCTTTGCCCACTTATAGGGTACCATAGTCATGCATAAATTATGCTAATTAAAAATTCCACCTTTCCTATCAACACACAGAGGCAGAAATACCCCATATTGTGCTGCTGTAGGACGTAAGGGAATGTTTCTTTTGCTCTCCCTATAATCTGGCCCTGTATTTTATGAAGTGTCGCACATACATAGACCCTTCAGTGTACTCCTAAAAAACACCACAGGGAACCTTATCACTGTCAGATGCCCTGTGCCCTGGTTTACAAATAACGTATCTGAGACCAAAGCAGAATAAAATGCTGAAAACTATATTTTCTTAGCTCTTCACAAACAAGTGGATTTCTTGTGAAACATCAAATTAAAAGAGATTCCAGATACTCAAAAACAATCTATAAACCGGGAACTGTGAGCAGCAGTGGAAATTCACAGGATAATTGCTTTTAATCTTCCGTGTTTTATGGTCTCCTGCTGAATAGACACCCTTGATGTATTTCTTAGATTTTTTTTCTGTTTTATATTATTATATCGTATTGGGAAATATGACACAATGAATATTTATAAACTACAGACTTTTAGACTTAATAATAATCTTACATAGTTGGGCTGATGATTGACGGTACGTGTCGGATATTTTTTATTCATGAATACATAATTTAAAAATATACTTTACTGTGCTAAAAAATAAGCCTGAGTTTCCGAGAAGTCCACAAAGGCTTATATCAATAGTAGCAGCATTGCTATGGAACTAGACCCAGGGGCACATGTATTAATAATGGTATTCAAGTTTTGTTTTAGGCAATGGTAATAATTTTTATTGTGGCATTGAATGAAAAAAATATTCAAAATGCAGCACAAAGGATTTATAATTAATATTTTTATATGTATGTACTGCCGGGTACATATGTAGTGTCATTAGGTCAGTTTATAAAGGGGTCTGCTTGTTAAAAGGGATTTTTGGCAATAAAGTCACAAAGTCCCCCTGCTGGGACTCCAAGCGGACGACTGTAGTCTGTGGGGAAACCTGGTAAGATTTCATTTTTTTTGTAGTGACCCTGCATAGTAAAAGAAAGCATTATACATCATTTACACATCAGTGATTCCACAGACAGCACACTAACCCATTGAATTCTATATGCATATTCAGATGCCCCATGTATAGTTTTTTTGCAGAGAATATGCTAATTTAAGTCAATGGGTCTGTGAAAAGCACCGACAGTACAAGGATATTGCTAGGAGACTCAAAATATTGCATCTATAAAATCATTTGACATTTTCAATGGGTTTGGTCAAAATGCACCCCCTTCCACTTTTTTTTTTTTTTTAAATAAACATGAAAATGGATAACATATGGATGGAAAAGCACAGATAAGAAATGGACATTCTTTCTTGGATAATGTCAGCTTTCACAATTGAAATATCAGACATGGGTGTGTGAATAAGGCCCAATTCAGTGCCCTTTCAGAATAATGGAGACAGGTCGTCCCAAGCGAGATAAAGCGCTCATCAATTTGGCCATAAAATGATGCCAGACATAGGATTCTCCTGTAATAACTCAGGATTCCTAATGTGTCTATTGAACTAGACAGCCCAATAACATGAAGCTTAGAGGGATTCAATCTCAAATGGATCCCAATGGATAGCCTGTTACATTATAATGGGTTCCTTGACTTTTCAATTTTTTAAGGCAATAAAAATAATGTAGACTATGCTTTATCGACTATGCAAAGTCAATGGAACAGAATCCAGCACCACTGTGAGCAGAGCCTTATAGAAAGTGAATTTCCCACAACCAAAATATGAAAACGCGGAACTGCATGAGACCAAGGATGTATTATTTTTCAGATACTTCAGGAGGTCAGGAATAAAAAGATTCAATTCTTTAAAATATTTCATACTTTTAGTGTGACATTTCTAACATCAAATTCGTTTAAAATGACAGTGACATACATGGATTCTCACTGAGGACTTTTAGGATACCCTTGAAGGTGAACAAATCTGGGGTTACTTAGGGTTCCACAAAAAATAAAGTGAGGAGACAGGAGGGTCACTAACAATGGACATATGGCTGTCTGGAAATCATTCTGGTTCTGCATGATAGATGACACAGATCTTAGTGTGCCTTTACACGCTTCCATAATAAGTACAGTTTGATTTTATATCCATCTCAATGTGTAAATACTAATCGGCAAGCAATGGTGATTATTGACATTCCAGATCATGTCTCACATGGATATCTGGGCTGAATTGCAGAAAAGCCTCTGTCAGAGGATGTTCAGTTGGTAACTTTTCTGTGTTATATTACCTACTTGATTTTAACAGACTGGAGTACAGATGTGCAACCAACATTAGTTTTTCTATTACCTTTAATATATTAATTTTTCAATGTATTATGCACTGCCTGACTTTAATGTACTTTGGGCCTTAGGTTGGCTGGTGCCTTGTGAGGAAGCTTCAATTGACTCTGACTTCTCTACCCCATATGATTTACAGTGTCCAGTGAATAACCCATATGAATACAGTACCAGATTACAAAATATGTCCTGTTGGCAGTAACTGTGGCTTAGAGGCAAAAGTTTTATGTTGCTCTATTTAAAGAGGCCTCCGGGGACTTTGGTTTAGATGGACTATGCTTAGGATAGGTCATAAATATAAGATCGGTCAGAGTCCCCCTAGTGGTCAGTTGACTGAAAGGACCATGTTGTGCTACATTTTGTAATATCTGTGCCTGATACTCCAGTACTCTACAGCTCAGTTCCATTCAAGTAATTGGTATTGAGCTGCAATACCAGACTCAGCAGCTAGAAAATTTACTATGCTGACAAAGAAGGCCCATTCAGTCAGCTGATAGGTGGGGGTGTCAGGAGGTGGATCCCAGACATCAATATCAAAGTCCAGGTATGCCCCATTAAGGGTATGTTCACACAGTTTTTTGAAAGCTGAAAAAAAATCTGCTTCAGGTATTAGGAAACGTTTTTTTGAAATTTTGTTTTTACATGATGTGGTTTTTGTCGTGATTTTTGCTGCGTTTTTTTGCTCCAGAACACTGTATTTACAGTGGGTACAGAAGGTATTCAGACACCTTTAAATATTTCACTCTTTGTTTCATTGCAGCCATTTGCTAAAAGCAAAAAAGTTCATTTTATTTCTCATTAATGTACACTCAGCACCCCATCTTGATAAAAAAAACAGAAATGTAGATGTTTTTGCAAATGTATTAAAAAAAAACCCCTGAAATATCATATGGTCATAAGTATTCAGACCCTTTGCTGTGACACTCATATTTAACTCACACATGCTGTCCATTTCCTTCTGATCCTCCTTGAGATGATTCTACTCCTTCATTGGAGTCCAGCTGTGTTTAATTAAACTGATTGGAGTTGATTAGGAAAGGCACACACCTGTCTATATAAGACCTCACAGCATACAGTGCATGTCAGAGCAAATGAGAATCATGAGGTCAAAGGAACTGCCCAAGGAGCTCAGAGACAGAATTGTGGCAAGGCACAGATCTGGCCAAGGTTACAAAAGAATTTCTGCAGCACTCAAGGTTCCTAAGAGCACAGTGGCCTCCATAATCCTTAAATGGTAGAAGTTTGGGACGACCAGAACTCTTCCTAGACCTGGCCGTCCAGCCAAACTGAGCAATCGTGGGAGAATAGCCTTGGTGATAGAGGTAAAGAAGAACCAAAAGATCACTGTGGCTGAGCTCCAGAGATGCAGTAGGGAGATGGGAGAAAGTTCCACAAAGTCAACTATCACTGCAGCCCTCCACCAGTCAGGGCTTTATGGCAGAGTGGCCCGAAGGAAGCCTCTCCTCAGTGCAAGACATATGAAAGCCCGCATAGAGTTTGCCAAAAAACACATGAAGGACTCCCAGACTATGAGAAATAAGATTCTCTGGTCTGATGAGACGAAGATTGAAGTTTTGGCGTTAATTCTAAGCGGTATGTGTGGAGAAAACCAGGCCCTGCTCATCACCTGCTCAATACAATCCCAACAGTGAAACATGGTGGTGGCAGCATCGTGCTCTGGGGGTGTTTTTCAGCTGCAGGGACAGGACAACTGGTTGCAATTGAAGGAAAGATGAATGCGGCTAAGTACAGAGATATCCTGGAAGAAAACCTCTTCCAGAGTGCTCTGGACCTCAGACTTGGCTGAAGGTTCACCTTCCAACAAGACAATGACCCTAAGCACACAGCTAAAATAACAAAGGAGTGGCTTTGGAACAACTCTGTGACCATTCTTGACTGGCCCAGCCAGAGCCCTGACCTCAACCCAATTGAGCATCTCTGGAGAAACCTGAAAATGGCTGTTCACCAACGTTCACCTCCAACCTGACGGAACTGGAGAGGATCTGCAAGGAAGAATGGCAGAAGATCCCCAAATCCAGATGTGAAAAACTTGTTGCATCATTCCCAAGAAGACTCATGGCTGTGCTAGCTCAAAAGGGTGCTTCTACTCAATATCATGTGATATTTCAGTTTTTCTTTTTTAATAAATTTGCAAAAATATCTACATTTCTGTTTTTTTTCTGTCAAGATGGGGTGCTGAGTGTACATTAATGAGAAATAAAATGAACTTTTTTGCTTTAAGTAAATGGCTGCAATGAAACAAAGAGTGTAAAATTTAAAGGGGTCTGAATACTTTCCGTACCCACTGTACATGGAAACTTCCCTTTAAAAAAAAGTTTGCGGTTTTTGATGAGGTTTTTGCAAAAACTGTGTCAAAAAATGCATCAAAAACTGCGTAGAAAAAAGTGTTGCATTTTTTTCTGCCTCCCATTCATTTCAATGGGAGTCAGCAGCAGTTTTTTTCCTCTAGCTCATTCTTTCAGCTAGATAGATAGATAAAAAAAAAAAAGCATGACCTATCTATCTATCTAGCTGAAAGAATCGGCTAGAAGAAAAAAAACTGCTGCTGACTCCCATTGAAATGAATGGGAGGCGTTTTTTCAGATGGATTCTGCCTCAAAATCATCCTGCAAAAGACTCTGTGTGAACATAACCTTAAGATCCCTATACTGAATACATTTACTTTACTTGTCAATACTGTACGGGGTTTACAGAATTTTTATTTATTTACTTAGCACGCATCTGTCATTGTTCAGAATATTACTTTCCACCAATTGTCAGGCTGATGACAGTGCGAAGGTTGACTTTTGTCTTACATGTCAGCACCGCTTAGTACTTGACTCCTTTATTATATAAACCAGCTGTAATATTGTATGAATAATACATCACTTGTCTGCCCTTTAGTTTCTATTTATACACCATACAGTGTCAACCATGTTGACTATAAAAGATGATAATGATCATTACTAAATGATAAACATTTTTATTGAAGTTACAGATAATCTGTAAGCATGAAAATCAATATCTAACTAATGGCAGTACCTTGTAGGGCGGCTTCTATACTTTCCAAAGATGCCTTGCTTATTCTGCATTGCAGCTCCATTATCATGAAAATCAGAATTGTATTCTTATGCAAATTAGCTGAAAAGGACTTTAGGGTCGGGGCTTCACTCTCTATACCAGACAGCTGCCTCTAACTGCTGTAGGGAACAGCTCACACGGTGGGGGTCGGCAATGACAGAGTTCACACAGTCAGCGGGTTTCAAACTCCAACAGTGCTTTTATTCAGAAGTTTCAGCGCAAAAAAAAAACACTGTGCAAACAAAACAAAACCTAAGCCTGTCCGGCTCTAGCTATACAGCAGCATATCTCACTAACCTAATGCAGGCCAAAAACATATCACCAAACACAGTAGCAAACTCTGCATAACATCCATTCCAGGGATGCTCTCTCTCTCAGGCTGCAAACCTGTCAGACCTCCTTGTTACCAGGCTTCCTTCCCCAGTAATGATCAGGAAGTCTCACCTGAGAACACCTGGGGCTAGGGAAAAACCCAATAGTGGACTAGGGGAGTGGACTAGAAGACTCCCACTGCCAACCTGTCCTCCAGTCCAGGAAATCCAGCCCATGTAACTTAAATAAAGAGCCCTAGCAGACTACGTTCTGCTAGAGCAATCTGTATCCCTCTGAATTTCCATTATCCTGTCTGGCTGAGGAAACCAGGTGAGATATACACCCCGTTCACAACTTTACCATACACTTTACCACACTACAGACAAAGTGTAACAAACTGGAAGATGTCACTCAAGCAATGGGTGGTAGAACTGGGCAGCAGTTAGGGGTGATTACATAGTGCAGAGAGGCCCTCGCACGAGAAGAAAAGCTACTAAAGTTCTTTGCAGTCCTTTGCATAACAATGAAGTCCTGATTTTCATGAAAATGGAGCTGCAATGCAGAATAGGAAAGGTGTCTTTGGAAAGTGCATAAGCAGCCTTGCAAGGTGCTGTCATTAGTCTGATACTGATTTTCCTTCTGATAGCCTCCCTTTAATGCACCATCTGCAATGCTATCAAGCCAGTGCTCCAATGAAAACCACTTTTGTTTTCTCAAGGCAAAATTTTCTCCTTCAGTTCCATGCTAAAACTTGTGTAAACAGAAATAGTTGTTGCACATCTTTGGTGTGTGTCCTTTCTTTGCACTTCACTCTTTTTTCCTGGAGACTCTTAATAAATCAGACGCCTCTCACTAGGAGATTAAAACTGGCATATAAAATCTCATAGCATCTGATCAGATCTACATTGTAATTGTTATAGCACAGGTTAAAAAATAAAATAAAATGAGAGATTGAACTGGTTGCATTGAGTCACAGTGGCCCCATGACAATAATACATCTGGCCATAAACATTTGATCAATGTTGGCCAAACCTGCTGATTTCAGTGGGACCAATCGACCATCTAATCTGTATCAGGGCCTCCTGACTGTTCCCCAATGGCAGATGACGGTGGAGATAACGGTGGATTTCAACTTGCCTGATCCTTTTGTTTTTCAAACAGAAGCTACTGTCACAAGTGTCCAGCAATGGTCTATTGCAGTGGTTGTCAAGGTGTGGTACATGTACCCCTGACAGGGCTGTTTTAATGCATTGGGGGCCCTGTGCAAACTTTTTGAAAGTGGGCCCACCAATGCCCCCCTATAACTTAATTTCCCCTGCTCCCCTCAACCACCAATGTTACATTAAAAGATAGAGTTGAAATCACTGCCTGCCGCCCTGGACATCGGGACAACGCACAAAATGTGGGACTGTCCCGCTTGATTCGGGTCGGCTGAGGGGGCCTCTGCAACCATAGGGCCCGGGGTACATGAGGTGAGAGCCACTCGCCCCTAAAGGTAGCTTGTGTGGCTCATTACTCACAAACTATACGCAGACCCTAGAGTATAATAAGCAGAGGCCCCGGGGAAGTGATCAAATGCATCAAAAAATGTTTCTCACCTCTCCCGGGCTCCTCCAGCCTCCAGAGATGAAGTCAGGGACTGCTGAGGCCTATGACTGGGCCTCAGCTGAGGACTGTGATTGGATGTAGGTCATGTGGCATAATGACACTATGATGTTATGCGTCATTACACTATGTGACCAATGAGGCTGACGTCATCTCTAGAGGAAGGAAGAATCCCAGAACAACTGTCTACAGATGGGGGCAATCATCTATTTGGAGTCTCTGCTTTGGATATGGATATGATACACAGTATAATCCCATTGATTTCAATTCCACTGGCAGGGATGGTCCCATCAATTTCTCTACGGATATTATACTGTTCATCCATGTTCATTTTACAGGAAGTTGCGTACCACTGATTTCACAAAAACATCAGGGAACTTGTCAGTTAGTTTTATGGTAATCAAAGGGACTGTCATGTGTCCTGCCAGTCTGTGGCATTAACATCAATGGGGCTATACTGCCTGTCAGATTCATGTATTGTATCAATTGGCCCATGGGGACTAAGCCTTTGAGCTTTCTATTTTCTCTTTCTCCTATGATTCTCACCATGTTTAATGCTCGCATTTACAACCAGACAGTCTTACCTCTTTCTCAGCAAAAAACGATAAATGCTCCCACCTGCCTTTAGTGCTTGGTGCATGGAATGGGAATAGTCACAAATAGTGATGGGTGAACCTTGCAAGATTTTTTTCGAAAATAATTGTGAATTTCGCCAACAAGTTTCAGTTTGGACAAGTTTAAAGCATCAAGACGTCGGTGGATTCAATGTGATTTGGCATCACTGGTGGCCCTAGGATACATGACATCAGAGAAGAGACTCAAAGAGCCTGTGGTGAAGACTGGACACCAAGCAGACTGGACACTTATTCTACTCTGGGATCTGAAGAGAATAATAATAATTCATGGGTGGCCAACCCCCAATATGGCAGTAGGGCGAAACTCCTTGACAGTGATTGGTTGGAATTTGCACATATGTAGTTAGCACAATTGTAGGACTGTCTGGGGGGTGATTTTGGCACTAATTTGTATATTTGTATATGAACATTCCAGTGCAGGCTTTTTTTTTTGTTTACCTGACACCAACAAGTAAAATTAGGGGTGCGGTGTTTTTGATAAATATGGTGTTAGTAATGCACAGGGGGTGCTATTGCAAAACTTTGTTTTGAAAGTGAAGATCGTTGTGATGATACGAGACTCAGATATGGATTTATTGTATTAATATTCGCTCACATATTATGGTTCCTGTCTGTTATCAGCAATTTGGTTACAGGCTTGGGGGATGTGGTTCCTGGGATCTGTAATCAGCAACCCTTTGATCCCCAGAGAGTCACTAACACAGGCCTGTATCTGCATAAGACTGCAACCCTCATTAACCCAACGGGGGGTCCTGCAGATAGGATGTTCTGGGGAAACTCCCTGCATAATATCTGCACATAGGCCGGAGCCGATTCTACTTCAAAGTGATTATGGTTTTATGACAATCTCTGGCCTGGGGGACATCTTACAGTCACCCGATAAATTCCCCAGATGCGTCAGGTCAAGGTACACACTCAGAATACACATATGTCCCAGTTCAAAGCCCGGAAAAGGTCCAGGCACTGATCTACTCACTCAAAGGGAATTGGGGTGTCAACCTGGGAGTCTACATGTTGGGGATCTCGCCACGAACCCTATCATACCACCGGCCCAACTCTACAGTCAACAGGTAAGAAATTATAAAGGGAAATATGATTCTAAGAGATGTAGAGAGGGAGGTGGGGCTCCTCCCCCTGGTGACCTCACTTAGGGAGGAGACCAGGGGAGGTAAAAGGTCTCAATCCAGGTTGAGTCGGCCTCCTTGTCTTCTGTCCTTTGTGATGTGTGGTTCCAGAAGGAGAGTTGTGGGGGAGGTCAAGTTGGAGACTTCCACCATGTGGTCTCCATGTGGCCTAAGCAGTGAGGCCTGAGACCATTTTGTTAACCTAGAAGAGGTGTAACCGCAAGTAGGAAACACATGCTTTGCTCAAGAATGCATCCTGAGTCAGCACATGGGTTCAGAGAAATTGACTATCTACTCGTTCTGGAAATTGTCTTTTGCCTTTTGCTCTGCTGAAATTCATCTGCTATTGGACTTTATAAGATACGTGCCCTGAGCTCATCATCTACATCATCATCTGAAGCCAGAGAGCCAATCACAGACTTGTGTTGGTAACATATTCTTTTCTTTCTGTTATCTCCCATTTTTATTTTGTGCACCGTGTCATGTTGCTTTCCACTTGTATTTGCTTGCTAATTGCTACATGTATTCTCTGTATGTGTTAAGTGTCTAGTGCCGGCCCGTTTAGGGGTTAGTAAATATATAAAATTTAGAAGGCTCGCCTTTCGTATTATCCTTAAGGCCCAGAACAATCACTGGAGGTGGGTGTGAGGTAATTGAAGTGATCTCAGGTGTGCCAGAAGCGGGTTCCGGTAGGACGAGATCCTTCACAATCGTGCTTTCTGGTATTTTGTCAGTAATTGACAGGAAGGTTCAACAGAGGTGCGTATCGTGAGCAATCATATATCCTCTACTGCATGTTATATCATACATAAAATTCTTTATATATCAGACTTCTTCTATATTTCCTAACTCAGGGCTATGAAAGAGAATTTTTTACAAAAAAGATATACTAGGCCGGGACTAAGGATTATTAAAGGGGTTTCCAGGGTTTAAAACACATTATATTGTCAGTAGTATATGCAAGTGAGATTGACCTTTTGCATTGAAATTCTAAGACCATTATGACAACACCAGAACATGATGACATCACAATGATGGAAAATGCATAAGAAGACCTAACACTACAGGAGCTACTCAGAGGATGGCGATAGACGAAGATGTCCATGCTGAGGAGAGGACTACACCAGGTATGTACAGTATAGAAGATTTACCACATTACTATAGGGGATGTCCATGCTGGGGAGAATTTAGGATTCAGTGTAGATGGATCTAAACTTCCTATATGATCACATAACACAGCCCCTCCCCCCAGTGCTCCCCCTTGGACTTGTGCATAGACTCTTATTTTATATAATAGTAATACTTGGGTAAGGATTAAAGATGGGCGAACCCAGAACATTCATTTCTTCATGTGTTCAGATGAAGCAAACCCCTGGTTTGGTTCAGTCCGACCTTTTTAGGATAGAACCGGAAGGGAAATTGTTATACTCTGGGGTTTCTTCAGATCCCAGAGTATAATAGCTGGAGGCCAAGGGTTGATGACAAAAAAAATTTATACTCACCTTCGATTAACTCTTCTGGGCCACCTCGCGGCATACAGCACTGTGTTCTCCACCTGGCAGCATCTGGCTTTCTTATGCAACCTCATGCACCTGGAGTCACTCCTGATGCCTGTGATTAGTCCTTAGCGGTGGCAGGGTCAGGGCGAGTGTCTTGGCATCATGATGCTGGGCATGCCCATGTCAATACTGAGATCCAAGCACAGGCCTCAGCGGTGACCCCAGCCACATGACGTTGCAGAAGAGCGCCAGATGCCAGCTCTGTCACTCTTCTGTGACGTCATCAGCCAGAGAAGGAAGACAGGCCGCCAGACGCCGCAAGGAGAGGTAATGGAATGTCAGTGTGAATGTTTTTCTTTATTTTTGTCACCTTCCCTGGGCCTCCAGCTATTATGCTTTGGGGTCTGAAGAAACCTCAGAATATAAGAATTTACTGGCAGTGGTCATTTTAGTTTGTCAGAGATAAATTCCAATTGTTTTGCTAAAAACCAAACAATTTGTAATATTCAGGTCGAACCCAGTTCTGTATGAGTCAATTCCTCATCTCTAGTAAGGATGAAATGACATATGCAGTTTTTGGTGTAGTTTTTTTTTAGCCAAATCCAGTATCCAGCAGATAGGAGAAGTGTATGGCCTTCCTTTATCTTTACCATTCCGCTCCTGACTTTGACTCAAAAAAACTGCATCAAAACGGCATGTGTGATTGCAGCCTAAAGCAGGAATTTTAAAAGATATCTCAAAAAAAGGGAATGACACAAATTCTACTAGAGATTGTAAAATCTACAAAGACTTCATCAAGTTACCGGGGAAATGACAATTATTTTTAAAGTTTTTAACGTACACTAGGGGATAAAGAAGTGTGAGATTAATCCATTTTTGATGCAACTCATAATAATGTTGTCCTTCCACTGCGATAAGCCCCACCCAGCTGACTCCACCTATGCTTTAGAAATGTGGCAAGCGGGAAATTTTGGAAAAAAGTTGCAAATGTTTGTGCAAATGAGATGTGCGCCAAAGCTTATGACTTTTTCCCACCACAATACAGGCGCTTTATATATAAGAAAATGTTGATGGATTTTTCTTTCCAATAGGGCAATTTGAGACATGGCACATTTATCACAGATTTCCAATGTGGATTGTGGACTCATTTCTGGTATAATACATGAAGGTGGGGTTAATAAATGTAAGATTCATGTCCAGTCCACCAAGAAATAATTTTAATAGATAGAGACAACAACCCCCTGATATGTGATGTCACTTCCTGTGGGCGGTTTCATTGGGAAGTAATGCACCTCACATGTGATGTCACTTCCTGTTTCTCAGTGGGCGGGCCATGTGGCCTCACTTTCCATTGATTGCTCTTCGTGTCCTTGCATTGTGAATAACTTGATATCTGTGTGAAGATAATGGTTTCATGTTTTATAATCACTCACTTTGTATATATCACTTTATTTCAGCTTCTCCATTAGCACATGGACGGAGCCGCCTCTTCCACAGGCATTTAGAGGTAAGTACCAAGTGTTATACCCCACATTTATCATTCCTATCATCTTCATTTATAAATAGTTTTTATATTATTTTTTATAACATATTATTCTTTTATATTTTGGGTCTTAATAAACAATAAACAATGTCTTTCCATAGGATCTATATGTGGATGTGAGCCCCCAGGAAAATAGTGGAGGGGAGGTTAAATTTTTAGGGTCCTGTTGTATCAGTAATTGCAGATGTAATTCCACTGTATTCCTGCAGAGGCACTGCAGGGAAAAATAACACATAGCCTTTGCTTGAGTAAACTTCAAAGTAAAATCATAAATTTTCGAAGGAGTGTTTTTCAACTAGAAAGAGAGATCCCACAAATTCCTGGGGTGTTAGCAGCTAATCTGAAAGCATTTTATTAAGTGTAAATGCTAATAGTAGAGCAGAGGTGTGACTGGGAAGTGCAAGGCTTGGCAGCTCAGGGGTGGGGCTGGAACAATCAGAAGATCAGAGGACTTTATTGATTTTGTTTTTCTCCTTTCTTTTGAATGAACAGAAGTTCTTTACGCAAAGTCTTCTAAAGAAGAAAATCATCTCAACACAAGTCAACACAGCGAATAGTTCTCATCGCAAGCCAAGAAACATAGAACACATCTTATATTAGAGGGTTCCTTCTTTTAAATTGTAAACTTCTCAGGGCAGGGTAGATATGAACCTTTTAATGACCACTCCCACCATATTTCATACCATGAGCGCCTTCATAGTCTACAATTGTTTTTTCTTTTTTTGTCTCTTAAATTGTACCCTATGATTTTTTGGGGTCAGTGTAGATGAAACCATAACCACTTATGGCCTGCATGCAGCTGCAGGATTTTTTGTTTTAACCTGGCTACCTGTTTGAAAATCATAATGGTGGTCCTTAAAGGGTCAAAGATGTAGATGTAGATTGTAAGCTTAGAAGAGCAAGGCTGGTATTATGGAAGGTCGGAAGGAACCCTCCAAAATAGATTGTAAACCATGAAGTCAATCTCCAGTTAATTGACATCTGGAGATTGACTTTATTGGCAGGAAATCTCTCTTTAGGCTAGGGCTAATGATGACCAGGATGGCTCAAATCTCTGAGGTCGGGGCTACATGGTGGCCTTGGCTGTAGCATATGTCATTTGGTTGGAGATTGCAGTGTAGCACTTTTTCCATTAACTCTAATGGAAGTGAATGTGGCTGCGTTATGACGAGCAAGAGAACATGTGCAAATCTGCTAATATACGCAATTTTGTTATGGCAGTGGTTGGAAATGATGGTCGGGTTCAAAACTGAAAATGACCTGGATTATTGGGCGATCGCACCCTTGGAAGTTAATGAGACACAACTGCATTCACATTTATTGGCTGAGATGGGGACACGTCTGGCACTGCAGGATCTGAGTCCCTGGCGGCGTAGTGTGTTACTGACGGTAGCCTTTGTTACGTTAGTCCCAGCTTTCTGCAGGACATTCACTAGGTCCCCCCCGAGTGGTTATGGGATTTTTGCTCACTGTTCTTGTGATCATTTTGACCCCACGGGATGAGATCTTGCGTGGAGCCCCTGATCGAGGGAGATTATCAGTGGTCTTGTATGTCTTCCATTTTCTAATTATTGCTCCCACAGTTGATTTCTTCACTCCAAGCTGTTTGCCTATTGCAGATTCAGTCTTCCCAGCCTGGAGCAGGTCTACAATTTTGTGTCTGGTGTCCTTCCACAGGTCTTCACCATAGTGGAGTTTGGAGTGTGACTGTTTGAGGTTGTGGACAGGTGTCTTTTATACTGATAACAATGTCAAACAGGTGCCATTACTACAGGTAATGAGTGGAGGACAGAGGAGCCTCTTAAAGAAGAAGTTACAGGTTTGTGAGAGCCAGAAATCTTGCTTGTTTGCAGGTGACCAAATACTTATTTTCCACCATAATTTGCAAATAAATTCTTAAAAAATCAGACAATGTGATTTTCTAGATATGTTTTCTCATTTTGTCTCTCATAGTTGAGGTCTACCTATGATGTCAATTACAGGCCGGCCTCATCTTTTTAAGTGGGAGAACTTGCACAATTGGTGGTTGGCTAAATACTTTTTTCCCCCACTGTATATGGCAGTTTATATTAGTTCAGCAAGGGATTGGTTACCGTTTCAGTGTCACAGAGTCTGTATTGGGTAATAGACTATAAACATCAATCTACAGATGTCACATTTAATCACATGACATGTTTTATCTTAATGGGATTAAAGCTGAAGATTCTGATGAACTGGTAGATGGAATTGGATTGTTGGATTGGTAAAGCAGCCTCAACCATTCTGAGTTATTAGGAAGAAATGATTTTCTAATAGTGATTTGATTATTTATGCATTGTATTCAGAAACTGCCATTAGTACAAACCAATATACAGCACCTGTGTACAGACACTCACTCACTCACTTTGTGTGCTTTATTATATGTAATTCAGAAAAATGGCAAAATAGGATTATGGTCCTAAAACTTAATTTGTATTGGTAATATGTCTGGAAGCGGGGGGCGTGGCCTAGACGCGCATGGAGTAGCACGCGCGCAGGTCCTTCTCCGCTCCTCCGCTCGCTACTGAGACCCGTGGACCCCTCAGCGAGCGCAGTATGGGCAAGCACTTGCCGAGGAAGGTGGCCCTGGGCACCCCAGCGCCCATGGAGAGGTATGGGGGGGACCACCCTGGACGCCTTTCTGGCCCAGCGGCCTTCTCTACCGGGCCAGGCTGCTGCGGGGCGGCCATCTTGGACTTCCTCCCCTCTCCAGGCACAGGGGTCGCAGCGTAGCTTCTCTCCTCCCGCGCTCCCCCTGTCAGCCAGCGGAGCGCCGCTTCAACAGAGATCCCTGTCGGCGCCTGGGCAACCCAGAGTTTCCCCATCACGAGTACTCCCACAGTCTCCTCGCCCTGGGATGTCCCAGCAACTACATTCTGCTTCACCAGCACTCCTGGCAGAGCGGCATGAGAGGACCCCGGATGTCTCCAGCTTCTCAAGGAGTTCTGAGGTCAGTGGCTCTGCTCCCTCCTACACCGCTGATGAGTTGCAGCCTGTGGCCACAGAGCTGGTCTCTGTGGCCCCCCACCTACTATCTTCCCCCATCGCCCCTCCCCTCCATAGCTCAGGGGGGGATGGCGCGGTGGAAGGTGCTGGCGTAGGGGCTCCTCTGCCCCACATTCCCAAGGATTATGGCTCCCCCCATCCAGTCCTGTACCCCCACAGCTGCATTCCAGGCCCATCTTCAGCACCATCATCCATGGCGGACCTTCTTCCTCAACTCACTACTAAACAAGACCTTAAAAGTATGGTTGCGGAAATCACAGCATCCTTCCGATCTGAAATTGCTACCCTCCGCACTGATTTACACTCCATTGCTAACCGAATGGACACGCTGGAGAATGACCATGACACTACCAGGGACTATGTTGCCTCACTGCATGATACTACCACTGAACAGGGTTCAGCTATACGGGACATGCAACGCCACTTGGAGGATCTTGACAACAGGGGCCGGCGCAACAATATACTCGTCAAGGGACTCCTAGAGGCTGAGCAATCTGAGGATCTGCCTGTTCTGCTGGAGGCTGTCTTCAACACTATACTGCAGGAGCCCCCGTCCCACAAAATTAAGTTTGATAGGGCACATCGAGCCCTTCGACCCAGAGGATCTTCCGCCACACCCCGTGATGTCATCTGCTGCCTCCACGACTTCACCCTTAAAGAGGCCATAATGAGCAAAGTGCGCAAACTCAAAGACTTCGAGTTTCAGGGAGCTCCACTACAATTCTATCAGGATCTGTCGCTAATCACCCTCCAGAAACGCCGCCATCTCCGACCCCTCCTCCAGATTCTTCAGGAGCACCAAATTCCTTACCGGTGGGGATTTCCGTTTGCTCTCATTGCTCGTAGGGATGGTCGCTCCGCTACGCTTCGCTCCTTTGCGGATTTGCCTCTCTTCTGTGACCTATTGGATGTTCCCCTGCCGGATTTAACAGACTGGGAGCTATTCTCTCCACCCCCTCCCCCACCACCGGTTTGGCAACGATTGGAGCCCAGACGACGTCATGCATCCTCCGCGGTGGTGACCACTCGGAGGCCCCGGCTGGAGACTGATCCCTGAGGAGGCTGCCCCCCCCTTGAGACGTTCTCCCTTTTCTCAGTGGTGCTTTGGAATCTGCATGCCTTAATGTTATGTTTGCTTCTCTTTTTTTTCTTTTTTTAGGTCTACGGGTCTCATCTATTATGCTTATTATTGGATTGTTTTAGCGGAGTGGGGCGGGGTGGGGTCCCGGTGACTCCCCTTCCTTCCTTCTTTTTACTGGTGGTTGGGGATCCACCGCCTCCCCTCCGACCTCCTGTCCACGCTCTCCCCCCTAAGGGGATACTTGGACTGTGCGGCCATTGATCCTGGTTGGACCTCTGGCTGTCCTCACTGGTCCCCAGGCGAGTGACTTAGCCTCGCCCACAAAGTATTGTTTAACTGTTTTTATTTTTACTTTGTCATTTATGATGTCTTTTGCCTCCCTCCCTCCCTCTCTCCCCCCCCCCCTGATCTAGAGACCCTGCCTCGACTTTGGGTTCCTGTTTGTGGATTGCCCTTTTGCCTCTCCGAGGGAAACTTGCCAGCGTCATGTGAGATGGGTGAGCTTATTGCAATCCGCCACTGTCCTCCAATCCTGGGTCCCAATGGTTAGGTGCGTGACAATTAATGTCAAGGGCCTGGGTTCCAACATTAAAAGGCGCCATGTCCCTAGAGAACTCCGCTCCTTACGAGCGGATGTGGCGTTTCTTCAGGAGACTCATTTTGACCGCGCTGGTACTTTTGCCTTCGCTAAGCATTATTTTCCCGTAGCTTTTTCGGCCTTCCACGATCGACGCAGAGCTGGGGTGGCTATCCTTCTTTCTCGATCCTGCCCAATTACAGTGACGACTTCCCACATAGACCCAGGTGGCCGGTTTGTTATCTTGGAGGGGCTCCTTTATGGTGCCCCGATTGTTTTATGCAATGTCTATGCCCCCAATTCAGCGCAGATCCCGTTCTTGCGCCGGGTATTCTCCCGTCTGCGTGCTCTCCCACCATCAGCTTGGCTGGTGGGGGGAGACTTTAACATGGTCTTCTCTGAACGGGCGGATCGTCTGGCGTTACCCCAGGGCCCAACCCCCCATAGGTTGGCCCAACTTGCAAGGGAGTTCCGCAGGCTGATCCGTGCCCACTCTTTGTATGACCTTTGGCGAGTGGACAATCCTACGGCACGCTCCTACACCTTCTTTTCTCACCCTCATAACACTCACACCCGCATTGACTACTTCTTTGGAAATGCTCCCGCTCTTCGTTTGCTTAGGGACACGAACATTGGACCTCTCACCTGGTCTGATCATGCCCCAGTCGTGGTTACCTTATCTACGACTCCAGTGCCTACTCGCCAATGTCATTGGCGTCTTAACAAAACACTGCTCAAATCGCTGACCTCCCTCGAGACCCTGCGCACGCACTTGATAGATTATTTTAGGGACAACTTAGGCTCGGTAGACTCTCTTGCCATTCTCTGGGAAGCCCATAAGGCGGTCATGAGAGGATGCTGTATCGCATTGGCTTCTAGGCTTAAAAGGGACAGACAGGCCCAGGAACAGCTCCTCCAAGCCCGTATTCGGTCCCTTACGACGACTTTGGCAGCGCATCCATCCCTGGGGGTTCTTCGCCGTTTGGTCCTGGCCCGGGCGGACCTCCGTGATTTGGAGACCCGCCATGTGGAACGACTTCTCCTTTATACCCGTCAGAGGTTTTTTGAACGAGGTAATAAATCTCATACCCTCCTGGCAGGAACCCTCAGGGATCATCGGGCCTCTTCCACACCACACTCTGTCCGTGACCCCGCGCGTACTCTTCAACATCACCCTGATGCTGTGGCGCTGGCGTTCCACTCTTACTACTCTAAGCTGTATGACTTACCCCCCCCACGAGCACTACTCCATGGGGATGACTCAACACTACTGGAAGACTATTTAAAGGATTGTTGTCTCCCACGCCTTCCTCCTGAGGCCTTAACCTCCCTGAACACCCCCATCACCAGGGAGGAACTAGAAGGGGTCCTGAGGGACCTCCCAAATGGAAAAGCCCCAGGCCCAGATGGGTTCACTTACAATTATTATAAGGTTTTCCAGGGTGAACTCTCTGCTCATCTATTGTCCCTCTTCAATTCCTTCCTTTCAGGTTCCCCTATACCCCCGACTATGCTCTCTTCACTACTCACATTGGTCCCTAAACCGGGTAAGGACTTGCAGGATTGTGCTAACTACCGACCGATTGCTTTGCTGAACACGGACCTGAAACTTTTCACCAAACTCTTAGCCAATAGACTGAATGCTTGGCTCCCTCTGCTTGTCCATAAGGACCAGGTGGGATTCATCCCCTGTCGTCAGGGTGGTGACAACACCAGGAGGACTGTGGATTTGGTGGAGGTGGCCAATCATTATTCTACCCCGGCCCTTCTCTTGAGCCTGGACGCTGAAAAGGCTTTTGACCGCATAAATTGGTCGTTTATGCATACTACGCTTAAGGCGTTCGGGCTTACGGGACCGTTTCTCACAGCTATCCAGGCCCTTTACTCCTTACCCTCAGCAGCAATTACGCTTCCCCATGCATCTTCGCCCTCCTTCCCTATTCGAAATGGCACTAGGCAGGGTTGCCCCCTGTCACCCATCATATTTGCCCTCTGCATTGAACCGCTAGCGGTCAAGATTAGGCGAGACCCTAATATCAAGGGGATCATGGTCCAAGATAAGGAATTTAAGGTATCTCTCTTCGCGGACGATGTACTCCTCACTCTCACTTCCCCTCATACTACCCTTCCAAACTTGCTGCGCTCGCTGGAGACCTATGGTGATCTCTCAGGGTATAAGGTGAACCCCGCGAAGACTGAGGCACTCCCACTTAACATCCCACGGGACCTTCTCCTTCTCCTCCGCAGTAATTACGATTTCCAGTGGCGGGAGTCCTCTATCCGCTAACTGGGAGTCCATATATCCACCTCCTATGCGACCCTCTACTCGGCAAACTACCCGCGGTTGTTTTGTGAGCTAAGAGCCCTATTGGACAAATGGCAACCCTTGCCTAACTCCCTTTTGGGGAGAATTGCTGCGGTCAAGATGACTCTCCTCCCGAAGCTACTGTATTTTTTCGAGACGCTCCCGGTCGCGATACCTCGGGGAGAATTACGGAACCTACAGAAAGCTATCTTCCAGTTTATCTGGAAAGCAAAATGACACCGAATATCTAGATCTGTTATGCTGGCGGATAGGGGGTCTGGGGGTATGGCTGTCCCACATTTGTTACATTATTACTGGGCGGCCCACTTACGCCATATCCCATTCTGGGCGCCTATGCCAGCATACACCAGATGGGTGCAGATAGAGAAGCTATGGCTGGCACCCATGCATCCTAACGCGCTTCTGTGGGTCAGCTCCCCCCCACCCCCCTGCCTCGTACCTGTTGGGCCCCATTCGGTTTACTAGATCTATCTGGTCTACCTGTTGTGCTAGATTCTCCCTGATGTCCCCGCGCTCATCTATGGTCTCCATACTATACAACCCCCTTCTCCCAGAGAGCCTGACTTCTGCCATGACTAAAGTGTGGTCTGAAGCTGGCCTTTACCGGATTGCTGATATGGTTGACCCTGGAACCTTGGAACTTAGGTCCTTTGCTCATCTTACAGCTAATCAAAACCTGTCAGGTACTGAATGGTTCCATTACTTGCAGGTGGTTCACTTTGTCCGCTCCCTCCATGGGTCTCTTAAGGTGTCACTCCCCACCGCTTTTGAAAAGATTTGCCGTGCAGGCACGTCCACTAGGGGCTTTATATCCTCTATTTACCAACTTCTTAACTCACAAACTACAGGCTCTCCTGTTAATCATCGCTATATGCTTAAATGGGAGGAGGCGGTGGGTAAACCCATCTCCCAGGAGCAGTGGCGGATTGTATGGTCTCGGGCCCAGAAATCATCTCAGTGCATTACGTTTAGGGAAGCGCAGTATAAGCTGTTGATGCATTGGTATCATACTCCGGCTCTCCTTCATACTTTAAACCCATTAGTTCCCCCATGGTGCTGGCGTTGTGGAGCTGCGGTGGGTACCCTGCACCATATCTTTTGGACGTGCCCTCTCATCCTCGGTTTTTGGAGGGAGGTCAGGACTCTGACGACTGCTCTCTTTTTGCAAGAGGTTCCTCTTGACCCTCTTCTTTATCTCCTGAACCTTCCCCCCAGACACCTGAGCAATAAGTCATCCAGGCTTTTCTTGCATCTTTGTACTGCAGCTAAAACTCTCATAGCTAGAAACTGGAAGAAGGTGAGTCCCCCATCTAGTCTTGAGCTTGTGGCTAGAATGAAGAATGTGAGGAGTCTTGAATACCTGACTGCTGGCCTACATAATTCACGGGAAGCCTTTGGGGCTATTTGGGCACCCTGGGACATGTATTGTACATCACAGGGTCTCTGATCTCTAGTCCTCTCCTTCCCTCCCCCCCTTCCCTTTGGTTCTACCCTTGTCTTCTTAACCCCTCCATTCCCCCCTCCCTTGTTCACTGCTTAATTTAAATGCATATTGCTTAAGGGGGAGGAGGCGGATAGCCTCTATTTACCTCAATGCTTCCTGTTTGTTTGATTATTATTGTTTTTTTGTTTTTTTCTTTATTCCTTGTTAATGAAAAATTTTTCAATAAAATTACAGTTATATAAAAAATATGACTGGAAGCAGTTGTACGTTTTATATGCTGTATGTTTTTATATTAATGTTGTTGTTATTGTTTTTTATTTTTGGTAATAGTGCCCCCCATGGGCTTGTATAGCAGAAGTTGGAAGGGGAAATATGGCATAGAGTCAGGAGTTGAGCTGGCATCAAACACAGCGGGTGCTGACTGTGGTATACAGCTGATATCTCCGATTGCTGACACTGCCAGAAAATCACAAACATTTAACCCCTCAGATGCCATAATCAATAGTGATTGCAGCATCTGAGAGGTTTGTCAGTGGAAGGGGTGCTGATCAGATGACATGGTAGCCAAGAGCCTCGTGAAGATTCTCCGGCCTGTGGCTTAGTGGGAAAATGTTGCAAGGGAATTACATTACAATTCTAAAATGTTGCAGTGTATTGTATAAGTGATTAAGTGACTAATCGGAAAATATCTGAATTGTTAAAATATGTAAGTACCTATATTTATCCTGCCCAGCGAAAGGTTTAATAAAAAAAAATCACAAAGCCTGAGTCACCTTTATTTGCTCATGTCCCAAAAAAGGAGATTGAGGCTAAGAACCCACTAGGGCTGGCATTAGGGGGGGGACTGGGCAGCCACCCATGGCCCCAAAACCCAAAAGGGCCCCCAGTGGATCTGGGGCACTCGACGTTTCACTTAGTGCCTCCGATCATTAGAGCACCATTTTCAACTGAAGCAGAGTCCTAAGGACTCCGATACAGTTGAAACCTGTCACCTATGACAGAGCATGGAGATATATTATTATACTCTGGGTTCAGAACTAATCCCAAAGTATAATAGGGATTTTTTTGATTTTTGGGTCAAGTCCAAAGCTTTTGGAGAATTTGGTTTGATCCAAATCAGTTTGCAAATATCTACCCACAATATATAATAACCCCATCCACAATGGCCCGGATTTATTAGTAGTTAGACAATGACAACATAGACAGGCAGTCTAAAAATGTGCCAGTTACTTTAAGTCATTTTGAGGACATCTTGGTACATTTAATCCATGTCCCCTCTTCGGAGAATTCACATTTCTAGCAAATTGAAAATTTTTTTATCTCAAACTAGATGCGATAAGTTGCACCAAGATGCTCCTAAGGTACGCCAAGATGTGACTGACATGCACCACCTTTTCACCAGAGTCTAGTCGTAACCAGAATAGTAAATCTGGGCCAGCGTATGTTTTATATAATATAGAGTGCCTTTCACATTACATCCATCTGCTTGGCTCACAAACAACCTACAAAGGGTACATGACTCTAATGGTTGTTAGCCCTATATAATACTCTTTGAGGCATCCCAGTTTACGGTATCTCTCTTTCTCTCTCTCTCTCTCTCTCTCTCTCTCTCTTTATATATATATATCTATATATATATATAGATATATATATATATACAAATATGTTACATAGGACCGTCAATATGGGGCATTTATCCAATTACACTTAACATCAGCAATGCAGCACACACAAACCTGGCATTTCACAGCAATATGAAGCACATATTAGTTAAACATGGGTGGTATTGCCACTACCACAGGGTCAACAGTAACACATGACATATGAACTGTAAAGGATACACTTTGCAAGTGGGAGTATGGCTGCCTTTCAACCTTCTTCCAGGTAAATCCATTGTGAGTTCTAATTCTCGGAGCATTTGATTTTTGAAGTCCTGTTAGGTTATTAGAAAGGCGGACACAGCAGTCTATTTAATGGCTGTAAAAGAGAATTAGTGGTTGACCTATCACTGATTATGTCAAGCAGACACTTCAGTAATCTTGGTAACAAGGAGAAGCGAAGGCTTTGCAAGGCATGAAATGTTTTGTTTGAGCCTGCAGGACCCTGACATGTGCCAAAACCTGAAGCATAACTAAATATTTTTTATCGAATATGATTTACTCTAATTTTGACTATTTTTCCTTTTTTTTTTTTTCTTTTTTTCTTATGTCTTTGTATTAGGATGTTACCATGACTGTATGAAGAAACTGGTTTGTAAACTTTTATTATACCATATGTTCTCTAAATCTTCCCTTTATCTAATATTTGAGCACTCCAATTAAGGTGACTGTCCCAGGGCTGCGTTAACCATAGGGCAAATGGTGTGGGGGTCCCCTCAGTCAACCTGGATTGAGCAAGATTGTCCCGCATTTTGGGTACTGTCCTGCTGTTCTAGCCGGTGGGTAGTGATTTTCAACCTAAAAACACAGATAGAGATGAACACAGTAGTGGAGCACAGAGCTATCAGTGTCATGCTCCATTATTCAGCCTTTGGCTGATGATGTCTGCTACACAAAGGCATGATGAACACCAAACCGAAGACATCATTACAGCTGGAGTCCGCAGGTAAGTCTGTGGGAACGAGGTTAGGTGAGTAAAACAATTTTTTTTATGTAACACTGGAGCCTGAGGCAAAGGGGGCCTTATGTGGGGGCTACTTAAAGCGTATGAGTTTTCATGAAATGCTGATTTGAAAAATGTGCAGGGTCTTGTTTGGCAGTTTGTTCTATTACTGTATAAACCTACATATATGGTGTCCTATCAGTTTTTCTGCAGCTAATAATCATATTACGGCTGCAGCACATTTTGCATTTGTCTCTGAGGCTGTGGGTGTGTACAATAAGGAGCAGTATGCCCCCTCCCCTATCCATTACTGATGCTACTGGTTTCTTTATATGTAGTTCTGCCAGGATTAACTGTACAATAGCAAACAAATAGATGCGAAAAGTCCAAGTGACCACAATATAGGTGATCCAGAAACATTTGACTGCAAATACAGCTAAAACACATGAAATAGCAGACAGGAAACCTACTTGCTGTGAATAATACCCCATCTGTAATCACAAAAGTAACCAGAAGTAGATACAAGTACATAGACATTTTTTTTTTTACATTGTAAGTGGTGAGAGTTGCAGAATGTTTGGTCCTTTGCACAGAAGAACTGTTTGCAGACTTGTGTGTGCAGGCTGTGAGGACAATTATCTCTTCAATCATCATTCCCAGTGTGAAGACAGAAGAGACCCTCCTCCTTCCACTCACTGTGATCCCGTCTTGCTTATCTAATGTATCTATTGATGGACATTGCCTAGCAACAAGGTGTGAACTGCAATTTAGTTACAGTATAAGAGAGACACCTAGTTGCAGGAACTTTAGAGAGGTTTGTCAGGCACAAAGAAGCCACATTTTAATTAAATGTGTAGAAAGAAATAAAAAGAAAAAACAGCGCAGAGCGCTAATAGTGTAAAACCAAAGGATGATAGATATCAGAACACTGATACAAATTGCTCACCTTGTTGGGTTGTGATCAGCTCACAACAACTTAGTAGGCATGTGGAATCAGATTATCTTCATTGGGACCTTGTGAAGCAGCTGCTAGCCTCGGAACCGTGGTATGAAGCACGTGTGGAAGAATCCAGATGCAGGTAAAAAATAGGAGGCAGATGAGCGCTGGTCCAGAATAAATGTAGTCTTTAATCCAATAAAACACACAACGTGTTTCGGGACAAGCCCTTTTGGATTAAAGACTACATTTATTCTGGACCAGCGCTCATCTGCCTCCTATTTTTTACCTGCATCTGGACATTTTAATTAAAGTGCATTACATTTTGGCCCAGAATCAATTGCTCTAGGAAATGAAACTAAATTGTCTGAAAAGTTAGTGACCATTTGAAGGGACATTATATAATATGTTTTTGTGGGGTTTTTTTTTTGGGGGGGGGGCACTTAGGGAAACTTTGGACTGGGCTCATTAATCTATTAAAGTGGCCCTGGACTACTGTACTCCTGTGCAGCTGCACATGTTGCACCAATGTTATGTCCGCCCCTGCATGCTTCCTTATAGAACAAAGGATCAGGATGTTAAATTTCCATGACACAAGTAAGATAAATGTCAACTGAAAATCCAATACACATTAGATGGTTAGCTGGTCAAATCAAAATTACCAAGGCTAGCCAACCTAATTTGTATGGCCACTTTAGTCTCTGAGGGGTGCAAATATCACATCCCAATTTAATATGTATTATTGTTTGATGGGGGTCTCAGTAAGTTCCTTTAGCCGTGTTTTGAGTGATTTCTGTGTTTCTCTGGGTCCTGTTACCAAATGTAGACAGTAAGTGTCAATTTTAAATGCTTTAGACTTGTGGGACCCCCAGTCTTTACACTGGGTGTATCCTCTACCTCTGCCCTGACTTCAGCTACACACCCGTGAGTAATGCAAAAAGAAAACAGGCCCATGTATATATTAATAGATAAAATAAAATAACCATATTAATAGATAAAATAGTGGAATCAAGCTTACTGCACAGATACAGTACAAGAACCACCCTTACTAAATGAACACAGTACCAGGACCATACTGCATAGATACAGGTGCATCTCAATAAATTAGAATATCTTTGAAATGTTTATTTCAGTAATTAAATTTAAAAAGTGACCTCTTATATTTTCTAGATTCTTTACACACAGAGTGTTCTATTTCAAGTGTTTTATTTCTCTAAATCTTGATTATGGATTACAGCTAATGAAAACCCAAATCTAAGAAAATTAGAATATTGTAAAAAAGTTCAGTATTGTAAATTCAGTGTGTCACCTGCCAAGGTTTCCTAAGCCTTTAAATTGTCCCTCCGTCTGTTTCAATAGGACACACAATCATGGAAGACACTGAATTTAATATGAATGTAATTACTGAAATGAATGAACGTTTCAAAGATATTCTAATTTATTGAGATGCACCTGTACAATAACGTAACATATATCAAGTTTACTACACAGATGAACCAAAGTTACTACATAAATATGATATCGGAAGCAAGCTTATGACATAGGGTAAGGTGCCAGAACCAAGCTTACTGGATACTTATTGCATAGATATCTTACTACATATGGTGCTGCTCTTATATACAATATAATGTGCTAGAAGCAAGCTACCGCACAATAACCAAACTACAATGGTACAGTATCAGGACCAACCTTACTGCATTGTTACAGTCTTCTCTTTGGTGGAGTCTTGCAGGGATTTGAGCACACCTGACGATCCATGAAGGGCTCCTGCATACATCTATAATGGGAAGCAGGCACAGATGTATGCAGGAGTGCAGGACTTTCCTCACTAAATGTAAAAAGCCACATCAAAGTTGGTGGCTGCCCAAACTTCTCATATTATAATCTACTGTTGCTTGTATCATAAATGGCACATGGTAGGTAGGAAGGTCTTGTTACACATCTAAAGGGAGTCTGTCACCAGACCCCAATCTATGAAACCAGCCCGTAAGTAGATGGACTGGAGTCATCTGAGTCAAACAGTGTCTTCCCCTTGTGAATTGGTTCATTTGTTACCAAGATATAGCTCTTTGTGAATATGCAAAAGATCTCTTGAGCATTGAGGAACAATGAGAGAATTGCCACATCTCTTTGGAGCAATGGATAACATTGCAATGGAGGCACCGATTCATAAGGGGAAAACACCATTTGATTCAGGTGACCCTAAGCTATAGTAGCTGGTAGTTAGGGATACATAACCTTCCTCTATGGTAGTTGATCTCCTCTATACAGGGCTATCCATGTGTGTCCAAACATACAACATCATTCCTAAAGAAAATTACGGAAATAAAACTATGGCTAAAATGATAGATGGCAGAATCCACTTGCTTGTGCCTGCTTTCAGGTAGGTAAGTTGAAGGCCCCAGTGTATCAAATGATATTTATAATGCTGGTGTCTTCTTATACAGCAGCAGGGTCTTTGGGCTCCCTTAACCACTTCCGGACTGCCCATTGGGTTTTTACGTCCAGAGAGTGGTTGTCTAGTTCTTCAAGGACATACCGCTACGTCCTTGCATGAGAGAAACATGCAGAAATTAGTTTAATAACGCAAATGATAAAATGTTATAGCTCTCAAAACCACACATACAAAAAACCTGAAAATGTGTCTGGTCCTGGAACAGAAATTGGCCCGATACTGAAGTAGTTAAGCACTATGACTGGATAAACCTTCTACCTATTGCCCTATACAGTTATTTCCCTGCCCTTCCCACAAACATGGGAATAGATCTATAAGATCTCTTTCACCTTAATATTACTTAATATTACCTTTAATATTACTAAATTAATTCTGCCTTCTCAGTTCTGCAGAGTTAGGTACAAGGTGTATTTGTGCTGCAATTCTAAAGTTTTGTTTGTAAATTATTACTGTAGTGATTTAACCTCAGCTAAATTCATAGATCAGAAATTCAGCTATTTATTTGTAATACTACAGATATACATAGAATATTTAAAGTAGTACTCCAACAGAAAATGTTATTCTCTGACTTTTCTCATAGGTACATTTTAGTGCAGGTAACTGTCTTACTGGTGACTGTATTTGTGAGTTATCCACTCCTTTCTGGTCCTCAGCTGTGTCATGTGACCCACACTCTAATTGCCCAACTGACACATTGGGGGTAATTTTATCAAGACTGGCATTTCCAACACCATTCTTCATTTTCTGTACGCTGGAATGCAGATGTGGCTAGTTTATTAAGAGGCACATGCTAGAAGCTGGCATGGATTAGAACAGTCATTTCTGGTGTAAATTAATATGAATATGCCAAGCAGTGGGCGGCCATGTCCATCCCACTAAGCTCCACCAATGAGACAGAACAGTGATGCTTGGGGTGCAAAACACTAAAACATCACAATATCCGGGAGACAAGCCAAGAGTCACAAATTCAACCGGGAACTTCAAAGCAGAATCAGGAGAATCCAGGGAGCAAGCCATAGGTCAGTAAGCGAACAGGTATACACAAAGAAGATGGAGAGCCAAACTAGGAAGCAAACTAAAATTAGTCGGCCTTTGTCACAGGAGGGTGGGGTTTTATATAGGCCTCCTCAGCTGCTTACTGGACCAAGCCAGGAAGTCTCTGAAACTGCAAAAGCTTCTCAGGAAGGCATGGTAACGTTAAAGGTGCAGCCGCCGGATAGAGAATCCTGACACATTGCTTGTTCACTATTATTGTCAGATCATCTACTTGTCACAATTATTTTTCAGGGCATTTAGTGGGCATTGTTACTCAGTTTAGTTTTGAAGGAAACTATGTATGTTACTGTCATGGGTACTATGGGGGTACATTTATCAATCCAAGTCCGACACTTTTTTGTTTACATTTGTGCCAAAATTCATAGTGCACACCATTTACGACATATTTATGACCAGTGTGCACCAGAAAGAACAGAAAAATATGACAGGCTAGACACTTGTTACATCCTCACCCATTCGAACTCCTGCGTCGTCCTCTGGCCACATTGTATTGCGCAGGAGGCGTGTCCGCTTATGATTACCTGCTCCCGGACTCTTGCCATTCTGTGTTGGCACTGTGAAGGTTAACTTTTGTGCGCTTGTGATTGACAGCTTATCTGCCAATAAAGCCTGGGCAGGTTCTGGACTTCTTTAAACTGGCCATCAGCCCACACATGGTTGCTGGCTATTGTGTCTCTGACCTTGCTAAGCATTTCCCTTGCTCTTGTTTTGTATTTACTGACCTCTGCTTTTTGACTACTCTTTTTGTGATTTGGTACTGTTTTGTCTGTCTGGTTTGACCCTCGGCTTGCTGACTCCTCTTCTGTGTTGTGTTGTCTTGTCCTGTTCTGTGTATCACTTATCTAGAGTAGGGTTTGTTGTCTAGTTTTCCCTGTCATTAGGACAGTTGTGGAAAATACTGTAGGAAGGGACATGAGGTGGACCTAGTTTTAGAGCTCACTGTCTCTGTCTTCCCTTCCCTAGCAGCTGTATTTGGGAATTGCCTTCAGGCAATTCTAACAACATGTTTGAAAAGTGTGCACCAGAATGGGTGTGGTTTAGAAGTGTCTCACTTTACAACACATTTATGAAACAGAAGAGAACGAATATGGCGCAGATTTCCTGTGCAAAGTAGACCAGGTTTAAAATGGTGTAAAGAATTTACGGCAATTTACTTTATGCGCCAAAAAATCCCATTGTGCGCCACATATTTGTCTCAATAATCGAGAGATGATTTGTGTCTGCTTATGTTATGCCAAGAATTGTAGGGTTTTTTTTTGATGTGTGCGCCAAATATTTGTTCCTTACATCCTGCAGATTTTGTCTACAGATTTTGTCTACATGTTTTGTGCCAAATATTTGCCTCCATTTTTGCGCCAAATATTTGTCTCTATTTTTAAGCCAAATATTTGTCTCATGGTGAGTCAGAATTTTGGACCTTCTAGAAACACTTCATATTTATGAAGGTCCGTATGACAGATTCATAAATGTGTTTAAAACTATGAATGGGATTCGTAGTTTAAGACAGTGCAGAGATAGACAGTATTGATAAATGTGCCCCTATGTGTGGCACTTATTACTATGGAGGGCACTGTGTTTGTGGTACTAATATTTATAGCCGAAATATCTGGATGGCACAAATGTTTCTTCACTACAGTATTTTGGAAGTACTGGGTAGAACAGTTGTGTACTCTGTTAGGGATAACCGGCCAATGTATAGCACTTACATCGGCATGAGATTGAATACTGCTTGTTGTATGATATGGTTATTTGTACACTTTATTATAGTATACCATATGTAGGATATGTTTCTGCAGTACAGTATTTGGGGGTACTGCAGCATAGCAGATACAGTATCAGGGATGACTGGCCAAGGTATAGCACTTACATCAGAATCAGATTGAATACAGTTTATTGTATTATATGGTTATTAGTATTTTATGAGGGGCAAGTCCTGTATTATAGTATATCATATGAGTGGCAAGTCCTGCAGTACCAGACCCAGCCCATGGACAAGAGTTTGATTGTCGAAAAAAAGTAGACTTTGTCTATTCTTTAGAAATGATGACTATTTGAGTTCAGTATGCACCTCTGTAAGTCCATAATTGCAGTTTAGCTGTAGGGGGCGCTTCCTGCGAGAAGTCTAATAACAGCCATACTTGTAATCACTCAGCTTTAGCTTAGGTAGTTAGAAAAGAAATGGTTGAATAGCATTTTCAGCTGCTTGCCAGAAAACATCAGCTCGAGGATTTATATTTACTGTTGTGTTTTGATTTTATTCCTAATACATGTATTGCAGGTTGAAAGCCATGAGCAGTGACCTGCGTACGCTAATCTACAACCTGGAGTGTCAGATAGGGGCATTTGACGTCAGTGCTCAAGCCTCAGTTTGCCCAAGGTTTTCCACCAATGATTGCGGCTATTATACAGAAAAATTGCCAAGTGTTTGTATTTTGTTTAGCTATTTCTCATTCGGAAGCCAAATCTAATTCCTTTTATTCCTAAAATTACATTCTGCTGTTCTCCTTTATTTCAATGCTCGGTGGACTCTGCAATCACAGAACCACAACATAAAGAGCGATCATTTTAATTTCTACACAGAGTACACGCAGCCTCCTGCCCTTTATAATTTACTCTGTCGTTGTCACAAGGTTTAATTACGATACATATACTTTGGGTCTATCATTAGCATTGTCTGATCTCGCCGAGAAGCAGCTATGTCAGTGATCTGAGGCTGCTGGTAACGTCTGAAACCTCACACATAAATGGGGTTGTGTGCATCTGAATTGCAGATTCTATTTTCTACTAAGACAAATTACACACATTCAGTTTTGTGTTTTTCATGACCTTCACAATTCAGGCATCACCTGTTAAAAGATAGCTCCCAGGATTGTAGATCATGCTCGTATTAATAAAAAACACATAGCCAAGGACAAAAACAACATGAATCAAGACAACGTCTACAAATCCTGACGATTTATAGCTTTGCTTTTATAATGTGTTCAGATATTGTATCTTAATATTGCAGTTTCTGTCACAAGAATTGTAGGACTATTTTTTTTGTAGAACCACAAACAAGGGCTCATACAGATGACTCTATAAAGGGTTTTCCGGACAGGTCCAGGGGTTTGGGGTCAGGATAAAATAAAAAAAAAAAAAAAGTGATACTCACCTACACCGGGTCCCCCATTTCATCCTGTACCAGCACTGGATGGGTGAAAAGTGAAGGGGCTTACCTAACTGCTGCAGCCAGTCACTGCACCCAGCAGTATCGGTGACGTCACTGCTAATATGTCACCTGTTAGTAAAGGTCAGGTTTATGTGACGTTAGCTTCCGTTCTATACAATAACATACTTCACTAGCTGCATGTATTGTAAAGTACTTGAAAGGGCTTCTCTTATTAAAAAACAACCCCCTTTACATATGTCCTCTTGGGGGGATCTCTATAAAAGACTAATTATATGTATGAATAAAAATATGTATCTACTGTTGTTGATTCTGGGACAGGCATAGTAGATGGTAGTTGTGCCTGTCTCTGCTAATGCTCATTGCCTAGGAAGGGGAAGCATGGGGGACAAGTATAACCTGTCACTACTGGTCACTGCTTCTAAACTGTGTGTGGGTAAATATCTATCTATAGATAGATAGATAGATTTATAGATCGATATGGATATAATATTGTGCAATGGTTTTAGGCAGGTGTCAAAAGAATGCTTTGCAAAATAGAAGTGTTAATAATATATTTTATTAATTCGCAAAATTAAGTGAACGACAAAGAAATCTAAATCCCATCAATATTTGGTGTGACCACCCCTTGGAGGAGGAGTCCTGGAAGTGATGATATGGCCCCCAGTTTTCAACATCATCCAGTCTGTCTGGGATTACATTAGGAGACAGAAGGATTGGAGCAAGCCTACATCCACAAAAGATCTGTCCTTAGTTACCTAAGATGTTTGGAACAACCTCCCTGCCAAGTTTCTTCAAAAACTGTTTACAAGTATACCTAGAAGAATTGATGTTTTCTTAATTGACAATAATAAACTATCAACACTTCTATTTGTGAAAGCATTCTTACTTTGCAGCATTTTGCCACACCTATTATCTATCTATATACAGGTGCATCTCAATAAATTAGAATATCTTTGAAACGTTTATTTACTTCAGGAATTAAATTAAAAAAGTGACCTCCTATATTTTCTAGATTCTTTACACACACAGTGTTCTATTTCAAGTGTTTTATTTCTGTAAATGTTGATTATAGATTACAGCTAATGAAAACCCAAATCTAAGAAAATTAGGATATTGTGAAAAAGTTCAGTATTGTAAATTCAATGTGTCACCTGCCAAGGTTTCCTAAGCCTTTAAATGGTCCCTCAGTCTGGGTCAGTAGGACACACAATCATGGAAGACGCTGATTATGGATTGTATTACTGAATTACTGAAATGAATGAACGTTTCACAGATATTCTAATTTATGGAGATGCACCTGTATCTATCTGTCTATCTATCTATCTATCTATCTATCTATCTATCTATCTATCTATCTATCTATCTATTCATATACAGTATCTACACACAGATATAGTATAGTATAGTAGTAAGTGATGCATGGTACAGTTTAAAGGAAATCTGTCATAATAAAATCTGTTGTTTAATCTTGTTGTGTATGTCACTGTGTTGATTTTAAAAAATCCTGAAATCTTGCATTTCACATATGTCTCTAGCCCTCATAGTAGGCTGACACTTCCTGTGCTATAGAGATCACTTCTTAGCAGTCAACTCTTTATGATCACAGGCAAGATTACAACAAATGGAATCATATATCTATATATCTATCTGTATATAGATAACACATAATCACACCATTTACAATAGGTGATGTCACAGCTCGCCACAGGTTGTGTTTGGTATTGCAGCTCAGCTTTATTCTCTTTAGTATAATGGAGATCCAATATTAGACACAACTCACAGACAGAGGCGGTTCTACTTTTGGAAGAAAGCACCCTTTTAAGCTATGTATTAACACAAAGTAAAGAATTTTGAGAGCCAGTATAGCTGTAAATGGAAAAGATCAATATAACAGTAACTTAAGATGTGTACAAGAAGTAAAGCAACATATTGCTAAAATTATACATTTTTTTTATATAGGCCAAAGCTCTATGTAATTCATAAAATGTTCAAGGGTGAAGCCACGCTCTAAAGTAGATGTAACTTAAAATGTACAGCAGAGGTAAAAATAAATACAAATCAATTGAAGTTGCATAGCAAGCAGTTTTACCATATGTTCCTGAATAAAATAAACTATTTGTTCTTGCCAGCAATGCAGGCAGCATACTTAACATGAGAAATGGCTGGCCCGCAAAGACGAGAGTAAATATGTTATATACTGTGTCCACAAGAGTATATTAAAGAGAAGCCTTTAAAAAATATTTTGTTGAAATGGAAATGTCTCTAGTCTTGTCCCTCATTTTTATTCATGGGATTCAGAAGTGCGTACGCTGAATGGGGACGACGAAGCTTTAATAAACTGTTTAGTTCAAAAGTTTTTTTCAGTTGAAGTGACAATTGAGACTTCATCGTCATTCTCGAGAGATGGCGCCTATCTCATCACTATGACTAAATGAAGAAAAGAATGACAATGATTTCTTTAGTGTAAGGGAATGTGAAAATGTAAAAATTTGCCAACACTTTTACCGCAATCAATATACTTGTTTCCTACCACAAGATTTGTTGCTTTTATAAGTTACTCAAATACAAAAAAATGAATAAAACATTGCATTTACTAAGCCATGTCATAAAAAATAGACTTTGTTGTGAAATTGTTGTTTGGCTCTTCAATCAGTGGTAGTCAGAAAGCTTCTCCTTCGGCTCTGCAGCTGTTGAGTTGGGTATGATAAGGAATAATGTATCCCTTTCCAAAGATTATAATATATATTAGAAGTCACCTTGAAGTTCTACAACCTGTATAAATGCACTTGATCTGTGACACATTTGTGGTGTAGTGCAGGGAAGCTGAGGATGGAGGAGTCATTTCGAACAGTTTATATATCCTAGACAGTGATTCTGGTGTCATATGAAAGCTGAGATGCTCATCATCACAGTTCTATCTCTAGTACTTCCAGAGATATCACCAGTTGAAAACACAGTCGAGATTGGGTGCAGATTCAGTTGCATATATACATACCAATCCCATGTTTATTGACAATATTTATAATTATAATATTAAACAGCAACAATATCCTCATGTAGGTTCTAAGGGGACGGTCAGCAAAGAAAGCACACCAACAATGTGTATAGAGAAAATTAAAAATTATATTATATACAGAATCAAGTGATTAGTGAAGGGCAAAGACAACACATAATAACCTCACTGCAAGACAAATAAGGACAAATAAGTAAACTATAACACATCGTAATAAGCTCAATACCCAGCAATAACAACGATAAATGAGAAGAAGAGAGATCATAAAGTACAACACAAAACATGCAACATGTTCTCAACAAACCCAACAATAACAACGCTTCAACCCCACATACATCATAAACCCACCAAGTCTCCCCAACTCTTACGATAGTTTAATATTAAAATCCGTCATAATTTTAGGATATGCCAGAATTTACTGATAAGAGGGGGACTCTGATCTTTGGTTTTCCCACTAAACACATTACACTGATGCTCATTTTCCTTAGTGCAGAGTGCTCTCATCAGATCAGTATTGACCTGTCCTAAAGACATCCTACTGGATATATGTTTCCAGGTGTGCACAGTATAAGTGTATATCATAAGTGTATAGGGGTGGAATGACCACTCATTAGCTCAAGACCCATAGACCCTTGACCATGAACTCATTCAAGGAAACCGGTCAGGGGAATCATGTTGCCCAAACCATGGCCAGCATGAAAGCCTGACACGTTCCCTCATCTCAAACAGCTCTGTCTTACTCTGAAGTGTTGTGGCATTTCACAGAAAACATAGTATAAACACGAGCCAAGATTGGAGAGAAGTTTCCTCTGGACTGCTCCCCGCCAGCTTTTCCCTACCCGCCTAAGCTTGATTGACAGGTTTCTTCCTATATATACAAAGAAAAACCTGTCAACCAAGTCAAGCTGTGAAAAAAGAAACCAGTGGGGAGCTGCCCAGAGGGCACTTCTCCCCAGCTTGTGTCTAAACTATGATTTCTCTGAAAAGCTTTTGCGTTTCAAAGTAAGACATAGCTGTTTTTGAAGATGGATCCACAATTCGGGCAGCATGAGTCTCCTGACAGGTCCCCTTTAAAGTGTAACAGCAAGGCCTTGAACCTAGAAACTTACCTAAAAAAATTCAGTATGAGGCTTCCAAATGTCCAATATGAAATATAACATTTTCCAATAAGTTTAAAGGTCTAATACTCAGATCAAGAGATTTCTTTAGATGATCTTCCCACGATTTTGTAGCAGTGTCAGACTGTGATGCCCATTTTGTAATATTGGAGACTTGCTAAAAACAACAGCTCCTTTTTGCTAAAAAATTAAAGACATTTACTGATAAAAGCCACTTTGACACAAGAATGTGACCTAATTTCTCTGCACGATATTCATATTTTATCATCCATTAATCAGATGAGGAGCAGAAAATCCTCTTAAAAACGGATAGTAAGTAGCAAGTGCGATTGGTTAAATGCGGCTGGAAAGTCTTTCCGCCACTGTGTAATAAGTGGAAGCTTTGGGGAGCTCTACAATCAGGATATAATGTGAGGCGCTGATAAGACTATTTGACCGTTCTCGCAGCACCAGGTAATTTGTTAGGCCGCCTCATTTCTCTGTTTGCCGTGTAATTATTGGGCTGTCATTAGTCACACAGATAAACACAAGTTCTGCTGCTCTTCACATCTTCTGTCCTAGTCAACTAAAGGAAGTTATTATTAATTCTAAATAGAATTCACACTCGCAGAAATCTGTTTCACGTGTCCAGTGCTGGAAGATGTCAGTCTGTTAAAGGGGATATCTAGGCATTCTCTCTTGCCCAATCTAACTTTGAGAACTGTACACTGGGTGGTTGGGTTGCCAATTTAACTATCTCATGCCCAGTGAGTATCCTGGATGGGTCTGGTTATAATTAAAGGATATATTCAGGAGTTAAATATTGATGACCTATCCTTAACATGGTTGTCCAGGCAAAAATGGACAACCTGTTCAATTTTTAAATCAGCCAGGGGCAGTGAAAAAAAAAAAAAATTCATACTCACCTTTCCACGGTGCGCCAGTGTACTCCCAGCGCGGTCCAGTATTCTCAGTCCAGTCTTGACGTGTGGCGGAAGTCCTAGCCATATGTGACCACTGAGGCCAATCAGCAGCCTCAGTGAAGGGCATGCAATGTCACTATCTGTGACATCACGGGCCTCTTCCTGAGGCCTGCTGAAGCCAATCAGTGGCTTCAGCAGAACTCAGGAAGAGACCCATGAGAAGACGCCAGAGCAGACGTACCGGACCGTGCTGGGAGAACACCGGAGCATCGGGGACAGGTGAGTATGATTTTATTTTTAATTTTTTTTCACCTCCCCCAGCATATGTAAAATATAAAAAAAATTGCCTGGACAACCTCTTTAAGTACCTGATTGATGGAGGTCCGATATCTGTGACCCCCCATAGATCAGCTGCTCAAAGTGGCATCAGTAAGGTGAGTGTGGCTTTCACGTCACGTCAATGTTATGTTCATTCTTCACATTGAATGGGGCTGAGCTGGAATACAAAGCACTAAAGAGACCACAGTGCTCACTTAATGCTCTTCATATAGCAGATTGATGAGGGTCCCAGAGTTCAGACCCCCACCAGTCTGATGTTAATGACGTCCTAAAAACAAAGCTGCCCGTTTGGCTATTTTTAGCCTTCTACCATTAACTTGCAGCTATGAACAGGGCTCCATTCTGGCAATAGACGCAGGTCCCAGAGGTGGGATCCACATCTATCAGGCATTTAACAATAATACACCTTTAACAATGCAAAGGTAAAGAATACATAGAAATAAGCACACTGTGATGGTACATTTATCATTTTTGACAGACAACCAATGTGGTGACAGGTTGACTGTAATAACGCTTGACTCCACTTTTATTTGGCTGCATATAAACGCTATTCTACAGGTCGGTTCCCTCTGACTATTACTATTCTCACTCTATAATAACACTACAGAGTCTATGACTAGTATAGGTCTTTATTTTACACTAATTCCATTTTAGTCATTGTGTCACTGAGAAAGAAAGAAACAGCCTCCAATTTATAAAGGACGAATATTCAGATGGAAATTGATTGGATTTTCTCATTTGATAAAATGGTTTCCAAGATTTTCTTCAGCAGCTCGGAGCCTAGAGAACCAGATAAATTATTCCCTGAGGGGGATTGACTATTTATTACTCTTTTCTCCATTTGCGCTTGTGTCTTAATTTGCCTGAGGATGTGAGCACCGCTGAAGGCCAGAAAGCTGTAATACGTTACATTTCAGGGATGATTAGAACCTAGGGTCATCTATGGTATAATGTATATCCTCCTGGCCAGTAAGATGCCGACCAGTTATAGTGGGGATATGGATAATCTCTATAATATATGTATGTGGTGTGTAACAGACAGGTGTGAAAACAGCATAGACTAAGGCCAGATAATATGCACAGATCTACAATAAGGTAAGTCAATCTGTGCGAGTATGCAATGTGATTGTCCAAACGCATATAATTTACATTATTATCAGGAGATCACTGGCGTGTTTACATGATTTACATAGATTGGGAATAAAAGTTTATTTGGTCAATGATCAAGCCATGTAAATGGTCCTTTAAGGTGCCCATACACATTAGTTTACAGGTGTCCAAACTGGCTGGAACCAGCAAATATGTATTGTGTATAGTGATGTCATGACTTTCTCACCATAGCGCATGTCATTTAACATGCTTGATCGTTTTCTTCCACAAGTATGACTTTCAGTAACAGAACCATTACCCTATTACAATGTCATATAAACTCTGAGTTAGGCTGGCACCACATGGATGTATTCAGTCCTCGAAATATGGTCTGTATTTCACAGATCGAACACTAAGCTAGGACCCAGTCTCCATCTGGACATCAGTAGACCTGTTAGAATTCAGAGACTTTTAGCATCATAGATGACTAAGGTGCTTAGAGTCCAGATTGTGGCTCTGTGTGGTGTCTGGGAAATACAGCTGACATACGATCCATATATCATGGACCAAATATACTTCTGCAGAGCCGGCCTTATAGAGAACCAAAATACAACTCCCTTAGTAGCATTTGGGACTTTTGTATGGTGGATCAGTGGTTAGCATTGCTGCCTTGTAGAATTGAGGCCCTGGGTTTGAATTGAAGTGCAACGTCTGTATGAAGTTTGTATGTTCTCCACCTGTTCGTGTGGGTTTTATCCTACACTCCAAAGACATACTGATAGGCAATTTGGATAGTAAGCTCTGCTGAGTACAGTGATGTAGAATATGTTGGTGCCATATAAGTAATAGTATCTGTAGGTCAAAATCCCACATCAGTCTGATAAGATCAGAAATTGTGCCTTACACATGTATGCTCCTCCATAACCAATGCTCCTGTATACAGTGATGCATTGAGGGCCTATGGCTCTGTAAGGAACCTTAAGAGCTGTTCAAATCACAAAGTACAGACGTGGAGCTGAGCACATGTGGGGAGCACTAAATCTAAATATATATTGTAAAGAGCGACCCCCCCCCCACTTTCAAAAAAAAATGTTCTATGGTTATATTGGTGTTAAGCCAAGTTAAGTAATATACGGTAATACCTCGAACATTCGTGAGGTTATGTTCCAGAGCCAATTGCAAGGAATCACAAATGTTTGGTACGAGCGCTTACAATGCTAATTGATGTCGGTTTCTAAAGTTTAAACCCTAAACTTTACCCTACAGTACTGAACAGTATACTAAAGTATACTGTACTGTATACTAATACATTCATTCATTCATTTTTCTTTTCCACTTGGAGTAAAATTAAACCAATTACCCGGTACTGTACTGTACGTAACAAACGGGACGCTACTACCCAATAGCGAAGTTTTTTTTTTTTTTAATTTCGCAGATCTGTGAAAAAACAGCAAAATCCTTATATGTTAGGTTTTAATAAAAATATTGCGAATCTGTGAATTCGCAAATTCGGAAATGCGAGTGTATGAGGTATAACTGTATATGATTTGAAAGTGCTGCAGAATATGAAGAATATTATTATAAATACCATATACAGTCATGGCCAAAAGTTTTGAGAATGACACAAATATTATATTTTTACATGATCTGCTGCCCTCTGGTTTTTATGTGTGTTTGTCAGATGTTTTTATCACATACAGAAATATAATTGCATTCATATTATGAGTAACAGAAGCTTATATTGACAGTTAGAATGAGTTAATGCAGCAAGTCAATATTTGCAGTGTTGACCCTTCTTCTTCAGGACCTCTGCAATTCTCCCTGGCATGCTCTCAATCAACTTCTGGACCAAATCCTGACTGATAGCAGTCCATTCTTGCAGAATCAATGCTTTAATTTTGTCTGAATTTGTTGGTTTTTGTTTGTCCACCCGTCTCTTGATGATTGACCACAAGTTCTCAATGGGATTAAGATCTGGGGAGTTTCCAGGCCATGGACCCAAAATCTCTATGTTTTGTTCCCTGAGCCATTTAGTTATCACCTTTGCTTTATGGCAAGGTGCTCCATCATGCTGGAAAAGGCATTGTTGAGCGCCAAACTGCTCTTGGACGGTTGGGAGAAGTTGCTCTTGGAGGACTGTGATGATTCTGCTTAAGTGTGGCTATAACTCAGATGTATTTTGATCTCTGGGTATAGGATCTCCCTTCTTGCTTGCACTCATTCATACTGTGCGCAGCTATAAGCCTAGGTGCATATTGGTAGTAGTGGCCAGGCTGGAACAACAGGGCTCCATTGTATTCCTATACAGCCCTGAGTGATCAAACAATAGTGCATTGTTCAAGCCTGGGCTGTTGATCAGATATGGCTGATAACAGTGTATCAATTCACTTTGTCTCAGCTCTATACAAAAGATCTGGACTTGATTGAATTAACTCATCAGACGTACTGTCGCCGGTGACCTCATTCTGGGAGGTGGCATAAAGGGTATAAAAGATGAGGTAAGAGTCAGTGGGAGGAGATTATGTTAAGGAGATTATGTTAAGGAGTTGATGCTATGGAGTTGATGCTATGGAGATCATGCTATAGAGTTGACACAGACAGACCATGAGGAGAGGCTGCTGTGATGAGATTCTGTTGAGACCACTGGACTAATGCTGAGATTCCTGTGAAAAGCATGCAGGCTGGATTATTGTTTTAATGCCACATGCTAAACAAGCCTCCACTGGTTATTCACACATGACAGAGCATGTGTGATTGTTGGACTACAGAACCACATCAAGGACATATGTGGTAAAGTAACTATTTCACCTTTATTCCCTTTTATTTTATTTGTACTGTATCTTGTAACTAGTAACTGTTAATGCTTGCATATATCTGCATATCTGTTCTGAACTGTATGTGTTAGATGTTAATACCGACCCATTTAGGGGTTAATAAATATATAAAATTTAGAAAGCTTGTCTTGTATTTATCTTGTGAACACGACATTCACTGGAGGTGAGTGTGGTTTTTATCTGAAAGAGGACTCAGGGGTGGCCAAAACGGTCAGCATCAACTCCATAGCATCAACTCCTTAACATAATCTCCTTAACATAATCTCCTCCCACTGACTCTTACCTCATCTTTTATACCCTTTATGCCACCTCCCAGAATGAGGTCACCGGCGACAGTACGTCTGATGAGTTAATTCAATCAAGTCCAGATCTTTTGTATAGAGCTGAGACAAAGTGAATTGATACACTGATATCAGCCATATCTGATCAACAGCCCAGGCTTGAACAATGCACTATTGTTTGATCACTCAGGGCTGTATAGGAATACAATGGAGCCCTATTGTTCCAGCCTGGCCACTACTACCAATATGCACCTAGGCTTATAGCTGCGCACAGTATGAATGAGTGCAAGCAAGAAGGGAGATCCTATACCCAGAGATCAAAATACATCTGAGTTATAGCCACACTTAAGCAGAATCATCACAAGGACATTCTGGTACCATTCTTTATTCATGGCTGTGTTTTTAGGCAAGACTGTGAGAGAGCCGATTCCCTTGGCTGAGAAGCAACCCCACACATGAATGGTTTCAGGATGCTTTACAGTTGGCATGAGACAAGACTGGTGGTAGCGCTCACCTCTTCTTCTCCGAATAAGCTGTTTTCCAGATGTTCCAAACAATCGAAAAGGGGATTCATCAGAGAAAATGACTTTACCCCAGTCCTCAGCAGTCCACTCCCTGTACCTTTTGCAGAATATCAGTCTGTCCCTGATGTTTTTTCTGGAGAGAAGTGGCTTCTTTGCTGCCCTCCTTGAGACCAGGCCTTGCTCCAAGAGTCTCCGCCTCACAGTGCGTGCAGATGCACTCACACCTGCCTGCTGCCATTCCTCAGCAAGCTCTGCACTGCTGGTAGCCCGATCCCGCAGCTGAAACACTTTTAAGAGACGGTCCTGCCGCTTGCTGGTCTTTCTTGGGCGCCCTGGAGCCTTTTTGGCACCAATGGAACCTCTCTCCTTGAAGTTCTTGATGATGCGATAGATTGTTGACTGAGGTGCAATCTTTCTAGCTGCAATACTCTTCCCAGTTAGGCCATTTTTGTGCAGTGCAATGATGACTGCACGTGTTTCTTTAGAGATAACCATGGTTAACAGAAGAGAAACAATGATGGCAAGCACCAGCCTCCTTTTAAAGTGTCCAGTGGTGTCATTCTTACATAATCATGACAGATTGATCTCCAACCCTGTCCTCATCAACACCCACATCTGTGTTAATGGAGCAATCACTGAAACGATGTTAGGTGGTCCTTTTAAGGCAGGGCTGCAATGATGTTGAAATGTGTTTTGGGGGATAAAGTTCATTTTCTAGGCAAATATTGACTTTGCAATTAATTGCTGTTAAGCTGATCACTCTTTATAACATTCTTGAGTATATGCAAATTGCCATTAGAAAAACTGAAGCAGTAGACTTTGTAAAAATTAATATTTGTATCATTCTCAAAACTTTTGGCCATGACTGTAAGCTCACTGAGTATTGTTAGGCTATGTTCATCTCTATGTTCCATAGATTTTCATGAAAAAATGGCCCTGCATTCACCATTTTATCCTCTGGAATAGTATTTCTGACCTAGCTGCATGTCTCCATTAAAGAAGCCATGAACTCCTATTTTATCTTTTGCACCAGGAACTTCAAATTGAGCAGTAGGAATATTAATCTTAACGTTCACAGATCACTGGTGCAAAGAAGTGGAAACAGACTCCTACTGAATGAATCCATTAGTCTGTATGGACACCTAAGCATTACCCTTTAAGGTTGGCAATAGGTACAAAAATGAGTATTCTTCTCTTAAAGAGTGTGATGAATGGGCTAGCTGATTCTGAGCTGGAGCCCTGCAGCAACCCTACATCAAGTGACTTCTGCAATGGAAATGAATCCATCATTAGGCGTCCAGTTATAGTATACATAAGAGCTGTATAAATATTACATCTATATTACAGCCATAGGCATCTAGTTCACTTTTCCCTTGCACCAGTCTTGATAAAATCTCCCCCATTAACTTAGTGTTATTAGGGCATCCAACTTAAAGTGTACCTAACGTTTCAGATGACTTTTCAGGATAAGCTGCCATGTGTGTACATGAGGAATACGATTATTTCTAGTCATTATATGATTTGTATTCTGCATTTTATAGCAGTTTTACCCTCAGAGACACATAGAGAAAACAGGACATTCTACTTCCTAAACCTTATTCCGAAGCAGCAGCATCTTATAGGACATTATAGAGCAGTACTTAACAGTAATGCTGTGTCTAAAGCACTCTGGTGAGAACTTACTGCTGGTTCTCCTGCATATGGTCATAATGTGTCCATATTATATGGTCCATATTACGTCTACAAATGTACTGAACTTACAGCATCATAGGGATTTCATGGATCTATGATGCATTAATTGAGATGAGATTTGCGACCCTAATATTCGCATTATGGCTGTCAGCAGGTGGCATACTGCTTCTTGGTGTCTCTACCTCTCTCTCACCCAGCTACTTCTCACCCCTATCTCCTGCATAAACTTCTATGGACACGCATAATCTGATACTTCAGTGAGCTGACAGTCTTTCTTGGAAGACCAAGATGGATTCAGCATAGATTTCAGCGTGATTTTCACTTTATTGAGTTTATTTAAAAAATGAAGAGAAATCACTTTTCTCAGATAAGATATTTTACAAAGTTACTTATTTTCACTTCTAATATTGATTTATGCAAGCTTTGTTGAAATGTTAGCGACCATTTAAAGAAGACCTTTTTGCCACTCACACCAGCTCTAACTTTTTGCATCCTTGCACCGTTCCTGAGCAATAATTTCTCATAACTTCAGTACCCAATATGCTAATTAGCCTCCGTACTGTCAAGTGGGCAGTCCCAGATTGCCTGCTCCACACCAGGATATTGGGAGATGAAACTAACAGTGCCAATTGCTCAAAAAAAATGGGGCTAGAGAAAAAATTAATACATTACAGTGCTACTGTAAACTGCAGTAGGATAGCCACTGGTGATTTTGGAGTGGTTGACACATTGAACGCATGTCATATTTGTTTTGGCCTTAAATGGTCACCAACTTTTTAGACAACTCATTTATTATAGCATGCGCTTCTGGACAAAAATGCAATTCACTTTATTTAAGAATGTTGCTGTTTTCTACCTGAAAAACCTCTCTCAAGTTACTGCCACTAGGTGTCTCCCTTCTAGCTAATTTCATCCTACGCAGATCTGGAGATCTGGCTGTCTCCAGGCACTGGAAGCTACAGCAGTGGAAGGAGAGCAGAAACAGTCTTCTCCTATTGAGGTATTAGGAGCTAAGCTTCAGCCCTGTGTGCAGATATATACTGATGACATTTCCTTTGGCAATTGGGACTGGACAACCCTTGAAGGCCGGGGTCCCAGGTTGCAAAAAATGCAGTATTTTACAGTACCTGCAAAGTGGATGGGATTCTGGCTAATCCCTTCCACACATTGCAGAAAAATATCCACAGAGTAAATGCTGCGATTTCAAAAACAGTTGCGTTTTTGTAAATAGCAGCAAGTCAATTATACCTATGGAAATGCTGGCATTTTCCGTAGAGGTATAATAGGGACAGAAAGTCTGCAAAGGAAAAATGCTGAGGAAAAAAATGTAATGCATTTCCGCTGCGGTCTTTTCCGCAGTGCTTTTTGGCGGCGGCTCGCTATGTGGGACCTTAGCCTACGGCTAAGGCCCCACGTGGTGTCCCGCAGCAAAAAAGCACTGCAGGAAAAAACGCAGCGACAAAGCATCGCAGTTCTTCCCGCAGCGCTTTGCACAGAAAGTTTGCAGAGGTTATAGGGATTGGTATAGGGAAACCGCCGGTTTCTGTAGGTATAATTGACATGCAGTGATTTCCAAAACCACAATGGATTTAGAAATTGCAACATGTCCACTGCTCGTACTTTACCGCAAAGTGGGGATGGCATTCGCTAGAATCCCATATCTACTTTACTGTTACTGTAAAACGCCGTGTTTTTTTCCGCGGTGTTTCCTGCACAGGCAAACCGCAGCATTTATGCCACGTGGGGCCCTGGCCTAAAACTTCACCAAAAAAATGCATGTGTTTTTTCTGATGCAATTTTAACAGCACTTTTAGCAATAAAATTACAAGCTGCAGCACACACTGCTACATGTATGGACATCCTTAAATAAGAGCCTGTCGACTATACCGTTCTTATACAGTTTATTACCATTTATGGATATCTATACACATATATATGTATTGGTTGCAGATGTGACTCAGTTATGTATAATATATACTGTAGTATATATATATATATATATATATATATATATATAAAATATGTTCCCAGCAAGTTTTACAAAGAGCAAATGAACGACAAAAAAAGTGACAATTTAAGTGAGACAAAAAATGCCACATGCTGGTGCAAAATGCAGCTCTACTATTACCATGTGCTGATAAATGTGTATTACAAGTGTCATTTTTTTTTTTGTATTGCCATATAAATGAACAAAACTATTATGCTACATCTTTATATGAACTTGTTCCAGTACCAAGTGCTAACCCTAACCTATAGGGATCCCACTACAGGATACCATTGGCAAATGGCGCTACTACCTGCACTTAATGGGACACTGCTACCACCTAAAGTCCTCTACTACCTCTCAGTGTAACGGTGAGAACACTACTATCTGTGCACTAGCTATTGTGTTTGACTGTGCAGAAAATGTATCTGCTTTGTTTATATCATATCCTGTAAATGTTATATAATACACTATAAATACATAACAAATGTAGACAGTGTCCAACAGATCTCCTGGAGACTAGTACATTGCAATGGGAAAGTTGCATTGGTTCTTTAGACACACTCCCTCAGCAATCTCTGTTATACAGAGCATGTAAAATTGTTAGATGCTCCCCCAGTGGAAGTCTGCATAACATGGCTGCTGATATTTTGCAACAGTGAAGACTTTGCTTAATATCTCCATGTAGTTTGGAATGAAAGGATGAGAAGAGACATGCTGATGTGTGCCCCCCTACCCACCACACACAGTTCATGGCATTGGATTGACATCAGCAGCTCCTCTTCTTCCTCCTCTTGTCTTGTATCTTCACATGCACTTCCCTGCCTGCCCTGACAGCTGCAAAAGAGAGAAGAGAGAATTTTTAGCAAGTAAGGCAATTTGGAGTGACATGCAAACGATCCCTCCCCCTACCCAGGCACAGATTAACCAGGAGATGCAATGCAAGAACCCTGAGGAGCTGGATTGGGGAGCAACACCAAAAAGAGGACCAGCCAAGCAAGGATTGCACTAGGGGTAAGTGGTAGCTGTAGCCACAGCTAGGCAGCCACAGACATGTACAGCATGCAGTGTGTGCATCCTCTGAGCCGGGCTTTGGAGGATCCCCCAGTGCTGTGTGTATACAGCCTCCCACTATAAGTGATGTATACATTGCTACATCTCTATACACAGTATCATGTCTCTGGCTAGCTGAATGCTGCACATTATTCCTTCTATTACTGCCCAGCTGCTGCTACATGACTGACAATCGGGGTCCAGGTCTGAAATCATTTTAACCTCTTCATGGACGGTATGCAGAGATGTCAGCATATGGAGCTATGGCCAGAGACCCCCTGCAAAGGGTTAATGAGGTCTTTTCCCTTCATATCTAGCGTTACTGATTTGATTAGTGCGGGGGGCAGTCTGGATTAACTCTTTAGAGCTGGGGCCATTCTAGAAGAGCAAGAAGCTTTTGTGCCCAAAAGGGGGTCCCTTAACCCTTTAAATGCCAAAGAGCCTATTTCATCAAGTGCTGTCCATTCTGAATTGCTGTAGCTAGGCAAAATACAAGGGGAGGGTGAAGCCAATGAACTCCTGAAATAAAAGCTACTAATCTGTCAAGTGATGGGGCATTAACCCTTCCCTAGCCAGGTCATCAATAATGGGTCAGGTGTGCTATTGATACAGATGTATAATGTGAGATTGGTGGGAGAAGGATGGCATGTACTGTATAGAGTGCGATGTAGGGTCTGCATTAACCCTTTATACACACATGTTGGCAATGATACCTTTATTTGTGTTTATTTATATTGCAGCTTGTGAGTAGTTGATATAGTTTGCACATTGACAGCTTCAGACAAGATAAATTGCTATATATATATATATATATATATACATACCATATTGCATGCAGTAGTCATGTGTTTGCCACTGGGGATATTAACCCATTGTTGCTGGTGCATTAAACTTCTGCTACTTTTTTTTTATTACCTGTGCCAAGAGGTCTGTATAGAAGTCACTGGACTATTAACCCTTTCAGCCACGCTCTTAGCTCTGCACCACATGGTACACATCAGATTTTAGCAGTGAATAATATAATACTGGACTGTATGTTTGCAATGTGCTGTAATCCTGACAGTATATTTACTGCCTCTGCTCAAATGCATTAAAAGATTATTCTTGATCTGTACTTGATATATTTGCGTCCGCGTCAGGTCAGATTTTGGCTAGTAGGTGTGCCCCAGTTTACTTGCAGAAAGCAGATGATACCCTTTATGTAATGGTACATCCCAGGGTCTAGCAGAATAAGCAATGTTTTCAGGCCCAATAAATCTAAAGGATCTGGGACGCTCCTGTAGTGTCTGTATCACCAGGCTGGATGGCACTGTGGATGGTTGGCATTCTTAGAGCAGATCTAAATGCACTGCAATAAATATGTTGGTGAATTGCATGTTTCCATAGCGCACACATAAATATACCTTTATTTTTTGCTAGGGAAAACCCACAGTGGCTTTTTTTTCTTCCAAGGATGTCTACTAGGAGACGAGGGATAATAAATTGTATATTTAATATTGTATTGTATAATCTGACCTATAAACAAAATTTTGGGCTGCTGTCCCTACTATGTTAGGGAATCCCATCCTAAGTAATTTTCCAAAATAATGTTACCATAAGTTCTCTAACAACAGCAACAGGGAAATCATCTTCCTGGCAGATGTTGTTTATGTCTACAGTGGCGGCTGTGATGCCATTGAGCCCATGACAACAGCCCCATGAACGTCTCATTCACAGAAAACAGGCTGCTATAAACAGTACCTGTATTCTGCTGACAGAGTGTACAAGCAAGCGGCTGGGAATTTGATTTCCCCCTTCCTGCCATATTCTATTATTAGAATCGCAATGGCTCATTGCTCTTAATGTAGTTCCCTAATAAAATACCACCGTAGAGAACTTCATGGCACAGAAATCCAGTGAAACCTCCCCAAAAAGTCCACCTTTTTGCAAAAGACTATCACCATATCCAGACCAGATTTCCTGTGACAGAATTTTAGCTCCACCATATATTATGTATTTTTGAGACTACCTAGAGATTACTTTTCATTGCACTTTTATTGGTTACGTATATTTTGGGTGGTTTTAGTGTATGTCTCTCCTCATTGATAGGGTAGAATATGTATTGCTCTTCTTTCTAAGTCTACGTTCACATCTACGTCAGAGACTCTGTTTGGAGTCTCTGTCGCAGCATTAAAAATCCTGCGGACCCCATTATTGTCAAGGGGGTCCCTCGGTATCCATTGCTGTCTGTCATTTACTGTTCGACCTGTAGCAGACCAGAAGAACGGATACACTGATTCAAGTGTGAACCTAGCGTAAGTTTGGTTTAGAAGAATCTCTGGGGTCCATGGTTTTTAGCCATAGTTTTCTGAAAAATATATCTTTTTGGCCGTGTGCCCCGCATACCTTTGGATGTTCAGTATGGTTTGTATTTCTGGTGGGTTATGGGTTAGAAGATGACATTGCTTGCCATTTGTCATCTGCGAAAGCCAACTGACATCCAAGGGTCACATGGTTCTACTGAAATTTTGTACTTGAGATGTTAATCTTTGGAAGTCTCTCAATGTACTTCGACCTTCAAAGAAATATTCTGGATTCCTAGGAGTTCCAGCTCATGCGCCCCGAGAAATGTCGTCAAATATCAGTTCTGAATGTGGCTTATATGTCAGAATGCATACCTAATACTAGACTGTAAGCTGTAAGCAAGACCCTCACTGACGTCGGAACCAACGTGTGAGCTTCCATCTGTTATGTAATTCAGGTTCTCTATCTGCTGGTTAGTTTCTCTAAAATGCTGTGGAATGGATCTGGTTCTCCTTAAATCCTTTTTTTATACTGGATTTGTTTGGGCAGTTGTGTTCCTAAAGGTACAGTAAGACATTCTTCAACAAACTCGCAAAGATTTTTTTTCTTTGTACATTATACTGGAGTTTTTACAAAATGTAGAATCAAGGGATATCAGGTAAACCTGCTGGGCTACTTTTAGGTGGTGGCAAACTGTGTAATTGTTTCTTAGGGGCTGACAAGTAACAGGAAGGACCAGGAGCAATTTGAGTGAGGCGGAAAAGCATTTTGCTCCAATGTTCCCATAGTCTGGCATGGCGTGCATTTACATTGAGAATGTGTCCAATAATAGGGAGGACTGTGTCACAGTTCTCTCTGGCTCAGTGATGTATGTAGTAGCCTTAATGTGTATATGCAGTGTTATGTGGACAGTGGGATTGCTTGAACACTGCATGGAAGCATTGTATATATGCCAGAGTTCTGTGAGTACTATATATGTTAGTATTATCTGGATACTGTATAGAGTTGTTGTATAGTCATGGTATAGCAGTATTATTTTAGATATGCAGTTAAGTTAGTGAGCAGTGGGGTTTCATTTGCTTGTGCCCCAAGGTCCCGTTTTCTGTATAGTGGCAGCTGTCAGCAGGAACTACTGAGTTGTTGCTGATGTCAGAGGATGGATTATTGGCTGATGCCCTGCACCTGCCCAGAATGCTGCACTGCCAACACTGAGCTGGTATTTTTGCTATTTTATTCTTATGTTGTGGTCATTATTTTTGCAAAGTGACATCAGGAAGGCTTTACGTTATATAAAATTGTAAACTTTGTAAATATGATGATATTAAAATGATGGATTTATAAAAGTTATAAATCCATCCTCTGCCCACATAATGCTTAGATAAGGCTGCTAATGCTTAGATAAGGCTGCAAGAGCACCAGAGTAAGAGGTACTTTAGAGTCGCTCTCCTCTATGACTGGAAGACCTCCTCAGGAGGTCAGGACTGAATTCACACATGCCAAAGTCAGTGATGACTCTTAAAGTAACAGAAAGTATAAATGAATAACAGATACCTTTCCTCTGAGCCAAACACTGGTATATACCCATTACTGTGTTTGTTCAAAACCTGCACTAAAAACTGCATGTGTGTGAATTCAGCCTCATGGGATATTTAAAAATGAGTTATTTAAACCAGGCGATGTCTTTTCTTCAGTGGAAATTCCATGAATTTCTTCCTGACCACATCCTTGCATTTCTAATGTTAACTACACAGTACAATTCAGTTAATGAAATCATCAGTATCATTATTGGTGTGCACAAAAGTCCGCCTAGTCTGAGCCTACCAATTCATAGGCACAAGGTCCTTCATATAAGGATGCCTTTAGAGAAGATCCCTTCTCCCATACATGTTTTTGTTCATTGAAAATGTGAATGTATCCTGGTAGGAAGCGAAACATTTACTAAAGAAATATGTAAAAACATTTCCCTTCATATGTACTATATTAAGGATCTGTTCCCATTATTAATTAAAGACATATAGGAGGTTGGTTCTTATAAATCTTAGGCAGGGGCTCCATATAGTTCCTCTTAGTCGCCTGCAAATTTTGTAAAAATATCATCATTACCACAACATTTTCTCTCCAAAAGCTGAGCACAGAGCAACTCCATATTGTTTCCCTATCCCTAGCAAATCCCGCACAGATGATCTAGTATCTCTGATGGATTGTAATTGTGAACCATTGAATTCTGCATCAAAGTGATTTTACTGTAAGGCAGGGTTCACACTACCACTGGATGTCCGTTCTGATAGTGTCCATTAAAAAAAAACAAAAAACGGACGACTATCATAACATAGTCCATTTAATCAGAACTGATCCATTTAATGGACACATTAGCATCAGTTAGTGTCAGTTGGTATCCGTTTTTATACTGACTGTTTTTTTGCTTTTTTTTGTTTTTGCTTTCTGAGCATGCGCGGAAAAAAAACAGACAGTAATAACAGACAGTATTACGGACACCCATCTGTTATTGTCCATTAGCCATAGACATTAATGTTAAAAAATAATGGCCGCTTGATGTCCATCATAAAACTGTAATTTTTTGCGGACACAAAAGTCCTGCACCCCGGATTTTTGTGTCCACGAAAAATAACGGACATGTGACAGATTTGGTGTAAATGGACAATAACGGTCACTAACGGACAACTAATAATATCCCAATGAAATCAATGGGATTTTTAATGAATTTATGATGGTTCTGCTAAAATGATGGTTCTGCTAAAATCTTGTGTTATGGACGGTAGTGTGAACGGCCCCCTAAGTTAAACAATGTAAACTTCACAAAAAAAAATGCTGCGAAAATGTATTGCCTTTTTCTCTGAAGTTTTTCTTATTTATTCTCTGTTCTGTACTCTAGTGCTCCCATTGAAGTGAATTGGAGCAGGGTTACGACTCTTCCACCAGGTATTCGGCTGCAATCACAACTGGGGTAAAACACCCACTGTTCTTAGGATCGGTGGGGGTCTCAGCAGTCAGATGTCTAACCAATCAGCAATTTACGCTCTGTCCTCTAAATATTTTTCATGGTATAACCCCTTTAACCGATTGTGTCATAGGTTGGCAGAGTTGTCATTCTGGATCCTAGGAAAGGTGAGTGACAACCTCTAAAGACTTCCTCTGTGACTTTGGAACAACTGACTACAACAGTGAGCAATGTTTTTACTGTAAGGGTTAATTCAATGTAATATACTATGAAGGAATACACAGATTATTAAGAATAATCCCTAAAATTAGGTAAAACCTGGTGAAGTGCGATCTCCTGCATTGAATCATTTTGTGATTCATGTCCAGCAGCTGCCATGTCCATCTACTTGTGCTGAACTCTTGTTTACTCGGGGGATTCAAATATAGCCTTCACGGCATGCTCTCTCCTAAAAAAGGCAAGACAGGCGGCCATAGAGTACTTGCAGGGTGTGAGGTTACTACACGGAGGAAGGGGTGGGGGCACTCTCTTGCGCTATACATCTTTCCTTTCTTTTGATGATCTCTTATTGTGACAGATGCAACTGAAGGAATATTTCCATGTCAGCTGGAAGCGTGAAGACTTTACATGCACGGTCATATATTAAGTGCTGTAGCTTTTAAAATGGCAAGTTATCACTATGCTAAGTATGCCTAGCAATTATGTAATGTAATAGCCAGTAGCGGGACTGTGCTGCTAGTCACTGGTGTCCATTGCTTCTACTTTTAAACCTCTTAGATACCATCTTATGCATGAGAGTATTTCTTTTACATGGACAGTAGCCTCGACCTGTCACTAAACCGAAAGGTGTCATTATCACATGTGTGAATGTCTGTGGGGGGAAAATGGGTGCTCTGATAGCCGCAGTCAACCTCAAGTGCACTGAACAGCTTATTTGCATACAGATTAAAGCCCCACGTAGTGGGCCGCAGCAAAAAACTGCTGCAGTAAAAAACGCATTTTTTCCACAGTGCTTTTCACAGAAAGTCCACAGAGGTGCGGACTTTCTGCTTTCATTATACCTATAGGGAAACTGCCAGTGTTTCCGTAGGTAGAATTGACATGCTGCGATTTCCAAAACAGTTTTGGAAATCATAGCATTTCTGTTGTGCGTATTTCTCTACCATGTGTGGATGGGATTCGCTAGATTTTTCTCAACAACAAGATTGCTCTTTGACACAAAATGATACATTCACTATGTTACTAACCACCCCTACAACACCATATCAACACCATATAAGTGGTTTAGAGATTATTTTGGTGGTAGTAGATTCCCCTTATAAAGAGGTCCTGTCTCCTTACACAAAATGCTAAACAGTTGGTAGCCACGGTGCCTCTAAATAATTAGGAATTTTTTTAAATGTATTTTATGTATATTGACAGGTCCTCTTTAAACAATTACAGTACATGCAATCATTGTACAGATGTGTCATACTTTGTCCAGATGATACTTACAGTGCCTTGCGAAAGTATTCGGCCCCCTTGAACTTTTCAACCTTTCGCCAAATTTCAGGCTTCAAACATAAGGATATAAAATTTAAATTTTTTGGTGAGGAATCAACAAGTGGGACACAATCGTGAAGTGGAACGAAATTTATGGGATATTTTAAACTTTTGTAAAAAATAAAAAACTGAAAAGTGGGGCATGTCAAATTATTCGGCCCCCTTAAGTTAATACTTTGTAGCACCACCTTTTGCTGCGATTACAGCTGCAAGTTGCTTGGGGTATGTCTCTATCAGTTTTGCACATTGAGAGACTGAAATTCTTGCCCATTCTTCCTTGGAAAACAGCTGGAGCTCAGTGAGGTTGGATGGAGAGCGTTTGTGAACAGCAGTTTTCAGCTCTTTCCACAGATTCTCGATTGGATTCAGGTCTGGACTTTGACTTGGCCATTCTAACACCTGGATACGTTTATTTGTGAACCATTCCATTGTAGATTTTGCTTTATGTTTGGGATCATTGTCTTGTTGGAAGATAAATCTCCGTCCCAGTCTCAGGTCTATTGCAGACTCCAACAGGTTTTCTTCCAGAATGGTCCTGTATTTGGCTCCATCCATCTTCCCATTAATTTTAACCATCTTCCCTGTCCCTGCTGAAGAAAAGCAGGCCCAAACCATGATGCTGCCACCACCATGTTTGACAGTGGGGATGGTGTGTTCAGAGTGATGAGCTGTGTTGCTTTTACGCCAAACATATCGTTTTACATTGTGGCCAAAAAGTTTGATTTTGGTTTCATCTGACCAGAGCACCTTCTTCCACATGTTTGGTGTGTCTCACAGGTGGCTTGTGGCAAACTTTAAATGAGACTTTTTATGGATATCTTTGAGAAATGGCTTTCTTCTTGCCACTCTTCCATAAAGGCCAGATTTGTGCAGTGTACGACTGATTGTTGTCCTATGGACAGACTCTCCCACCTCAGCTGTAGATCTCTGCAGTTCATCCAGAGTGATCATGGGCCTCTTGGTTGCATTTCTGATCAGTCTTCTCCTTGTTTGAGATGAAAGTTTAGAGGGACGGCCGGGTCTTGGTAGATTTGCAGTGGTCTGATACTCCTTCCATTTCAATATGATCGCTTGCACAGTGCTCCTTGGGATGTTGAAAGTTTGGGAAATCTTTTTGTATCCAAATCCGGCTTTAATCTTCTCCACAACAGTATCACGGACCTGCCTGGTGTGTTCCTTGGTCTTCATGATGCTCTCTGCACTTTAAACAGAACCCTGAGACTATCACAGAGCAGTGTCATTTATACGGAGACTTGACTACACACAGGTGGATTATATTTATCATCATCAGTCATTTAGGACAACATTGGATCATTCAGAGATCCTCACTGAACTTCTGGAGTGAGTTTGCTGCACTGAAAGTAAAGAGGCCGAATAATATTGCACGCCCCAGTTTTCAGTTTTTTATTTTTTACAAAAGTTTAAAATAACCAATAAATTTCATTCCACTTCACAATTGTGTCCCACTTGTTGTTGATTCTTCACCAAAAAATTAAAATTTTATATCTTTATGTTTGAAGCCTGAAATGTGGCAAAAGGCTGAAAAGTTCAAGGGGGCCAAATATTTTCCCAAGGCACTGTATATAGAGCCGTATAGTGCCAATGTCCACAGTGTGTCATATTTTGACTGGTATACTAAGACTAAACTTAATAGTTCCAAAAATATCTTCATAGTATCAAATGCTGTCATCATAGAGAAAAGGCTTAACCATAGTATGAACTGCCATACAAATGTATCCTTTCTTACCTTTCCTTTTGGCTAGACATGTCAAGAGATTAACAGCTTTTCATGACAACATAAGGCTCTATTTACACAAATGAGAATCTCATCTGTGTGATGGCGTTTTTTTAACGGCTGTCACAGGGCTATATTAAAATGAATGCCTTTATATATGGCTATTCAGATGTCCATTTTTTATGGACATTGTGGACGGTTTGTTAACAAATAGGAATTGTCCTATTTTTTCCATTTTCATGGTTATCTGATTCCTGAAAATGGGTCCCACATAGGATGCAAATCTACTGTTTTCATGTCCGACTTGCATCACCATCGTTTGAATAGAACCAATTGTCAGTGTGTCTATGTGTGGCCATCCAGTAGTTGTGAATTGCATCCTGCTAAGAGTTTTGCTAACATGTCACCACTATTTTAATTTCAATGAGACCACAGTGCTTGGCTACCTCTGGTGATTCCCCATGAAATGAATAGAACAGTGCACACTGCCTGGCCTGCTGCTCCATTCAGACTGGGGTGTAAAACACCCCAGTTTCCACAAATGGTTGGGGTCCCAGTGGTCACACCTCCAGAATCAGCAATTGACACCCTTTCGTTTGGATTGAGGGTAATTTCTTGGTGCATTAAAATGGACCGTCATAAAATCTGGCATGTGAATTCGATTGATTTTCATGCAGCGATGTGACAACTGTTAAATGTCCATCACACTGCCATGAAAGTGGTTCATCTGAATATAGCTTTACTCTAGAGTAGGTTTCCAAGTCCTGAAGGTACTCCCAGGTGTCAGGACCTTAAGGAATTGGAATGGGAGAGAATTTCCTCCCTAGTCCTGTCAAGTTCTTAAAGGCGTTGTCCGGGATTTTTATTTTTATGGCTTATCCTCAGGATAGGCCATAAATATATGATTGATAAGGGGCTGATACCAGGCTCCCAGGCCGATTCTCTGTACAGTGCCGCTTCTGGGACAGAAGCAGAAAGCTAAGTCTGTTGTATAGGCTTCCCGACACCTTCATTACAGATCAGCTCCCATTAAAGTCAGTGGGGCCCCTATTGATCATATATCCTGAGGATAAGCAGTAAAAAAAAACCTGGACAACCCTTGAAGATCCCAATAGCTGGAAGTACCTTCAGGACTTGTAAACCAAGCGGAGCCCCATAAACCTGTGACCATCTTCCAGGATCCAGAAAAGTCTACATTCCCTGTCAATCAAGTAAGATATTGTGAACCATCAATGCTTTTAATCAGTAAACACAGCAGTGTATGGAGTGGGCACTTTGACAGAAAAGCATTTTGTACTAAGTGCAAGTTGTTCTTCTGAAGAATCTCCTGATGCTTAGACATTCCAAGAGTAATTACATTACATTTTACCAGGACTGGACAATTCCCAGGAGCCATGTAAGCCCTGGTGGTTAGCTTTTGGGGATGTTATCAATTGATTTCTATGAAAGATGTTATTGCTTTCGAAGTATGTAAGGAATGGGTACTGTGCTATTGCAGCCACAATAGTTGCCACTATGTTCTGCTTTTGTTTTGTTCACATAGAGTTGAATACATTTGTCTAAGCTGTTCATCTATATACTGTATCAATTCCACAGGTCTCTCTGGGGCATACGCATTCCAAAAGTGCAAAAAACAAACAAAGTCAATGGTTACCCCATGTCACCCAAAGTCTCTCACCCTTCCCTTCAGCCTTGACCTCTTCACATCCCTTGGTTTAACTTGATGGACTTGCATTATTCTTTAGCTGTACTAACTACGGTATGTAACACTCTGATGTAAAGTAGAAAAGTCAGAACAACATCTGGTTAAAAGTCCAACTTTTTTTTTGAAAATCTATTAAAATCCAAAGCCCTTGTATCTTGTTTACGTGTTCCAGACATTTGTCCTTCGCTGTGACCTGAAACACAGAAGCCAGTTGAATGAGCTTTGGATTTACTCCTGTATACACAAGTTTTTTTTACCATTAGTCACCCTGGTGTTGGATTTTCTGTCTTACATATGTCAAAGTGTGTCTTTTGAAAGGCTTGTGTAACGTCTCTGCCTGTTCAGGTCTCTGCTCCACCCTCCGCTCGCACGCTGCAGCGAAGGAGGCGTGTTCAGTTTGATTCCTTGCTTAAGGTTTTTGTTGCTCAGTCTGAACACTGTCCTAGACTATGTAATTGAATTTCAGCTCCACCCGTCTCCTGCACCTTGTTTCTTTCGGCTCCTCAATAGTTAATCTTAGCCTTGCCTGTGTGATTGACAGTCTGCCTACCAATCAAGTCTTTGGCAGGTCCTGGTCTTGCTATAAACAGGTCATCAGCCCTCACATGGGAGCTGGCTATTGATTCTGGCTTGTGACTTTGTCCCTGCCATCTCCTTTTCTGCTATTAGCTGTATTCTTATTCCTGACCTCTGGCTTTCACTTTGACTATTCTCTTGGATTGTGATTTTGTACTGCATTGCTCGACTGTTACCGACCCCTTGGCTAGCTGACCTCCCTTTTGTTGTTGTTTGTTCTGTCTGCGTTCTTTGTTGTCACTTATTCAGAGTAGGGATCAGCTCCAGATTGTCTGCTGTCACCTAGGACAGTCAGGCAAGAGGCAGGGCCAGTGGGGGGGTTCAGCTTTAGGGCTCACTGTCTTGGTGTGCCACCCCCCCCCCCCCCCCCCGTGTTCTGCAGCAGCATTGGGGAATTGCTCAACTGGCAATTCCCTTACAAATTGTCTGTCTGATTACATGCTTAGTGTAATAGGCTGATGTATCCAACTTGATGTATCCAAGTTTTTGCACACACAGTAGGGCAGATTCACAAAGCTTACTGAACAGAATTCTGGCTTAACTTGAAGCAAAACTGGTCTCTGTGAGGTGTACCATATTTGTTATGCATTTTAGACACTTTTACATTTTTTGTGAAAAAGTGCTCTGATATTGCTGCAACATTTTGATGCAAATTTCCCTTGCAAAATAAGGCAACTAATAGTTGATATAAACTTAGACTAGCCGTTCTAAAGCTTCCTCAGATTTATTACCCAGCATCGGGCACTGTAATAAATCTGGGGCATTTTTGACTGTCCTATGTAAATCTACCCCATTGTGAATAAGCTCTTTGAGAAGGTCATTATCCAGTAAGTCACCATCTAACCATAATCTTACATGGAACTGCGACTGTTTATTAATGCTTAGATGGGGGCAAAGTTTGTGTAGGGCTGTTTTTTTGACTATGTACTAAATGACCATGCTCAACAGTCCTCGTATATTTCTGTGATGAAACTTCTACTTTACAGTATTAAATTTGACAGATAATTTTATCTACTTTTTACTGTTATATGTCAGTTTGTGGATAAGAATCACTAAATAGGTTTAAAGATATTGATGTGGTTGATAGTCTTTTCTTATCTGTGCTCATAGTATCTCATAGGAAGCATAATGTAACGGATCAGTGGTTCAATAAGAAAGCATGTTTGTGAAGCTACCATACACACTAATGTCAGCAGATGCCAGTTTAATGTGTATGTGGTTCCTCTGACTGTCTTTCAATAGCTACTGAGAATCAGACATATTGGATTCCAACATGTCCCAATAGTTGGCTCTGCTGACAGATAAACCAGAAGTGTAGAATTGTATAGCAGTGACTTATATCCCTTGTATTATTGCACAAACAAGGCATGGCGAGCTCAGAAACTCTAAAAGTGATGCCATATCTTTAGATGAGAGTCTGAACTCTATAGCTACTAAATGGGAAGAACTGCAGTACCAAGCACATTATTGTCTCAACTAAAGGGAAGTGTGACACTCTGCATAGTGCAAGTCTTCTGTTTTAAAATTTACTAAATCCAATGGTTTCTTTAAAGGCTAGTTATACCAAACCTCATTACCATGAGAAAAACACTTGTGTAAATGGTTTAAAGGGATTGTCCATGACTAGCTATTGGTGACCTATCATTAGGATAGGTCATCAATATCAGATAGGTAGAGGTCTGGCTCCTTGCACCATCAGCTGCTGCAGATACTTTAGCTACACAATGCATGGAGCCAAAAGTCAACAGCTCCATATACTGTGTAGGTGACTGTGCTGCACTAACTTAGCTCAGCTCCAGTTGGATAAGAGCTAAACAGCAGTACCCGGCATGGCCACTACACAGTGTACAGAGTTGTTTGTTTCTGGATCTGTACACTGTGAAGGTTTGGCAGTCACAGCAGCTGATCAGGAGGGATGCTGTCTGTGGCAACCCCACTCATCTGATATTAATGATCTATCCTAAGGATAGGCCATAAATATCTATTCTTGGAAACCTCCTTTAAAATGGATCTGTCATGTTTTCGCAGACAAGTAACTGGCTTGCATACACCTCAAAGATGTGCAGGTTTGCTTCCCCATCTTACATAGTAACATAGTAGATAAGGTTGGATAAAGACACAAGCCCAACAAGTTCAACCTTTAAACCTACCAAGTTAACCCAGGAAGGCAAGAAACCCCCACAAGTCTGATATCAATTGCCCCATTTTAGGAAAAAATTCCTTCCCAACTCCAAACATGGCAATTGGACTAAGTCCTGGGATCAGATTCCTATCTTAAAAATGTCTAGTTCTAGATAATATTATTACCCTCAAAAATGGCATCCAGGTAGTGAGATCCATAGTCTAGCCACTCTTACTGTAAATAATCCCCACCTATTACTTTGATAAAAAACCTTTTTTCCTCTAGATGTAGACGATGCCCCTCTGTCATTTATATAGGCCTAGGTATATAGAGATCATTGGAAAGATCTCTGCACTGTCCATTCATATATTTGTACATTGTAATAAGGTCACCCCTAAGCCGATTTTTTATTCCAAACTGAACGACCCCACAAAGTTTGATAATCTGTCTTTATACTCCAATCCACCCATTTCTTCAGCTACTGTATGTGTTTCCTATATACTGATGCCCAAAATTGTGCACAGTATTCTATGTGTGGCCAAACCAGTGATTTGTATAGAGGCAAAATGATATCCTTCTTGTGAGCATCTATTCCTCTCTTAATTCAGACCATGATTTTATTAGCCTTGTCAGCAGCCGCCTGGCACTTGTTGCTAAAGTTAAGTTTACTGGTCACCAATATCCCCAAGTCTTATTCAGCTATAGTCTTACCCAGTGTTTTACTCTTTAATACATAATTGTAACACTTGTTTCCAAAGATCAGATGCATAAACTTACATTTATTCACATTAAAACTCATCAGCCACTTCTCAGCCCAAGCTTCCAGCTTCCCCAAGTCACTCTGTAATATTCTACTATCTTCCTTTGTGTTGACTACTTTACAGAGCTTAGTATCATCTGCAAATATTGAGATTTTTACTGACTCCAGCACTAGCTCCTTTTCATTCTAGCCTTCCTCATTCTCTCACATTTGGTGCCATTAGAGAACTGTCTTGTTATCAGTCTTTATCATTCATTGTAATATTCTATTAACAGTAGACTAGTTTTGGGTGCAGAAACTAGCAGCACTGACTGCAGGAGAATGGGGGAGGTTAGAAGAAAAAGAAATATCTGTGCTGGAGTCGGTAAATGAGGCTATAAAGTTATGCAACCAGGTCTGTAGGACTTTGCAGTTCCTCTTTAAATAAACAACATTATGTATTATCACGCCATGCCAGTCCTCTCAGCAGGCTACTGGTGCATTAACTCCAGCATGTGGGAAATCCTGAACCTCTCTGCTCCTCCTTGAAGTATAGTGACAGAGGTTTCAAATCATGTCCTCTTCTCTGCGTGCTATCTCTACTGTGCCCTTGCTGTCCCTCCTTTCCTCCGTCTTTGTATGTTTCTCATGCTGGGCAGCAAATCAGTGTAGAGTCAGTGAGTAGCAGAGCATAGTGTCAGTAGTTGATCGCATGTGATAGAGAAGCATGCAGGTAGCTGTAAATAGAGACAATGTCTAGAGAGGGGAGAGGAGTCATGTAGTCTTTTACATTGGCAATCCTACCCACAGCAAGCCCTGGCAGCATGAAAACAACTGTGTTGCTCAGAACTAGGAAAAAAATGAAAAATAACTATTTCTAAGATGTAAGTTTTATAAGCTTGTGTTTTGCTTCCATACTCTATCAGATTATTTGGCCATGATGAGTGAATCATCACTGCAAACCAAATTTTTGCATTTCTCTTTTTCATGCATTTTCTCTGACAATACGAAGAGTTTAATGAGATTTCAAGTATTCTGCTCTTTTATTTTAATAGCTGCTATTATATTTTCCTTCCTTCCTTGTGTCTAGTGGCTTTCATTTATTGCAGTTCCGTAGAAACTATGTGGCTTGTACTTGATTTCCACTGTGATTGTCATATGGTGGCTTTAGTCACCTTAGTCTCCTGGCAGTGATATATTAGTTGTTACCGGTAATAGGACATCTCCTGTGTTGCCACTGCTAACAGTAAATATTCTTGTGAACAATGTCATTATGTAGGTTGTTTGTTTGCCCTGTGTGGCTGTGTTTACTTTGGTTGCTTTTAGATCACGTTATAGAGTATCTCTTGAGTCATCCATTTTTTATGATTTCTTCTTTTTTTGGTTTATTTTAAGCAAACAATTCTAGATCCCTTGTCTAGAGCCAGGGATGAGAATGTAGGAAAGGGAAAATATAGGTAACATACAAGTAACAGTACATGTGTAAGTATCAGGACAAAAAGGGCAATTATGAAAGTGGCACGTAAGTAATTCTACAGAGAAGATGATGTAACTCACTGCAACCAACCAGACATGTCATTTTATTTTTGTCAAATTTGCCGGAAACAACCATGCAGAAATTGATCAGTGAGGATTAAAGTCATATTCCTGCTGAGATATCCATCTTGTCTAGTAGCACTTTTGACATACCCAAGTTCACTGATGGGGGTCCCTTCATCAGCCAGAAAATGCAACTTCAAATAGAGTCTCTCACTCAGGACGACCATCATGTTCATATGTTACTTGAGTAGCCTATTCATTTATTAGGAACCATGTAATTCTTAATGTTATTCCATCCATAGACATTTACCATCTGTCCATTGAATAGGTGATAAATGTTAGAACAGTGAAGGGGTCTTACTGCTGGAACTCTCACTTCATGCACACGACCGACTGTCTTCTGGGCTTCTGCACCATTGCAATATTGTTAGAGCAGGTCCTATACTGACTTCAAAAGTGGTACGAACGAGAACCTGGAAAACAGTCCACTCAGGCTCGGATAGCACACTCAGTTGTGTGCAGGAAGTCGATAGAAAGATGGACTGCTGTCCAGAACCCAGAATATCATCCCAGCCCTGCTGATAGATTAGGGTCATCTGAATGAAATAATGTTTCAGATGATGAGATATCGCTGTTTTCTCCATATTCAAATGAGCACTTTGAAGCCATTGCTTCAGAGAAGTAAGCATCAACAATGTTATTGCTGCAAAGATCTTATTTCCATGTAAACAGAAATGGCGATTATATCAGCAATGGAGACGTCAATTCACGAGGGGGAAAAGATTGTGTGATTCGTATGAACCCTAACCTATCTATCTGCAGATCTGGGTTGATACAGTATGCTGGGTTCTGGTGACAGACTCCTTTTAACTGCATGACTGTGGTGTATGAGATGTAATGGAGTGGCAGCTAATATACTGTACTTGGCTGCTTCTGTATGCAAACTTCTCTTTACTGTGGTCATATAGAGTTAGGAATGACCAATCCAAGCAATCATTTTTTGCCACAGTTATTGGACCTCCACCAATGTAACACATATAGAGTTATTAGCAGGGCTGTGGATTCAGTCAGGCAAACCTCTGACTCCTCCATTTTTTCACAGTCCAATTTTGACTCCTGCTAAGGCTAGGTTCACACCTGCATTTGATGACCATTCGGAAATTCCGTCCCCCATTCCTCTTGCAGGACTTTTCTCTCCACATTTTTCGGGCGGAAAACCAGCAGACCCGATTATAGTCTATGGGGTCCGCGGGTAACCGCTTTTTAAGCGGATTGGGTTTCCATTTTTCCGGTCACCAAGAGGACCCGAAGAACGGAAACCCCAACACAGGTGTGAACCTAGGGTAAGACTGTGACTCCTTCATAAATGACTGTTAGACAGAAGCAGTAAAGATCCTCTAATTCACCAAAAATCCATTGATTGAATTTGCAATTTTGTCCAATTAATTTTACAGTATCAATAATTGTATAAAATAATATTTGCATAATATCATATAAAAAAAAGTATTTTTTATTTTTTTAAAGCCTTTTATTTTGAAGCCAGAATTGAAGTTGGTGACTCCAACTCCATGACTTCAACTCCACAGTCCTGGTTATTAAACTATATATATTTGTGACTAACCACGTTACTTTCTCCTATGGTGACACATATGAGTGGGCATTACTTGCATTGTTTAAAGCAGAACTAAACTTTTGGACAACTTTTGATTTTCTGGCAGTATTTGTGTCATTAATAAATTTTGGAATTTACTTTTTTAACAAATTTTGGCTCCTTTCTGTGAAACCCTGCATCTCTTTATTCTTTCTTTTGCTTCTTTATGGAGAGCTGTCCACGGGTTGTCACTGTGTATGGAGCTTGTGTAAAATAGTATAAAATAGTGGCTTGTGTAAAATTGTGTAAAAGAGAAAATGAGGTTGGGAGGGTCACTTCCAACAGTTATTTCGCTGGCATTATAAAACGTAGAAACATGCTTTTGGTGTCATAGGTAAGAAGAGATTCTCTGCAGCTGCATATAAATATCCTGATCCTGACTGTGTTTTCAACCAGTGATATCTCTGGAAATAATATAGATAGCACTTCTGCACCCTTAGTGTCCTATGAAAGAAGAGAATCTCCTCTTTCATATGACACCAAATTTGATATGACAAAAGCAAGTTTCTAAATTTTATAATGCCTGAGATATCCCCTACTCTTATTTCCTCTTTATTTTACACAAGCCCCTACCCCATACACAGTGAGAAGCAGGGAACAGCTCTTAACAGAGAAGCAAGAGAAAGAATGAAAAAAATGTAGAGAGCCAAAATTTGTTAATAAAGTATAACACAAAACAGAAAATTGAACGTTGTCTGCAAGTTTAGTTCCGCTTTAAGAGAGAGCAGTCTGGTGGTTCTATTATATAGGAAACTAGACTAATATTTTATGAATGTGAATTCGTAAAATATAATATGTGTCAATTTCTATTGGATAAACAGATAGCATTAATTATGTCATATTTGCAAGGCATGATTAAGGACTTTGTTGTGTTCACCATGTCATTGGTGATATGATTGGGTTCTAGTAGTGAAGTCTTGGGTTTCACTTTCACCAGGGCCAGTAGCTGCTGTTGATTTGGTGCGATCCCTCCATTTGGTTGCATCATTTGGGTCTACTGGTAGACTCAGTAGAGCATATTTATTAATACTGGTATATAGCTAAGTGGTATGTCATTACGTAGCATTAGTGTAGTATATACAGTATTAATCAGCACAACACATCCACCTGTGCAGTGGTGCAAACATTCAGCTTGGAATGTCTTTTGTGTCCCGTCAGTGTAGGACTAGTAGTCAGGTGTCTTGCTAGAGTCTTAAAAAATCAGGAGCACAAACTCTAAGACTTATGTTCCTTGTTTACTCCAAAACAGCTATATATACATGGGTGTAACTACCAGAGGGGGCCCATTCCCACTAATGCTTATGGTGCAGTTAATAATAACTATGGATGCCTGAAGGAGATATAGAAAACTGAATGTGTCTCCATTACTGGGACATCATAATGACTGCATTTCACATCATTATTAATACTTTCTTCATATGTTGTGATGTCACAGTGTACACAGTGATTGTTTTTTCTGTGTTATCCCTGTGCTATGATGCCATAGTGGACATTATCCATGTACTTTAACATCACTGTGTGCATTATCTGTAATGTGTTATCCATGTGTGTAAAGGAGATCAAAATAAATGTACAGTTATTAAAAGGACCATTTGCCCCCTACGCCAACCCTAGTTCATAGGATCTGTTAATAGACTCTGGACCACTGACTGCAGCTCAATTGGAATTTTTCCTCTAACTCTCACCATTTCTTAACAATCAGGGCTGTTCATTTTGGTGCCTGATATGATATTTAAGCTCTGTTCTGTCAGATGGACTGTGCCAGGCAGGAGCAGGAAAGGGGGGTGTTACATAGCTCCAATCAGAGGTAGACAGTGTCAGAGCTCAGAATCACACCATTCGCCTGCTCCTGCCTGAAACTGCCCACTTGACAATACAGAGTCTAAATATCTTCTCAGGCACCAAAGATAATAGCACTTATTACTTGGGATCAGTGGGGGCTAGAGAAGAAGTTCCAACTATGCCAAAAGTTCCAGCTGTGCTGGAATCTGTGGGGCATCGCCTATTAAATGATGCAAAGAGCTGGACTTGGTTCGAGGTGGTGAAAGGTCCTCTTTATGTTTTGAACTTGCTGCTTAAGGTTATGATAGAATGTGTCCCCATTATAAGTCTTTCAAGTTACTTGTTATGCCCCTCTATACAGGGGGAAAAAAGTATTTAGTCAGCCACCAATTGTTCAAGTTCTCCCACTTAAAAAGATGAGGCCGGCCTGTAATTGTCATCATAGGTAGACCTCAACTATGAGAGACAAAATGAGAAAACAAATCCAGAAAATCACATTGTCTGATTTTTTAAGAATTTATTTGCAAATTATGGTGGAAAATAAGTATTTGGTCACCTACAAACAAGCAAGATTTCTGGCTCTCACAGACCTGTAACTTCTTCTTTAAGAGGCTCCTCTGTCCTCCACTCATTACCTGTAGTAATGGCTCCTGTTTGACATTGTTATCAGTATAAAAGACACCTGTCCACAACCTCAAACAGTCACACTCCAAACTCCACTATGGTGAAGACCAAAGAGCTGTGGAAGGACACCAGAAACAAAATTGTAGACCTGCACCAGGCTGGGAAGACTGAATCTGCAAAAGGCAATCAGCTTGGTGTGAAGAAATCAACTGTGGGAGCAATAATTAGAAAATGGAAGACATACAAGACCACTGATAATCTCCCTCGATCAGGGGCTCCACGCAAGATCTCACCCCGTGGGGTCAAAATGATCACAAGAATGGTGAGAAAAAAATCCCAGAACCACACGGGGGGACCTAGTGAATGACCTGCAGAAAGCTGGGACTAACGTAACAAAGGCTACCGTCAGTAACACACTACGCTGCCAGGGACTCAGATCCTGCAGTGTCAGACGTGTCCCCCTGCTTAAGCCAGTACATATCTGGGCCCGTCTGAAGTTTGCTAGAGAGCATTAGGATATTCCAGAAGAGTATTGGGAGAATGTCATATGGTCAGATGAAACCAAAGTAGAACTCTTTGGTAGAAACACAACTCGTTGTGTTTGGAGGGGAGTGAATGCTGAGCTGCATCCAAAGAACACCATACCTACTGTGAAGCATGGGGGTGGCAACATCATGCTTTGGGGCTGTTTCTCTGCAAAGGGACCAGGACGACTGATCCGTGTACATGAAAGAATGAATGGGGGCATGTATCGTGAGATTTTGAGTGCAAATCTCCTTCCATCAGCAAGGTCATTGAAGATGAAACGTGGCTTGGTCTTTCAGCATGACAATGATCCCAAGCACACTGCCAGGGCAACGAAGGAGTGGCTTCGTAAGAAGCATTTCAAGGTCCTAGAGTGGCCTAGCCAGTCTCCAGATCTCAACCCCATAGAAAATCTTTGGAGGGAGTTGAAAGTCCGTGTTGCCCAGTGACAGCCCCAAAACATCACTGCTCTAGAGGAGATCTGCATGGAGGAATGGGCCAACATACCAGCAACAGTGTGTGCCAACCTTGTGAAGACTTACAGAAAACGTTTCACCTCTGTCATTACCAACAAAGGATATATAACAAAGTATTGAGATGAACTTTTGTTATTGACCAAATACTTATTTTCCACCACAATTTGAAAATAAATTCTTTAAAAATCAGACAATGTGATTTTCTAGATATGTTTTCTCATTTTGTCTCTCATAGTTGAGGTCTACCTATGATGACAATTACAGGCCTGTCTCATCTTTATAAGTGGGAGAACTTGCACAATTGGTGGCTGACTAAATACTTTTTTTCCCCACTGTATATGTGTTACATAAGAGGCGACATATATTTATAACATGGCAGGTGCGATAAGGTTGATTACTTGGAACAATGTCACTCAAATTTATATTTTTGCTGCAAAAAAGCATGCCAGACTGCTGCTCTATTAAAGTAGTGGTCACAGCACCCCTGTTCTTATGGTTGTCCCAGTAGTCAGACTCCCATCAATCAGGCACTTATCACCTATCTATCCTATCTTGGAAAAAAACATTTAAAGAGACCCTCCAGCAGAAATATTTTTTACCATACCTGCAAGCATTACCTGATTGTCTTTCACACTCCAAGCTTCCTTTTTGTATATCCATGCAATTCAGCTCCTGATCAACCACCATCTTTTATATTTCTCTTTTTTTACGCTGTGCTATCAATACCACCAGGCCTTAACTGAGCATCATATGGGCAGCTAGAGGACTCTGTAGTCTACTAAATAATCTAAGAGACTATCTGTAACGTCCTTGCCTGTCCGGGCTTTGGCGCCGTCCTCCGGGCGCACGCTGCGGCGCAGGAGGCGTGCCCGGTTGTAATTCTTTCCTTGGGTTTTTGTTCAGACAATACAAGAAAAACCCAAGGAAAGAATTACAACCGGGCACGCCTCCTGCGCCGCAGCGTGCGCCCGGAGGACGGCGCCAAAGCCCGGACAGGCAAGGACGTTACACTATCTGTATCAGTAGTTAGGGAAGCATTACAGCCGTGTGATATCAATGGAAGCTAAGCTGCAGTAATGCAAGATACAGCATACAGAGCTACTGCTTCCGACTTCATGCACTATACAGTACCAAAGGCACCCCCAGACATCTAATCAGTGTGGGTGCCGGCTGTCTACCACCCACTAATCAGATAATTATGGCCTATCCTAAGGATAGGCTATAAATGAAAAATCCTGGACAACCCCTTTAAGGCAAAGGATACATGCAACGGTTCCACTCCGGGATTTCCATAGTGGGCATCCTGCTGTAGACTTGCTCACGGCAAAGAACAGTCAAAATTCAGCTAATTTTCATTGCAGCTGTCGGCTGCAGTTCCCCTGTGACTGGCCCAGGTTTCTACTTTTGCATTGCAAGGGCTGAAAACTGCGCTGAACATGCAGCAATAGTTGACATGCTGCAGGTTTAAAACCTGCAGAGCAAGACACTTTGCCCTGCAAGTTTTTTTCTGCAGTGTATATATATTTGTTTAAATCCACAGTAGAAATTTGGCATTATGTGGTACCCATTGAAATATATGGGATGTCCTTGTTATGAATAGAAATGCTGGGTCCTAGAGAGAGATTCTCGTCATGAATGTGAGCTATCCCACTATGAACTTAGAATGAGCTAGGTGGGTATTTCATAAGGAAGAAAGAAAACTTGTTCCCTTAGGTAAGATAATTTGATCTTCTTTAGTTTGGAGTTACTTCCATCTAGTCAAAAAAAAAAAAAAAGATTATACATAACTAAATCAGATCTACAACCTGAGGTTCCTGGGGACAGTAAAGGACCTACATGAGCTGGTGTCTGAAACCCTGCCCTTTAATCAAGTAGCAGTCGGGACCAGCCTTGGGTAGAGTCAGAGTTGAAAAAAAGTTACTGACACTGACTCCGGATTAAAAAAAAAAAACTAAGAAAAAAAAATGATGTATTTTATAATATATTATACAATTTTTAATATAGTATAATAATGCATATTTGTTTACATATTTACTTTCATAAGAATTCAATCACTATATTTTTTTTTTCTGTGATGTAGAGGGGCTTTACAGCTCCTACCTGACTCTGACTGTCAGCCATTTGTAAAGGAGTTGGAGCAGGAGTCGTAGTCAGAGCAGAAGTTGGGGTTGGAGTCGGTGGTTGGCCTATTGAGTTCACAGCCCTGCAGGCCTTAAGACTTGTTTCAGATGAGTGGGATAGTAAACAGAAGCATTCTGAGCGAGGAGAGACCCCATTGGGATCTCAACCATTACAGTCCCCCAGGTGACTTTCACAAGTGAGTGATCAATCCACATCACCTCGTAAGCTGACCTTTAATATAGCCGTAATTCCAGAGCTTTCACCCTTCTCCTCTCTGCTCCACACTCTCCCCAGCAGAATGAATGTCATTGGCGAGATGTTCAGTGATGAATCTACGTTCTTAACTTTCATTACCACATTACCATATTCCGAATGAGTAATGCCAAGCCAAGGGACTGGCTGCTTCACTTCATACAGACAGACTGGCAAATGTAAGATGTGTTTCTTGCCTTTGGCAAACCACACATGAGAAGAAAAATTGTGTCCTGGAAGCAGATGGCTATAAAATAAATCCAGATAGTAAAATAGCTTTAAGGCTTCCTATCAGCAAGTGATTTCATCCCCCAAGGACTATGGCCGTCAGTCAGTAGAATTTATGGCTAAGGAAAAAAAAATTATAAGAGCTTTGCTAGGCTAAAATAATGAATGTGGAGCCTTCAGAAGGAACAGTTATTCATATTGTCTAGGTATAGGGTCTTTTAAGGAGTCCTATTTTCTCTTTTGTACATTTCCAGCACTTTGTCTAAAAAGCTACATGAAAATAGACCTATAAAATATACAATAGGAATTATCTATGAGAGTCTCGACTGAAGATATAGAGCAAAATGCAACATACAATTTTCAATAACAAACATTCGAAGGACAATGTTTTCTCTTCTTTTGACAAGTCTGAAGCTGCTATTAAGTTCTTGTCTTGAGTACACAGTTCCCTACTGTAGAAATTGGGCCATCATAGGTGCTAATTTTGACTTTTCTTCCGCTTTATTGTCGGAGATGTTTTGTCAGGACATGAAATTGCACATATAAGGAGTGTTATCTGGCTGAAGACGGCTCCTTATACACTGTACTCAAATGACTTCCCTAAAGTATCGTATTCAACATTGGAAACTGCAGAGAAAAGGAGAGAAATGAGCAGCCGCACAAAGACATTCTGCTGCATTTGTAAATCATTATTAAATAGATTCTCAGAAGAGACCTTCAATGTACAGCTTTAAGGAAGCCGCAGGGGATGCATTTCATTAAGTAGGATGCATCGCCAGACTGTATGTAGAACAGGGGCTACGGCTTATGTGCTTTCTTACTTTTTCTGACTCTAATATTTCACACTCACATTTCTTGTTGCAGGGCCCTGTCTGCTATGTGCTTGGAAGTAGCAGTAATCCTAATACAAAAAATAAAATTGGATATTACTGATCCCTGCAGGGGTTGTCTCATCTTGACAGCCCCTTCTGAAAAAGATGCTGTTCTGTCAGTCAGTTAATCGTGGCTTGGTCTAGCTTCTGAAAGCCCCTGTAGATTAGCTATTGTTGTTGCAACTGGCCATACATTTTCCTTGCATTATTTACTGTTGATATCCAGGTGGAGTATTACATGGACAGGTCAGGTGCGTCAAACTTGGAGCCACTGACTCGTAGTGGTTCTCTGCTCAGAATCCTAGACGGGAGGACCAAGAGGGGAGATCTTACACTTTGATGTCCATATGCTCTACAGGGGTTGCTCTACTTCTGGAATGCCATGTACAGGGTGTCTGTCAGCAGTACCCAGCATATCAACCCAGCCCTGAAGATGGACAGGTTAGAATTACCAGAATAGATAGATAGGTTAGAATTATTGAATCAAATTTCCCCCTGTGAATTGGTGCCTCCTTTGCTGAGATATTGCAGCTTTTGTCAATATGCAAATGAGATCTTTGGAGCAATGCCATCATTTCTCCCAAGAGCTAATTTGCATATTGACAAAAACAACGTTATCTCAGCAACAGTCACTATTTTACAAGAGGAAAACACCATTTAATTCAGGTTACCCTGACCTATCTATCTGGGCCTGGGTTGATATTCTGGGTTCTGGTGACAGACTCCTTTTAATGAACAAAAAAATGTATACATTTAAATTTCCTACAAAATAAAATACAATACAGAATTATTAATCTAAAGTTGTAAGGGTCTTGCCAGACGTAGCAATACCCTCACGCTACTGCAGGGGACTGGGAGGAAGGACAGAGACAAGTGAGCCCTAATCTCACCCCAGCCACTGTCCCTTCCTATTGCCTCAGTTTACCCTAAACGGTAAAAGGACAACCTGAAGACGAGCCCTATACTGAGTAAAGTGACAACACAGAACACGGACAGAACAAACGACAAAAAGAGAGGTCAGAAAGCCAAGGGTTCGGTAACAGACGAGCAATGCAGTACAGAATCAAAATCCAAGAGAATAGTCACATGCAAGCCAAAGGTCAGAGATAATAGCAAGGTCACAATTAAAGGTACAATTAAATCAGGCAAAGTCAGTGCATTAATCGGCAACTTGCTGTGAAAGTGACATCCCCTATATAGAAAGTCTGGGCCCAGCCCCAGACCTGATAGGCACACAGGCTTTCAATCACACAGGCAAGGAAAAGATTAACTCTATGCGGTCCAGAGAACACGGGTGTGGCTGGAAATCCATTACACAGCAAGGGAACTAGGACCATGTTCAGACTAAGCATCCAGAATCCTAAGCAAAGAATCAAACTGAGGACGCCTCCTACGCCGCAGTGTGCGAGCGTAGGGTGGCACAGAGACCCGAACAGGCAGAGATGTTACAAAAGTCCTCAATTTTGTGGTCAGGTCACTCTGATAACAATTGCCCAGTTGGCCCACCACTAGAGTCCTAAAGGTTATATTTCAACCATTCCCTGCTAAATTCTAGTGAACTGCTAATGATATTTCTCCATTATGATGGAAGGCAATTTACATACTATATATGAGGAAGGGATAATATGGTAAAAAAAAATAGGGATATTAGGAATTGGGGTTAGAGTCAGATATACAATCATACACATCTGAGAAAAGCTCATAAGGAAAATATACTTGGCAAATACAAACATTGGAGTGTTCCCTGAATAAAACTCTGCTTTAAAGCCCCTCTTAGGCAAGATTATAGTATTGAATGATGCTAAAAGTTGCCTATATAGCTGGGTGTATCGTATGAATTGCTTCCTTTACAATTGTGAACATTTTGATGATAATCCTGTAGGTTAGCATGGAATTACCAGTTACCTGCTGGTACTGTTGAAAGTTGGTGCCAATATTCTTATCTAATCTCCTGCAAGGCAGATGTGGGCAAGTTCACTCCATCTCTGTTATTATCAGAATGCTTCCACTTTGAATGATTTCATTTTTAAAAAAAAACTATTATATTGTGAAAAATCGGATGACAAGACACAAAGTAGATATTACTAACCCTTATCCCACCCCATCACCTAAATCCTTCAGGAAGATGGGTTGATGGAGAGAAAGACAGGAGAAGAAAAAAAAATTAAGAAATAACCGAGATGGCCATCAGTATCCCTTCACTTTCCTTTGACATCCTCCATCAGACCAGTTAGTTGCTCTGAATATTTTCTACAAACTTGGGATTGTGGCCTGAAGTAAAGGTCTGGTTTCGAGTCGATTCTAGAAAAGATTACCTGTAATACTGGGTCTTATTATTTGAATTGCTCCATTTACAAGTGTGAACATACTGATAATAACTCTGCGGGGGGGCACGGAATTAACAATTTCCCGCAGATACTCCTGACAGTCAGTGAAGTCTCCTACAAGGCTGAGAATTACCGGTATCCCTTGTAGTATCGGAACATTCCTGCTTTGTAAAATGAAAGATTTCAAAAATTATATTTAATGAAAATATGCTTAGGTTATTGTAAAATATAATCCAAAATGGATGTTGTATAATTATTTATATTTTTGTATTTTGTGGATGATCGGGCTAATTTTGTCATATTAGCCATATGAAATTTATTTTTGTCATTGGATCTTAAATCAGGGATACTCTCCTTCTAGTCATGGACTAAACGTATTGGCCTACATATGATATTTGATGCATTATGTGACCCCTGGCAGGGTAGGGTTGCTGGATGCACATGACACATGCAGAACATGGGGCTGCTATCAGATTCATTGCTATTCAGTTAGCAGATGTCCTGGGGGTCACATGATGTGTTGGGTTATGTGACTAAACCCCGTTTGATTGTACTCGGTTAGCCCATATATGTACTGCGTAAGATGTGAGCTATAACATTTGACTGTGCAAAGCCCATGATAAACTGCCATGGTATAAAAAACATATGTGATAGGTATTTTAAACTTGTACATATGTTACAAAGTTTTATAGTGTCCTACTTTATAAATAAAATCCAAAACACCCATTTCAGGCCCTTTTTACTTGCTAAATGTTCATAAAAAAGAAGGTATTTGTCTGTTTGTAATGGCTGTAAAACATGATGTGGCCACCAAAAAAGACAAATATAGGACAGATCAGTTCTGTTAAAGGACCATATTCAAGCTCTGTTAATAAAAAAATAATTTGAATACACCCATAGGCTTTCATGGTTTTTAAAGGTAGTCTGTCTTCAGCAAATTGTTTATAAACCTATTCTCAGTACCTTGTAGAGGTGATTCTACAGTTTCAACTTTGTATTCAATTTTGGACTCCATTTTCATGTAAATCACTGTTTAATAAGGGGAAAAGTCACAGGCAAAGCACTTTCTTTCTATTTGCATATGAAAAAAGTTGCATGAAAATGGGGCTCCAAATCTGAATAACAGAGGCATATTTGTAAATTGTACAATCACCTCTACAAGATACTGTGCTTAGGTTTATTACCAATTTACTGCTGACATACTCCCTTTAAATTCCATGCTACTACGCCAGTAAGATATTTTTAACCTGAATGCTTTCTAAATACTGCTGTAACCTTCAGTCTAGTATATTTGCAAGGCACCAAGGGGCTTATATTATATACCTGTGTCTACTCTACTCTGTTGTGTTGTCACTTTCCAGAAATTGTGGGCTCAGCAATTGAGCATTTCCCACTGAGTTGCTGTAGTCGAGTAGCTGTGGGCTGTGGAAGCATACGTACTATGTACTCTACATGATAGCAATACTGAAATATGGCACCAGGGTAAGAACTGTGTCATTTGGCTCCTGGATCAGACTTATTTCATTGGTACTTGTTTCCCCCATCAGCTAAACTTTAGTACTGGTGCTGAAGTTCATTGTCTTACATTGGTTGTCATTAATTTCCATTGCTTGGATAATTTTGGTGTGATGGATCACAATAAGACAGCACACAAAGTGCTTGCAGATCTGTAATACAGAGCCATAGGGAATCAAGATGCAGCTGTACAGACCCCATTACAAGTTTCTGTCACGTGAAACAACCTTAAATCTACAAAAGTTTATGTACCTGTGTTTTTAGGTTTAGGTTCAAAGTATAATTTACATTACAGGATATCCTATTAAGGGTAGGTTCACACCAGCACTTGGATTCCGCTCAGGGTTTCCGTCTCCGAATCCACTTAAAAAATGCGGAGAGAAAAGTTCTGCAAGCAGGACTTTTCTCTTCGCATTTTTCGGGCGGAAACCTGACGGACGCCATAATAGTTATTAAAGTCTAGGTTTCCGCGGGTAACCGCTTTGTAAGCGGATTGGGTTTCCATTTTTTGGGTCCCTAAGTGGACCCAAAGAACAGACAACTGTGTGCAAGTGTGAACCTAGAGTAAGTCTAAAGAGTCTCGTAAATTTTGGTTAACATTTTTGCTAAATTTTTGATATTAAGGGGCCCCCCCCCCCCCCCCTATAACATTTTGTCCTGAAGAATATTTTAGACTTCAGGACGTTATGTTACTCCTGGAGTGAATTTTTAGTGGCAGCTTATTATCAGAACTTCCCTAGATACTATTAGAAAGCTCTAAGTAACCCGAAAAGTTAGGCATTTCTGAGGTGTGCAGCATCCTGACTGGGCCCGATTGGTCATAGACTGTTTCATGGATTCTCTGCAGCAGAGCAAAAATGAAAATCAATAGGGTTGACTAGATTTTCTCTGCAACTCCAGGTTTTGTGTCATCTCTGTTGACCTCTGCATACTGTACTCTGCCGTGTGTTTCTTCCACTGATCCAGTGCTGAAAGAATTCTGACTGACTGTTATCTTTCTTATTTTTGCCATCTCCCATGGGAAGCATAGTTGCTTTTTCTTCTTGTGCTTTCACTTGCTGAATGTGGATAGTTGTTGCTTTCAGTAAAACGTCTTCTGGCCCTTTACCAAATAAAACATTTTAGATATGTCCTTTCAAGGTCAACTTGTATAAAAACTAAAGAAAATAGATTTACCCTTATTTTTATACTTGCATCATCTTAAGTATCCCAATGAGTTCTTAACTCCATTTCTTAAAGAGAGTCTACCACCACCAAAACCTTTTCTAAACCACATATATGTTGTTGTAGGGCCCGTCACTGACATAGTGAATATACTATTATTTGTATCAAAGTGCAGTATTGCTTTCAAGAACATTAACTTTTAATCCGTATGCAAATGAGCTGTTTGGGGCACCTCTGGGCATGGCTGTATCTGTTGGGGCACCCATTTTTGCTTATGGTAACTGCACCTTAGGACCTGTCAATCTTTATTTTAGGGGTCAATATTAGGTAGTGACCACAGGTAAAAAGTCTTCTCTGGTAGGCAAAGCCACTCCTGGGGACACCATGCAGCTAAAAGTTGATTTTTTTTTTGGGCAGCAATATTGCACTTTGACAAAAAAAGGGCCCCTACAACAGGATGTAAGTAGTATAGAAGCGATTTTGGTGGTGGTAGACTCACTTTAACATCCATTGCTCTGATTCTTTGACAGACCAATGACAGTAGTGTGAACGTAGCCTAATACAGTAACATTAGGTTGTTTTTGCCATCCTTTCCCCTGCCCACTATAATAAACTCTTGAAAGACTTCTGTTTCCTTTATAAGCAGGAGTCAACTGGAGGCGAGAGAGTATTCCAGAGCTTCAGACATATCAGCGATTCCCCGACACCCAATGTACTTCCCTTTCATGTTCCCTATTGTACTGTGATTTAAGCTCATATATGTATTCTCCTATGAGCGTATCTTGCCCTTTCATCTTTATTTGACATTGATTTTTTGACACAGCAGTCTAACAAATTGTGTAATCTTTAGTAGAGAAACGCTAAAGCCCAGGAGATCATTGAATCCTCGGCCCCACTGGGTTTAGATTCAGAGTGCCCAAGGCAAGACTGTAGGCATCCATTACTCATTGAGGTAGACATGGTCAAGAGACAGCCGAAAAGATATTGTACATTCTACAAATGACTTTTTACTCTTTTAATCTAGGGGAAAAATATAAAGCACAAAGCCAAATCTGAAAATAAGAAAGAATATTGTTAGAGAAAAATGAAATATTTTACAAGGTTCTCATTTACTGTAATATCACCGTGCCCGAATGTTCTGCATGTGATTTTTAGCTGCATGAAAATCTGTGACTTCAAGTATTGCTCTTGCTATATATTACATTTGGCTTGACTACAGCAAAAAGTATTTATAATACTTAAAGGCAACAAAAATAGAAAATAAAGGTTCATGAATCAAACACGGACACTGTATTGGTTGACATAGACCAAACCACTGTTCTTGTTTGTTCTGATTTTGATACCTGACCCAGATGAGCTCTGAGAAAAATTGACTGTTTACAAGGGAGAACTATGGATGCTTGAGACCTTTATAGTATTTTCTTTTCCACAAATAGCTGTCTCCTTGTTGCCATGGAAAAAGGGCAACACTTGCCCTGCTTTGCATGAGAAAAACAGGGTAAGGTGAGAAGGTGACATTTAATGGTAACATCCTCTGTATTCAGAACTTTTCCAAACGGTGTGATTTTCTAGTTTATAAAGCATTATATTATTTGCATCATTTGTAGAATATATATTTAAATATGAAATTTTAATGAGAAATGTTATGTATTGTTGGGTTTGGTAGTGGCTAATAACCACAAGCAAGGACAAAGGTTTGTGGAGTCTTTGTAATGTGAATAACCACCTTTATTGGCTAGTCGAGGGACTATCTATATTTACTACATATGGCCCCCCTGGATTCCATATGGATCTGCTGTATATTATTCATTTGAAGACTTTTTGCATGGTACCATATTACTGTATATTGCTTTTCCTTCTTCCAAATACCTTTTTGTACAGTGCTCTGCAAAAGTTTTAGGCAGATGTGGGGAAAATGTTGCAAAGTAAAAATGCTTTCAAAAACAGAAGTGTGAACAGTTTATTTAAAAATATAATAAAATAAATAATATAAAATAATAATATAATAATATAAAAAAATAAATAAAATTATTAAGTAACATAATTAAGTGAATGAACAAGAGAAATCTAAATCCCATCAATATTTGGTGTGACCTTTGCCCTTTGCCTTCCATCAGTTCTGCTAGGTACACCTGCAGACAGTTTTTGAAGGAACTTGGCAGGGAGGTTGTTCCAAATATAGTTGTAGTATGGATGTAGACTTGCTCAAATCTTTCTGTCTCTTCATGTAATCCCAGACAGACTGGATAATGATTAGATCAGGGCTCTGTGAGGGCCATATCATCACTTCCAGGACTCCTCCTCCCAAGGATGGTCACACCAAATATTGATGGGTTTTAGATTTCTCTTCTATTCATTCACATTTTGTTAATTGACATTAATTGCCAAAAATAAACTATTAGCACTTCTATTTTTTTTTAGCATTCTTACTTTGCAGCATTTTTCCACAGCTGCCTGTGTTTTCTTTACTTCTCCTCCTCATGACACCACTGGTTGGACAATGAACTCTACAATACATGGTTACCACTTTTTGGTAACACAGCCGTACACACATTTCATGTTTGCCTTCCTTGGCCATGTTCAGAACAGAGTTTGGCAAATTGTTATGTTAGTATTTATAACTTTGTGTCCAGTTTCTTATAACTGCATACAAGATGATGTATTATATCGCCCTAAACCTCCATGTATTTTTAATACATAGAATTACTTGAAAGGGAATATAACATCAAAAAGTTGTATAATCTTATTTACTTGTAAACACAGCCTTTAGTCTTTATATGACATTCTTGCTATAGATCACTTCATTTTAGATTCTTGGTTCTTTAATGTATAGCTACACTTGTATTATTTAGAATAATATACAGTATATTTTACATATATTTAATATATATAATAATAATTCATATTATGTAAAATTTAGAATTGTTTTCTAATTGCCATGACTTGATGGCGGTGTACTATCCCAGGATGGCAAGTTTCTGCAAACCCTTGTAATATAAGTGTAATATGGCCCCTACTACATTTAATCAGTTTCTTTTTTAATAATTTGTTACTTTTTTTTATATTACATTGCATCCAGGGTTTAGCATGATAAAGAGGAGACCACATAGCAAAATCCTGAATTTTTTTCCTTGGTTGCGCTTGACAACAAGTTTAACTTATCTAGTGATAGTGAGGTTTATGAAGGATCAGCTTTTACATAATGCTGACACCGCTTTTATAAAAGCTTTTTTAGCTGCCATTTTACTCCGTGCAGCAGATATAGCAACCAAAGTATAAAAGGGTTGTCTCTTGAAGGTAGCCCCTTTCTTTTTGTCCTATTAAGGTAAATGGGCATCAAGGATTGGGGCCTTTAGCTCAGAGAGAAAGACGTATGAGACAGCTATCAACCTTACACATGCACTCTAGGCTAGGCAAGACCATCCCAGACAGTAGACATCATGAACCTACAGATTTCAGACTACATAGAAAGCAGACTAGACAATAACAAGATCAGAATATCAGAATGGGGAAGGAAATGCACCCGACTACCAGAATGGAGTAAGGCTTAGCTGTGTGATAACCAAATTCAGATTTAAAGAGGTTGTCCGGGGCAAAACATTTATTTTTTAAACAGGCCGGGGAGGTGAAAAAATAAAAAAAAAAATCATACTCCCCTGTCCTCGGTGCTCTGGTGTCCTCCCTCCGGTTCTGCTGCTCAGCTGTCTTCTTGAAGTGAAATTCCTCGCCGGCTGTGACATCCCAGATCCCTTCCGCTGAAGCCGCTGATTGGCCTTAGTGGTCACGTGATCACTGAGGCCAATCAGCATCCTCAGGATGGGACCCGGGATGTCACAGGTAGTGACGTCCCGTGTCCTTCGCTGAGGCTGCTGATTGGCCTCAGCAGTCATGTGCGGTGGGGACGTCCACTGGAAGATGACAATGGACCGGCAAGCCCGGACCGAGCTGGGAGGCATCGGAGCACCAAGGAAAGGTAAATATGTTGCTAGGAAAATACCAGTGTCTGGCAAGATTGACTGCTTGTCTCCAACCATCAGTCAACTTGTGCAGACTCACTGTACTTCTTTTTTCTAACAACTAAACTGCCTACGGGGCAGTTTAGTTGTTAATGTTAACGGGTCCCAGAAGTTGTAACAATCAGTTGATCTAGGGTTGCTATCTTTAGACAAGGCTATCTTCATAAGGCAACCCCTTTTTAAGAGCGAAAATTTATGACGGTCTCACCACTACATTTTGAAGGCAATAGAGCAGGTGAAGAATTTACTATTCATATGGCGTAGTTAGTATTGTGCAGCCGCCCTCATCTTCCAATTCCATATAAAAAATAGAACATTATACATAACCTTTTGCTTTCAGCACCATATGGGGAATAGCGGCAGCAGTACAAGGTATTGGTCTCATTAGCTTATTTGTTGCCGATACTAAAAACAGTTCTCAAGCTGTTTCACTAAAAAAGTACATGAACCTGAGCAATGTGCTAATGTCTCATTTATACCTCTTGTTATCTGTAGCCTCCAATTTCAAGGTCAAGCTATATACACAAGCAGTTTGTAATCCTTCAGTCACAAATGTTTTTTTTCTATAAGTACAGCACGGGTGCAAGGATTCCTTCTCATGGCTCCGTTTCCTGCAGAGTTGTCATCATGTTTAAGTATGAGACCTTGCACCGGCAATGAAAGACAAAATTGTGCGATGGCATGTTTCAATGCAAATCGGTAGTACAGTACATATGATACATAGAACAAAGCATTTGGAGGAAGTATAGAATGTCATCAGTCATTCCTGTCCTGTAACAAGGCTGGATTCCATATAGGTCGTAATATAGGACGTGCTCTTCATGTAGGCATGGGTGATGTAACAACCATATATATATATATATATATATATATATATATATATTAGTGTATTATTGCAGTGAGTTTAAAATAGAAAATAAAGCACAAAATCATTGTAATAACTTTTATTTGCCTAAATGCAAATGCATTGCAAATACTATACATTCAATTCCAAATTACATCAGCAACAAAATGTATCCAGTTTCTGTTAATCCTTTATAGAAAGTAAAGAAAAAAGAATATTATGCTAGGTTCACACTAACATTGCCTGTCCATTGTTCTGGTCCATCAGAGGATCAGAACAACGAACAGACTGACAACTAAAATAGTGGTTACATATGGAGCCCAGTGGAACCCATTGACTATAATGGTATCTGTCAGGTGTCCATTGTTTTAAAGCTGAAAGTTGTGGATGAGAAAGCTGCGTATGCAGGACATTTTCGTGGACCGATTTCAGACGGACATTGAGATAGAGTCTTTGAGATTTCACTTTACTTTGAATTACTGTACTTACATTTAGTGGCATAACCATTGTTTCTAAGAACTGCTTGACATCTGTGTTGTATGGAGTTGACCTTTTGGCACCTCTGAACATATATTCTAATCCAGGAAGATTGGACGACATTCCACAGTTCAGAATTTTTCAGGTTTTGCCTCATAAAGCATATTTGAATGCAACCCCACAAATATTATATGGGATTGAGGTCAGGGGATTGGGCTGGCCACTCCATTACCTCAATCCTGTTTGTCTGTAACCAGGATGTTGTTCACTTACCGGTGTATTTTGGGTTGTGTGAAACACCCATTTTAAGGGCATCTCCTCAATCCATGATCCCTTGTATGCTCAATACCTATGCCCAATAGGCTCAACACCCACATATCATGATTTTTGCACCGCCATGCTTTAATGTCTTCACAGTGTACTGTGACGTAAATTGAGTGCTCGCCTGACTTACTGTAGCCACTAGACCCAAAAAGAACATTGCTTTCATCACAAAATGTTGTGCCAGGGCCAGTCAATATGTTCCCTGGCAATTATGAACTTATTCAGGACATGCCATTTTTTTCAACAACAGGACTTTGCGGGAGTTCTTGCTGGTCACTTGGCTTCACTTAATCATCTTCTGTAGCAGAATTCACTGGTAACTTCAGATCTTCTTTGAGGTCATCATTGGCTGAGCCTTTGCCATTCTAACAGTAGTTCCCTGCTTCCTTCTGTGTCTTTTAGGATTTAGTTGCCATTTCAAGACCACTTGAGATCACTTTAGCTGAGCAGCCTATACTTCTCTATATGCTTTTCCCTCTCCAATCAACTTTTTAATCCAAGTGCGTTTTTCATCAGAGTAGTGACAATGACAATTCGCTCTTTCTCACCAAGGGGGAGTAGGGGAGTTAATGGCTGCCCAACACCCTCAAGGGTCAGTTGTTTTACAGGAGGCCAATTTATTATTTATCAGTATATTTCTGGGAGAAAACCAAAGCACCTGGAGGAAACCCACACAAACACAGGGAGGACATACAAACTCCATGCAGGTGATACTCTTGGTCGGATTTGAATGCAGAATCCCAGGTAACAGTTCTAACCATTGAGACACCATGCCACCACAATGTCTGGAAAGATCCATTTTCCCCAGGAAGGAAATGCACTATAATCAACATGTGAAGCATTTGCCACCCACCTACCTTAAATAAGGGCCAAAATTGGCCCTTACTTCTGTTATTCCACAGAATTAACGTATTCACCAATTGAACTCTTTACTGCTGTACTTTTGAACAAGCCCTTTTAAATCAACGATTCAATTATTCAGAATGAGCCATATTGTTGCCTCTTTTTTTTATCTACTACTATACTATACTTCCAAGTAAATTATTTGCTATGTAGAAATATTACTTCTACCAAAAACATTGATTTATCAGGTTAAAGATGATGGTCTGCTATATTTATGAACTCTACTGCATATATGTGTGCGAACAAAGTATATACATACTGTATAATCCATTGTTATGTTGGGACAATATGAACAGTTCTCCTCTCCATTGACTGCACTGAGCATGCATGGTTATAAGGGACGACTATCATATAAATTTAACTTATATAGCTGACTTTACACTTGTCTGAAAAGCCTGGTAACATTCATCATGTGATAGGCGCTTTCAACCTGAGCATTTTGGTGGGGTTTTTTTTTAATCCAAATCAGTTCACCCATTCCATATAATGTATGGGTCCTTTTAGTGTGATGCAAATTAGGGTCTAATAGCCAAGTGGGTGGTAACACTGGCCCAGATTTACAAATAGCTAGACAGTGCAAATGTAGAAAGGTAGTCTGAAAATACAACAGACTTATTACAGTGACTGATGCCAGATGATAAATCTGGTTTTAGACAGTCTAGTCTGCATTTATACCACCTTTGTGCCAGAATTTTTCAATATTATTTTGGTGCATTGTAGTGCACTTAAGCCACATCCTCTTTTTCTGAGATTCCACACCAACATGTCTAGCATATCAAAAAATTCTAGCCAAACTAGATGTGCCAAAATGTGCCACATTGCACCAAAGATATGCCATGTTTATGTCAGTGTCTAGCTGTTACCACAACAATAAATCTGGGCCACTGTGGTTTCTCTGGTGAGTTGTCTGCATGCTATGTGTCTTGCAGCATTACCACCCACTTGGCTAATATACCCTAATTTATATTAGCACTAAATGGGCTTAAATCTTTGGAATGACTCAACAGATTTGGATAACCAAGACACCAAAATGCTCAGGTAGACAGGGCCTATCAGATGGTGTATGTCATTGGGCTTTTCATACTTTATGATAGGTCCTCTTGAATTGAACCTTGTAAAGATTATTGTCTTGCTGTACATCCTCAGTAGTAGTCATCAGTAGCAGTTATAGTATTACTACAGGTTAGCCTTCTGTTTCTGCATATTACCATATTATTGTCTTGCACAAACATTGAGTTAAATAAAATTATAATGTGGAACCCCTAAAATTCTGTGGGGCATTGCGGCACCTGCATATATCTCTTATTTAATTACTATGGTTCCATTTTGTACTGTGCCTTTATAAGACACCCTTATTGGGCACTACTGTACTTCTATGCTTCTGATTTAATGGTTATGGCTCCACTTTGTACAATATCATTATACAGAATGCATTGAAGGACATGGGGCTCAACTGTGCCTCTTTATGCCTCCAAGTAAATTTAGAATCTGAAAAAAAAAAAGTGTCATGATTCATTAGATGCCGTATGTATAGAGACCATGCTTGCCAACATTTGGAATAGAGATTGTGGGAGAACGGTGCACTCTGCAAGTCCTCATCCCTATTGCCATAGCCCTGCTCCCTTTTTTTTTTTTTTTTTGAAGTGGCAAGCTATGTGTTGGCCACAACCTTTAATTGGTATATGACTGGCACAGCAAGTGCCCATCTCACAGGTAAAATGAGAGAGAGCCTAGTAGATGCGGGAGCATTGCTCTTCCAGGAGTCAGGGACAGCTATATTTGCCTTATTGTGGACAGGTTATCAGGCAGGGACACTACATGCATGAGAAGATAACCTGACCATATTAAGGAAATCATGGCTGGGTTTCAGACCATAGAAATTTCCTGCATTCATGGTCATATCCATTGGCAACCGATCAAGGTAACAGACTGTCACCACTAAGATGGTTAGAGAAAATCATTAAAACTTTTAAATTATTTCATTCATATTTGCAAAAATGCTTACGTTTTTATTGTCTACGCATTTAAATATGGTTCATGGGAAAACCCCTTTAACGGTGGTGCCAGATGATGTTTTCATTTCACACAGTGAAACATTAACCATTTCCCGACATCTGCTGCACTATTACAGTGGATGTAGGGTATTTAAACATGGCAGCCACTCCGGAGCTTAGTGGCCATAATAACCGGCGGGTCTTTGCTTTATAATACCACACTGCACTGATCATGGGCATTAACCCCCTTGCCACCATTTTTGAAGATCTGGGGCCGGTGATCCATTATAATATTGTTTCTCCTCTCATAAAAATTTTAATAAAAAGCGATCAGAACAATAGACATTTGGCAAAATGGTATAAATAAGTGCTTCTGCCCCCCCCCCCAAAAAAAAAGACGCCCTATGTGTTTCCTTAAACGGAAATATTAAAAAGTTACGGGTATCAGAATATGGGGACTCCAAGAAATAATTTTTTTTTTGGACTTTTTTCTAAGGTGTTTAAAAATAAAACAAATCATGTAGATTTGGTATCTCCGGAATTGAACCAACCCATAGAAAACAGGTGACATGTCATTTTGGCTGCACAGTAAACACCGTAAAAATGAAGCATGTAAGAAATTCGGACAGGTTTTTCTCCAATTCTACCCCATGCTGAATTTTTTTTCCAGCTTCCCAGTACATTGTATGGAATATTAAATTTTACCATTACAAAGTACAATTTGTCCTGTGAAAAACGAAACCCTTGTACAGTTCTATGAGCAGAAAAATAAAAAAGTTATAGCTTTTGGAAGGTGGGAAATCCAAAATAAAAATCAAAAAAAGGCTGGGGCAGGAAGGGGTTAATTGATTGTTCTTGTGATAACCTGCAAAACTGGTCAGTAAAAGTACCAGGCAGTAAATAAGTGTTTGACTGTGTGAAGTAAAAGTACTGGCGGCCTGTCCTGGGATGTGGTCAGAGCCACATCATGTGGCGGCACCAGTGGCATAACTAAAGTTTTGTGGGCCCAGGTGCAATATTTTGTCCGGGGCCCCCTACGTAATCCCTACAGCGAATTCTTCATAGTAATGGTTACGGGTGCTGAGGAATTGAATCAGCCTGTGGTTAGGGTAATCTGTGGGTCTCCTTGGTTTATGGGCCAGATGGAAGCTGCAATCTCAATACTGATGCCAGTGCTTATGGGGGCCCCTAAGGCTCCTGGACCCTGTGCAACTGCACCCTCTGCACCCCCTCAAGTTACTCCCCTGGGGGGCACTCTATAATAACTTTATTAGTATTACTGGTAATTAAGAAGTTTACTAGTAAAAGCCGAAAGACCTCTTTAGTTCAGTGTGTTAAGAATGCGACTTTTTCAGACCCTCCTGGAAATCAAGTTTTGCCGCATACATTACTTTGTGAATTAATATGTGCAAAGCGTAAGCCGCTGCTGTCCGTCATCTGAACAGTCTCGTCTCCAGCAGCTCACGCTCTTATTGAGGCCTTGTGTTTCCTACTAATAGGTACAATTTTGTGCTTAGGAGCTGAGCTTGTTGGGCAACTGTTTACAGATCTAGCAGTAAGTAAGCGCTGACAAACATGAAGCAGTCGGCTAAAATGAGTTTTTAATCCCTCTCTGTTTACTCTATTTTTATTCGGCACACTCATTTGGAGAAGCAAATCACTGCCTCTATGTTATATGACGAGTGACTGGGATCTGAAGCGTGGGGCACTATGAGTAATATTTCCTATCAGTTTCTATTACTATTCTTTAAATACCTTTTTATTTTCATTTTTAAAATATTTTTTTCCTAATTTTATGTAATATATATTTTTGTAATTTTATTTTTATTTCTTCTTTTTTTATTTTGTGCACTGACTTTTCCAGTACTTGTCCGCAGAACACAAAGTGACAATGTGCTGTGTGTAATCTGTGTAAATGCGTTATTATACAGTATGTCACGTCTTGTCATTTACACACAGTTTTGTTTATTTCCATCTGATTTCCATGAAGGAAGCCTCCTTATGTTCTGCAAGAACATGCAATTCCTGAATGCTTTCTCCAGACAAAGATCACTTACACCAAAGTATGTCAGAATAGATAAGGTCATGCTTCTTTTGCTCTTGTATTCTTCTAACAAGAGTATTTTTGACATACATGCTGCAAATTTAATAGACAAATATTTTATGAACAAGTCTGTGAACTTTTCAATTCATATCCGCAAGGGGAAAAAAATGGAATATCTTAACTCTTTTGTTTCATTGAACAATCTAAGCCTCAAACTTGGCATTGGTGACATATCAGATCACTGCTTTAATACCCTGACACTTGATAGCAAGCTAAAGGTTTATATCTGGTTGCAAAGGCAGAGACCACAGATTGCGGGAAATGCAGCATTTTCAGCTCTTGCAGAAATGCCACATTTTTGGCTGGTTCGGAGAAAAAAAAACGCTGTTTTACAGTTCCAGCAATAAGATTTTGTTTACTTTCGTTCACACATTGCAGGAAAAAAAAAGTTGAGAAGTAGCGGCATTTTCATAAAAGCATATTTTACTTTTAGCTGTGGAAACGCTGTTTTTCCCTATAGAGGCAAATCTAAAAAATGTAACAGAAAAGCAGTGAAAAACACTTTTTACAGCTTTTTCCACTGAATTTTTTTCCACTGAGTATTTTTTCCTACAGTATTTTTTACCTACATTTCTTTCAAATTAATGATTTTTCTATATGTCCGTGAAACAATGGACAGAAAATGGACCCATTATAGTGAATGGAGCCACCGGGGGTCAGTGAGAAAAATATATCATTGCATGCACTATTTTTCTCTTTTCTCTACTTGCCTCGGCCACTCAAGTCTATAGAGCCATGAAAAAAAATGGACGTCATCCATGTGTTATTTGCGTTTCATCTGCTATTTGCAGACTCTTTGGAAGGTGATGCTGAAAAATTAAGAGGAAAAAAAAAAAAGATGATAGTACACAGATCGGACATGCTTCAAAAATAAAAATATATGTATGTACGTCTATGTTTTCATAAAAGAAGCCTTATTCTAGTATGAATTTACATAATAGCAAGTAAAATCAATTGTTTGCAAATATTTAATTAAAAATAAAAAATGTTCAGCCACCATAACTTCATCTTCTGACTCTTCTTTTTGAGAGTTATTTGTGAAGGTTAATGAGCTTGAACCCCAAGATGCCCTATGTGAAGGGCCAGTTGAAGTAGTCAGACATTTTGTACTTCTTTCTAATTGATTTCTATTGTGGCTTAGCGCAAGGAGAGTGTTGTGAACCCTCTTCACAAGTTACAACAAATGCTGTGGCCCATTGGAGGCATGAGGGCCTCTACTGCTCTGTATTCTTGTGCCCTATATTGTTTCTCATATATAACGGAGTAGGAGAAACAACATGTTTAATTTACTATCCGCCACTTTTGTATCTGTTCTCTGCAAGGACTTTAATTCAGGGCCTTATGTATCGGAGGCAGAGACATTACCAGTGAGCTACGATCTGTTCTATTTTATCAGAGGACTTTCTTTGCCTAGAAACCTTAATTAGTATTCTCCTTTGCAGACATAATGTACTAGTATATTACAATATTTTTATAAAATATTTATATTATAAATACAAAAAACTAAAAAGCAGAGATTACTTTAACGTTACAATTACAGTAAACACAATTTTGTAATTTTTTTTAATATAATCACAAAACGGTAAATAAAATTGACATTTCGTGCAACTCTATAGCTGCAGCAATTGCTTAATACACTGAATACATTATTTGTGGCGATGTGTAAATGTTGTGAATAAAGATGGCTTAATTGCTTTTTCCACATTTGACACATAACAAAAGTCGATATAAATGAATAGCTTACTTATGTGAATGACAAGTGATGCTTCAGAAACGACATCTTTTCCCACATAAATTGGTAAAGCTGTTTCAGTGTAAAAGTAAAAATTCTATGGCTTTGAATGTGGGAGGGCAAAAGCAAAAACATTCACTGATCATCTGAAAAAGTACAGCACTAGGTCACTGCGAAATACAGCTGTCCCTCTTCTTTTTAGGGGTATTCACATGTGGCGTTTTCTTCTTTTTTTTTTACATTCTTTGATAGACATGACATGAAAAATAAATATATTTGATAAATAAAAATGCACAAAAAAAACGCAAAACAGTTACTGTGTCCTTATTGGTGAATAGTATACAGGTTAGATGAAAGATGTTGTGGTATAAAGAGGCCGACTATGACTTTGTTGCCCGTGAGACCATGAAACCTGGAGCAGACTATGATAACTCTATTATCTATTAAGACCTGAGTTCACTGTGGCCTAGACTCAGACTCAGGTATGTCTGCATAGCGTAGGTTTCTCTGAATAAGGTCACCTTGTTGGGGCAGATGGGCTCTCACAATTTGACCTAATATTGCACTAAGAACTTCATATTTATATGCAAAGATAACTACTATAGCAGCAATGCAGTTTATACTTTATATACTTCCTGCATCTTAAAGGGAACCTGTCACCATGAAAAATGCAGTGTAATCTGCAGACAACATGTTATAGAGCAGGAGGAGCTGAACAGATTGATAGATAGTTTTGTGGGAAAAGATTCATTATAACCTGCCATTAATTTGTTTAGTTCTGTGTTCTTTCTATGCTTAAAAGTCCAGTGGGCGGTTCTATCAGTCATTGACAGCTCTATCTGCATTCACAGTCATAGAGAGGAGGCTGTCAGTCACTGCTAGGACCACCCACTGGACACAATTACTCCTTCTAAGCAAGAAAGAGCAGAGAAATAAATGGATAAATGACAGGTTATACTGACGGACTTTCTGTAAAAATATGTACTAAAAAATATACTGTTAAATCTGTTCTGGTTGAAGATATATTTCTAGAATCCATGGCAAGGGGGATAGGTAGTGTATACATCATAGTAAATGTTAACAGCACTTAAGTCTCTGTAAACCACAGGCCACAGATGTGTGTATTAATAACCCGCATCTCTGTAAACGGAAGTGGACGCTCTTAACTCAGTGTTTGTTTTCTCTGCAGGCTTTTAATGGATTGTATTTACAAGGTATTTGGTTACTTGAGTCTGATCGGATATCATTTATGTTATGTGTATCATAGCTAGAAAAGTGTCGAGGACGAAATCCCAGGGCATAGCTATAGGGGGTGCAGAGGTAATAGACTCTGATGTATGCATGTGGCTGTAAGCCTATCTGCCACACCAGAAGATGTCAGCATTATAAATGGCACATTGGAAGTATGTACGGTAGCTCTGCACATATTTTGCACTGAGGTCGAGGAGCTTCAAGTTATGCCTGTACAATGGAGAATTTTTCTGTGTGTCTAGATTAATGCTTATGATTATGTTATATTATTTGGAAACTGATCATTTAATGTTTGTTGGCATTTTAAGGGCACTTGTCACTGTATACTGCTGAGAGTTGTGAATGGGTGCAGCGGTCCCCTGAGTGAGACATCACTGCTACAGCTACTCTGTATACAAACAGAGCAGCTGAGATGGTGGACAGCAGGAACAGAGGGGAGGATGAGGGTATCAGTGCATTTTTATTTTGGACACCTACCCTGCTGCCTGCATCCAAATTAGTGATCCCAGACAATCCCTTTAAGATAGGCCATCATTTTCAGATAGGCAGGGCTCCAACTGTTGGGATCCCCACAAATTAGCTGTTTCCCGGTGCCTGCAGATCTCGACGTGTGCATTCCTGGTGTTGCGCTGCATATTTCTCATACTTTTAAAACTGCAGTTATGGGTACATAGATTTGAACACCGCTTTATTACTTGTCAGAAAGTGAGTTGTAGTAGAAAGAAATCCCCATTGAAGCTTGTGGATAGTGATGTCCCTTATTAACATCCATTAAGCATTAATTGATTAACTCTTTCTATAGAGAAGAAAACTATGTAAATGGTTGTCCAAAAAAAATGGGCCTGCTTTTTTACCCAAAAACAGTGCCACTATTGTCCATAGACTGCATCTGAAATTGCAGCTCTCTCTCATTCAAGTGAATGTGAATAAGCTGAAATACCACACAAAGCCTATGGACTGGGGAGCCACTGTTTCTAGGAGAAAAGAAGACTTCTTATCATGGACAACCATTTTAATGTAAAGATGAGCCTTTTGTGTTGATAACAAATGCATCTAAAATGTTGCTGTAGAAAAATGTTCTATTTATCAGTAGGATTGTTCTGCTAAATTCTAGGGCTATGGAGAATTCCTAATTCCTTGGGGTTACCCTGAAGATTTGTTATCAGAATCTAGTTTATATATTCTTCCATTGCTATATGGTCCAGTTCTTACACGCTCATTGCAGACACTTTTAGTGGTTGACAGAAGTCATCATGGATACTTTGACCAGTCTGCAGCTCCTCAGTGTCATACACAGTAATCTGCATTGAACTATGTTTTCAGACAACTTTCTATCATGGTCATCAGTAACTGTTTAAGGACTTACATGTTTATGGGGCTGCCATCTTGCCTGAGCTTCTCCTCTTCATTGTTAAAAGCATTCAATGATCTGCTTTGCAGCATAGTCATGGCCATAGGCAGCAATAGACTAGAACTGACTTATTGAGGTCTATGGGAGAGTTTTATGTACATGCTCTGTGCAGGGAGAGGGAGTAGCTGTGACATCATCTATTTCAGTAGTGGATGCAACAATGGGTGTTATGTGATTTTACCTATAGAGGTGTTAACTTCTATTGTAATCCCATCTGCCTTGCATGTGATGTAAATTGGGTAATATATGCAAAGAAAACCCTTACCCCAATTGTCAGTTTATTATTAGACTTATTGGCCAGAGTGAACATGACTTGTCACTTTGGAGATGCTCTGACATGTTCAATTTCCATTTAATATATATATAGGTGCCATTGTAACAGGATCATGTGATGTTAATGTGATGAATATTATTCATCAGGTTTTAATATTATGGCTGACTGGCGCAAACTGTACTGTAAATGCAGGAAGTGTTACAATCTTATGCAGGAAAGTGTTGTACATGCGCTCAAGTCTTTAAAATGAAAATTATATGGCTTTGCTGGTTTAGAAAACCCATTTTAAATACCTTTTGTAACAAATCCTGACTTAGTCAGCTAGTGGTTTCCTGTTCAAGACCCTTACCTATTATCCAGCATGTTACAAGGACCGTCTCTCTCTGGAGGACCTGACACATCTGCGCGTTAATCAACCAGTCCATGGATTTCAATAAGTACTATGTCATGCCTAATTTCCCCTGTGGTGGTGCTGCATGGGAATTGAACATTTTCTGCTGAATTCCCTCGCAAATTATACCATTTTGACAAGGGTACGTGCACAACACTGATGTAGCGGGGGTAAACTAAGAGGGCCATGATAAAACTCATTATGTTAACTCTTTAACATATTTTGGGAAGTACCTTCGGCTGGTTGTGAGCCATTTTAGTATTTCCTGGATGTGCTGAGTCTCTTTATGCTGTAGTTTCCATTAGGCTTGCATACACTGATCAGCTTTGTCAGTGGCGTTGGCATCAGCGGAGACTCAATGAACCTGTGGCAAAATAGACTACTGAGAAAAGAAGCATCTCTCACTACCTGGGCCATTTTTGGAGCAGATTTTGAGGTGGAAAGAGCCTCAAAATCAGCTCCAAAAAGGCATTGTGAACCTAGCATGAAGAGTTTAGGCCACTGTAGCCTAAACTCTGTACATAGCCTAGCTTGGTTTAGTCTGTACAGAAATCATGCTGTTAGGCCGGGGTCACACACCCCACATTTGTTACAGAATTCTAGTTGCAGAAACTGCACTGAAACTCTGCAACAAAGTACAGTACATTGTAAGTCAATAGGAAACCCCATTTACATACGTAAATGTAAAAAAAAAATACACATTATAGATTTGTGTAGACTTTCAAATCGGTATCATGGCCTATGTATTATGGATATGCTGTGGACTTTTAGTAAGTACTAACCATTGCATATTGGGAACACCCCACAGACCTGCCATTGACCCAGCCACCTAACCATCACAATTTTTGTCCATGTTAAAGTCACTCAGATGCTCATACTTGCTCATTTTTCTGTTCCCAAGACATCAACTTCACGACCTGACTGTTCAAATGCCTCTTAAAGAGAGTTTGTCACCAGAACCCATCATATCAGCCCAGACCCCAGATAGGTTAGACTCACCAGAATCAAAGGTTTTTTCCCCTTGTGAATCGCTGCTTCCATTGCTGAGATATCACTGTTTTTGTCAATACGCAAATGTGCTTTTTAGAGCAACGGGGGCATTACCATTTACCTCTTTCATCCATTGCAATGTAATGGCCGAAATCTACAATGAAATCCCGACATAACACAAACAGATTTTGTTTCAAATGTCTACTTTGTTCATTGTGTGTAAATTTGGACAAACTTCCATGTTCTATATCGATTATACATAAGTAGGACTGTCATAGTCAGCCTTGAAGACACGCCATTTATATAAATGTGGCCTACAATAAAATAGTAAAAAAAGTTACATCACTTTATTATTGCATAATGTCTCCCCCTTCATCAAGCAAATTGCAGTTGCTCATTGGAAGCAAATAGTGCACAGTGCTAGACTGGCGATGGGCCTCTAACAAGGGCTTTAGTGGCGCTCGTGTTGTAGTATCACGGCATCTCATGTTGCGATTAGGCGGCTATAATCAGCTTCCTGTTTTGTTCCTTCTAAATGAATCCAGTACCCTCGGTTAAGCTTCAAATGTGATCTCCCCCTAGAGAAACGTACTTGACATTTCCTGAACCTCATAAGAACACCCTACGGATTAATGTGACACTGCTTAGAAACAAGACAATCGTACAACAGCTGAGTAGACTTAACGTCTCTGAATATGCAGGATCATCTTGAATGTGTTTCAACACTACAGTGTAGGAAATAATCAGATTTCTGTAGACCGCACGCAATTCGTGCCATCTCTGCTTGTCGGCACATTAGAGGAACTGATTTTTAATACATTTTCTGGTCCTATAACTCCGTCCTCTCTGGTTTTAAATCACATTACAAATTACATCACTAACCATTATCTTGATGACTCTATTTTAATCTCCAAAATGTCTCTATTTGGGCTGTTCAATGAAGCAATGCAATGAGTATTTTGGATACTGGCATTTCTACAATGAGCTGTCTTATTCTGGAGAGGAAGCTTTTCAGCATATGACTGCCGAGTTGTGATTCTGTATCACAATGGTAAGGAATAGAGATGAGCAGATCTTTAAAAATCTTCTTCGCATTGATTTTCCAAAAACTGAATCGGTCTGACTTGTTACTAATCTGGAACCTGACCAGAAATCTAATATTCCTCTGTGTAAGCCTTGTGTTGCTTATACTTAGAAGTCCATGTCACCGGTGGTCTGTCCTTTTTTCAGCCATGGTCAGCGAGAATGCTTCTGAAATCTTTAGTTTCAAAGGGGTTATCGCATGAGAACAACCCTGCATGAGCATATTGACCTCATAGTTGGGCATCCTCCATTCAAGTTCAATGAGCCTCCATAGAAAGCCATTACTTGTCACCTTGTATTGCCACATTTCAGCAGTGAACTGCATCTGTAGTGTGAAAATCTCTAAAAGACTGAGGCCACACATTCTGGAAAACCTGCATTTTTTGTTGCAGATTTTCCTGCAGCTTTTTAAGCCAAGTCCAGTGGTGGAGTTACCATAACTCTGAAAAACCCCTTGTCTTTGGTTCAAAAAACCATAGCAATATATCCAACAAAAAAAGCACATATTTTTTACAGTGTGGCCTTAGCCTAAAGGCCTCATCTACACTGCCACACAGCTTCTGTAATCTACCAGACAGACTTCTACCTTCTCCATATGAATTCTGGGGCGTATATAGAGGTACAGTAGAGGACTCTTGCACTAGGGCTGTGGAGTTGGAGTGGTGGACAATTTTGGAAAAGGTTTCTGACTCTAGTTTGAAATAAAACCGTTAATTATTTTAAATTATTTTATGCAATTATTGACCTTGTCTAATATGCATAATGTGTTACATATTTATTTTCAAAGGGATTCAAGCACTGTTTTTTTGTGTATTAGAGTAGATTTACAGCGTTTGTCTGACCATAGCTGTCAGCCATTTATGTAGGAGTCAATGTCAGTCGGGCTGTTGGAAAAATACTTGAGTCTGAACTGATGGTTTGGTTTGACAACTGGTAAAGAGACTGCGCAGAATGCCGGGTGCTGTCGCATCCATCTTCAAGTAGCACCTGGTGTGCATCCGGTGCTGCATAATGTTAAGGGAACCGGATGGAAAAACGCTGCAGGTAGCGTTTTTCCATCCGGCCGAGGCACAGATCCGGCACCATAAGACTCCAGAACTGATGCCTCTTGTGACAGATCCGATACCATAGAGAACTATTGGATCCATTCTGGCATCAGTTTCCCTCCTTGGGCTGTACATATGTGAACGCACCCTTACACAGTTGCCTGTTACACACAAAACAGAGCCGGAATACAACCACTTGCTTGGATCCAGCAGGTCAAGCTGTTAAACCCATTCATGATAAGATAGTATTGCAAGAGTAGGCTGTGAAGGTTTACATATTGCTGTATAGTAAAATATAGAATTGATTGCTGCCCATAGAAATAAATGGGTGACTGTAATACATGGTTGCACCGAGTCCTCCTGTAGGAGTACCATACAGTAGCCTCACTTTCTAGTATTTGTAGAACTGTGATATGGGTCCTGTTATGGCATTTCTCAAGGCTGCCAGAAACAATACTCAGCTTGTAGAAACCTTCTTTGTCGAATTACTTTAACAGTGTAAACTGGCGGTGAGTACCTGGCAGTAACAAGCACTTCATGATTTGGTTCTCCACACACAAATGACCTTGTAGAAAGCACACAGCTTTTTAGACTTTGATGAATGAGGTCTGTAAAGTTGAACTGACAGATAGGTACACTAAGAGTACAGAGATGTAGTTGGTGTTATTTAACTGCTATCTGTCTATACAGTTTTTTTTCCCTCTTGACTTTATTTCTTACGGAGTGTGAACTGTATCAGTGTTCATGTTTATTTGATGGTTGATGCAGAAATAATTCTTCATATAATATTATTAGTGTTGCTCCCTTATATACTGTAGCTGTGAATTATGCACTCGGATGACACTAGGAGTGACATCTTAGTGTCATCTGGGTGCATTCCTTGATGCACTCACCTCTATGGGGGCATATGATCCATTCTGTTCTGATAACGTAGAGCAAGATAGAGCAGATCTTATCCTGCTCCGTGTTATTGGAACAGAACGGATCTGAAGCCTCCATAGACATGAATACACCATGGAATGCACACAGATAACACTCAGCTGTCACTCCAAGTGTTATCCGACTGCATTCTGCTGCATACTTGGCCCTTCATCTGATTCACACTCGGTTGTGTGCGTGGGGTCTTCTTCTTTCAATCCCCTTTACATTCTGTATAATGACCACCAGCTTCTTAGACTACTCTAGACACATTGGGGCAGATTTATGAAGACTGGAGTTATTAACACCAGTCTTCATAAATCCTGAGTTGACGGTGGGTGCACCTCATTTATGACCAGATTTCTGGCATGAATGACAATAAATCTGGCACCCCCTGCATGTTGTCACCACCCCCCTTTTTTCAGGAATGTGTCATAAATCAAAATAGTTGCAATTATTTGCACTAAAATACTATTTGTGCAAATAATAATTTCAATTTTTTATGCCTACAATGTGTACAAGACAATAATTCTGGGCCACTGTGTTTTAGTGGTCAGGTACACCCTCCTGGTTTTCTACATGGACTATCTGAGAGCATGGGGACTGTCTCAGACTACCAAAGCACAGTGTGCCGAGAATAGTTTGAAAGACTGATGGACATTTAAAGGGATTATCCAGGGTTAGAAAACATGGCTGCTTTCTTCTTCTCAAGAAGTGCCATCACATCTGTTGGTTACATTGCCATGCTGCAGCTCAGTCCCATTCATTTGAAAGGGATTAAACTGTAGCATTGCCATGTGAACAATGGATGTGATGTCACTTTGTGAGAAGAAGAAAGCAGCCATTCAGCCAAGTATTGTAATCCTGAGTAACCGCTTTAACAGTAATGAAGAGAGAACACTGAATCGGAGGAGCCACAGCTGATATATTAAAAAGCGGGGCATCTGGTACTTTAACTATGAATCGCACATTTATTGTGAATGGAAGGGTCATTTTAATAGAGTGAACTGCGTGTAATGAAATTCTCAAGGTAATTTCAATGGTTACATTATATGAGGGCATTTTTATATATGTAATACACGGTACATAACTTTAAACATCATCTTTACAACCTTGTTTACATGGCGGTACTTGTAATCTTATTTCCAAGGATAAAGGTTTTTTTTTTCTGTTAGAATCAATTCCCATGTTTGACAAAAAATATAGAAGAAAACACAATGTTTGAAGTGGTTATGTAGAGAATAATAAAGCTTATGCTAGGTTCACAACTGTGCTTGGGTTTCCGTTCTTCGGGTCTGCTTGGGGACCCCTTTAACGGAAACCCAATCCGCTTAGAAAGCGGTTACCTGTGGAAACTCATTGACCCCATAGACTATAATGGGGTCTGTCGGGTTTCCGCCTGAAAAATTTGGAGCTGCTTGCAGGACGTTTCTCTCCGCATTTTTCAAGCAGATTCGGGGAATCCCCGAACGGAAACCCAGTTTTAGCAGTACATTCCCTGTACTAGTTAAGCTTTATTACTAATGTACACCCCAGTCCCCTGGAGCCTCATATATTAACTTTGTGGTCACATGACCAACTCCACGGCACTCAGGCCGCAAGTCCATTGAGTAGAATGGAGATGATTGTGTGACAAAGTGTCGAAGGATCGGCAGGGGAGGCAGAGAAATTAAATGCATTTATGGTTGTATCAATTGGCAACCGATCAAGACAGAAGACTGTCACCACGTAAATGGTTAGAAAAAATCAGTAAAATTCTGCAAAATTTTTAATTACCTGTTAAACTCTTTAACTTTTAATTGTCTACAAATTAAAATATCTACATTTTTAAAACTTTTTTTAATTTTGTAAAGGTGAAGTTGATAACCTTTTTGAAAAATACTTTATTAAAGAAAAGTGTCTTTTTCTTTAATTATTTTCTTTCTCTTGTCTATGCTGTTATCACTGACCTTGTCTATACTCAGACAGACCAGTTCACAATGAAGCCCCTGAATAGAGGATTGGTGTGAAGGAGGACAAGGGAGACAATGGGCAGATAGAAACATATGACTGTCTACAGCATCTATTGAGTCATTTCTCTCACCTCTGTTATGAGCAAAAAGCCACTATATAGTGCAGTGGGGTCTTTTATCTCTCTTTCTCCTCCACTTCCTGTTTACATAGACTTCTATTCCTTGCTGCCTAAGTCTAAGGCACCACGTTGTGGAAACGTTGCTTTATTTTGTTACAGATTTTGCAGTGTTTTTTTTGAGCCAAACCTAGTAGTGGCTACAGAAGGAATGGTAAATATCTGCTCAGTCCACTCCTGGCTTTGGCTCAAAAAACCACTGCAAAATCTGCAACAAAAAAAGCTTTTCCACAACACAGGGTCTTAGCTTAAAGCTGAAAAGACTACTGTGAACATATTTGATTTTGGGAGAAGAAATAAGTGAAGAAACAGGTATTTTTCTTTAATAACATATATTACAAAGATTACTATCATCTCACTACAACCATCACTATTGTTTTATGAAATATAAAAAAAGTTTTAAAAGTATGGGCATACTTAAAGAGGCTACTCTCAGCAAACCTGAAACTGTGTTAGGGGGTGGTGCATGACTGTAGATATTGGGGCAGGGCTTCTGTGTCTTTTGCCAGGTGGGTGGCAATGAGCTCATTTGCCGGGGTATTTAGGACAAAGGCAGTGACCCTAAAGAGGACCTTTCACCACCTCCACCAACTTTAAGTTTTTGTATCATTCAGTAGGTGCTGCTCTGCTGATTCTGGAGCAGTTGGAATTATTTCTCTAGTTCTCACCCTTCCTGAGCAATCAGTGCTGTTATTTCAGTACAATTATGCTCTCTGCCATCAGGGGAGTGGTCCCTGTGTGTCTGCCCACCTGACAGTAGAGAGTGTGATTGTGCTGAAAGTAACAGAAGTGATTATTCAGGAATGTTGGAGGCTAGAGGAAAAACTCCAACTGCACTACAATCAGTGGAGTGGCGCCTATTGAAGGATGCAAGTTGGAGTAGGTGAAGGTGGTGAAAGGTCCTCTTTAACTGAATAGGACCAATGAAAAGGAGGAGTTGAAGTTAGAAACTCCTTGATATAAATATACTTGTGTGCATGTTTTGTGCTTAGTGTTTCTTTAACTATTCTTCTCTGTTTATTAGTAGGATTAATTTTACTTCCACATTTATAAGTGGACACTGGAGTGATGTACAGTGTAATAATTTACATAGCGTGACTTAGTAAGATGAAATGAATGCTACTATGACTTCTCTTAGTATATTGGCAATGGATGCCATTTCATATAATAAAAGTAGAATATCCCAATATTATTAATGCAGTATAAGCTCATATAAAGTATAGGTTTCAGCAAGTTATTTCTATATTTAATTTACCACAAAGTCCTAGATAGATTATTAAAGCCGTGGTGAGTATTATATGTCTTATTTACCTTCTCTAGATGTCCTGCAAAGAGCAAAAGGCGCATAAAATAGTAGGAGGCTGAGTAATACCATTCCTTGATCAGCTCTGATAAACACAAAGCAGCAGGTTTTTGTAAGCTACAAAATAGATTTCTGTGCTGAACCAGTTATGTCGTCTGTCCATGGTCCTGAATACAATAAAACACAATTCCACTTCTGAAGTGCAGTCTGTACCTGTTTGCATTTGTGGTTTGCAGATGTCATAAATACTCTGTAACCGTAAATGGTGCTTTTTAATATATCTATATGACAGTACATACTGTATTCTCTTAGGAAAGAAATTTGTTTTCTGCAGGATTTATTTTTTGATCTGTTTCTATTTGACTTGAAACTAGGTGGTTTTAAAATGTACACAAAAAGTTATAGGAAAGACACGTTGAAGGTGCCAACTCATGGGTATATATTAATATATATTATATTAGTCCTAATTATTTTCACAGTGATTGCTTAGTATACACTCTGTTTTGTGTATTAGTATCTGTTTTATAGGTTATTTGTCTTCCATAGTACTGTATATATGACATACAGTACAGAGGGGTACATGAATAACACTAACAACAAGTAAGTACAATAAACGAGCTTCTATAGACGTAGCGGAGACCCAGGGCTTATAATATATGATAAAAGTGGGGAAAGGGACAGTACTTAAAGAGGTTGTCCAGGAAAAAAATGTATTTTTAAATAGGCCGGAGGAGGTGGAAAAAAAAAAATCAAACTCACCTGTCCTCATTGCTCCGGTGTCTCCTACCGGTCTGTTATTGTCTTCTGGTAGAAGCAGGATTATTACTTGGTATAACATTTTCTGGAGAAGTGGGTAGTCAGTTTCAGGGCTGTGGAGTTGGAGTAAGAGTCAGGGTCAGTTTTGGATGGAGTCACAGTTGGAAAAAAGTTTCTGACTCCAGCTTCAAACTAACATTATTATTTTCAATTATATTAGGAAATTGTTAATGTTGTATAATTTATTAGATACAGAGCTTTTTCAATATTTACTTTCAACGATAGATTTTTTTCATGAATTTATCTTTACTGCTTAATGCCAGACATTTTAAGACGCAGAGGGAGAGAAAGGAATGGGAATATACAGTGGGTACAGAAAGTATTCAGACCCCTTTAAATTTTTCACTCTTTGTTTCATTGCAGCCATTTGCTAAAAGCAAAAAAGTTCATTTTATTTCTCATTAATGTACACTGAGCACCCCATCTTGACAGAAAAAAAAACAGAAATGTAGATATTTTTGCAAATTTATTAAAAAAGAAAAACTGAAATATCACATGGTCATAAGTATTCAGACCCTTTGCTCAGTATTGAGTAGAAGCCCACTTTTGAGCTAGTACAGCCATGAGTCTTCTTAGGAATGATGCAACAAGTTTTTCACATCTGGATTTGGGGATCCTCTGCCATTTTTCCTTGCAGATCCTCTCCAGTTCCGTCAGGTTGGATGGTGAACATTGGTGGACAGCCATTTTCAGGTCTCTCCAGAGATGCTAAATTGAGTTGAGGTCAGGGCTCTGGCTGGGCCAGTCAAGAATGGTCACAGAGTTGTTCCGAAGCCGCTCCTTTGTTATTTTAGCTGTGTGTTTAGGGTCATTGTCTTGTTGGAAGGTGAACCTTCGGCCCAGTCTGAGGTCCAGAGCACTCTGGAAGAGGTTTTCTTCCAGAATATCTCTGTACTTGGCCACATTAATCTTTCCTTCAATTACAACCAGTCGTCCTGTTCCTGCAGCTGAAAAACACCCCATAGCATGATGCTGCCACCACCATGTTTCACTGTTGGGATTGTATTGGGCAGGTGATGAGCAGGGCCTGGTTTTCTCCACACATACCGCTTAGAATTAACACCAAAAAGTTCAGTCTTCTTCTCACCAGACCAGAGAATCTTATTTCTCATAGCCTGGGAGTCCTTCATGTGTTTTTTGGCAAACTCTATGCGGGCTTTCATATGTCTTGCACTGAGAAGAGGCTTCCTTCGGGCCACTGTGCCATAAAGCCCCGACTGGTGGAGGGCTGCAGTGATAATTGACTTTGTGGAACTTTCTCTCATCTCCCTACTGCATCTCTGGTGCTCAGCCACAGTGATCTTTGGGTTCTTCTTTACCTCTCTCACCAAGGCTCTTATCCCACGATTGTTCAATTTGGCTGGACGGCCAGGTCTAGGAAGAGTTCTGGTCGTCTCAAACTTCTTCCATTTAAGGATTATGGAGGCCACTGTGCTCTTAGGAACCTTGAGTGCTGCAGAAATACTTTTGTAACCTTGGCCAGATCTGTGCCTTGCCACAATTCTGTCTCTGAGCTCCTTGTGCAGTTCCTTTGACCTCATGATTCTCGTTTGCTCTGACATGCACTGTGAGTTGTGAGGTCTTATATAGACAGGTGTGTGCCTTTCCTAATCAAGTCCAATCAGTTTACTTAAACACAGCTGGACTCCAATGAAGGAGTAGAATCATCTCAAGGAGGATCAGAAGGAAATGGACAGCATGTGAGTTAAATATGAGTGTCACAGCAAAGGGTCTGAATACTTATGACCATGTGATATTTCAGTTTTTCTTTTTTAATACATTTGCAAAAATATCTACATTTCTGTTTTTTTTCTGTCAAGATGGGGTGCTGAGTGTACATTAATGAGAAATAAAATGAACTTTTTTGCTTTTAGCAAATGGCTGCAATGAAATAAAGAGTGAAAAATTTAAAGGGGTCTGAATACTTTCCGTACCCACTGTAAGTTAATGCAAAAATTTCAAACTCTGCAATTTGGACTTAATATTCATGCCAGTTTCATGTCACACTATGTATGAACTCTGAGGGTCACAAATCACCACCTAATAGCAAACAGATAACAGCAAGAATTACTGATCCCTCCATTACACCCCACAAGTTTCCAGATTGTTTATTTTTTAACCTGTTGTAAATAACTTCTCTACTTATATTGCATTTTGTTTTCTTAAGGATTCTAAGATCCTTTGAAGGTCCATGTCTTTAATGCATAAAAAGTTTGTGAACTTTCAGTTTCTTGTATAACACCATGTCTGATGAAGGGAGCTAGTACTCTCGAAAGCTTACCATTAAATATACTCAGTTAGCCTCTAAAAGGTATCGCCTGATTTCTTCACTCTTCCACTACTTTCTATGGATAACACGGTACAACATTGTACTACTATATGCCTGTCATTGACTGTCAGATGTTTATGAAGGAGTCTGAGTTAAAGCAGAAGTCTGTGTGACTGTGGAAAAATACAGGAGTTGAAGTGGGTGGTTTGGCCTACCAATTACACAACCCTGTTCAGGTTGCTTTAGAAAGTTTGGATGATGGGTGGGAGTCTAATGTGCTGGGGAAGATACTGAGATCAGGGCTCCGTGGATGCCATATCATCACTTTCAGGATTCCTCCTTTTTTTTTTTTCTTTTTGTAAATTCACTTTTTATTAATTTCAACAGTAAATTTCAGGTAATGAAGAACAGTAGACATCAGGTTTTACAGAAAGTACATTGGAAAAAGTACACCTAATCTGCCGAGGAAGGGGGACAACATAGATTAAGCTGAAGGGGAGTTATAAGGAAACAGTCAAGAACTCCATGTGGGTTGGGACCTAGACATTACAGGGAATTCGATGAACTGTCTGGTAGGTCTCAGAGTGAATTCAAGTACATAAGCAGCTCCCCTCTGGAGTATTTTTTAAAGCATTTTTGTTTTAAAGTATTTTTTTCTCACCTGCCTAAAACGTTTGTCCAGCACTGTATAACAAGGGACATCCTCTACGTTTAGAGGAAAAAGATTTCTACACAGACATAGAAGAGGGTTCTTTACTGTAGGGCATTGAAACTTTGGAATTCTTTATTAGAGTACGTTGTCATGGTGAATATAAGGCCTCTTGCACATGACAATAGTGTTTTTTACTGTCTGAAAATACTGATACAGTATGCAATCCACAAAAAATATATCCGCATATCATCCACAATCATGGTTCCGCAAAAAGACTTGCTTGATCCTCTACACTTGCCTGTGCCGCAATTGCCGGCAAAAATGCTTCATAATTTGTATACGACATGAACACACTGCCACAAAAACTGTGGCCGTGTTTATGGGCCCATACAAATGAATGGGTCCATGCTTTTAACCGCAATTGCATATTAAACCTATGATCGTGTGCATGAGGCCTAAGCATTCAGGAATCTAACAATATTACATTTTATAGTTGCTAGATGATGGATTGTTGATTCAGTGGTACATCCTGATCACTAGATTTAGGAAGGAATTTTTATATATGACAAAGAAAATTGGCTACTAGCTCATGGAGGTTTTTGCCTTTCTCTGGATCAACATTGTAGAATGAAATGCTAAGTTCATTTTAATTTTAATTTTTTTTTTAAATCTTTACCATTATCTTACATCCAAAAAGAAACAGCAGGCTATCTAATTTATGGAGACCTTTAACCCGTACACGCACCAGGACGTACATGTACGTCCCATTACCATTAGCCTTCTGAAGGTCCCCAGCCCTGCCATAGTTTTGTAACTACTAAACCAGGCCTGCAGCAGGCTTCAATAGTTACATAGCAAATCTGCCATAGACTGCAATATAGTAGTATTGCAATCTATTGAACAGGTGATCTAAAGATCAAATGTTCAAGTCCCCTTGGGAAGGGGGGCTGCAAAAATAGTTTAAAATTTTTTTTTTTTTTTTAAATATAATTTTTTTTTTTTAAAAAACTAAAAGTTTAAATGACCTTTCCCTAGATCACATAAATATAAACAAATAAAAGTAAACATAAACACATTAGGCATCCCTAAGTCTGAAAATGGCCAAACTATTAAAATATAAAAACATCTGTCCCTTATGGTAACGCTGTAGCAGGAAAAAAAAAAAAAAAATGGCTGATTTGGTGTTTTTTCGCCAAGTTGCCTCCCTAAAAAATGGAATAAAAAGTGATCAAAACAGCATACATTCCCCAACATGGTAGCAATAAAAACTACATATTGTCCCGCAAAAAGACACCTTACACATCTCTGTACACTGAAATATAAAATAGTTACAGGTGTCAGAATATGGTGATTCAGAGTTTTCTCTTCAAAATTTTGAATTTTTGTAAAGTTATTAAAACATGAAAAAAACTATATAAATTTGGTATCACCGTGATCATACTGACCTGCAGAATGGAAGACGTAAAAACAAAGCCCATAAGAACTGCATTTTTTTTTCTCTTAATTCCACCTCATTCTGAATTTTCCCACTTCCTAGTACATTGTACAGAATAATAAATGCCACCATTTTGAAGTACAACTTGTCACACAAAAATCAAGTCCTCATATGACTACGTAAACGGAAAAATTAGAAAGTTATGGCATTTGGAATGCAGGGAGTAAAAAACGAAAAATATAAAAATGAAAAATGTCTGCGTCATGTAAGGGTTAAGAGAGAAAAGAATGACTGGACCATTGGCAGGCCTGCATACACATTGGACTAAGTGCTTTACAGAATGTAGGGGCATTGTTATGTTTTGTTATGTTACGAGAAAGCGCAATTCCAATGGTCCTGGCTACCCGCCAACTGCTGGGCTATTGAAAGGAAATTGAATCCTTCTAGACTAATTCAATAGATATTGGCTGAAATGTACAGTATAGAAGTAAACAGGATTTAAAATTACATTAATATGCCTTTATTTTCCCCCAGAATCCTATAGGACAGTAACTGGTTTGCATATCGCCTTATTTGAGGCTGAATCATATAAATGCTGTGGTTTTATCCACCTTATCATTTCTTTTTAATTGGTAATATAACCAAAGATCCATCATGTTCATCCTGCTAACCCAGCCAGGGCTCTGCTATATTCCACTTACAGGGGTATTCCCATGAACATAATAATATCTATATTTGTAGATTATTAAAAGTTAAACCTTTTTGCAAATATAAGTAGTTAAAAATTCTGCACAATTTTAAAGATTTTCTCTAACCATCTTTGTGGTGACAGTCTTTTGTCTTGATCGGTTGCCAATGGATACGACCACGTATGCAGAAACTTTATATGGTCTGGGACTTGTCAGGAACCCAGCCATGATTTTCTTATTGTAGCTGGGTTATCAGGCAGGGACACTACATGTATCAGAAGATATCCCGGCCACAATAAGGAAATCATGGCTGATTTTCTGACCTTAGAAAGGCCTGCATTAATGGTCGTATCCACTGGAAACCGATCAAGACAACAACTTGTGACCACAAGATATTTAGAGAAAATCTATAAAACTCTGCAAAATATTTAATTACTTACATTTGCAAAAATGTTTAACTTTTAATTATCTACAAATTTAAAAATGGTTATGTTCGTGGGAATACCCCTTTAATAACAAAAATGGTTTGCCGCGGGACACACTCCCTATACCATATACATGTATATTCAGTATACACTTGCACTTGGAACAAACAAAGAACTCAATTGAATACCAGATAAGCCAAAAAGTCCAAGCTTTCCTTTGTGGAATATGTAGGAAGACCAAACATTAGTTTTTCCCAGCAGTTTTTCCAGCTTGCGGGATCTCCTTTGATCAACATGCCTGAGTGTCATAGGGTAGTGTTGAAAAATGTGTCGGAAAACATACCATTAACAACAAAGAAAGAAAGAAACAATACTCGTTCATTTCCCCATTGCTCCAGCCATGGCGTCAATGGTCCCAGTCTGTCTCTTTTTGTTTCCCTTCAACAATGATGTACTGTCCATGCACGTGATGGCTGCAGACAATGACTGGCCTCACTGGAGATGCTAACTTGTAAGGCAGTAAGACTACTTGTAAAGCTACTAAGACCAGAAGTTGTAGTGGGAGCCAATCAGATCACAGGGATCTTAGGGGACCAACGGAGCAGTGATGGTGCAGCAACGGGAAATTGAATAGTTGTGTATTGTGTGTTTGCAGTACCATGTATTGCTTTGCTCTTCCTTTATGTAGCATAAAGAAAAGATGTCATATTGACTTATACTATATGGAGAAAAGTATTGTTACCCAGCTCTTAATCCTTTAATTCAGGTGTTTCTTTTACTTCCACTGCCACAGGTGTATAATATCCAGCACTTAGCCATGCAGTCGCGTTTACACACATATGTGAAACAATGGCTGGTTCTAAAGAGTCGGGGAAAAACGCAAAGCTACACGTGGCGTCCCGCAGCAAAAAAGTGCTGCGTGAAAAACCGCGGCGACAACGCATCGCGGTTCTTTCCGCAGTGCTTTGCACAGAAATTCGCAGAGGCTTCCTATATACCTATAGGGAAACTGCTGGTGTTTCCATAGGTATAATTGACATGATAATGATTTCCTAGAATCCCCTCCACTTTGTTGTGACTGTAAAATGCAGGGTAACTTTTCTTTGATGTGTAATTCAGTAAATATCTTTGAAACCAAAGTGGATGGGATTCTGGCTAATCCTATCCACACAATGCAGAAAAATATCGGCAGCGGAAATGCTGTGATTTCAAAAAACAATGCATTTTTGTAAATCGGAGCATGTCAATTATACCTACGGAAACGCTGGCGGTTTCCATGTAGGTGTAATAGGGACAGAAAGTCCGCAAATGGAAAACTCTATGGACTTTCTGTGAAAAACACTGTGTTTCCGCCGGGGTCTTTTCCGAGGGTGTTTTTCGGCTGCGGATCGCTGCGTGAGGTCTTAGCCTGATGGCTCCAACAAGTTAGTTCATGAAAATTCTTCCTTCTCAGATATTCCACGATCAACTGTGAGAAGTATTACTGAAATGTGGAAGTGTTTAGGAACCACAGCAACTCAGTCGTGAAGTGCAGATGCATCACAGTTACAGAGCAGGGTTCCTGAGTGCTAGGGAGCATAGTGCATAAAAGTCACCAATGATCTGCTTATTCAATAACTGCAAAGCTCCAAACCTCCTTTTGAATTAACATGGCATGGGTTTTCATGGCTGAGCAGCTCTATGCAAGTCTGACATTGCCAGGCACAATGCCCAGTTGCAAATAAAGTGGTGTAAAGCACAATTCCACCACTGGACACTGGAGCATTGAAAATGTGTTCTGCGTAGTGATGAATCCCACTTTTCTATCTGATCAGGAGAACATTACCTGCAAGCCTGCATTGTGCCAACTGTAGTTTAGTCGAGGAGGGATAATGCAATGAGGATGTTTACAGTTCTGGGCCTAGGCCCCCTTGTTCCAGAGAAGAGAAATCCAATGCTTCAACATACAAAAACATTTTTGACAATTGTATACTTCCAACTTTGTGTGAACACTTTGGGGACACCCCTTTTCTGTTCCAGCATGACTATGCCCCAGTGCACAAAGCAAGGTCCATTAAGACCATGTGTTGGTCGTGTGGAAGAGCTTGATCGGCCTGCCCAGAACCCTGACCTCAACCCTATCAAATCCCTTTAGGGTAAGTTCACACAGCAGAGAATGAAGAGGAATTCCACTTCATTTTCCACCACGATTTTCCGGCCGCAATCTAGTCACAACAAGATGCCGATGCAAGGCTTTCTGCTGTTGATTAAGTCCAAATGAATGGGCCTAATCATCAAGAAGTCTTCAGCCGCAAAATCCGTAGCTGAATCAGGATCAGCGACAAAATTGAGAAGGGTACTTATTTTATCAGTGTCCTGCTGCGATCTCTGAATTTGGGCAGAATTTGGGCAGAATCTGCCATGGATTCAGGGATAGAATCCTCCCCCAAATCTGCAACAAATTCCTCTGTGTGAACTTACCCTTAAGACGCAGTAAGATGGAGATTTTTTTTTTATCCATGTCTGATCTCACAAACGCTCTTTTGGATGAATGGGCAAAATTTCCTGTTGACACACTCCAAAATCTGGTAGAAAGCTTTCCAAGAAGAGTGAAAGTTAGTTTAGCTGCAACGGGAGGACCAACTCTATAGATTTAGAATGTAAGGTCATCAAAAGCCCCTGTAGGTGTAATGTGTAGATGCTCCAATACTTTTGTCCATATAGTATATTTGAAATACTGTATACCCGTTATTTTCAGATATTATATTATCAAGGTAAAATTGACATTATAATGTTATTGTTTCTGGTTTGCAATAAAATGGTTGTCAATAAACTAATAGCAGCCATTGTATGTAGCTACAAGTACACTCTGGCCCGTTTCTTCGGTAATAACCAGTATGTGCTGTGTCCTTACCTTATAGAGGACTTTTGTTTCACACTTAATGAAACACACAGTGGAATAGCCAGTGTCCTTCTGCATTCAGATAGAACTTCATCTTGTTTTGTAGCTCATTTCATTTCAGCCAAGGCAAAATCAATATTGGCATTTGCATAGTGTTAAAGACGTGCCCTTCCACCAGAAAGGCTTAGCGGGTTCCAAGCTTATTATGACTTGGACAAGGAAGCTACGTTAATGTCACCAGGGAGGTCACACGATTGCTTGTGGAGATGGCAAGCATGGCTCACACAGAGGACATGGGATAAGCCAGCTGGCGGGTAAGCAAACATGTTTGGAACATAACAGAAACCCCCCTCTATTTATAGTTCAGATGGCTTTTAAGTGCCAGGCTAACCCCTAGTGCCAGAGTACTGAACCATTCCTGTAACAGGCCGCTCTCCAGATTGCTGTTATTTAGACTATTTCCTGTTCTTTTGCTGTATTCGATATATGCTTTTCCTGATAAAAGTATTTTTTGGCATATCTTGGGCATTTGTTTGTAGCATGTATTGTTTAATTGATATGGTTTTGACAAATGCTTGTTTATGGATAAATGTAGCACATTTTTTCCTCTGGTGAACTTTCTGACAAGGTGTCACCAATTTATATAGCGAGAGGTGTTCGCTCAGTTATACTGTTGCTTAGAAACTGCAAATTTAATTGTATTTGGTTGGAACAATATATTTTGATATTTATGGCCCGCATAATAGAAGTGTGTTTTAGAGCTGATGATAAGTGATGGGTAAATAGTTGAGGCTTTTGGAATTTTTAAAGTCATTTATACATCTCTTATAGATGTTTTCTGAGATTTTTTAGATTTTGCATTGAAAACAGCATCACCCGTGTCCACAATTTGAAGGGTTTTTCTGGGTTTATGATATCGATTACTTGTCCTTAGGATAGGTCAATAATATCAAATGAATGGAACCATCACGGGTTGCAGCATTTAGAAAAGTGCTGTGTCCCCTTAACTGCTTACCCAGCACAGCACTGTACTGTACATTGTATAGTGGCGGTGCTTCATATTCAGCTCAGCCGCAGCATGACCATGTGGCCCATGGACATGATAATTATAATAATAAATAATACCTTTTATTTTTATATTGCGCCAACATACAGTGGGGGAAAAAAAAGTATTTAGTCAACCACCAATTGTGCAAGTTCTCCCACTTAAAAAGATGAGACAGGCCTGTAATTGTCATCATAGGTAGACCTCAACTATGAGAGACAAAATGAGAAAACAAATCCAGAAAATCACATTGTCTGTTTTTTTATAAATTTATTTGCAAATTATGGTGGAAAATAAGTATTTGGTCACCTACAAACAAGCAAGATTTCTGGCTCTCACAGACCTGTAACTTCTTCTTTAAGAGGCTCCTCTGTCCTCCACTCATTACCTGTAGTAATGGCTCCTGTTTGACATTGTTATCAGTATAAAAGACACCTGTCCACAACCTCAAACAGTCACACTCCAAACTCCACTATGGTGAAGACCAAAGAGCTGTGGAAGGACCCCAGAAACAAAATTGTAGACCTGCACCAGGCTGGGAAGACTGAATCTGCAATAGGCAAGCAGCTTGGTGTGAAGAAATCAACTGTGGGGGCAATAATTAGAAAATGGAAGACATACAAGACCACTGATAATCTCCCTCGATCAGGGGCTCCACGCAAGATCTCACCCTGTGGGGTCAAAATGATCACAAGAACGGTGAGCAAAAATCCCAGAACCACACGGGGGGACCTAGTGAATGACAAAATGGCTTTTGACTTGACATGTAAGGGACACTTAATGAAGGTGTCTCATGTCTCTTATCTAGCAAAGGAACATTTGTATGAAGTATATGGTCCTAATGTACAGTACACATTGTCTCCTATCAGATTCTGGTGGCCATCAACTACAGCTCTTAAAATGCTCAGATTTTCTGTTTGCCCTTTGAAAAGAACAGAGTTGCTAAAAAATAGAGAATTGTAGATAGGCGTTTTTGGGAAATAAATGAGTGTTTTTCCCCAAGAGATGCTTATTCAGCATGTAGAAGAAAACAATTAGTGAAGTTAACTCCTAGCTGGTATTCAGTATTTGGTGCCCTGAACAAATATAGCCTATTGATTTATAAATCACACGCACTGTCTCGCTCATCAAGGGATCCTTGTAAATGGCAAATCAATACATCTTAATCTTTTTTTTTTCACTTTCAACATTTTCTAAATACCCTTCATCCTGCACATTTGTGTAATTCCACCCAGGAGTGGTTTTTCTCTGACCAAGGGTGTTATTATTTTTTATTTTTAGCACACCAGTCATTCCATAGTGCTGTACATATGAAAAGGGATTACATACGTAATACAAAAACAAGTACAATGGACTAACTTAGTGACCAACTGGTATAATGGAAGAAATAACCCTGCCAGCAAAGAGCTTACAAACTGCAAAGGAAGGAGAAGAGGGACTCTGGGTGGGCGTAGAAACTGTTCAGGTGGTGGTGCGTTGCAGCAGGATTATTGAAGGTTGTAGGGTTACCTAAAGAGGTGGGCTTGCAGATTGTTCATGAAGGTTGTGATTGTGGTGGTCTTATGTATTGTGGTAATGAGTACCATAGTATAGGGGACGCACAGGAGAAATCTTGGAGGTGGTTATGTGAAGAGCATATAAGAGCAGAGCACAGAAGAAGGTCTTGAAAGAGAGGGGTTAGAGGAAACCAGTACTAGTTTACCATTGTTTTTTATTTTTTATTTTTGTTATTTTTTTTGCTATTGCCTGTGGCCTGAGTAGGGGGCTGCAGGGGAGACAGAGGAATGAGAGTTTCGCCAGATGACCTCTGCAATGGTAATAAAAAAAGCTCCAGGGACCAGGGTGTATACTAGTAATAATGCTTAACCAGTGCAAGGAATGCACTGGTAAGCATTATTACTCCCTGGATAACTCCTTTAAGTGATGACAATTTGTGCTCACAAAATTGTCTCTTTGGTATTGGAATCTCTAAGGAGACAATGACCTGGTTGATAAGATTCATGTATGAAGATGAATGAAGCTGTCAAGAGGCAAGGTGCAGTAATGGCCAGTTTTTTTTTTTTATTTAGAAGGGAGGCCTCCTTAATATTAGTCAGCAGCTTCTTACTGTCTATTAGACAATGTAAAGAAGCATGTAAAGGAGCGAAGAACAAACATTTATAATATGCTTTTCTCACACAAGGAACTCAAAGCACAGGGAGTGTTGTGGCTGCTGTACAGGCGCTCATCCCCAACACCCACAAAGGTCAGTTGTTTTAGGCATGTGGGAAGAAACCTGCGCAAACACAGAGAGCATGCAAACTCCATGCAGATGTTGCTTTTGGTCAGATTTGACTACTGAGCCCTAATGAATCTCATAGCTCACTATTACTGATAAAATATTAGTAAGACTCATGGGGGTAGTCTATTATTGGCTTTAGGGATGCAAGACCCCATTTACTTCTCTTGTATGGAGGCCCTATGCTGTCTGTGTCCACCACTGGTACATTAGGGTTTTGCCTACTACAACAAACAGGGTTGACAGCCTTTCCCATTTGTCATGAACATTGTGTACAAAATTAACATCGGGAATTCCCATAAAAAATAAGACGTGGTGGAAACCTTGGTAACTGTTGGTTTGGTAGGTCAACTGTAAAACTGTGAATGGAATTTTTGTAGGAAACAGCTTTTGCACATTTACTGTAAATCTTGAATTGTCTGAGTTATTAAAATTTTATTCTGATTATAAAATCATACAATATACTTCATTTTGGGCAAGAAATGGAATCACTTTTAAAGGCCATTATTGAAAGTGACACCTGAAATAACAAACCATTAAAATGAGTGCTCACCTCAGTTGTGCTTCATTTGCTTACACTGTCTGCATACGCTGTCTTCTTGCCCTTTTTAATAATGCAGTAAGGACTGTCCGTGCGGTGTCTACTTTGTTTCTTTAATGTGATTTGGCAGTTTAGAGCAAAAGTGGTCAATACACTCCATCAGATTTCACAATGAGCTTTTGTGGACAGAGCCAATGAAAGCTGACTTGCTGCAATGAATGTCAATAGCCTTTCATGAAGGTGCAAACCACTTAGTTGTCGGTGGCTGCCAATTTAGCTTTCTCTTTGTAGAAAGGAACTCTGGGGATAAGCAACAGATCATGATCAAAATAATTGTGTCAATGCGTCAGATAAAGGAGCACATTTACCATATCTGTAAGACATTAGCAAATTATCATACACATGTTCATCATACCACCAAGATGCACGCCATGTCAAACTGTGCTTCATAGCAGTTTTATGGTAAAGCTATCATTTTTTTATGTTGAGTACCAATGTAATCCGTGTTTCCCTATAAATAATGAAACATATATGTTATTAAAAAGTTGCTGTAGTTTTTGGATATTTTGAGTAGAATTTTTTTCTCCACAGCTGTTGTATATATTGTAACTTATACAGTAAGATACAACCATGGTCATCCATTTTGGTGGCAATGGAGAACTGTTTTTGGTCACTCAGTAATCTAACCCTACTGTGCTGTATATCATTTGTATACTTTGCCACCCTCCACTGAGGCTTAAAGGGAGTCTACCGCCTCCTTAATGGTATAAAGTAAATATATTGTCTTGTAGAGCACCACAAATGTACCTTTGTTACTGCAGCCGAGCCTGTCTTTTTGACAAAAAAGTAGATTTTAACAATATGCAAATTAAGGTCTTTAAGGTGCATTGGGGGTGTTCCATTTGCTGTTGGTGCACTGTTTTTTTTTTTTATACCCAGAGCCCTCAAAACCTTCCTTCTCTTTGCCAGAATCACAGCTCAGCTCCAGAAGTCTCATTTCCTCTACTGTGGTGCACCAGCAGCAGAGGGAATGCCCCCAGTGTACCATAAGCCTCTGCATATATATATATAATATGGCATTGCATATTTTTAAAATCCACTTTTTCACTAAAAGATATTTTCAACTGTAGTAACAAAGGTAAAGCTGCCAGAAAGCTCTACAAGCCGCTATATGTAGTTTATATACCATTAGGGAGGTGATAGACTACCATTAACAAGACAAAATTGATACCGTGTTGATGACCAGATTTAGGCTGAGGCCCCACGTTGCAGAATCGCAGATTTTTTTTGTTGCAGATTTTCAGTGGATTTTTGAGCCAAAGTCAAGAATGGCTACAAAAGGAATGGGAAATATCTAGGAAGTTCTTAGACTTCTACCTTCTTTACAATCCACTCTTGCCTTGGCTCAAAAAAAACACAGCAAAATCTGCAATAAAAGAGGCTGCGTTTCTGGAATGTGGGGCCTTAGCCTAAAGGGGTTTTTCACGAGTGCCTTAGCCCATTAATAGGAATACTGCCACAATTTGGCTACATTCACACCAATGTATGCATCTACGGACCCGTGGGAAAACAGCATGGACGGCACATGGATGATTTCCGTCTGTGCCCTCCACTGATCCATTTATTTCATGTGGTGAACCTGGACCACAAAATAGACAGGAATAGGAACTGTCCTGAATTTCGACCCAGGCTCATGGATCCATTGTAATACACAGTTGTGTGTATGGGGCCATAGACAATAATAGGTCAGTATGCTAGCCATTAAAAATACGTCTAGCACACTGACAAAGCACACAAAGTTCATGTGCATGGAGCCTTAATATGTAAAAATGAATGAACTGAGGAAAATGCTAATGTAAATGCATCCTGTTGAATAATTGCCTATGGGTGATTTTTGTAAGTTTTTTGTTTCAACGAGGACTTGTCAATTCCTCGACCCTCTTGAGTTGTACAGTCATGGCCAAAAGTTTTGAGAATGATACAAATATTAATTTTGACAAAGTCTACTGCTTCAGTTTTTCTAATGGCAATTTGCATATACTCCAGAATGTTATAAAGAGTGATCAGCTTAACAGCAATTACTTACAAAGTCAATATTTGCCTAGAAAATGAACTTTATCCCCCAAAACACATTTCAACATCATTGCAGCCCTGCCTTAAAAGGACCACCTAACATCGTTTCAGTGATTGCTCCATTAACACAGGTGTGGGTGTTGATGAGGACAGGGCTGGAGATCAATCTGTCATGATTAAGTAAGAATGACACCACTGGACACTTTAAAAGGAGGCTGGTGCTTGCCATCATTGTTTCTCTTCTGTTAACCATGGTTATCTCTAAAGAAACACGTGCAGTCATCATTGCACTGCACAAAAATGGCCTAACTGGGAAGAGTCAACAATCTATCGCATCATCAAGAACTTCAAGGAGAGAAGTTCCATTGGTGCCAAAAAGGCTCCAGGGCGCCCAAGAAAGACCAGCAAGCGGCAGGACCGTCTCTTAAAAGTGTTTCAGCTGCAGGATCGGGCTACCAGCAGTGCAGAGCTTGCTGAGGAATGGCAGCAGGCAGGTGTGAGTGCATCTGCACGCACTGTGAGGCGGAGACTCTTGGAGCAAGGCCTGGTCTCAAGGAGGGCAGCAAAGAAGCCACTTCTCTCCAGAAAAAACATCAGGGACAGACTGATATTCTGCAAAAGGTACAGGGAGTGGACTGCTGAGGACTGGGGTAAAGTCATTTTCTCTGATGAATCCCCTTTTCGATTGTTTGGAACATCTGGAAAACAGCTTATTTGGAGAAGAAGAGGTGAGCGCTACCACCAGTCTTGTCTCATGCCAACTGTAAAGCATCCTGAAACCATTCATGTGTGGGGTTGCTTCTCAGCCAAGGGAATCGGCTCTCTCACAGTCTTGCCTAAAAACACAGCCATGAATAAAGAATGGTACTAGAATGTCCTCCATGAGCAACTTCTCCCAACCGTCCAAGAGCAGTTTGGCGCTCAACAATGCCTTTTCCAGCATGATGGAGCACCTTGCCATAAAGCAAAGGTGATAACTAAATGGCTAAGGGAACAAAACATAGAGATTTTGGGTCCATGGCCTGGAAACTCCCCAGATCTTAATCCCATTGAGAACTTGTGGTCAATCATCAAGAGACGGGTGGACAAACAAAAACCAACAAATTCAGACAAAATTAAAGCATTGATTCTGCAAGAATGGACTGCTATCAGTCAGGATTTGGTCCAGAAGTTGATTGAGAGCATGCCAGGGAGAATTGCAGAGGTCCTGAAGAAGAAGGGTCAACACTGCAAATATTGACTTGCTGCATTAACTCATTCTAACTGTCAATATAAGCTTCTGTTACTCATAATATGAATGCAATTATATTTCTGTATGTGATAAAAACATCTGACAAACACACATAAAAACCAGAGGGCAGCAGATCATGTGAAAATATAATATTTGTGTCATTCTCAAAACTTTTGGCCATGACTGTACATACCCATAGACTAGCGCCACTCTGCTTAATTGCTGAATCCCCTGCTCTTATTATTTTTTCTCTAGCAAACCCTTTCCAAAGACTTTGGTGCCATTATTTTTAGCTATGGATGCGTGTGTACTGTCCAGTGGGAGGTCCTCCAATGCCCAGCGATAAGGCTGAGCTAGGCCCTGGACATTGAGGACATTGAGCTGTACAAGACAGTACAAATGACAAGTGTCAAGTGGGCAGGTCATCACTGGGCAGTAGAGAGGACGTGCACTCGTATCAGTAGCTGAAAGTAATGTCACCAATATCTTTAGAATGAGAGGCTAGAGAAAAATCAATAACAGAAGGGGATTCAGCAGAGCAGCTCCAGTCTATGGGTATATATAACACAAGAGATCAAAGGGCATAACAGATAAATTGGGAAATCCCATAGGACTATATTTGATTGATAGCAACAAATCCGCGTTCGTAAATATTGCATCAAATTTTGTTTTCATTTCCCAGAATCTTTCTTAGGAAACTAACTCCATTAAAAGAAGCCTAAAATCAATATAATGGATCCAGATAATCTTTATTGGAAACCACAGGAACATAATGTATCTTACCAAATACTTTCCAGACATAAAAAAACTGTTCTTGAAAACAAAATTCCCTCGTCCCACTGATCAATTAGTCTTATTAAACGTAATTGATTTTGTTGTTTCCTTTTAGCTTACTGATGAGCATTGTGGTATCTGTAGTAAAAAAACACCCTTATAAACTATAACTCCGCTCGGCTCTATGTAAATGAAATACACTATACTACGGGAAAGGGCAGCACTTCTGTAGCTGTCACATAAGACTTAGTATTATCTTATGCTTATCCTAAAATGCAATATTTTGCTGGCTAAGTAACATAAATATCCAATGAAATGTTCTTCTACAACTATGTTTTCTTTTCCGGCACCAGGAGAAGGGTTAGGGGCCATTCTGGGTCAGCAGCTATAATATCCGGCCAGTCATGATAATGAATGTCTTTGCACTCCATTCAATCAGGGAAAGCTTCAGGCTGCTTGGAAGTGTTTATTCATACTGCTGTATGTTCTACTATGGTCATTTTTCAGCCGTGCAGAATGAAGCAAGTAATGCACTTTTCATTTAGAGTACCATAAATATTTTTTCACTCCCCAAGGTTGCCTGCCATACAGTAATTCACTATTACTTAAGGTCGCTTGCACACACAGTTTATGCTCTGCATGTACAATGATGCCATCTGAAAGTGTTGTCTGCCGTAAACTCCTATTTAATATTAGCCTCTGCCATGTAACTTAAAGTGAGCTGCTGCATACTATTGCTTAAGGAGGACTGGTGACCTCTCCTGACATGTCTGTATCAGTAAATACTTATATTTCATATAACATAACGATTCTGGAGTTGAATTTATTAGATTATGTTGTTCTTTTGTTACTCCTCCTAGAAATGTATAAATAAATTGACAACTGGGTGTATCTAGAGGGTGCAGTAGGCAGAACAGGACCAGTAGTTCCACCCCACCATAGGCCTGCAAAGGGGAGGGTCAAAATTGCTTCAACTAGGTGGCATTATATAAGCTGATAACATTGTGTTTCCTGTTAATTATTCTACATAGGTTATGACTATAGCATGTCAGTAGGTGGCAGATGTACCCAAGGAGTCCTAATGGGTCCCAGTACTGCCCCAAATCTATCTAGGACTGGTTATTTTTTGCTAAAGGTATTTCACTGCTGACTGCTCATGCCTGCGCAATAGAGCCGAAGTGCTGGCATGCGCAATAACGTGGGTGGTGTGGGTGGCTGGCTGATGTCAAGAAGAGGAGGTGCTGGACACCCAGAAGAAGTGAAGTCCCGTGTCCAAAAGGTCCCGAAAGACAGGAAAGTATGATGGGGTGGGTTAGTATAGATGACGTTCCATTTCCAGAAAATCTGAAAAAGTGCCTGGGGTGGTCATGTGACTGCCCCGGCGATCTAGGTAAATATACATTTTTGGTACACTAAGTAATTTAAGGTAGGTGGGGGGGGGGGGTAGTTGTTTAGCTTAGTTTAGAGATATCAATTTATCCCAGACAACCCCTTTAGCTCTTGTGTCATGATGTATCTGTACATCTATTTTGTGACATCTCATCCTTGTTCGGTGACTGTATTCCTGGCATCATTGTCACTATTATTCATGTTCTGTTACATGACTTTATTCGTTAGCCATGTGCTGTGGCATCACAATCTTTACTATTGCTGTATGGACATATCATGGTTATTATCTCTGTAGTGTATTTATTATTGCTGTAGTTATAATTACATCATGCTTTACTATCCTTGTGCTATGACTATACTGTCTTTATTGAGTACTAACTATGGGAGCTACAGATATGGCAAGATACAGTACTGTGCAAAGGTTTTAGGCAGGTGTGGAAAAATGCAGCACTGTAAGAATGCTTTCAGAAACATAAGTTCTACTAGTTTATTTGTGCCAATTAACAAAATGAAGTGAATGAGCAAAAGAGAAATCTAAATCCCATCAATATTTGGTGTGACCAATCTTTGCCTTCACAACAACATCAATTCTTCTAGATACACTTATAGACAGTTTTTGAAGGAACTCCGCAGGAGAATTAAGCACAGATCTTCAGTGGATGTAGGCTTGCTCCAATTCTTCTGTCTCTTCATGTAATCCCAGACAGAGATGATGATGAGGGGCCCTACCATCACTCCTTGAAAGGGTGATCACACTAGACTAAAACTTTTGCACAGAACTGTATGTACAGTATAAGACTTTGCTTTCAGAAGGCTGTAATATGGTACCATATAGGTACTGTACATTTTGTACAACATGATACAATTGTGTCAAAACCAAATAGCTGCACTTTACCCATGTATTCATTGTTTTTATCCCTGGCATCCAATCCCATTTCTTTTTACCAATATATATGGAGCCTAGAACTAGATTTCAGCCCTAGATGGATCATTCTTGAGCATGTTGGCATAGAGATGAGTCAGATACCTAGACAATTCTGGATTTCCAAATGTTGATCCAAGTTAGGAATATAATTACATTGGTCATTTAAAGGGAGTCTGTCATCTCCTCCATGCATATTCATCTGTCACCACCATGTTACAGAGCACATTACAGTGAAAAACATCTTTGTTATTTATGTCACTTTTGTAGATTTAAAGAAAAAATATTTTGAAGTCTTATGCAAATGAGGCAGTTGGTGCACTGTGGGCAGTGCAGGCAGGAGATGGTAGGGGTCTGAGTGGCAAGGACAGTGCTCCAGGGAGCTGAAGGCCCGCCCCCAGTGCACCAACTGCCTCAGAAGTGTTATTCCCATGTTGCAGATCTATTTAGCAAAAAGAGAATAATTTTGACTCTCACCTCTGTGTGTATTGCAATAAACCATACAGAACAGGTTTAAGCTCCAGTCTTCTGCTGTATTGAGAAGGGTTGTCCCATGGCTCTACTGTGCACCATGATAGAAAACCTATTGTGCAGGGATATTAATACCACCAGATACTGGACCAGTTTCTTACTACAAGTCTACATGGCAGCAAGAAACTAGCACGTAAAGAGTCATTTTAGAACCTTATTGTTCTTTTACAATGGAGTGAACTGCCTGTTAAATAACTTTTATATAATAGTATCGGCCATATTTGTAACTAGTACACCTTGTTTATGCTATGTTTAGACAGCAGAAAGGCTAGGCACACTCTGGAGATCATCCATTGAAAGCTATACCACTATAACCCAGATATTAAACAGCATGTTACTAGCCATTTGTGGATAAACCATACAGAATAAGAAATTTGATGTGGTAAGAGTGAAGAAAAATTATTTTGCAGAGTTTAACCCTTACAATCTCCATAAAATGATTAGAACCTTGGTAAATTCTTATCTTGTACCAACATTGTGCTGTCTGATTCTTGGTTTAGTCTGTAGCACTCCGTAGATATTAAAGGGAGGATTAGAAAAACATGGAAGCTTTCATCTTGCAGCAAACTGTGTTCCCACTTATGAATTGGTACCACCGTTGACAAGATATACAGTCATATGAAAAAGTTTGGGCACCCCCATTAATCTTAATCATTTTTAGTTCTAAATATTTGGGTGTTTGCAACAGCTATTTCAATTTGATATATCTAATAACTGATGGACACAGTAATATTTCAGGATTGAAATGAGGTTTATTGTACTAACAGAAAATGTGCAATATGCATTAAACCAAAATTTGACCGGTGCAAAAGTATGGGCACCTCAACAGAAAAGTGACATTAATATTTAGTAGATCCTCCTTTTGCAAAAATAACAGCCTCTAGTCGCTTCCTGTAGCTTTTAATCAGTTCCTGGATCCTGGATGAAGGTATTTTTGACCATTCCTCTTTACAAAACAATTCCAGTTCAGTTAAGTTTGATGGTCACCGAGCATGGACAGCCCGCTTCAAATTATCCCACAGATGTTCAATGATATTCAGGTCTGGGGACTGGGATGGCCATTCCAGAACATTGTAATTGTTCCTCTGCATGAATGCCTGAGTAGATTTGGAGCTGTGTTTTGGATCATTGTCTTGCTGAAATATCCATCCCCGGCGTAACTTCAAATTCGTCACTGATTCTTGTACATTATTCTCAAGAATCTGCTGATACTGAGTTGAATCCATGCGACCCTCAACTTTAACAAGATTCCCGGTGCCGGCATTGGCCACACAGCCCCAAAGTATGATGGAACCTCCACCAAATTTTACAGTGGGTAGCAAGTGTTTTTCTTGGAATGCTGTGTTTTTTTGACGCCATGCATAACGCCTTTTTGTATGACCAAACAACTCAATCTTTGTTTCATCAGTCCACAGGACCTTCTTCCAAAATGAAGCTGGCTTGTCCAAATGTGCTTTTGCATACCTCAGGCGACTCTGTTTGTGGCGTGCTTTCAGAAACGGCTTCTTTCGCATCACTCTCCCATACAGCTTCTCCTTGTGCAAAGTGTGCTGTATTGTTGACCGATGCACAGTGACACCATCTGCAGCAAGATGATGCTGCAGCTCTTTGGAGGTGGTCTGTGGATTGTCCTTGACTGTTCTCACCATTCTTCTTCTCTGCCTTTCTGATATTTTTCTTGGCCTGCCACTTCTGGGCTTAACAAGAACTGTCCCTGTGGTCTTCCATTTCCTTACTATGTTCCTCACAGTGGAAACTGACAGGTTAAATCTCTGAGACAACTTTTTGTATCCTTCCCCTGAACAACTATGTTGAACAATCTTTGTTTTCAGATCATTTGAGAGTTGTTTTGAGGAGCCCATGATGCCACTCTTCAGAGGAGATTCAAATAGGAGAACAACTTGCAATTGGCCACCTTAAATACCTTTTCTCATGATTGGATATACCTGGCTATGAAGTTCAAAGCTCAGTGAGGTTACAAAACCAATTTTGTGCTTCAGTAAGTCAGTGAAAAGTAGTTAGGAGTATTCAAATCAATAAAATGATAAGGGTACCCAAATTTTTGCACAGGTCAAATTTTGGTTTAATGCATATTGCACATTTTCTGTTAGTACAATAAACCTCATTTCAATCCTGAAATATTACTGTGTCCATCAGTTATTAGATATATCAAATTGAAATGGCTGTTGCAAACACCCAAATATTTAGAACTAAAAATGATTAAGATTAATAGGGGTGCCCAAACTTTTTCATATGACTGTATACTTTGCTATTATGCAAATGAACTCTTTAAGCGATGAGGGTGTAGCCATTGCTCCAAAATGCTCATTTCCATGTTGACAAAAAAGGTGATGTCTCAGCAATAGAGGAGCCAATTCACAAGGAGAAGCACAGCTAGATTCAGGTGACCCTAACCTACCCATCTGCAGAGCTGGGTTGAAGTGCTGGGTTCTTGTGATAGACTCCCTTTAAGAGTATTGCCAGTGCGGTGCAGAAATTGAGACTATGATGGAGAGTTTAGCATAGTTGGAAGCTCAGTTACTGAAATATCACCTTTATTGCATTATCAGTGTGCAAATGAGCTCTTTGGAGCAGCAAGGGCATTGTCGCTTACCTTTTTTGAGCAACAGCAACACCATTGTTGCACTAAATAACTCATTTGCATATTGACAAAAAGGCGATATCTCAGCAACAATTCACAAGGGGAAAGCAGTGTTTCCAATGACACTAACCCATCGATCAGCTGTATGCTGAGTTCTGGTGACAGACTCCCTTTAAGCCAAGCTACATCACAACTGCAATGTTTAATGTTCAGGACATACTCCCCTCAGGATTGCAAGCCTGTCTTTTTTTGTGGCCAGTCCATGAAGAATGAGGCCATTAGAAGCCCGATTGTGATGACAGGGTAAACTATATTATAGGCATCATTGTCAGACCTTTAATGACCTCATTTTTCAAGGACTGTCCATGAAAAAACAGTATAATGGCAGCTGTTGCTCTACCATAAATATATAGGTTGTACTAAGAGCAAAGCGCTGACCTGCAGGCGAATCGTCTAGGCAAGAAGACATTCAGTAAGCTGTTCATTTTGTCCTGTGACTTTATTCAGGATCTGTATCATATGGATCCAGAATACATGCCCATATACCTCTGTGAGCTCTGCAATACCAGTGCAATGGTATCCTTACCATTTACCTGGGACACATTATCCTGCATCAGGTGAATGGGAGCCTCTTAGTACTTGACTTCCAACAAATATGCCAATTGTACATTGCTAAATGCAGTCTGAAAGCAGCCTAATGTTTCTCTCCAAAAGAAAGCAGATTTAACTGAGATGTTGAAGGAAGAAACTGATTTTCTGCATACTCACAAGTCACTTATGTAAAAATGTCCATTTTCTGTAGTGTTTAGGAATTCTGAGCAGTTATTTTAAGCTCCAGTGATTCATATTGTGACTCATATCATCATTTTGTTGTTTGATGTGATGGCTACTTGTTGGTTATATAGTGGTATGATGCGGAATGGTGCTTATATTATGCATCCCAAGACCCTTTTATAAACACCGACATTGTGGGAGATCTCTTCTGTTCTTCAAAACACATTTACATCTTTGAATGGTTAGTCACAAAGGTAGATCTGGAATTGGATCATTTTTGAAGTGGCTGTTTTCTCCTTTGTTATGCTGGTCTCAGGAGACTGAAATCCTACACAAGACACTGAATGCAGCTACCTTACAATACTGTATGTAAAAATAATGTTCCATGTAAGCACGTAATACTAATGAGTTTTATAGTCAATGGCTACTTTTGTGTTCATTGTTATCCCAAAATTCAGTCCTTACTGTCTGTCATAAGGGTACATCATAGAGACCATCTCATTGTCCTACAGTGTATGCCATTATTTTGTTAAATTTTATTATATTGAGTCTTTGTACAAAGGACACTATGGATCTTCGCCATCAATCTAATATTAGATGTTGTTATTTTAAGGTAGGGTTGGGTGATTTTGCTTAAAAAGGACCATTCCTCTCCTCCACCAACTCCAACTTACTGCATCTTTTAATAGGTACCGCTCCACAGATTTGGGCACAGTTGCAATTTTTTCTCTAGCCCACACCGTTTCTAAGCAATAATTTTTGTTACTTTCAGCACAGTTATATTCCCTACTGTCAGGTGGATGGTCCTAGGCTGGAGCCGAAAGACAGGAACCACCCATCTGACAGTAGAGAGCATAATTGTGCTAAAACTAACAGAAATGATTGCCCAGGAATGGAAGAAACTAGAGAAAAAAAATCCATCTTCACCAGAATCAGAGGAGCAGCGCCTATTGAAGGTTACAAAGAGATGGAATTGATGGAGGTGGTGAAAGGTCCTCTTTAAAAATAAATTCTCAATTTATTCCAAGCTTTGATTTTAAGATTTTAAGCTTGATTTTCTTGTTTTTGCTGAAGAAACAAAAAACACTTCAGTGAGCTGGCAGAGTGAAGAGGAGTCATATATTTTTGATGCAGACTTCTTCGTACAACCACCCAACTATTGACTGCAATGAGTAAACTGTTGATCACAGCTTGTGGTGGGAGGAGAAAGCTGAAAATCAGAACTGTGCTTCCTTGAAAGGGTGAATTGATTAAATTAATTTGAGTAATTGCCCAGCTCTATTTTGGGCTGAGACCGCACGTTGCGCAAACATGTTGTGGAAACGCAGGGAAACACAGCTGCTTTTTCAAAAACTTGTGTGTTCTTGAAAAACGCAAAATGCTAGTTTCATCTGTGGAAACGGTGCGTTTTCCCCATAGACTTATATGGGGGAGGCAAAAATGAAAAACGTATCAGAAAACCAATGAAAAATGCAAATGTTTTCTGCTGTGTTACCACTAAAGGTTTTTTGCAGTGTTTTTTAGTTACATTTCGCTACATGTGGCCTTAATTTCAAGGTGGAATTCTGGAATTCCCTTAAATAAGTTGAAAGACTAGGCAGTTACTTAGGTTGAAAAACACAACTGGGCAATTGTAGCTATTGGAACATATAAATTCCTTTCCTACTCACAAGTCAGTTGATAAATCTCCCATGTCAAATTTAAGCTTATATTTCCATTTGCAAACTTTTCTATTTCTCCAGTGTATATGATATATAAATGGAAGCAACATGGTAAATGGCATATTTTTAATCATTCAGGCTGCTGCAGCACCTAAGCAGACCTGTCTGTCTCCATGGTTACAGACTACAAACTAACACTTTGTAGTCTGATCCTCTAATCACTCTCTCATCAATCACTTAATTATTTCTTGCTAATGTATATGAGGCAAGTTAGCAAAAGTCTGAAGACAGATGGAAGGGAGTATGAGTGGAGGATCAGATAAGAGCTTTTATACAAATCCGTTACCATGGAGACACATTGGTTTGTATAGTAGTAAAATTCCTATTTTCTCTAATTTAGTTGTCTTTAAACAACACAAAATTATCTGCAAAAGAGGACATATTCTTTTAGGGTATGTTTGAATCATCTGATCCGTTAGGAGAGTCTGTCGCAGAATCTGTTAAAAATTGAAGTTGAAAACAAAATGATGGATGCTGGAATGGAAGCTCAATGGATGCCATTATAGACTATGGGATCTTTCGGGTTTTGTTGGCATCCACTGCTTTTATTTTTAGAATTGCAAGAAAACATGTATTCCTATCTGGTCATATATTAAAGTTTAAAAGAATTAGAAAAAACTGTGAGAATACCCACACTTTTATCATACAGGCACGTATCCTGAAGAAACGTTTTACAGAAAAGAAATATTCTCGTTCTGTTATCAACAACGCTCTTAGTAAGGCATCAGAGCATAGTCAAGCATCCTGCCTTATAGACTATACTAGGCCTACCAATTCTACAACACTGTCTTTTGAGATGAGAAATAATTTTATAACTACTTATAATTCTGAACATAAAAAGATTAGAACAATCTTAAATAAACACTGGAATACTCTCTTGAGCGACCAACATCTCAGTAAGATCCTTCCGGTGAAACCATTATTAACATTCAGAAGGTCTATTACATTACGCAATATTCTAGCTCCAAGTAGACTCCGCTCTAAACCAACACCCTATGTTGAAAAAAATCCTACAACTTTGGGAGTGTTCAAGTGTAACCACCCCATGTGTCTATGCTGCCTAAATATCAAACATGGAGCCACCTCTTTTAAATCCAACATAACTAACGAAATTTTTTTCTATAAAATCACATCTCAACTGCTGCTCTGATTATGTAATATACCTTCTTCAGTGCCCATGTAACCTCCAATATGTGGGCCGTACTATTAAACCTTTCCATTGTAGAATTAACGGCCACCGCACCAATGTATCCAAAGGTTTTCAGAAACACAACTTATCTTTACATTGTGCATTGAAACACGAGTGTAACTTTTGTTGTTTAACCTTAATGCCTATAGAACAAATCCCCACTTCTATCCCTAACCGTTTCCAGAAGCTCCGCCAAAGAGAGGTCTACTGGATCTACAAATTAATCACATTGAGCCCTAACGGACTTAATGATGTAGTTGAATCTGCTTTCTAATAATCCTCCACCATACAAGCCATTTCCCATTTCACTTTATTTCCCAGTACCATTACTCAACTAAATTATCCACCATTCCTTTATCCCTCCATAGACAGCAATCCGTCCCACCTTCTCATTCATTCATTTTTTTTTTTCCCCCCTTTTTTTTCCCCTTTTTTTTTTATGAACTTTATTTGTATCATGAACTTTATTTTATATATTTTATTCATTTTTACTACGCTTTCTATATATATATTCTTATTTATATTCCTAAATTTTGTAACTTCAATTTAGATTTAATTTTTAATTTTATATTTAATATCTGTTCATTTTCTGATGTTCTTTTTGTTTATTATATTTATTTACCTATTTGTATGCAGTGGCCTGATGAAGACGCCGGTACGGCGTTGAAACACGTATTTTTATTCGTGTCCCTTCTGGAACCAATAAAGTGTGTGTTTTTTACCATATAGATCCAAGTGTCTCTCTCATTTGGTTCAGCAGCGCTTTACCATTTCCCAGTTTTTTTCTTTTTTCCTTGTATACTACATACCACCTACTTTGTAGGTTGGTCTCTGGGTAAGAGCTGCAGCTGACCGAACTAATTTTTCCTACAAAGATTTATACCATTATTCACGGGCGCCAGGTTCTTTCTTATTTATCATATATTAAAGGTAGTAGAGACCTTCACATCAAAGCTACTTTAGCTGATTTCTTGGTCGTCCCCTTCATAATAGTGCTCGCTATAATACCTGTCATCTGTTTCTTTCACTGTTCTACGTATATCACAATTACTTGTTCCTTGTAAGTTTTCCTCTCGCTGTAGGCAGCCTGGCTTCTTTCATGTAGGCAATTACACTATTATTCTCTGTCTGCTTATTCTGTCTTGCAGTATGCCAATGCTACTGTAAGAACACTTGAATCATATATTTGCCACCACCGGTGTCATCTGTCAGATTGTTCTGAGCTGTGGAGATGATCTAGATAAACTACAGAGAATATTAATTCATCTGAGAATAGTCACTTTAAAGAACAGGTAACTTAAGAAATCCAAATACAAGTTGGGTTATGTAAGAGAAATACAATTGCTGACAACCTGTGCCACATGGATGACAATAGAAACGCCTGTTTTCAACATTGCCTGTTTAACCTGGAAGGAAAGAGAAAGGAAAGTGAGTATAAAACATATAAAGAGACAGAGATTGGAAAGGAAGGGAACAAGTGCTGCAAACCAAATCTGTATTTTTTTCTGTTCCTTATATAGTGACTGCCTACATCTTCAATGTATCATACTTTCAGTATATCAGACATTTCTACCAATAGACAAATGGCCAGGGTAGAGGACCCAGGAATATGGAAGGACAAGGCGCGCACTTTAATGGACAGGAATCACGGTCTTATAGATGAAGTTCCTTTTATTCGTTTAAAAATCACAACGCGTTTTGGGATGTGTCTCCCTTTATCAAGTGCATAAAATCACTGTATCAAATAACAAATACACATATACCATTACTTAATAGAATACTAAAAAGACAATATGAAAAAAAAAACAATTTAAAAAGAATACTAACAGAAACAAATTGCATGTTTGAATGTTTCGATGTCATTAAAAGAAGTTCAAATTGGTTACCAACATGCTATTATTGTTGAATAACCATACAGATTTCTAATCATTATGTGTTAAAAAAAAAAGAAAAATAATATATATAGAAAAATTCTTTATTATATATAACTTATGTCACTTTCCTAGTAAGTATAATAACTTATTAAGGGCTAAGTAAATTGGAGATACTATTATACCCCTTAAATAATACAATTTGTGACTCCATTATAATAATATAATTTTGATTCCATAATATTCAGTGGATAATGACAAGCCCATTGATTGGTGTTGCCCATCAAGTTTTAAAAAGTTTCCCACTCAGATTGTGGTGTCATACCTTAATAGATACCGTCCTGGTAAAGAATAAGACCTAGGGATGTGGGTTGACAGTGATCCCTTTTATATTTGCCTAATTGCGCGTCAGGGAACGGGGATTTCCCGGGTGAAATATAGTGCCCTTGCGCATTTCCTACTTAAGACGCTGCTCGTGTAGAGGTTGACAGCGTATACCCTGTGAATCAGGGTCTGCGCTGAAGGAACCTATCCCAATGTTCAGCGCTTCACTTTTGCTTGATAAGGGAGGGAGCGAGAGATGTATACTAGTGAAAATAGACATTACTAGGGACTGGAGACTTTATGGAGACCACCAGATGGAATTAATAATAAAAGGTGTATTCACACGTGGATAGTTATATAGGATTGCTATCTTTTAAAATCAATAAAAATACTCACTGTATTCATAACTAATACTAAAAAAAAGTATACAATACATTAAAATATAATAATAAATATAATGTTAAATTCAATACATATAATAAATATAATATAATAGATACAATAAATATAATAAAATTTCAGATCTTCATATCACCTCCTCATACTTGCATATATATATATATATATATATATATATATATACCCCACGTATGTTCATACATTACGAAATATTTGATATTCATATATATAAACTTAATGTTTAGTAACGTCTTCAAGCGCTTCATTGAGACCTGTCGGGTTAAGAGTGTCCATTTTATATATCCAGTACATTTCTGTTTACAGCATTTATTACACGATGTGCCGCTCGGCGTTTTACCTTTTATTTCTACCAATAGGACTAGAAGTCTAATATTTATGTCTATATTATGCATCTGTTTAATCCAGAACCGTTCCAGCACTGCCATTCCAGTGCCCCCCCCCCCCAGTCTTTATTGACTTGTCTTGCAGTGATGACATGCTATACATGCGTATGACCACTGCAGCCAATTTCTGGACTCAGTGGTCTTGTGCCATATATGCTAGCATCACCAGTAAGGCCAGTGGTTAGCTGCAGTGGTCATATGCAACGTGCACGTTAGTAAACCAAGATCTGCCGGAACTATTAAAGGGGTTTCCCGGACCCTAACACATATTTAATACTGATGATGTATCCAAAGGTTAGTCAATCAGTATGTGATGTGTGGGGGTCCAACACCCAGAGCACACACAGATCAGCTGCCCTAGCAGCCTCCAAGAGGCGAAAGCTGTACAGTGGATGGGGAACATGAGCAGGCTGCTCCTATTCAAGTTATAGAAGAGGAACTGCAATTCTCACCACTATAGAGTGAACAGGCTGCTGCTCTTGCACTTATTACTTGAATAGGAGCAGACTGCATGCACTTCACGACCATTGCAGCAGCTTCTGGTGCCTGGAGGCTGCCAGGACTTCTGATCTGTGTGGGTCCGGGTGATAGACACCCATTGTTCACATACTAATGGCCTATCCTATTGATAAGTCATCAGTATGAAATATGCGTTAGGGGCCGGAAAAGGGGGAAAAGGTGAATGAGAATTTTTAAATCCTGGACAACTCTTTCCAGTTAGTTGTCTAAACTGGATGTCCGATTCTTTCTGGCTTCCGAAACCCAGATAATAGCACCAGGGGAAGCTACAGGGGCCACTTCAGACAAAACGTAGTGTTACATGGTGTCCATTTTAAATAAACAAATGACCATGTAATCTGTAGTAGTATAATGTTGTACCGTGTTAGCCATTGAAAGTAGTGGAAGAGTGAAGAAATCAGGCGATACCTTTTAGAGGCTAACTGAATATATTTGATAAGTAAGCTTTGTAATCTGTAGTCACAGCCTTTTAAGTTAGTAGTCTACACTGCATACAGCTTTATATACAGTGGGGAAAAAAAGTATTTAGTCAGACACCAATTGTGCAAGTTCTCCCACTTAAAAAGATGAGGCCGGCCTGTAATTGTCATCATAGATAGACCTCAACTATGAGAGACAAAATGAGAAAACATATCTAGAAAATCACATTGTCTGATTTTTAAAGAATTTATTTGCACAATATGGTGGAAAATAAGTATTTGGTCAATAACAAAAGTTCATCTCAATACTTTGTTATATATCCTTTGTTGGCAATGACAGAGGTCAAACATTTTCTGTAAGTCTTCACAAGGTTGGCACACACTGTTGCTGGTATGTTGGCCCATTCCTCCATGCAGATCTCCTCTAGAGCAGTGATGTTTTGGGGCTGTCGCTGGGCAAGACGGACTTTCAACTCCCTCCAAAAGTTTTCTGTGGGGTTGAGATCTGGAGACTGGCTAGGCCACTCCAGGACCTTGAAATGCTTCTTACGAAGCCACTCCTTCGTTGCTCTGGCGGTGTGCTTGGGATCATTGTCATGCTGAAAGACCCAGCCACGTTTCATCTTCAATGCCCTTGCTGATGAAAGGAGGTTTGCACTCAAAATCTCACAATACATGGCCCCATTTATTCTTTCATGTACACGGATCAGTCGTCCTGGTTCCTTTGCATAGAAACAGCCCCAAAGCATGATGTTGCTTCACAGTAGGTATGGTGCTCTTTGGATGCAACTCAGCATTCACTCTCCTCCAAACACGACGAGTTGTGTTTCGACCAAACAGTTGTACTTTGGTTTCATCTGACCATATGACATTCTCCCAATACTCTTCTGGAACATCCAAATGCTCTCTAGCAAACTTCAGACGGGCCCAGATATGTACTAGCTTAAGCAGGGGGACACGTCTGGCAGTGGAGGATCTGAGTCCCTGGCGGCGTAGTGTGTTACTGACGGTAGCCTTTGTTACGTTAGTCCCAGCTTTCTGCAGGTCATTCACTAGGTCCCCCCCGTGTGGTTCTGGGATTTTTTCTCACCGTTCTTGTGATCATTTTGACCCCACCGGGTGAGATCTTGCGTGGAGCCCCTGATCGAGGGAGATTATCAGTGGTCTTGTATGTCTTCCATTTTCTAATTATTGCTCCCACAGTTGATTTCTTCACACCAAGCTGCTTGCCTATTGCAGATTCAATCTTCCCAGCCTGGTGCAGGTCTACAATTTTGTTTCTGGTGTCCTTCCACAGCTCTTTGGTCTTCACCATAGTGGAGTTTGGAATGTGACTGTTTGAGGTTGTGGACAGGTGTCTTTTATACTGATAACAATGTCAAACAGGAGCAATTACTACAGGTAATGAGTGGCGGACAGAGGAGCCTCTTAAAGATGAAGTTACAGATCTGTGAGAGCCAGAAATCTTGCTTGTTTGTAGGTGACCAAATACTTATTTTCCACCATAATTTACAAATAAATTCTTAAAAAATCAGACAATGTGATTTTCTAGATATGTTTTCTCATTTTGTCTCTCATAGTTGAGGTCTACCTATGATGTCAATTACGGGCCTGAACTTTTTAAGTGGGAGAACTTGCACAATAGGTGGCTGACTAAAAAATTTTTTTCCCCACTGTATGTGTAATGACAGTAACCTCTATTACAAAATTGTCTGAACATTGTTAAAGCAATGCTACCTCCGATGCCGCCCCTGCTACCTCTTGTGTCACACCCTCTACCTTATAGATTGTAAGCTCTTGCCAGAAGGGCCCTCGGTCCCTTTGTGTGAATTGACTATTACTTTGTAATGTATCTTTTTTGTCTGTACCCTACAAATTGTACAGTGCTGCGGAATATGTTGGCACTATATAAATAAATATTATTATTATTAAACTGGATACCTCTTCAGTCTGGCTATTGAAATACCAGATAGTCATATAATAACACTAAAGGAAGATACAGTGACCATTTCAGACAAAACATAGTATTATATGACATCCATGGAAATGAACAAATTGTAAGTTTGCTTTCATCCATTCATCTTTTTCACCGTAGAAATGGAAGAATGGACTAAGCATTAAAACGGATCCACCTAATGACAACAGATCCCGAGGGGCCCCACTGACTATAATGGGGTCCTTCAGGTATCCATGGCTTTTGCCATCATTGGGGAGCCCACTGGACCCAGTGCAGGTGGTGGGTGACAGAAGGATACTGTCCGTGGTGAGCTCCATGCAGAAGAAGAAGTCCCATCCCATGCATGAGACTGTGATTGCGCTGGCCAGTACTGTCAGTGACCGACTGCTCCACCCTAGGTGTGAGAAGGAGCGCTATCGGAAGTCTTTCCTCTCCACCGCGGTTAGGCTGTACAACCAACACCGACCTAAGCGGAGATCATTACACACAGAGAAGCTGAAATATCTCTCTGCCTGTTAAATCCCCCCCCCCCCTCTGCTACGCCCTATCTGTCTGTCTGCTATTAATGTAATGCCTCTCACCTTGGAACATTCCTGCACATGTTGTATTTGTATTTGTATCTGCTTATCTTTGCTGCTGTAACACACTGAATTTCCCCATTGTGGGACTATTAAAGGACTATTATTATTATTATTATTATATTATTTCACGTACCATAATCTATAGTCATAACAAGTGAGCCAGAGCAGTGATTTAAAGCTCAAAAGAGATGAGATCACCCTCTGCAGACACCCATGTGCTCTTAAAGGGCTTTTGGACAGGGGTTGTCCAGTTGGGCTAGTCCTTTTTTTCAATGAATTTTGTCTTTTGCAATATAAACTACCTTATAGAAAATAATTTTTCCATACAGTCATCCGTAAAGCTAATAAGTACATTATCACTAGATAATAATGCACTCTACTACCTGTACAATCCAGTTTGTATATATAAAATGGTTGACATGAAAGTAGAATGAAGCTGCTTGAGATGCTTTATTCAATTAGTTGGTTAACTAATCAATACGATTGTCCATTACCGCAATAACTGACTGTCAGAGCCTCTGGGTGCAGAGAAGATGTCGCTCATTGAAGTTGAATTAGATTGCTTAGTAGCATTAATTGCTTGTCATTGACCTCGAGAGATTAGGCTTTCATCAGAAACAGAGGCTGTATGTGGAACAGATTATTGGGCAAAATTCATCTAAATGGATACATAGTGGTAAAAGAGGTAGAAAATACAAGCATGGTATTTTATAAGAACAGTGATCTAGACATATATTAGGGTCTTTGGCATGGTGGCTCTGATGCTGTATGCAATGGCGAAGCATAAATTTGAGGCAAAAAAAAATTCCTGACGCTAAATAAAGTAACATAAGTTTACGTAGGTATGGGCAGGCAAATGTTAATAAATACCTTTTATTGATAATCTAATTAAAAAGTGTTCTGGTGTCAAATAAATTGAGCACAACGTGTAGAAAATCTATTGTCTACACTTTGTGCACAATTTCTTCAATGCCAAAACACTTTTTATTTAGATTATCAATAAAAGTTATTTTTTAATATTTATCTGCCCATACCTACATAAACTTATATATGCAATGTTGGATGCAGTTTTTCTAAATGAGTGAGTCAACAAAAGCCTCAATAAATATTAGAGAATTTTGGTGGAAATGGCCCATTGTCTTATGTGTATGTGTATTGACTATTCTCCAACAGATGATATTGGGGAAGGAAGTATCATCATGGGGAATTTCATCACCCACTTCTTTTGTATTCAGGGAGATGCCTGCATGCACGTAGAAAAGGGGAAGGGAAGATATATGGGTACCTTTAGACCTGAAGTTCTCTGCCCAGCTCATATACAGTGCCATAAAAGAGTCCTTGTGGTCACTGTCTGGTGCCTCTGCACAGAAGCATATTAAAGAGTATTTGAGGTGGAGAATATTTCTGTATTATGGCATTCACTGGCTCTGATAACAATTTGTTTGCCTTCATTAAAAATCTGAGGTTTAGGTACAATATAACCCCCTCATAGACTGCAATTGGTGCCATATTATGCCTTTGTATAATTTGAAACTTGTATTGAGCTACAGTGCACACATGTACTCAAGGCCTACTTTGTTCTGCTTCTCCTTAGTCATTGACATCGATAATATAATAGTCTTTGAGTTTCTTGACTTGATTATGAATTTCAATTAGTTTGCCATAGTTGTGGGACAAAAGTTTCACCACCAGTATGGCAGAGTGATTTGTAGCCTAGACTGATGACTTTGACCTGGTGCTTATCATCATTGAGTGCTGCAGCTGTTCGACAGATTAGTATGTACATGGAGTAATATATCTTTGTTTCTTATATTTCAGATTCCTGAGCAATCTGTGAGGAGGATTACCTGTGGAGGAGCTCCCCAATAAAATTTATGTATGGCTTGGTTAAAGTTGCAGCCTCTTGCATCGGCTTTTCTTCACTTTGGACTTGTCACTTTCATCTTGCTTCTTCAGAGTCTTCAGGTTCATGCAGGACAACCCCCAAGCCCTCCACAGAAACAAAACTATACCTGCACTGGTTCCTTTGACTGTAAGGCAGGTGTTATTTTGCCAATATGGTACCCAGAAAACCCTTCACTGGGAGATAAGATTGCCAGAGTTATTGTGTACTTTGTGGCAATGATCTACATGTTTCTTGGTGTGTCGATCATTGCAGATCGGTTTATGGCATCTATAGAGGTCATAACATCACAAGAACGGGAAATCATAATTAAAAAGCCCAATGGTGAGACCTCTACAACAACTATTCGAGTATGGAATGAAACGGTTTCCAACTTAACCCTCATGGCACTTGGGTCCTCTGCCCCTGAAATTCTTTTGTCATTGATTGAGGTATGTGGCCATAATTTTTATGCTGGAGACCTTGGTCCATCAACCATTGTTGGGAGTGCAGCTTTTAACATGTTCATCATTATTGCTATTTGTGTCTATGTGATACCCGATGGTGAAGTTCGAAAGATCAAGCATCTTCGAGTATTTTTTGTGACTGCAGCATGGAGCATCTTTGCATACATATGGTTATACATGATCCTTGCTGTGTTTTCTCCTGGAGTGGTGCAAGTGTGGGAAGGTTTGCTTACGTTGTTCTTTTTTCCTGTATGTGTTGTCCTTGCCTGGGTGGCAGATCGACGTCTTCTCTTCTACAAATATATGCACAAAAAATATCGGACTGACAAACACCGAGGAATCATGATTGAGACTGAGGCAGAGCACCCAAAAGGGATTGAAATGGATGGCAAAGTCATGAATTCTCATTTTCTAGATGGAAATCTGTTAAACTTGGATGGAAAAGAAGTAGATGAATCTCGTCGTGACATGATAAGAATCCTTAAGGATTTAAAGCAAAAACACCCAGAGAAGGATTTAGATCAGTTAGTAGAAATGGCAAACTATTATGCCTTGTCACATCAACAGAAAAGCAGGGCATTTTACCGAATACAAGCCACCAGAATGATGACTGGAGCAGGTAACATCCTAAAGAAGCATGCTGCTGAGCAATCAAAGAGGTGCACCAGTTTGCAGGACATATGCTTGGATGAATCGGAAGAGTTTGTGTCCAAGATCTATTTTGATCCATGCTCTTATCAATGCCTTGAAAATTGTGGTGCTGTCTTGTTGACTGTAGTAAGAAAAGGTGGTGATATCTCCAAAACTATGTTGGTGGACTATAAAACTGAAGATGGTTCTGCAAATGCAGGAGCTGATTATGAGTTCACAGAAGGAACCTTAGTGTTTAAATCTGGAGAAACCCAAAAGGAGTTCTCAGTTGGGATTATTGATGATGACATCTTTGAAGAAGATGAACATTTCTTTGTGAGACTTAGTAACATACGTATAACTGATGCTCCAGAGCCTGTGGAACCCAATACTTTTAGTTACCCAAAAGCAGTTTTGGTCTCTCCGTATGTTGCCTCAGTTACTATATTAGATGATGACCATGCTGGGATTTTTACATTTGAATGTGACATCATACGTGTTAGTGAAAGCATTGGTGTAATGGAAGTTAAAGTTCTTAGGACATCAGGAGCTCGGGGCACTGTCATTGTCCCTTTTAGGACAATTGAAGGCACTGCAAAAGGTGGAGGAGAAGATTTTGAAGATGCATATGGTGAACTAGAATTTAAGAATGATGAAACTGTGTAAGTAATATTCTTCATTAATAAATAATATGTTACTATACTGTCTGCACAAATATAAGTGCTATAATAATGCATGCTTCCAAAGGGGTAGCAGTAATTCAAAGAATAATATAGCAAATTTGAAATTCTAAGGCGTAAATGTACAATAGAAAAATATCTCCTATTTAGTGCTGGTCCAAACTATGTTCCTATGTATAATACATATAGACTCATCAAGTGTTTTTTGCCTTATTAGCAATAATACAATTATCAGACACAATTTCCAAAATTGTATTGCCTAACCTAACATCTTTTGCATTGCAGTAGTTTTGGGATACAATAGTGTCAAAATCTGGATTATTTGTCAGTTTCTGCATTCACTAATGCTTAATAAGATAATGGTTATAGATAATAAAATATTCTACCTTCTATATCATATTTATTTCACTTTTAGTTCAGTGCTTTGACATAAGTGTTTTCTTCGACTATCTCCAGTGTTCTTATTGAAGTGAATGGGAGTGCCGTCCACCACCAGTCATGCCTACATTCATTTTGGCTGTAGTCCGGCTGAATCCGGAGGGGTGGTGAAGGATCCCACGTTCTTGGGATTGGTGTGGGTCTCCGTGGTCAGACCTGCACTGGAGATAAATATTCTTTGTGATATAACCCCTTTAAAAAGGGCCTATCGCGTTCTCCATGCAGTTAACCTGGCTACATATAGCTGGTAATTTAGTCCTGGGCACTGTATTTATCTATACCCTCCCATTCCTCTGCAACTGTTGTCATTAGTTATGGTGGACAATAATGAATTCATAAATTAACACCTCTGCAATCTCCTTCTCCCAGTGTCAGTAAGCCATGAACCTGAGCCAGTTTGACAATCAGCACAGACTTTGTCAGACCACTCGGTTGTCAATTTATTATATGCCAAAACTGATGGCGCTGATAGTGTGGAAGGAGGGAGATAAATATAAAAAAAGAAGTGCCCATGAATCAGGGAAGCACTAGTTATAAAGTATGTGGCCAGTTTTAGTTTTTGAGGACATGGTCAGTCCTCTTTAACTCAAGAAGTTGTCATGATGCATAAAAGCAGCATAAAAACAGTTTTTCAGTTCAGCTAGTTCTGTATTTATGATGTTTCCTCTTTAAGTGTTTAGGTTTAGGTGTAAAAGGATGTAGAGGATTAGGAAAGCATGGCCCTTTTCTTCCAAAAATAGCATCATATCTGTCTATAGGTTGTGTCTAACATTGCAGCTTATCTTCATTGACAATTTATGGGTAAGTCTTTTCAAAGAAATCCGCCATGTATTTCTAATCCTGGCAAACAGTTAAAGGGGTTTTGTGGGCTAAAACTATTGATGGCCTAACCTAAAGATAGGTCACTAATATCAGATCTGTGAAGGTCAAACCTGTTACCCCCCATTGAGTAGATATACATAGCAACTAATACAAAGAGAATGGAGCAGAAAACAGACAGTTCTGTTCTCTGTGTAGTAGCAGAACTGACTCAGTGCAGCTTAGTTCCCATTCAAATGATAGGGAGCTAATCTGCAATACCTGGTTTCCTGCTTCATTCTTTGTGTATCGGCCACTGAGAACAGCTGATCGTCGGGGGTGCAAGGTGTCAGTTCCCAATCAATTTGGTATTGATGACCTATCCATCTCAAGGATCATATTTAAGCTTGTAGCTTAAGCTAACTGAAGTGTTTTGCGCAATACTTTGCATTGTCTATCTTGCTATGTTTGCCAGATACGGCTAAATATGTCTCCTCAGTGTTTATAGATGGTTGCCCAGCTGGTTACAGGCCACTTCTCTTGTCAGACTCATAACTCAGTCCCTGTCCCCGGCCATCTATATTCTCTTTTCTATCTCTCTGCATATTGTTTTCAGTTGCTGAGCCCTGATAAGAGGTAGAACAGTTTCTTGATCCCTTCTCAGGTTTTAGAGCTTAGAAATCCAGGTTAGGATGAAACTTGTTACTTGTTTATTAGCTCATCGACCAGTCTTAGCGAAACCCTTAATGACATCTAATCATTACCCATCTAGAGATGCGCATAGATCTCTCTTCCTGTATCAAGTAATACTTCGTTGCAGAGTGACTGTGGCCCTGGGCCATTCATTAGGTGCTTGCTTGATTGTTTAGTAGATTTCTATTGGTCTATTAGCCTTTCTGGCAGCTGCTATATGAAGAGTTCACTTGGTGATCATTGCAGTAATGAGGAGTATGGATTTATTGCGTATGTTTATTTAGTAACCAAATACACCGACCGGTTTTCAATTAGTTGTGTGCAGTCAATTCAAGGACCATAAATGTTTGATTCGCAGCCATGGGTCGTTCACATATCTAAGAAAATAATCCCTAAATTAGGCAGTAGTATCCTGCTGGTTTCTGATGGTCATAATACAGACAAATTTTAATGTCTATATATTGGCTGCAACTTAGATCACCATATGATTCTATAGTTTCGGTAAGTAGAACCAAAAGGAGCCTGAGTGCCTAGATGTTAAAACGCTACTGCATTGTACCTACCTCCGGCAGTCCTTTAGACAGTGAATGGTTCTCATGAATGGTAGGGTGCAAGCCCTTTGGATAGGGAATAACATTAAAACTTCAGCCAACCCCTTTAAGCAGCAAGCCATATACGACTCAAGTTTTGGAACAAATGACATAGTGGGCACATTTTCATTTTCTGACTTTTAGACCGCTCCAAATGCACCAGATATTTTGACACAAAACACTTCAGCTATCTCCTTTCTTAAACAGGCATAAATGCCATTCTTAACAAATGTTGGTCATAGACTTTATATTGTGCAATACTATTTTAGTATCTTTTTTATACATTGTTTTGAACATTTATTGTTTTATTATATGGGACTTTTTTACTTTAGACATATTTTGTAGTATTTGTAGAATTTGTAGTATGACTGAACAATGTCAGTTACAGACTGGAAACATAGGTTTTCCTGCATTCGATATTTATGGCATAGGCACCTCTGGGAACTGTAGCTATTTAGAGAATAGGGGTATAAAATTAAAGGTTGCCTTGACTTGCAGAACGAGGCTCAGGAGACCTCTGTTCTTTAAATAGATAGATATTACATAAGTATCTTAGGTAAGAAAAACTGAATTAGTATATTTATTAGGACATGAAACGTAAAGGGTGTCTGTCATCAGAACCCAGCATATCAGATAGGTAAGTTAGGATCAACTGAATCAAACTGTGTATTGACATATAATCTTGTCAATATGCAAACAAGCTGTCAATAACAAAGGTCGATTCACAGGGAAAAAACACTGATTCAGGTGACCCTAACCTATCGATCCGATATGCTGAGTTCTGGTGATGGAGTCCCTTTAAATATTTGAATGGTGGTGATGTAAAACCTTTATGGAAGGATGAAAATGTTATAGGTTAAAGGGCTTGTCTGATAAAGACAACCAATATTTATGCTCCATATAGATGTCATAGAAATGCCAGGGAAAAGAATGCTTCCTATGTCAAAATCTGCTGTTTTGTCGGTCATGGATGTTGGACTTGCGATCAATTAGAGGAAGAGGTTAGTTGGTTGTAGTTATTATGCCAGTTGGTCTTGCACTATATGTGTATAGACCTGAGTGACCGACGTATGGGTGGCTTCAGGTTAGTTGGTGGCTACTTGCCCATCTTGAACAAGTTCTGTTGTATCTGTTCCCTAACACACATTAGTAATTGCCTCGTTTCAAGACAAACTAGATATTGAACAGAAAGCATTGCCAAAAAAAGAGTGTGGTGCCTGCCAGGAGCAGCTAAATGATGTCTGGAGTGAATGCTTTGATTAGGATTCATCAGAGCATTCAGTGTATAATCTATCATTTGGATCAGTCGCAGCTTTTGGAAAAGAAAAGTTCAGATCTTAATGAAACTTGTCATCCCTATAACCCCTTTGGTTACATCCTATTTTGTGCTTTATATGTCTGGCTGAAGAGCTGCCTTGGCTTTTGT